>CM029596.1:4477028-5091314 GCA_017311375.1 Mytilus coruscus | reverse complement strand
CAAAGCGGTATGAAGATACAAAATCTTCAGATCAGCTTGATTGTTTTTGGTAAAGAATGATACTCGGGATGCAAAGCTTTTAGTATCACACGATATACACCCCTTTTTGAAATTATTACCCAACAAATAATAGTTCTGATTGTTTTCTTGATGATGTTGCTTCGATTCTTTTGTATAAAATATGTTATATATTTGTGTATGCCTTACGGAAAGAATAAGAATTATTTATTCACAGTATTTCCTTTAAATTATATTAAATAACATACTACCAGTTACGAGAAAAAATAGCTCTGTTCACTGATTTATTTACTCCATGCTGACCGATATTTGATTATAAGTAACTTCTATGTTATAAGTAAGTTGTTAGTGTTTCATAGTATATAATATATGCAATATGGGTCTAGAAAGTACAATAAAAGCATGTCATAAAACTATTTGTAACCGCATATATCTGTAGGACTATAAAGTGCGATGGGGACGCTAAAACGCGATGGTCACGCTAAAGTGCGATGGTCTACACTAAAGTACGATGGTTTGATACGGTAAAGTGCGATGGTCTGGGCTATTCAATTGTATACGCTAAAGTCCGATGCCTCAATACGCTAAAGTGCCTTTTTCCGCGAAAGTGTGCTTGATCGCGGATGAATGGACGATAGCAACGTCACAAACCGTTTGTACAAACAAAAATAGACATGCCTGAAAACGAGAATGTTTGTCCAGATGAAGGGTTTTTAATAGACAAGAAAAGAAAGAAGAGAGAAACAAATGATCCCAATCCGGATTATTTTAGGTCGTCGCTGGAAGTGGTTAATTTGATTTGTTATAGGAAATTTGATCAAAACAGCTGGAGTTCCCAAAAAAAAAAAAAATTTAATTTAGAAACTCCTTTTATGTTTGTAATCCCATGTCATGTACTTGCGTGATTCTAATTGAATTATTCTATAAAACATCTTTTTACAATATGGTTCGTCATTTCTGTTAAAGGGATAGATATTCGTCAACTATACAGTAACCTAACGACTAGGATCATAATATGATTCCCAATGAGACAACTCTCCATCCAAGACCAAATGTCATAAATGTAAACACATATATGTTAACTCATGGCTATTAACGCAGAGCATTGGCTTAAACCGCATATAATTATAGTATTCTATAAAGACCAAATGACCTCAAAACGACCAGTGTAAATTCAAACGGCCTGATTTCTATACAAAACAATGAACTAGAATCAAATATGGAATAAAGCAACAAACGACTACCACTGAATTACAGGTTCCTGGCTTGGGACAGTTTGATAAAGTATATACTAGCTACTGCAAGGTAACCATTGCACTTTTTAAATAACTATCGTAATTTAAATAAAAATAAGAGGATGTGGTATTGTCAATGATACAACTATCCACCAAAGACCAAATGTCAGTGATGTATGAAACTAATAATCGTACGGTCCACGCTGCACAACAAGCTATATATGGCCACACAATGACAAGTGTACAACACTTCAAAAGAGAATAACAACGGCTTGATTTGTAAAGAAAACAATAAACGAAAAACTAATAGGAACACAGCAACAAACTAAAATCATTGCCTGAACCCCAATCCCGTTACACCTTCACACATTAGCGCGTTAAACCATTGCATTTTAGAGTGTCATATAATCGCACATAAAGAAATAAAGAGCCATTGCACTTTAGCGTTTGACACCATCGCACTTTAGCGTAGACCATCGCACTTTAGCGTGACCATCGCACTTTAGAGTACCATCACACTTTAGAGTCCCTCATATCTATGTGTGATTCGCTTTGTATATTTTAGCTGACGAAGACCTAGAAGTCGTCGAGAGTATCACTTTTTCTTGAACACGAAAGGGCATAAAATATTTCAGAATTGATGCTATCTTGTTCCATTCTAACCAAGAAGATCCGATTAAAACCTTCTATGTCTTATAACTAAGTTTTGTTTTATTTTTACTAATTTATAATATATTTTCCTTTTACAGTCTGGCCATCAGAACTGATTGCACTTATATTTGCTTCATGAGTCTGTTCCCGATAAGCTATCATTTCGTGTCATTGAACTAACAATAATGTAATTGAAACCTTAATAAGAGTAGAATAAAAAAAAATTAACCAATTCTTATAAAATAAAAATTAAAAAAAAAATAATAACACTTTTTTCCCCTAAATTAACAACAAACAAATCAAGAAAAAACAAAAAAGCTAACGTATTATAGATAATACAGCGATGAACTCGATGCCTAGTCTGAAAGGTTAAACTTATTATGTTTATATATTATGAGTTATGTGACAACAATGAAAGACTGGTTGGGACATTCTTTGGTTGATATGTCTCATTACTATGTTAACCTTCCAAATTGACATTTCTCACTTGTATACATGTTGGTAAATTGGTGACAAAATTATTATGTTTGGTGTGTTACTTTTAGTTGGAATTGATTATAAAATTTATTTTGTTTTAGGTGTCTGTATTTTTCAATGTACCAGCGGAGCTTCGAAAACCAGCGTTTTCCTTAGATATAAAAATCTTAAATGATTCAGTACTAGGGTTTATGCTTCAAATATGCTTCAGGTAAATTAAAGTCCTGCTTTTGAATTGAATCAAAACAAAATATCCGTTGACATAATTTTCAAGTGATCAAAATATAACTGCATTGTTTTAAATGATTTTACAAAAACGTGTTCATTTCTAGTGGATTTGTTTTTTGCTTATAATTTACAAAAAAAATAATACCACCAGCTTTATCATGGTTAAACATTACATACGTTTTAGTTGTATCGAAATTTGGCAGTTTGACCGCTACCTTTTTTTGCTTATATTTTTAATGAAATAATACAATTCAGTATATGTATAATTTTGCAGTTGGTTAAGAGGGAAAAAAAGTACAATGGGATATATTGAAATTACCAAACCAACTGGAATGGAAACCGACATTGGCTCTTTGAACACAAGCAGAACATATGGTCTTTATAAGAAAAAAGAAATAACTGCAGATCAGTTGAATCTTTATTTTGACTGGGTAAGAAACAAATCTTTCATTTTGACACAGTTATAGTGTTTTAAATCATTGAAATAACACAAAACAACTACGTATACACAACAACTCATTGTATTCGCACTTATATCGTGAACATACTTCTAATGAGGATATTTTCCTATATATATATAATTTACAAAATACAAGTATTAAACAAATAGATTCATAGTTTACAAATAATGCATAAATTGCAGTTTGAAATAAAAATGAAATCGGGCGAAGAATACTGATTACAAAGTTCTAAGCAAAAAATCGTCAGTACAGTTTTTATCTGATAAATTTTTGTAGTTTTATATTGGTTGATATATCAAATTATATTTGAATCATACAAACGTCATGAACTGACTTAAGTACATGGCAATTTTGATTGTCGTATTTTTCATTATTTAGATCACTAGTAAAGAAATGTGTATTGATATAAACATAGATAGGGTGAGTCTTGTGGCTAAACAGAAACCCGTTCCATGCCGGATTTCGGAATATTATGAACAAAGTAAGATTTTAGAGCAAAAGTAGTGATGTATACAACCTTCTGTTGTTGTCTGTTCTGTGGTCGGGTTGTTGTCTCTTTGACAAATTTCCATTCTCAATTTTATCTGATTCAAAACATTGAAGCCAAATACATAAAACAACATTTACCAGAACCCAACCCCTTCCCGCAAAACATCAAATCATTTTTCTATATTCTTCGGTGTATTTGATATGAGAATCAGTATGGTTTTTTACGTTTCTCATTTGTGTAGAAAAAGCTCTATTAAATGAGATAATTGAATATTGAGACTTCAACCAATATTTGTCAAAGATTTCATTTTCATATCATAGATAAACACTTTTCAACGTTTTTTGCAGTCCAGATATAATACAAAAGTGAATAAAATTAGACTAACAGTTACTGCTAGCGTCACAGAAACGTACCAGGCAACTCAAATGGTCTGACTCGTTAAGGAATCTACATAATTTGTTTTGTTCGGTATATTTATTGACTCATTTGAAAGGCCATAAATGGACTAAATAACACCCGGGCAACACAAGATTGACGTCTACAATCAGTTATCATGAAAAACTCGGAAGTTTAACTTAAGAGAATTAAAATCAAACGTACATTTAATTTGGCATTTAGTTTTTATGCCAATTATACTTATAAGCGGATAAGAAGTATGTATTTTGTGTATCATAAAACATTAATTGGCAATGCCATATGTTAAAAAAAAATGAAACCTAAACCTAAAGTTTTATGAAAATCTTGTTTTAACTGGGTTATGTTTTTGCAGGTAATGAAGTGATATCGATGTATCAATCTAAAGTATTATCTAGTTCGTCAATAACGGATGTTTGTGGATCAACCAACTGTCAATAAAAGAAGGTTAGTTTATGATTTGAATGTTTAGTATGACCTGTTGATAAAATACATTGTTTGAAAATATCAAAAATATTTGTTTTTGCAGTAGAAATAGGTAGAAAAATGATGCTGTCCGAAATTTTTCAGGTTTTGTAACAAATTCAAATAACTTCATATTCGTTATACTGGTAAACGATATGTTTTGTTAATTACGTCTCAAGGCCGCTGGCTTACACCGGACCGGAATTTAATTTGTCTACTGATACATTTAAGCTAATCGGGAATTCTTGTAGGTCTATTACTCACACAAGGTGTCACTGTTAATAATGACGCACTAATCAAAGCAAAAAATGTATAAAAAGTACTGTAACCTTCCAGAAATATAGGACAAACAGTTAATCGAAACGAATAAATAAAAGTACCAAATAAAAGTAAATTCAAACAATTAACTTCTAACATTTTGTTCCTTTTTTGCTTCAGTATGAGGCTCTGATTGATTACCTTAAATGTACAAACATATTGTATCTTGATTTCATACACTATCGATCAACTAAACTACTCTAGCATTAAGTAAACAAAACATTTTAGTTCCCAAATGTTTAGAAAATAATAATTTTATTTAGTTTTTTGTTGGAACGTATTTTTTTTATAGTGTAATATTGATAAATATGTCTCTTTGTATTTTAGGAGAATTTTAAACAGAAGATTACTAACACACAGTACAAACAATCTATGCAGATGTGTAACCTGGATTTTCCATAGAATATATAGATCATATGGAATATTAGTAATATCATATGAAATATTAATAATACAAGAACTTGTTGTTTACAATTATATTATATATATGATAGTTTGGTTTCAGTAAACTTTTAACTTCTTGTCTAGCGGCCTTCCTCTATAACAAAATTAGCAACGCATTGTATATAGGAATGACAATTATGAAAATGTGCGTTAAAGGTCCTTTAATTTAAAAAAAAATGCCTCATTACTAGCTATGTTAATTTTAATTCAATACATGACGCATGTCAATAAATTTACATTAAAAATCTAATAAAAACAATTTCTTTGTTGCATTTATACATACAGATTATCGACAATTTATGTATATTGAATACTATTGTATCATACGTCTGACTTATTGTGACTAGTTTGTCATAATAATTATAACACTATTTTCTCTATACTATTCTAAATCTAAAGACTAAGGATACGTGAAACGACTCTAGGTCGTGTATTGTTTTGATAAATATCAATTCGTATCAGGCATAACTAGAACTAGAAAGAAAGTATCTCTTGCGTGGACAGAACGACCTTAAATTTTAATGAGCAATTTTGAAAAATCTAAATAGGTTTACACAATATGAAATTAAGTCTGCCATGGCGTTGCCAGTTTTTTTATCGGCTTAATAGTTTTGATGAAGTAATAAGGAATCGACGCCAGAACTTTTTACAGTCTGAAGTAAGGCAAAAATAGTTTACCAATGTTCAAACCTCAGTGATCAATAAAGAAGAGAAATCGAGGTAAAAATGAAACGATCATTGAATCGTATGAACTCCAACAGGAAACAAGACTGACATGTCTCATATATTTTTATTTGTATGGAAATTCGTTGACAAACTATTTTCTCGATATTTTGGTACATGTGTTTTGATGCATCGTTTATAACACTGTACTCTACTCAGAAGTACTGATGCCAATATTAAGTGTAAGAAGTTAGTATAATCTAGTTTGATTGTACTGTTCCTATATTGTATTCATCTGTAATACGAGTCTCATAGTATAAATGGTTGTATGATTTTGCCCCCAACAGAGCTATAGATAAACAGTTAAACGGGTGTTACACGGACACTTTTTATAAATAGAGTCACTCGTGTGTTCAGTGCTTTCACAGGCACATTATCGTTCACCTTGTGACCATATTGCCTTTTCCTATTAATACGAAAAGTATTCATAAAGTTATATTTATAAGAAAGCTAATTATGTCTGAAAATGCGGAAATTAAGTTTCGTGTCTACGGATTTACTGACTACAAAAGGAACTGTAACCGTAAAATGCTTCCATGTACAAACCTTTCGTCGTTTTGTTGAGTAGTTAAGATGAAATCGTTGGAGACGTTTACATCTAGTTACATGGAAGGTTTCCTCTTTTCTCTTCATTTTCAGTGAATTTGTTCAAGTTGAATTGTGATAGCACAAAATCAGTCTAAACGTCAAATAAGCTACAACCCATTTTGGACATTGGGATGGAAAATGTGAAAAAAACATTATTGTTTCACGTGATCAATCATTGGATCTAACCGAATATTAGCTAATCGTAATGAGCACAAAAATAAAATTGATCGAAAAATGTGGAATTAAAAATTAAAAACGAGACAAAATCCGTTACTTTTCAATACATTTTATTCCCAATCAAGAGAAACGGCTGTTTTTTTAGATTAAAATATTTTGTTTATTGATTCCATATTTATACATGCATAATATTGTTTGTCTTATTTCTCTTTCTTATTTAATTTTGCTACGCAAATATCTTAAATCTGTTAGTCATATTTTTGATGTTTATTTTGTTTGTTGGTTTGATTGGTTTTGTTTGTTAGAACGAACTTACGTTTGTGTGTTTTTGTTCCGTTTGCTTCGGAGTGGAGAGGTTTATATATATGCAGGGTGCAATTACTCCTCCCCCTCTTTCAAAATAGCTTGAAAAATATTTCTTTGTTTCATTTCGTTAAGTGTTGTACGTATGTTTGTTAGTTTGGTTTTTTTTCTTGCAGTAGAGGGTATCTATCTATCTATCGATCGATCGATTGCAGTCTATCTATCTATCTATCTATCTATCTATCTATCTATCTATCTATCTATCTATCTATCTATCTATCTATCTATCTATCTATCTATCTATCTATCTATCTATCTATATATGTGTGTGTGTGTGTGTGTGTGTGTGTATAAATTGCTTAACAACGAAATTTTAACACATTATGTAGCATGTAAATATTAAAATGTTAAAAAATATTCACAATTCGATGACAAATAATTTGATTAGACACTACCTTCATCGGGTGCAGATAAGAAACTTTTACAGCTCATTGTACATTTAATACTGCTGCTTAATAGATAATTTGTTTGAAGTTCAAGATTATTAATTTAATTTACGAAATATGTTATTGAAGTAAGGTAAGTTTTCAACGTCCATTGGCCCGTATTTTTGCATTTAGTTCACAAGATTATAAAATACTAAACTTTCCATCTTTTTTTTTGTTTGTTTTAATTAATTTAGATGAAGTTAAAGATTATTGAATTTATCAAAGACTAATATATCCAAACATCGTAGTACAAAAAACCCGTAGAGACATTTTTTTTAGTCTAATCTTTTTAATTATGCAATATCGTCTTTAAAATGCAAAAATTACTACTTTCTCATACAAAAAAAGTCGTACAAATCAGAAACATAAAGTTACAAACGAAACGAGCTAGTAACAACCAGGCGTATCGTTTTTTCTGCACTCGTAGTCAGGTCAAGGTTCTCGGCTACCGCCTCGAACTTTGACCTGGCTTATCGTGGAGAAAACCTATACTGCAACGGTTGTTTCCAGCCCTTCCATTTGTTATCTTTGTTCTGTATCCAATTCTTTTTAGAAATTGTTTATAAAATAGGAAAAACGTACCATTTTGATCTTTGGGTTCTCAATGCTCTACACCTTTGTACTTTGTTTGGCCTGTTCATGTTTTTTTTTATTCCAACATCACGGCGTACAAAGTTTTAATCCTCGTATCTATGGTGAGTTGATGTGTACAAAAGGAATATGGTAGCGTTCTTCTGATTACATTAACGTGTTAATTTTCTCGATTATATATCATATTTTAACAAAAGAGTTGTGGAAAGATTTTTTTTTTCTTTTTGAAAAATGCACAAAGCAAAAAATAAAATCTTTCCTTATATGTAATTGTACACTTGTAGCTTGCGAAAAATAGTGAACCAAATAATTGTTCAACTGTTGAAATAGTTTCCAAAGTTGTCGCTCTTTTATCACTGACATTGATTTATTCGTGTTTGAATTTTAGACACAATCTAAGTTGGAATGAAGAAAAACTCCAATATCAAACTGCATTAGAGACTTTGCGGAATTGTAATGTCTTAAACATTAATTGCCCTTAATTAATACATTGGAGAAGTTTTGTATACAAGGAAATTACTTTTCTATTTAGCATTTGAGATATAAAAACTCAGCGAGGATACCAGACCTATAACTTGGAATACCAGACGCTCATTTCTTCTAAATAAGATTCACTATTGGTGCTCGAATCACAATATTTAGAAAGCCAAATCAAATATGAAGTAACTGGACTTTGATTGTCCATGACGTTAAAATATTAAATCCCTGGGATGTGTTTTAGTTGATTTTAGTCTCTGATGCATGATGTTTTATTATTAATTGTTTTTGGCTTTTAACTAGCCAGTCAGTAACTGCGAGTACTCTCAAATTGTACTTTCTTGTTAATTTGACCTGTTGATACTATTTGTAATGCTTTTTTGTTATTAATGTTTACTTATTCAGGGTTATATCTAGTCTATATACCAGCTTTGATGAGTGTTTGGTATTACTATAAATTTTCACTTCTTCGAACTATGAACATCAAAATTATTTATTTTGTAAAATATTTCCTTTCTCCTTTTAAACTGTATACCTAACAACAAAATTATTTTCATTTACCTGTGTATAATATTATTGTAAATGGCGGATTTTGTGTAAGGTTATTGTTGATTTTCTGAAATTGTTTAACATTTCACAGCGGTATAACATGATGTAACATGTTACTTTAATTATTTATCCCTTATTTTATTGATTTTGTATTTACATTGTCTCATAGATCAAATTTATTCGTTCAGTGTATGTTCACTTGTGTTAATATGTCTTTTGATTGAGTTAAGCGATTTCAATTGATATTTTATAGTGTATCTTTCTATGTTGTGAT
This sequence comes from Mytilus coruscus, assembly GCA_017311375.1. NCBI lineage: Eukaryota > Metazoa > Mollusca > Bivalvia > Mytilida > Mytilidae > Mytilus > Mytilus coruscus. The sequence continues at coordinate 5,081,943 of CM029596.1, read as the reverse complement.
GTTACACTATTGTTTCAGATAAGGGTGAAGGTTTGGTACCATTAAACGTTTAAACCCGCTGCAATTGTTTACACCTGTCCTAAGTCAGGAATCTGATGTTGAGTAGTTGTCGTTTGTTGATGTGGTTCATAAGTATTTCTCGTTTCTCGTTTTTTATATGGATTAGACCGTTTTTTTCCCGTTTGAATGGTTTTACACTAGTAATGTTTTGGCCCTTTATATCTTACTGTGCGGTGTGAGCAAAGGCTCCGTGTTGAAGACCGTACTTTGACCTATAATGGTTTACTTTTATAAATTGTGACTTGGATGGAGAGTTGTCTCATTGGCACTCATACCATATCTTCTTATATCTATTTAAGATCATTAAAAACCGAAAATTTCGAAAAGTTGTGCCAAATACGGAAAAAGGCAATTTGTGCATAGCATTAGAAATACCTTTAATGTTTCGAATAATTGAACATTTTACTAACAGTGAAATTACAAAAATGAACATATCTATGATATTTTATGTCAACACAAAAGTGCTGACTAGCTTGTTATATCCTGCTGGGAAGAGGGCGAAACATCCACCAGCAGACATCGATCCAGTGGTTGTGAAAACTCATCAAAGATATCAGACTCATAATTGGTATGCTAGACGCGTGCTTCGTTTCCATAATACCCATCAGTGGTGCTCGAATCAACACATTTAGAAAGACAAATTAAATACGAAGCTAAAGAGCTTTAAAGTAGATAATTCAGAAAAAGTGGGCAAATAACGGCTAAAAAATCTATACCTGAGGGTCGAACATCGTTTTTGTTTGAATAATCCTAGGAAATTTGCAGCGTTGAACATACTGTATGTCAAAAATAAAATGCTTGATACTGGGGTAATGATACTCTCGAGGAAGAATGTTCATAGACAGTGGTATTAACCCAGGAATTGTTAAAACTCACCATGAAACTCATCAAAGATACCAGGCTTATAATTTGATACTTTAGACGAGCATTTTGTCAACATTAGACACAAGTGTTGCTCAAATCATAACAGTTTGAAGGCCAAACAAAATACAAAGTTGATGCGCATTTAAATCTGAAAATTTCAAATAGTTGTTCCAAATACGACTAAGGCAATCTTCTCATTGGGATAGACAAACCTGTTTTCTGAATTATTAAACATATCGATGATATTTCATGTCAACTCAAAAGTGCTAACTACTGAGCTGGTGATGCCCTCGGGAACGAAAAAATCTTGTTGCTTTCAAAGGCGTTTATTGAACATGTATATTAAAAAGTATTAACAAAAATACCGAGCTCCAGGGTATATTAAAAAAAAGAAAAGTCCATATAAGCTGACAAAATCAAACGTTAGACTTTTTCTATTATCGGTTTGGTAATTTTTTTTTATCCTTTTGTTTGGTTATAATTTTGCTAAGAATGGAGTGTGAATCTATAATGATAGTATGGTACATATTCAAAATACGCCTTTGAAAGCAATAACGTCCATGTCTTTCCAAAGAAATAGTATAATTTTCATCGATTAAAAAGGACAGACTATTATCTTGAATTATTATGAATTCGGATATAGACGATGGACAAAAATAATGGATTCCTTTGTCCAAGATATGAAATAATTGTGACTTCTATAAATATTATATAAAGCGCCATAAATCAAAGAAGGCAAAAAAAAAAAAAAACACATATATATTACAAAAATAAATAAAAGATTATAAGGCTTCCTCATTTGAATTGGATTATTATAAGTCTACTACCATTAACGCCTTTATATTTATATATATCTTTTATACATATATGTAAGACTCTGAACCGCGATGGTACTCCGAACCGCGATGGTCACGCTGAAGTGCGATGGGGATATTGTGACGCTAACTTGTTGTTAGCTACGCTGAAGTGCGTTGCTGGGTACGCTGAAGTGCAATGGTCTAACTGTGACGTTGTGTATAGTAGCTAAATGCGATGGTCTGAATTTTGATCCCCATTTAATGTGGCGGAGTAGTGTTTAGTGTGCTATCCATGCATTTCGAAGATTGAGTTTTATTTCTGGTCAGGTCAAACCAAAGGAACCAAAGACTTTAATTTGTATTTTGCTAATTATCCGCTTAGAACATAGCAGTATGGAGTCAGACAATAGACTGGATGGTTTAGATTAAGTATAATGGATTCGATTTGGAGGACATGTCTTTTTATTTAGTGTTCAAGTGCGATAAAAAAAAACAGGTTCAGCGCGGCGGTCTATAGTACTAATTAAGCAGGGTCCATCTAATTTTATCAAATATACTAGTAACTTGTTCTTGTCATGTCATAGCTAAGCAATTGCTCACAACAATCATTCATCCATTTATCTGATATCATAACAGTTTATAAAAAATAAAAACCACCAAGTACGTTTATACTTGACTTAAAGTGAAACGTGACGCGTGTTCTGTTAACAGCTTGAGAATTAACTGCTTCTCCGCTGAGCAGCAGAAATTGATAGGAATACCAAGAAGGGACCATTCGGGTTTATTTTAGCCAAATCCGATGCAGAAGATAAATACTGTAAGCACAATAAAATTACTAAGAGTGCGTGTTTTCCTACAAAGCAGGATTCATCTTAATAATAAAACAAAATTATCTCGACTTAATATAACGAAAACATTTCTAATAAATAATTTTATTTTTTTTTATTATTAAATTGTCCACACAAAATCATGTGAAGCATACTTGAAGAGAAATCAAAATTAATATTAAGATCAAGACGTTGTATTTGTCAGATAAACAGTTTGCAGCATACATTTTGTACTTCCGAACACTGGTTAGCCCATCTGCAGACCAAGATCATCTTTTATGCCGCCTTGTTCTGCATGATTTCCTGCCTGAAGTAGTTAGACATATTTTTGTAACCTCCATCTCCATTGCTTCAAGCTATTCAGGACTTGAATCGTTCGTTCGTTTCTATCTGTTTCCTTTCCTTTGTACGCATGAAACCTTCATTTACAAATCTTATTATCCTGCCTGTGAAAACGTCATAATATTCAAACCTCATGCCAAACCATCGCACTTCAGCGAAAGGACCATCGCACTTCGGCACAGACCATTGCACTTCAGCGTGACCGTCGCACTTCAGCGTTTCCATCACACCTTCGAGTCCTACATATATACATATAATATATTGGTTTAATCAGTTTCTGGACATGATTTTACTCTCAACATCATTTTCACATCGTTTGGTGTTTCCGGATGAAATATTCAGTTTTGGCTGTTCAAAAGGATTTATTGTCATCAAAAACTAAAAAAGAGGTAAACATACGGAAATTTCCCCAGTCAACAACGATGAAAATGTTTGCTGCAAGGTGACAGTTTTGAATGAAGAACCTCTCACCTGCTGTTTATGTACATCAATATGTCCAGGAGGCCTTGCGGTATCCTATAGTTGCTTAAATCTACGTCCTATGGTATCTTACTGATAGTTATCTTAGTGAAACATCTCATTAGTTATATAAAGAGGGCATTCATGGTTTCCTTAATACAATTCTCGTACAACGATTGGCATTCTGCCCAAGAAAACATATATAGATGTTTTACAATGCATTCTTGCATTTAGATTGCCAATGTTTTCGCATGTTTCACAGCAATGAATACTTTTACACCTTCTTCCTTCGATGTGAATTAAGCATTGGTTAAAAGTCCCTTCAAATTTGGCGGTTGTCTTCGGACGATTACTATTTATGTTAATTTCGGGATCAGTTCTTTAAGTCAGGTAAATTGATTCAAAATCGGAATACGTTTTCTTACATTGTCTTAAATAGTGCATTTCATGTATTGTGAGAAACGATGAATGATATTAGAATAAGTTTACATGGGACTTCTCAACTCAATGATTGGAATGCTGACTTCTTTCTCTGTTGCTGCAAAAACGAAATTAAGGTTGTTTTCGGAGAAGAATGTCTTTTTATTCCGTTGATCTCTTTTCGATTAGTGTTGCGTTGGCAACTATGGTACTACATTCGCGTCTAACAGGATTGAAGGAAATTTTTTTCTTTCTTTGTGATGAACGCTATCATTTGACGTTTAAAAATTGATGAACATCATGATCTTTACAGATTCTTATACTTAAGATGTCGAGAACAGGAAGTTGTTTCTCGTGAATTAAAATTGAACATTGTATCGATTAATGTAATCCGTTGATAATGGCATGAACGTATGTTTATTCTTTCATGGTTTTGGTCCAAAATATAAAGCAGTCATCGAGGAAAAATTGCCAGTGTTTAATTAAAATGTTTGCAATACTAGTAATGATATATTTTTCTTTATATTTTGTTTGAAATGGGCTAGTTTATTTTAAATGATGAATTTATCTGTTCTCTTTTCGGTCATTGCTAGTTGCCACCTTAGTACCGGTTCTTCTTGTGGTTTGCCTCTGATCTCCTCAATCAAGGACTTACGTGGAAAAATAGATGATTCCAATGTGATCCGTTTGGAGTAAGCTTCTTCATACTTCTCACAGTTAAAGGAATTTCAGAGATGTTTTCTGCCATACAATTAACAATCGTTTCTTTTCCCGAGAGGCTTCTTTTATCAGACAAGCTTTGTTTAATTAGTGTACACACAGTCTAGAGTTGATGTTTATTCTCATCGTGTCCTATGATGGCTTGTGCGTGTTTCTAAAATTACTTTCTATTCACCCTAAAGGAAATTTTGAAACTGTTAACTGTCCGAATAATACTTTATTAGTTAACGAAAAAGAGATGTCACGGAATACCAGTTCGCAATCATCATCAAAAGTGTTCACAATGTCTTCCTATATTGTTTTTCTTATTTTGTTGTCCTTGATCGCTTTCCTACGGTCAAGTTTGAAATAAATCCAATGCAACCAGATTTCCAAAAATATTCCCTAGTACTTCCATGTCTGTTAACTTCAGAAGGTATGTAGCTACATGCAACGTAAGTGTGACGTAACAATGGAAAAGGGGAGATAACATTATTATACATTTGCATAGATTAACGATCTAACGTGCCGGGCAAAATTTAGGCTCATATAAAAACCGATGGAGATCAATATAGAAGCGTATAATATTATGAACATATATATACATATACCAATAAGTAAACTATAAGATATTTTTCTGGAGTGTGATAAAATTTCATTTTTTAGCCCGTTGTATGAATACACATGTACCATTACAGCCTTTTGTCACCACAGGCTGTTTCCTAGTATCGATAAACCTGAGAATCATAAACGGCATTTTCTTAAATAGAGGTATTGATTCTATTAACTTATCTAGTATATTCAATGACTCTACCATCCATAGCCAAATACCTCCATATTTTGATAATACAGAACCACCTATTATTTCGTATTCGTACAAAAAAAACCAGCTGAAGTTTGATTTTTAATTATAAGTCAGTAACATCAGACGTCAATATAGAAATAATGCTCCTTCCACTTGAGACTGTGAAACATCTAGTTTTAGATATGTTCCCTATGGTCATGTCATTACAGGAGACCTGTTGAGGTCAAAACTTTTCTTAACAAAGGACCTAAATATTATAGATTGAAAACAGTGTCATCAGGTCATCAAATACGCTCTGTCTGCCTACTGTAAAAATTGGTGTAAACGTGAAAAATTTGATAAAAAATCTCTAGACAGTTATTTGAATAAAATTATGAATACTGTTGATATTCGAATATCTCATTTTGAAAACAACTCTGAAATTGATAATAGGGTTCATGATATACCCATTTCTAGAATTAACTCCAAGTACTCGCAAAGCGGTTTGTGTTCGTAACGGCAGACAAAGCAGCCAATAATGTAGTGGTGGTGTGACGCATATACTACACGGAAGTTCTCCAACACGAAATTATCAATTCTTCTACATTCAGGTCCGTACGCTCCACATAGAGTCAAATTGTAAACAAGCATATCACTGCCACTACCCAGCTTAAAACCTCTTCCGAACATTTGAAAGTCCCGACTATGTACTGGTTACCTAAATTACACAAACAACCATTTAACATTCGTTTCATCTCCGCATCAAGTAAGTGTTCTACTACTAATCTGTCAGTGCTTCTAGCTACCTCCCTTACTAGTATCAAAGAACTTGTTATTAACTTTTGTAATAAAGTTTATGAAAATAATGGTATTAATTATTTTTGGAGTGTTAAAAATTCTTTAGAGGTTTTAGATAAAATACGTGCTTTTGATAGTCCTTTTAATTCTGTTGACAATTATGATTTTTCTACTCTCTAAACTACACTTCCACACAATCTTATCAAGAAAAAGTTTTCATATTAAATAAATGGTCTTTTGAAAAATCTCATTGCAAATTTATTTGCTGTAACTCGTTTAAAGCCTTTTCTGTAACGAAAAAGGAAAGTATGCTAGATACACTTATGTGAAGATATGATTGAAGCTTTAACTTTTCTCCTCGACAACATATACGTACTTTTCGGCGATAAAGTGTATCGACAGGTAGCAGGTATTCCTATTGGCACTAATTGCGCCATTTTAATAGCAGATTTATTCCTGTATTGTTATGAATCTCAGTTTATGACTAAACTCAGTAAAGACAATTCTTTATAGTTATTCGAATACGATTTTTTTAGATACATTGTAGGTAAATAATTGATTCGAGCTTTTTGCTGGGATGTAAAATTGTATACGTATCTTTCATGACCAGAACAACTGTAACTGTACATCTGTCTTTGTTTGGAATATAACTTTAGCAATATGTGAATTCCTTTTCAGGTTTTGTTGTAAACCGTATTAGGTTATATTGTCTCTCTGAATATTTGTTTCTCTTAAATAATAGTAATTCTTTGTTTGTGTGGCTATTAACAGCACGACCTATAATACAATCGAGTAGTTCGGAAGAATAGTGACAGTAGCCACATCAAAATTTCTCTAAAGCACCACAATTTGAAATATAACTACCTAGTAAAACAATAGGATCGTGTATTATGGTCTTGTAATATGATAAATACTGTGCAATATTGATATGGAAGCCCAAAATTGATCGATTCTTGATCAACCTAAGTAAAGATCTGTCTAAATTCCATTTAATTGATAGATCTTATAACACTCAACGTTACCTTGCTGATGTTGTTTTTTTCTTTAAATAATCAAGAATTTGCTTATTATACTGCTAAAATTTACCCAAGGGAATTTCCTTTAGATAAATCTAATAATCAGATGTCGATACTAAAATATTCCAAAGATCGTTTAGAGTACATACAATCTAAGACTCTTTCATCTTGCAATAGTATGAAAAACATTTGACTTTTCTACACTTTACACAAGTATTTCCCATTCCAAACCAAAAGACAAATTGAAAGATTTAGTCCTGCTTTGATTCATAAAAAAGAATGGCCAACGTAGATACTAAATATCTGGTCTTATGGAGGGATAAATCCTACTTTGTAAAAATTCACTCTGATTCTAACAAAAAAATCTCTGAAACTGACATTATCAAGATGCTTGATTTCTTGATTGACAACATATTTGTTACTTTTGGAGGACGTGTTTTTCTACAAACAATCGGCATTCCTATGGGAATCAGCTGTGCCCCTCTTCTTGCCGACTTGTTTCTTTATTTATATGAGGCTAACTTCATACAGAAACTTCTTAGGATGAAAGAAAAGTAGTTAGCAGTATCCTTTAACTTTACTTTTCCTACATAGAAGATTTCCTCTCACTAAATAATTCAAAATTTGGTGACTATGTTAAACACATCTATCCCATCGAACTTAAGATAAAGGATACAACGGATACAGTTAAGTCTGCCTCATATCTTGACTTACATCTAGAAATTGACAATGAGGGTCGGTTGAAAACAAAACTTTATGACAAAAGATGATGCTTCCAATTCAGCTATATATCTCCCAGTTAATACGATACTCCAGGGCTTGTACTTCCTATCGTGATTTCCTTGATAGAGCGTTGCTGCTCACAAAGAAGCTATTAAACCAAGAGTTCAAGTGGTGAAGTTGCAATCATCCCTTCGTAAATTTTACGGACGCCATCACGAGTTGGTTGACGGAATATCCGTTTCACAGATGATAGCGGATATGTTCATAATGTCGTAACTACAATCCCGTCCTCTTTTCCCGAATGTGACCTAAAGAATTAGACTTATTACCGGGTTTGTACTAACAAGAGCAACGTAACGGGTGCCACATGTGGAACAGGATCTGCTTACCCTTCTGGAGCAACTGAGATCACCCCCAGTTTTTGGTCGGGTTCGTGTTGCTCAGTCTTTAGTTTTCTATATTATGTTTTTATGTACTGTTGTTTGTCTGTTTGTCTTTTTCTTTTTTAGCCTTGGCGTTGTCAGTTTATTTTTTGACTTATGAGTTTGCATGTCCCTTTGGTATCTTTCGCCCCTCTATTAAAGGCAATAATTTTCCTTTTTCTAGTTTTGGTGACTGCGAGTGCCCTCAAATTGTTCGTTTTGGTTTGACCTGTTGATACGCTTTTGTAATGTATTTTGGTTATTTAATGTTTACTTGTTCAGTATTATATCTAGTCTCACTGTTTTTAGTGTATGCCACCTTTTGAGAGTGTTTGGTTTGACGATGGGTTTTCACTTTTGTTCTCGTACTAGGAACAACAAAACTATTTATTTTGTTAACATTATTTATTTTATTAAAATCATTTCATTACTCCATGTATACCCTACAACAAAATTATTTTATTTGCCTGAGTACGTTGTTTTATTTGGCGGCATTTTGTCCAAGGTTATGGTTGTCTTTCTGATATTGTTTTACATCTAACCCCCTTGTTTTATTAATTTTGTATTTACGTTGTGTCATGGATCAAATTTATTCGTTCAGTGTATATTCGCTTGTTTTTGTTGATATGTCCTTTGATTGAGTTGGGCCGTTTCGGTTGATGTTTTGTGGTGCGCCTTTCTGTGTTGTGCTGTTGTGCTGTTGTTTCAGGTAGGGTGATGGTTGGCGTTGTTGGTGCGTTAAAACCAGCTGCACTTGTTTGCACCTGCCCTAGTTCAGGAACCTGATGTTCAGTGGTTGTCGTTTGTTGATGTGGTTCATAGGTGTTTCTCGTTTCTCGTTTTTTATATAGATTAGACCGTTGGTTTTCCTGTTTGAATGGTTTTACACTAGTCATTTATGGGGCCCTTCATAGCTTACTGTTCGGTGTGAGCCAAGGCTCCGTGTTAAAGGCCGTACTTTGACCTATGATGGTTTACTTTTACAAATTTTACAACTTTTACAAATTGTGACTTGGATGGAGTGTTGTCTCATTGGCACTCATACCACATCTTCTTATATCTATTAACAAAAATTTACGTCAAAAGAGACGATATTTTCTATTGCTTATTGTCCTTTCTTGGACCGTGGTGTGTCCTTTGGCACTTATTACAGTGTAACCCCCAAGAGTGACTGAAGAATAGAAATATGGTTATTTAAGTCTTTATTTCGACTTACAATAAACTCTTTGTCAAAGGGAGGCGTCCGTGTGCTGTATTACAGTATGCAGTCACGTCCAGTCAGAATAGAGACGTTAAATCCGATGCCTCGTGTAAAGAGAGTGCCACGCTCTCTGCACGTTAAGAACCCTTTGAGGGGTCCGTAGGTTGCTTGTTGCAAGGCAAAACTTCTGTCCCTATCCAATATACACTCATTTCCAAGTGGCAGTCCAAATTTCCCCGACCTTCATTACATGATCTACTTGATGTATTTATTTGTTAATTTGTTATCGTCCGGAACATCCATGAACTATTTGCCACTGGAAGTTAATAAACTAAAATTTCAATTAATCTTACGGCTGCTAAAAAGAAATAACTTTTCGATGTGTTTGGTTCTCTTTAAGTTAACCAATCGTTACCTATTAATAAGGAAAAAAAAACACAGAATCATGGAGCACGTGAAAAATAAGTGAGATGTATATATTTTCAATGCGTTCCCATTTGTTAATTAAATTTTTTAATAGAATTTGTTAAATTATTTGGTGTATTAACTGTTTTCTATCAGAATCTATTATTACTATCCCTTTCAACTTTTGTTGACCCATTCTTTCATCGCGATTTTCCCCCTAACACTTGCGCTGTGCGGTTGCCGAAGTGCCATGGTTTCTTTAACGGAAAAGCTATCGTCCAATTAGAGTACAGGAAGGCCATTATTCAAAAGCAGTACATTTCTGAAGACTTGGATAAAATAGAAATAGAAAATTTTCTTTTTAAAGAAATTCTTTGTACACGTATTTCATAGTAAAACTTAGCCATCGAAGTATATAAAACATATTCACCTTTTTAAATTAGAAATATCATATGACTTCAAGACAGGAATTTCGTTACCAAAAATTACTTAAACAACCTTTTACTAAATATACAAATATTTGGTTTTGAAATGTGGCTGTACCTGTACAATTCTTACAAAAATCGGAATATCATTCCCTAGTTTTTACGGTTATGTAGTTTATAAGGGACGTAAATATATACACGATTCAGGTAAACTTATTATTATGCGGTATGGATTTTGTTCATTGTCAAAGGCCGTACAGTGACCCATAGTTGGTAACTTCTATGTCATTTGGTCTCTAATGGAGAGTTGTCTCATTAGCAATCATGCCACAACTACTTATTTTTATAAGTATAAATCCTTTGAATATCATTTTAACACCGAAGAAAGATGTTTGAATATAGTTATTATCGGTAACGACATGGATTTTTTTTTTTTTTTTTATAAATCAAACATAACTACATATGGATTGCTGTACATTTATGAAAAGTTATGGTCCTCAATCAAAAATGTAAAATTAATGTATTTATGTCACGGCATGTTCAATGTTATGCCTTTCGCAGACTGCATATGACGTCTTTACACTAAATCCATTGGTTGTGTGCTTATTGAAAATTTAGTATGGAAGACCATGATTTTTTTTTGGAGTTATTAGTGTCTTTTAACTAATTTTCAGTAGCTGCGAGTACTAGTAGATCGGTACTTTGTGTCTTTTGTTTTTATGTTATTTGTCGTGCGTCGTGCCGATCTGATGAGTCAAGCCATTCCTTTTTATACAGGTAGTTCTTATGTTTTGCTTGTACACCATTTTCCCAGGTAAGGGGAGGGTTGGGCGCTCTCAAACATGTTTAATCCCGCCACATTCTGTATGTACCTGTCACAAGTCGGGAGCCTGTAATGAAGTGGTTGTCGTTAGTTGCTGTCTGTTATATCTGTTTTTTTTATTATTGTTTTGTTTGGGTTTTTATGCATTGTTGAAGGCATTTCATTGCCCTAGCATTGCTTAAATTTGCGTCATTTTGGAATCTGTTGGATAGTTGTTTCATTGGCAATCATACCCCATCTCCTCGTTTTATATCATCTTCGAGATGTCAGTGTTAGCTATTATATTTTGGCTATTCCATCTAAAAGATGGACGAAAGATACCAGAGGGACAGTCAAACTCATAGATTGAAAATAAACTGACGCCATGGCTAAAGATAAAAAGACAAACATTGTCTTTATTTTACGGTAATATTGTACTTAAAGCGCGGAAATCACTATATGATCCGTGTAAACTCATCGAACCTTTAAATAAACTTATTAGTTCAGGTTATCTTACCAATGTTGTAATTAGATCTTTGAATATAGTTTACATTGGCACTAATATCGATTTTGTCATCAGCAAATTAAAACATAACTAAATTTGTATTCTTTTCAAACGGGATGTTTAAAGACACACCCACGTTCATTTTGATCTATAAAGAGGTTAAACTCCTAACTATCCTACTGTCTGTCGATACATTTATTTTGGCATTGCACTAATCATGTCTTCTTTGACTGTCCATGACGTTAAAATACTAAATCCCTAGGATGTGTTTTAGTTGATTTTAGTCTCTGATGCATGATTTTTATTATTAATTGTTTTGGCTTTTAACTAGCTGTCAGTAACTGCAGTACTCTCAAATCGTACTTTCTTGTTTATTTGACCTGTTGATACTAATTGTAATGCTTTTTTGTTATTTAAAGTTATTCAGGGTTATATCTGGTCTATATACCAGCTTTGATAAGTGTTTGGTACTAATATAAATTTCCACTTCGTACTATGAACATCAAAATTATTTATTTTGTTAAAATATTTCCTTTCTGTATTGTAACTGTATACGTATACCTAACAACAAAATTATTTTATTTACCTGTGTTTAAAGTTATTGCAAATGGCTGATATTTTTGTTCGAGCATATTGTTTTTTTAAATTGTTTAACATTTCATACCGATATAACATGTTACTTTTATTATTCTTCCCTTAGTTTATTTATTTTGAATTTACTTTGTATCATAGGTCAAATTTATTTGTTCAGTGTATGTTCAATGGTGTTAATATGTCCTTTGATTGAGTTAAGCTATTTCAGTTGATATTTTATAGTGTGTTTTCTATGTTGTGATGTTACACTATTGTTTCAGAAAAAGGGTGAAGGTTTGGTACCATTAAAACGTTTAAACCCGCTGCATTTGTTTGCACCTGTCCTAAGTCAGGAATCTGATGTTCAGTAGTTGTCGTTTGTTGATGTGGTTCATAAGTGTTTCTCGTTTCTCGTTTTATATAGATTAGACCGTTGGTTTCCCGTTTGAATGGTTTTACACTAGTAATTTTGGGGCCCTTTATAGCTTACTGTTCGGTGTGAGCCTAGGCTCCGTGTTGAAGACCGTACTTTGACCTATAATGGTTTACATTTATAAATTTTGACTTGGATGGAGAGTTGTCTCATTGGCACTCATACCACATCTTCTTATATCTATAAACAGACAAATAATAGAACAGAAGACACAACATAGACAACATAGAAAACTAAAGACTAAGCAACACGAACCTCACCAAAAACTGGGGTGATCTCAGGTGCTCCGGAAGGGTAAGCAGATCCTGCTTCACATGTGGCACCCGTCGCGTTGCTTATGTTATTACAAATCCGGTAAATAGTCTAATTCTGTAGGTCACATTCGTGAAAGGGAAGGGTATTGTAGTTACGACATCAGGAACATGTCCGATATCATCTAACCTGTCATGTCTAAATGCTGATATTTCTTGTTTGTTTGAAATGCATATTGCAATATTGTCGTAATTGTTTCCATGTGAAAAAATTTTCAGTTCTGTGAGAAATGTATAGCATTAATAAGTTTTCTATAATAAAAAAATCGCTATTATATCAGAAATCGCACTTATATAAGAAAATACAGCATTATCAACCTATTACACGTGATGATGGCTTTAAATGCAATCGAACACATTGGAAGTGCATTTCACTGTCTTTGCTTTATGATTGTGTTAATATTTATACACTTCAAAATTATGGATCGTCCAAATAGGTTGCATTTAATCCAATTTGTCTATTTTCTCTGATAAATACAAAATACTTTGAGCAGAAAGTTGATGGACCAGGGTTATGTCAAAGAACGTCTCGTTTCTGAAATTGTTTATCGGAAGATACCAAGACCTTGTTAATAAATATTCCGTATCAACTTCACAAATAATACATGATGGTCTTGAAGTATAAATTCTAGGTAGTGACGTTGTTTATCGTCCTTATTACGTGTTATAGTGTTCCTTTTGTTTGTCTTTGTATATTTTAACCTCTACTATTTAGTTCATTTTGGTAATATAATTTTGCGGTGGTTCGGTATTTATACATCCCGCCATTGTGTTATTGTGCTATGGCTATTTTGTATTCATGTCTTTCATTTTGCTTATGTACTTTGTATAAAGAGTGTCTATATGCCATTTTGTTTTCCTTGTTGAAATAGTTATTTGTTTTATAGTGATTAAGATAATGAAACAAAGTTGTCTGCTGTACCCAATTTTTGACATTTTTACATGTTATGTCTGTTTGCTTTGCTCACACATTGTTTTTAATATAATGGAATTCTATGCGACTGGCATTCAAGTGAGAAGTTTAGCTTTAAAACCAGGTTTAATCCACCATTTTCTACATAAGAAAATGCCTATACCAAGTCAGGAATATGACAGTTGTTATCCATTCGTTTGTTGTGTTTGAACTTTTGATTTTGCCATTTGGTTAGGGACTTTCCTTTTTGAATTTTCCTCGGAGTTCAGTATTTTTGTGATTTTACTTTTCACTGTAGACCAAAATTTAAGTTTGAATACCAAAGGAGTAAAAGATGGATTAATGATTTTCTTGAGAAAAAAATAAACAGTAAATGATTTAGTTTTAAATGTTGGAGTACCTGATTTGCTGTTAATTCCGAGTTCTTGTTTAAATAAAGAAAATTAAAATGTAGCTTATACTTCTGATATGTAAAGGACTTGGTTCTGATGTTTGGGAATTTTGAAGATCTCCATTCATCATATTAAGTGGGCCATATGCGTTTGAAAAAAAAAGAATATATATTGCTACATTTTAGAGATGACATTTTATTCCAACTGGATGAATAGTTTAGCCTTTTAATCTTGCATAATCTCCAAAATCTTCTTTTTTTTCTTACAAATGTGATTTTCGTCTGCGATTTTCTCACAAAACATCTTGTTCACACAAGACAATATTGCTACTCTACATTAGAAACGGTATACTTGATTCGCTCTTTTCATAGACTGTCTGTGAAATGTATATTTAAAATACGTGTACATGTAGTTAACTGGTGGTAATAATTATCCTGTACATATAATTTAAACTGGTGTACAAATGAGAACACATTTAATGTGAAAACTGTGTTCATTACATAAAAATGATAGTAAACGTTTAGGTTATATAATAATTGGTCATGTTTTATGAAGATTTAAAGTTCGTGGCGTAGCCGAGGCTTTTAAATGTAAATAAAACTTGACCAAGCATTGCCCGACCAAATTTAGAACGAGCGACATTACAAAATAAGCCTTTCCCATTGTAATAATCAAACCTTAATATAAGTTACTTTAAGTGTTATCATGATTAGCAAAACGGATGTTAATCGTATTTAATGGTCATTTCAACAGATGGAATGAAATAGCACTTAGATAGTTTTGTGATAAGAAAATAGGATAAATTAATCAATTTTCCTCTGCTTCAGGTAAAATTCCATACTTGTATATCTTAAAATCCTTCATTTTGAAAAGCACACAATATTATATCAATCAGCTTTTCGAAAATTGTTTAATCTTTAATAATGACAAAACTTCTTCAATAAATATTATAAAATTACTCGTTTCAACATCAGATGCTTACTTTTTTTATTGGTTATCGTATTGTTTTTTTTTCAACATTCATCGTTACTTAAAAACAAACCATTGATTTTGAGGTGTATATAAATTAGATTAAATAAATATTTTACCTACGCCTTTGCCCCTTTTCAATATTTTTTTCTGTAATATGTACCATTATATGACGTTTACAAGATCAATATCTCAACTTGGAAGTTTTTATAATTCTATTCTGTTTTCATTTATGATAATTATACAAACAACAGTACTCATGATTTTTTTGATTTACTCTTTTCCTATAGAAATTGCCTCACTGAATTGTTCACTTCGTTAATGCAGTTATTAAGAGTTCATTTTCATAATTAAACTACTATGAAATGATTTTCGATTGGACGAGAATGGGTGAGTATGTTCTAAAGGTTTATAGTATAGTACTCGATGTTTGGTTCGAACACGGCCTTTATACTTCAAACTCGTAGTACAAATATAGTTTTGGAAAATGTTGGTATTGAAATAATATAATATTTTGGAAGTTCTACATCACAATCACATTATGATGGTAAACCATGTATTGAATTAGTTGTTATTATTTTAAAACCTGATAATGTCAATTACTCTTAAATAGCATAATACCATTGGTTTTACCGTAAAAATACATCATTAGAAGACCCTCATTAGTTAGGGTTATCATGACGTTTATTACATTAAACATAATTAGACATTATCACGTTGGCAAGCAGTTCATAATATTATAGATAAATTTTGAATATTTATTATCATGTAAAAAAATACCGTTTAGATATGTGTATAAGACATGATTTGGGCTATTTCCAGAACAAGTTACCCATGTCATTACCGTTATTTGAACTATGAGAGGCAATTCAGATCATCGAAACAAATTTGCAAGTAGGAAATAGTACTTTCCTATATAGTGGAGAAAGTCGGACAGTCTAACATTACGTCAAAGTTAGTTTCAGGTGGCTTTTAATCTAATTCACGTATTTGAGCGTTGCACTAGTTACCAGAACATGCAGTCTGACTAATAACAATGATTAACATTTAACAACTAAAACAGATTGGTAAAGAATCAAAGTTCCATTTTTAAGATATTAGAAAGTTTTTCCAAAAACAATTTGTTACCACGAAACGAAATGCACTTTTAAAAGTACAGTTTATTATGAAACCAGGAAGTGTTCTAGTTCATAAAGTACGGATAAGATGATCCGGTAAATTAACCCTACCTCATAAACCTATAGAAATAATTTCTTTATCAATTCTGATTTATGTAATACGTGGTTGAGGAACAAAGATATTTCTACTGGATTTGATGTAATGACAGGATGTTAAAATTCTGATAAGGAATTATATAAATAATTTTATAGATTACCTTATCAATAAATAAAAGATAATTCCACTGAAAATAAACTCAAGGGAACAACTAAACAAACCGAGGTGCAGTGTTCTTTTAACATCCGTCTTTGCGTGAAATGACAAAAAAAGAAGAAGATATAAACAACTAAAAAAAAGAAAGGAAAAGTACAAACTCATTTATTTTCACATTATGTTAACTATGATACAACTTCAACCTTATATCACATAATTGACTTCCGATTCTAATATGTTTTCCAGAAAATTGACACAACTTATACAAAGAGATATATTTTTATGTTAGTTTGAAGACTTCTCGGTTACAAAATTTAAATTGAAATGAGGCCCATTCAGTATTCGCAATCCCCTTAATTTACACACTTTGATAAATTTCGGATTAACTCGACATGGAAGTGTGTTTCTGCAATCACTGACATAGTTGAAGATTTTTGATATTTGATCCTCTCGTAATGCTGAATAGCGTCATCTTCGATAAAACTAGAAATGTTTGAAGTTCTACAATTTGAAAACTGTTTGCTTTGAACGAATACCTAAGGCTAGATTCTTCAAGCATACGAAAAATGTCAATAGAAATAAGAAGTGGTATGAGTGCCAATGAGACAACTCTCCATCCAAGTCACAATGTGTAAAAATTAAACAATCATAGGTCAACACCTCTCCATCCAAGTCACAATGTGTAAAATGTAAACAATTATAGGTCAAAGTACGGCCTTCAATCATATGCAAAACCCATATCGCATAGGAAGCCATAAAAGGCCCCGAAATGACTCAATTCAAAACAATTAAAACCAGAAAATTGACAGCACGATTTATGTACAAAACAATAAGAGAAAACAAATGTGATATACAGCAATTCACAACAACCACTTAACTACAGGCTCCTGACTTGGGACAAGTACATACAGAATGTTGCGGGGTTAAATATGTTAGCGGGTGCTCAACCCTTCCCTAATCTGGGAGAGAGTTGTAACAGTTCAACATAAGAAAAAACTCAAAACCTCAGCTGAAAAAGGCTTAACTCATCAGATCGATACACAGCACAAAAAACCTAACAAAAACACAAAATACACAATGATCAGATCTGAGAGTACTCGGAGTTACTGAAAACTAGTCTAAAGCCAATAAGAAACTAATAAAAATGATGTATCCTAGACTCAAATACAAAATTCCTATTTCCAAAAATTGTGTTTAATTTTATCAATTGGTCGCCCTGCAATTAACAGTTTAGTCAGAACGGACTTACCCATTAGCTTTCTTGAGTCATTGAATGAGATTGCTTAATGTCAGGTAGACTCGGGTTTAAAATCACTTTCGAGAAACAGTCCACAATGAGCGGTATCAACCACGTGTTAAGAAATTACACGCGTAACTTGACATTCAACAGGAATGCTTGAGAGTGTTGAAAAAGACAAACAATATGTAATTGTATTTGCTTTAGTTAGAAAGGAGTAGTGTCTTGATGACAGTTATCTGTCCATGAATTTTCCATGGAATTTAAGAACATTACTTCACAATATTGATTCTTTTCTGATATATTTTTATACTAGATTTATCTAAAGCAAAGTGATTTTTTTTTCGATCTCAAGTGATACTGTATTTACTTTTCTATAAAGAATTTGATATAATATCGAAAAAATAATTTTCAATTTATTAGTTTTATGTTTATTCTGATAGATTTGAATATTGAAAAATAAATCCAACAGTTATAAAACAGTATTTCGATTATTTCAAAAACAATGTGCAAAGTGAAAACATAAAATAAGCAATGATTTCAATGTTAAGGTAATTTGAAACAGTTTGTTACACATTAAAAGTGGAATTCTTACTTAAAATATTTTGATTACTCTAAGTGGTATTTATCCATTCTTGTTTTTTTTTTTTTCATTTTCGAAACATTGTCGAGTTTTGAATAACACTGAATGCGCACGGATTACTTAAAAGCACCTGAATACTCGTCAACCGTTTTGAAAAAGATTTTTGGTACTGGTTAAATGCCGATTTAATGTATAAATAGTCGAACATGGTTTCTATTTGTAAAACCACCAGACGTGGTTTTCTGAGGTTTAACAATGCAGACACGCGTATGAACATTATAATCTATTTTAATGATTGAATTCTAGATATTCGATTATACTTCCATATTGTCCATTTGACTTTATGTTTTTGAAAATTATATCGTTCTAGTGAAGACAAATTACAACAAGAACGATATAACCAAATTTACACAAACATTGTACTCACAAACCTCAAACATTTAATTGAGGAAACTTGGCTTTAATGTCTAAATATATGACTTCTTTTTTCGAACGAAACTTTATTTATTGTACTCTTATTGTAACAATGCCAATTAGTTCACTAAATACATTGACAGTATCTTTTTATCCATTATAAATACACAATATAAGAATTTGACATCCAGACGCTTAAATCGCGACAACAAGCTATATATAACATATCTGTCAAGCTTCCATAAATAAACTCCTTTTCCAATAGTTTGAATAGCAAAACAATCATTTACGTGACAGAAAAACAAATCAATCTAAATTTGTAGATGATAGATCCATAAGCTGAAATTAGTTCAGGGGAAAGATATGTGTTTGAGACAAAGACATGTCCTGACTTCTTCCCTATTTTCACAGGAAACAAACTCTCAGGTGACTAATAAACAAATGCAATGTAAAATCTTTATCTTTTGTAAACCCACTTTATATCATCACTTTTTCGTGTCTTTAAATGATATGGGTACCATTGGGATAGTTGTCGTGGGAGATATGATAATCGTTATCTCTTATAATCTAAGTATTAAGATATTGTGTACCTCAGTTAACCTTCTACATGTATTTCTAATTGCCTCTTAGCTAATGCTTACCGATACATATTGTTCTTTTAAGACGGTATGTGTTTTCTTCATTTGTCATTTAACTTGAAAGATTTAAAAAATAAGATGATTATCATGTAAAAGAATATATTTTAAATGAAAATTGCCTTAGCATTCACACATTACGAATGTTTTGATGCATATTAATTTCGAAATACTTTCCAAAAAAGTAAAACGCATAGTTCAATTCATTTTTTATGATAAAGTTGACAATAAATTAGTGAATATTAATTTAAGTAATGAGTAATCAAAGGTGTATTTAAAATACAAATGCAGGCAAAAGCAATTTTGCACCTCGTCAAATGTATGTGCCGAGACCTGAAAAATGAAAGTGGCAGATATCTGTAAACTAATGTGCTTAATACATCAGTGTAAAATGGCGATTATCATTGCAATTATCATTGCTCCTGTGAAATGCAGCTATGATAAGTTGGACCCTGCTTCATGTAACGACGTCACCTGTCGTCTTCAGGCAGAAACATTTCCAACTGAAGTCGCCCGATAATTCAAAAGCACTTTAAATCAAAACAAAATTTTTTGTTTGACCAGTTTTGACGCAAGTACAAATACATTAACGGATATCTAATGGCTCATCGTTACAGAAACGATATTTTGCAGCAGTAAATGCTCAATGTTGTTGACCGACAAAAGAAGATGTTTCAACAAGACCATGTCAGGCCACATACAGCATAGGTTACTGGAAAATTCATAGCAAAAAACAACAATAATGTGTTGTCATGATCCTCAAAGACGCCCGATTTAAACCTTATTTAACATCTTTGAGATTAACTTAACAAACTCGTCCACTAACGCCAACCTTTACCTCAATTATTGGACCAACAGAGCCAATATTTGCAACATGAAAGGCAAAGGATACCACCGTTCCGAATACAAAATATAACTCGACCCACGTCAAAGAGATGCAGAACAGATGGTGTCTTTATACTAAATCCTTTGGGTGTTGGATGAGTACTGATTGATATTTTGGTCTTAGATACACTGATTGATATTTTGGTCTTAGATACACTGATTGATATTTTGGTCTTAGATACACTGATTGATATTTTGGTCTTAGATACACTGATTGATATTTTGGTCTTAGATACACTGATTGATATTTTGGTCTTAGATACATGACTTTTTTATTAGTTATATTTGGCTTTGAACTAGTTGTCTGTAAACTGCAAGTACTATCGGATCTGTACTGCGTGTATTTTTAGTTGTTAAAGATGTATAAGTACCCTGCCACGTCCTGTCTGTGTTTTTGTTAGACGTTTTTCTGCTTTGTATTAATCTGATGAGGTAAGCCCTTTTCAACTGATATTTATAGTTTGTTCTTATGTTGTTCTCTAACACCACTGTCCCAGATTAGGGTGGAGGGTTGAGAGATCATAAAAATGTTGAACCCCGCCACATTCTTTATATGCCTGTCCTAAGTCAGGAGCCTGTAGTTCAGTGGTTGTCGTTGGTTCATGTCTGTCATATTTGTTTATCGTAAATTGTTTTGTTATAAATAAGGCTGTTAATTTTCTCAGTTGAATTATTTTTATTTTTCGTGTCGGGGCCTTTTATAACCGACAATACAGTATGGTATTTCTCATTGCTGAAGGCCGTACGGTTGCCTATTATTGCTTACGTCATTTTAATTTTGGTGGATAGTTGTCTCATTTACAATCTTACCACATCTCCTTTATTTTTATGAAGGATAATCATGCAAGGATTTAACGATTTTTGAATGATATTTGTCTCATTAGACATTTTCGGAAACTAAAGGTCACAATAACTTTTAAGTTGACGATGATAATTACAGGTAAACAAACCCTAAGATCATCTCAAAATACACAATGTCTCGATAGATGTGGTTATATCTTAACAAACGAAAACAATGAGAGAAACTATTTTAATTTCAAAATGAGATCAAATATTTATAAACAGGCTTTCAATATTTTAGGAATATTCTTCGCCCTGAATTTCTCATAGCTCAGATGATTCTTTCATAATCTCAACAAATGAAAAAACACCCGAAACCCTTTTATACATATCGAGACAAATTGAAAATGATATATTCCAGCGTAACAATGGCAAGCCACACAAACTTTCCCCGAGAAAAATAGTTATGTTGTTGAAAGTAATTGGTGCCTTCCAGTGTTTTACCAACATTTGCATGATGTGCAGGTACAGTGGCCATTTCTAGATGAATGGAGAGCAAAAGAGGGAAACTCGGAAAAACTCCCAACGGCAGTGGGTGCAATTGATGGTTTCTAAACGGAAATTTACAGGCCACCAATTGAGCATCAAAATGACATGCAACAGTTTGCAATGATGAGGTCAATAGGTAGAAATGCTGACCTTGACTTTCCTGAAGGACTAGTTTTACTAGATGATAAAATATATCCTAATACATATCCTCTTATGACACCTCCTCATACACGCTAACAAATACAGATTAAACCGGAAAATTCAAAAGGGAGGTGTCGAAAAATTAATTTTTTCTTGTAATTATTTCATCAATGAATACAGAGTTACTGTTGAATATTCAGTTTGAGAATTGATGATTTTTTTTAAGAGTTATGAGAAGTCTTTGGAGACCTTCCAGGAGAAAAACTCTGTCAAATTGTAAATATCTGTGCTGCTTTTGTATGCAGGCGTCACAACTTGTTTCGTTGATTTAAATAAAAATACATAGTTTGCGTTATTCGCTTTTCAATTTGTCAATTTGTCAACATTGTACACTTTGAGATGGCCCCTAGAGAATTATCTGTAAATGACATCATCAATGTAAACATAAATGTTTTCAACAGTTTTCGAAAATTTCTATTAGCAATCATACAACATCTCCTTATTTTTATATTATCCGCACATGGTGGTCGCAATAGATACTGACTTTGCTGGAATGTTGCTACATAAAAATGGAAAGTTCAAAATTGAGAAGCCGAAATGATCTCTTTTGACATAAAGTTTTGTTTTAAACCGACCCTCATTGTCAATTTCTAGATGTAAGCCAAGATATGAGACAGACTTAACTGTATCTGTCGTATCCTTTATCTCAAGTTCGATGGGAGCGATGCGTAAAACATAATCACCAAACTTTTATAAAAGTGTGTGTGATGACAGGTGCTATCGGAAGGGTAAGCAAATTCTGCTCCACTTATGGCGCCCATCGTGTTGTTCATGTAAGTACAAACGCGGTGATAATTCTAATTCAGTAGCTATATAAAACAACATTATTTACCAAACTAAGAACATTGATTATTTGTCTTCAGGATTAACAATGGAATAGCAGATTAACAAAACGATTTCTTGCATTATTTCTGTTGAAAATAATCATAAATGTGAACATGTCAGCGAGGTTAGGCATTTTATTTATGGTGAATAAATAAAGGCAAGAGCAGTATACCGCTGTTCAATAGTCATAAATCGATTTAACTGAAACAAATCCAGGTCACCAACCATTCTAGTAGACTCCTCGGGGACAGTACTGTCCACCGACAGAGATTCCGATCCGGGTAGTCATAAATAAAGGCAACAGAAGTATACCGCTGTTCAATAGTCATAAATCGATTTACCTGAAACAAATCCGGGTGACAAACCATTCTAGTTGTATTCATGCTGTTAGGCTACCGGACTGATAGAATCCTCGGGGACAGTACTGTCCACCAGCAGAGATTCCGATCCGGTGGTGATAAATAAAGGCAACAGTACTCAATTGTTTTTTTAATCAAAGAAACGTTTTTTTTTCATTTTTCAGGTAAAGTTTTTACGAGTTAAAGTATTATCAAATGAAAATCTCATAAAATTTTTACATGATATGAATAAGATAAACTCATCGGCATGTTGTTAATAAGTGGATAAAAAAACTTCGTTATAATTGTCACGTATATTTTCCCTAATTCAATGTTCTAAACAGTTAATGCGAGTAAAGCTCCAACCTAAGTCTCACCCAATCTCGAGGAAATGTGCACATTTCGGAAGTCTCAGAAGTCTTGGAAGTCACGAAGTCAGTACTGACTGAAACTTTTAAATAAACATAAATCAATCTCGCTTTCAAAATCTGATTATCTAAAGCGTAACGAAAAGTTGAAAGGGAAATGGTACGAATTTGATTTTTAACGTATGGCATCACACTGTTTGACAATTTCGGCGATCAGATAAACAAATGTGCATGCAGGAAATTGTATGCTCCTTTATGGTGTTATCAGGTACAAAATTGAAAGAAGTCCTATGCTTCTCTAAGATGTTTAAGAAAACATCCAAAAGAAATAATAAATCGTAACGGGTTAGTGGGCAGACGAAAGACAAAACATTTTCATGGAAAGATTTCACTAGTATATTTTAATTTTTCCAATGTTATGAGGACATCGTTCTTAATAAAGGTAGGAGGAATTGTATTGATTTCCAAAACAATTTTGATGCATCAGATGAACATTTGTTAATATCTCCTGTACTAAGTTTATTATATCATAGTATTAACAAAGACTTGGTTTCATTTTCATAACCTCATTCCGAATCAAATCATTTGTTAATGGAGTGATCCATACACCACTAATTATATTGTTCAGAACGATATTATGAAGGACTTTACCATTCTATAACCTAATCTGGAGCCCAGGAAGCTCTTCAACACGCAACCAAACCATAATAGCTCAAGTTTGAATTTTTATCTATTAGTAATAGATATATGTTCGAAATACACCAACATGTTTGACATTCATGAATAAAGAAATCTATCGTTTGTCGAGTGTTTTTACCGTAAACGTAATTGACATCGCTGAGGAATTTTTAGCGCTAAAAGTTTTGAGACGTTATGACGTTTTGAAGTGGACACGTTTTGGCGAAAAACAATTATCGGACACGTTTGGGTGATTTGTGATTTGTGATTTTAAGGACATGTTTGGGCGAAAAAGACTTGTTTGGGGCAATCGGAGACGTTTGAGGGGAGGGGGAGGGGTTGTGGACACGTTTGATAGTGTAACATATATTTTATGAATATGTCAAATAACGTTAAGCAATTTAAAAACGTGATTTTTAAATATGAAGAAAAGGGGATATTGTGTATATAGAAAGTGAAACAGCAAGAAAGCAAGAATTTTCCTGGAAATGTTTGATTTAATAATCTGGTGAGAGCATCATTAATTCCTGTGGGTCTGTTATTGCTATACACTTAAAAAAACAATTTGCCACTTATGTATCCGTACTGTTTGTTTTTACAAATCTATAAAAGTAACCAAGATTGTCAATTATAAGAAAAATAAATCATACAAATTGTATCGCCTTTTAATATTTTAAATATTATTTATATTTATAAATTGTTGCATACAGCATGTACAGCATTAACATTGATAATTTAGTTTCGACTCTAGTGTTGTCATACATTGATGTACTGGTTAAATTCAGTTTTATTTCGAAATGAGGGTATACAATTAATAATGTTATTCAAATGGAATACACTATGAATGTGTACAAACAACAAATTTTACAGGTTTTGAGTCAAATGTTTTCCTCCCCCTAAAGGGATCTTGAAGAATACATTCAATAGTATTTGAGAAGGAAAAATGTATTAAAACCTGTCTGGATCCTTAATATGACAAATATGTAGACATAACATGTAGATATATTTGTCTTGCATTGAGTATATATATTACAAGGTAGTACAGCAAATACCAGTTCTATTATAAAGACAGCACTCATACTACGTTGGTACCTTTATAGACCAATGATATTTGTATGTAACCGCCGAGAGAATATATGGTATCTCATGATTAAGTTGGACCAATATTCAGAAAATCAATGGCTTGAACTCATTATTATGTATAGTAATTTTTTATTGTTTTCTAGTAGGTAGTGTGAGTTAAAATGAAATTTCATCAGCACCATATGCATTCAAATGTAAAAAAACAATTTAAACAAACATCATTAGTCAATCTGTAAGCAACTGTTTACCTGTGGCCTAGTACAATTTATACCTATACCAACTCCTTTAAATGGTACTCTTAAAATTCAAATTGAAAAAGAAGATTCAAATTCTTATAATAGAGAGGCAAAATATACCAAATGGATATTCAAACTCATAATTCAAAAAACATATTGACATTGCCATAGTGAAAAAAAAAACAATAAACGAATAACAGTTCACAAAAAATAACTTAGGAAACTAAAGACTGAGCAACACGAACCCCATCAAAGTTGCATCAATAAGAGAATCTTTGTTCGAAGATTTATAAAAGAAAACTAGTATTTAAATATCAAAACAGTTCAGACATTTTCCAAAAAAAGTTACTGTGTGTCAGCAGGTTGAAAGATTTGTCTTGTATCAATCACGCCCCTTGTTTTCTGTATACATACTTCCATTTTCTGAGTGTTAAATATCAAAGTTGAATATATATCTTTACCTGACCCAAACTGGTGTTAACCTGAGTTATTTGGCTTTGTTTCCCTTTTCTGTTCGGATTATCCTGAGATGCCAGCTTTTTGTGATTACCAAACGTTAGTTGTTGCCTCTGATTCAGATTAATTAGTCATTTAAAACAAAGATCAGAGGTGAAGCTGAGCCGGGCAACTTCCTCACCCTGCACGATTTTAAAAGTAATTTTGTTTGAATAGATCAAAAAGATGTTCTTTCCGAAGACCGAGAATAAAGGAAAATCGGGATTAAGATGAAAAGTAACATATGAAATAGAGATTCGATTTTCCTGAGTTTTATACGTTTTTATAAAAATTGCATATATCTTTTTATCACTTTTTTTGGCAATACCTATGACAATTAATAAATTGTCTTACTGTGTTGTTGGCTTACTATCCCTTTAATTTGTACCTTCCTCTATTAGTTACAAATGGTGAAAAAAAAACCTATAACTTTGGGTAATACGAACTTCCGTCATAACTCGGTGTGAAATCCGATGCTTTGGATGGGTAGCATTATCAGTTTTGCATGCGACATGTGCTTGTTGTGTTGTAGTGAAAACGCAGAGGTGGCGCATAAATTCGTGAAAAGACAAAATGGATAGAAAATCAAAAGACAAATTGGATAGAAAAACTCGAAACACTTTGTTAGATATTAGATATATATCAAAGATCAATATTAGGAACGACAAAAAACAATCTAAAAACACTTCACAAAAATTAATTAAGGACCCATCACAACAGCTGCTCCATGTGAACAGTTTCTTTTTCCATCTTTGATGATTTTCTACACCGTAAGGAAACAGTAGTTTGCCGATGTTAAAATCTCGTAGATTGATTAAAAAGGACTAATCAAAGTAACAAAGAAAAAAACCCAAAAAAACTGAGAGAATCTTATGAACTCTCAAAGGAGCGAGGACATGTTCATTGACAGCATTAGCGTCTCTGCATGCATCGCCCGTCTTACGAACCACGTTCAGTCAAAATGTCATAATCGGTTATAAGACACAATCGGTCAAAATTACAAATGTGAATTTACATGTCTCTGTAAACCTATGAAAGCATGTCGCAAAGTGTGACACAAATCCCACTGTTGGTGATGAGTAAAAAGACCGATGATTAACTGTAAACAAGGAAACAGGCGTAATTGTGGCTACGACACATGTTAGCTCCTAAGTAAGCAGAAACCCTATATTAAGGAAGTCCTTATAGGAAACATACATTCTAGAATATCATTCAAACGGGGAGATGTATACTCATTAGGCACGTGTTGCTATAATAAGCAAACCTGTAAGTTAAGATTGCACAGGAAGGTCTATTCTGTTCTACTATAAAAGATATTTATATTTTGAAAAACCCACAATGGTTTGCACTTAGTATGCAGTTTCTCACGAACCTACAAATAGAAGCTTTACTGTGGAACATAATCTATATCACACACTACGTTGATTTATATTTCTCCTTTAAAAGCTGTTTCTATTCCAAAAGACGTCGTCCCCATAAAACGTAATAATATATGAGCTGCGTCGGATAGAAATCGACCTTATGCAAAGAATATCAAGACATATGTTAACTTTTTTGGGGTTACAAAAATCCCAACTCAAAGTCTGTAACTGTTTGAAAATTGAGTTGATATAAGAAAAAAAAGACCAAAATTCATCTTTTATTTCGTATTTGAATGTTCCAAAATCAATCAAAGTTTTATACATGAACAGGTTTACATGCACTTGTATTAGGTCGATTTCTATCCGACGCTGCTCATATATTGAATTAAAAAAAAGTATTTTTTAATTTAAAATATAGTATAGCAAAAACGATCTCTCATACGCCACCATCATTGTCGATTTCGAAATTGTTTACTTTATTCTTAAATCAAGAAACAGCAGGATTGTTTGACATCAGTTTTAAAGGAAGAAACGTGCCAAATTTTAATGATTTTTTTATAAATAAATGATAAACATTTCCTTGCGTGGACGACATTTTGATTACTACTGTGCATATAATTCTACAAACACGTCATATATGAAAAAAGTTGACTAGTGTCAAACGCGGTTCTTGGTTCTTTCTACGGGAGTGTTTAACGTCTAGACTATACCCATGAGGTATCATACAGTCAATAATATAAACTAGACGTAATATAGATATTCATTCCTCTTTCTCCATTCTTGAAATACTTGTAAGGAAATATCTGAGAATATTTTGACAACCTTTTGATCAATTTATCGTGAGCCTAAAAATGATTAATGTCGTTATTCAGGTAGACACTATATGAGCAAACGGTCAGTGGCGGATAAAAAGGGGGTGTTCTGGGGGTTGGAACCCCCGGAAACCCCTTATTTTTGAAGATCAATGCTTTTGATGGGGAAATATGGTTGGAACCCCCTTCCCCGCCACTAATTTGAAAATTGCTGGATCCGCCCCTGAAACGGTAGTCTTTTAACTGGTTAATATACATTGGAAAAACTGGATACTAAAGGCAACGTGCACTGGTTTTATATCACAACTTCTTAACAGGATGTTACTAAATGAGAGTAGCTACACTGTACCAAGGTTCGGTCAAATGCCACATGTGGTCACTAATAAACAAGACAAGTATGTTTGTATAGGAACTGATGTAATTAAACCTTCTTCTAAATAAATCTCCTGCTAATAACATGTGATAAAATTCATATCTAGCTGATTAAAAATTGATAATAAATCTGTTTACTCTTAATTGTAAAGAAGACAAAACATCGTGGTAAATTCGAAAAAAACTGACTACTGAGTGTAATGAAAATCAAACTATGTATAAAACATAGTTTTATTACATATTTGTACAGAAATCTCAAATATGGTCCAGAATATGTTTAACGTTTATTTGTTCAATGATTCTTGAAATGTAGATATACTAGTAGGCTTTGGATAGTTTTTTGTAATAATGTATTGATTGTCTGTTATTTGTACCGTATATCTTCATTGTTAAAGATACATGTTGTAAGCAAATAAAGGCAACAGTAGTATACCGCTGTTCAAAAGCTCATAAATCGATTAAGAGAAAACAAATACGGGTTACAAACTAAAACCAAGGGAAACGCATCAACTATAAGAGGAAAACAACGGAACAAACACTGAACTGCAACAAAAACAAACGCCAACATACATAGAAACGGACTATTTGATAACAACTGCCAAATTCCTGACTTGGTACAGGACATTTTAAGAAAAAATGGTGGGTAGAATTACGACTTTTGAACACCGGTATACTACTGTTACCTTTATCTACCCGGAAGTCCTTAAGAATGAAAATGCATTCAATACACGTATTCTCCACAGAGAGTCATAAAGTAAATAATCATGTCACCACCACAGCTCAGCTCAAGGCCTCCTCTGAACATTTGAAGGTCCCCACTATGTATTGGTTACCTAAACTACACACAAAAACCGACAAATTTCGTTACATCTCGGCCTATAGTAATTATTCTACCACTCATCGTTCAGTACTTTTAACGAATTCTTTAACTAGTATCAAAGAGAACTTATCAATATTTTGTGTAATAAAACATATGAAAATAGTGGAAATAATTATATTTGAAGTGTAAAAAAATTCTTTGTATGTTTTAGATAAATTACGTGCTTTTGATTTTGTTGACAGTTTTGACTTTTCTACTCTTTGAACTACACATCCACACAATCTTATCAAACAAAAGTTTCCCTATTTAATTAAATGGTCGTTTGATAAATATAATTAAAAATTTATTTTCTGCAACTCATATAAAACCTTTTTCTCAAACGATTTAATTAAATGGTCCTTTGATAAATATAATTGCAAATTTTTTATGCAACTCATATAAAGCCTTTTCTCAAACGAAAAAGAAAAAATGCTACATATACTTACTGTGAAAAGATGATGAAACGTAAATTTTTCCCTTGACAACATTTATGTACGTTTCGGCAGTAAATTTTTTTTAAGGTTGTAGGTATTCCTATGGGCACCAATTGTGCCCCTTTAATAGCAGACTTGTTCCTGTACTACCATGAGTCACAGTTTATGGCAAAACTGAGTTAAGACCCGTCTAATTTCCATTTAATTGATAAATTCAACAACCCTTAACGTTATCCTGATGCAATTTTTTCGTAAAATAATCAAGAATTCTCTAAATATATTGCCGACATTTACCCAAAGGAACTTACTTAAAATAAATCAAATATTAACAACAATAATTGTCCTTTTCTAGATTAAGATATTTCAGTTTTACATCAGAAACTCTGCACAAAAATCTACGATTAAAGAGATAATTTTTCCTTTTTCTATTGTAAATTTTCCTTTTTCGAACGGTGGTGTTTCTTTGGTGCCGTCTTATGATGTTTATATCTCCCAACTCGTACTACAATCTGTCGATACCTATATTTTGGCCTTGCACAAGGTCATGTCTTCTCTGACTGTTAATGACATCTTTATACTAAATCCTTTGTATTTTGGATGTGTACTGATTGATATTTCAGTCTGAGTTACGTGATTTTTAAAATATTTGTTATTATCTTTAAACAAGCTGTCACTAACTGCGAGTACTCTCAGATTTGTGCTTCGTGTCTTTCTTTGTTGTTAGGGATGCATAAATACCCTGCCACGTCTTGTCTGTGTTTTTGTCAGATGTTTTTCTGCTATGTATCGATCTGAGGAATTAAGCCCTTTTCAACTGATTTTTATAGTTTGTTATTATGTTGTGCTGAAAAACCACCGTACCATGTCAGGGAAGAGTTACACGCTCACAAACATTTTTAACCCGCCAGATTCTTTATGTGCCTGTCCAAACTCAGGAGTCTATAGTTCAGTGGTTGTCGTTGCTCCATGTCTGTCATATTTGTATTTCGTAAATTGTTTTGTTATAAATCAGCCAGTTAGTTTTCCCAATTGAACTGTTTCATATTTTTATGTAGTTGCCTTATATAGCCGACATTACGGTATGGGTTTTTTCTCATTGTTGAAGGCCGTATGGTTGCCCATAAATGCTTAAATCCACTTCATTTGAACTTTGATGAATAATTGTCTCATTGTCAATCATGCCACATCCCCTTATTTTTATAACAATACCATGTATGTACGTTATGTTAAAATGAAAGTATATAAAACGTGTTCAAACATAAGTTAAGACAGTTACAATCTTGAAAATTTTTTTAACCTGACATTAAAAACCTGTCTAAAGTAATTTTGTAAATGAACAAAATCCTCAATGTCAAACAAAATAAGCTCATAGTAACTTTGATAATTTTCTGATAAAACTTGAAAAACCCTTAATTTTTTTACGACTTATCATGAGTTTGAATGTCCCTTTGCAATCTTTCGCCAGTTAAAGACGAATCGCGCGTCTGGCGTAGACAGTATTACGGCTGGTATCTATGATGATTTTATTCACAACTCTTTATTTGAACGCACGACATGTGAAAGTAATCATTTAGTGCTCATATCAACAATATTACCAACATTATTCAAACTAACAATTTTTCAATAAATCGTTTGAAAATTTTAAACCATTTGTCTCAGTATTTTTGATTTTTTTTAAAATCTGTTTAAGATGATAAAGATACCAAGGGGACATTAATTGCTCATCACTCAAGGAAAAACTGAATATTTCATGGCTTGAAACAAAAAAACGAGAAAAAGAAATAAATCAAGGCCACAAAACTCTTCGTGCTTAAACTACAAAAATGATCACACAAACCCCACAAAAGCAGATCCAGCTCAACTAGAGGCACCAGTCATGTTGTAGAATACTAAGTGGAGTATTTGAACTACGTTGATAGATGTTTGGTGAACTGATGCAGAAAATTCTAAATTTTGAAACATCAATTTTAATAAGACAATATCCGTATTTTCATTCCAGTTCCGAAGTACAATGTACTGGGATAGGGATACCTTCGGGGACAGTCCACCAGCAGAGATGTCGATCCAGTGGTAGCAGAAACATCAAAGGTGCCAACTTTTCGACAATAACTGTCTCTTCAGTGATGCTAGAGGCCAAAACATTTAAAAATCCAGAAATTATTTACAAAATTAAAAGATTATAAACATAAAAGGACAAAAAGTATAGCCGAAGCCGGGCAAAGAATCAGAGCTTTGCACGAGGAAGGTATATTCCTTAATTTAGAATAATTTCCAAAATTTTGAAACAGCAAAATTTAATAACACAATATCAGTATTTTAGATGCCGGTGCCGGATTATTGGCTACTGGTTGGTTGATATCTTCGGGGACAAACAGTGCAACAGCAGAGGTATCGACCCAGTGGTAGTAATAACACTTATGCTACCAATTGTTCGGCATCAGATGTACATTTTGACTATTAATGTTTCTTCAGTGACGCCCGAGGGTAAAACATTTAAGGATCCAGCTGATGAACTGAAAAAGGACTAAAGATATAGCAAATGCAAAGGCATGAAATCAGAGCTTTGCATGAGGAAGTTATATTCCTAAACTAAAATAATTTCTAAAATTTTGTAACAGTAAATTGTAATAACACAATATCCGTATTTTCATGCCAGTAGCAAGTACTGGCTACTGGTCTGGTGACACCCTCGGGGACAAACAGTCCACCAACATAGGTATCGACACAGTGGTAGTAATAACATAAACGGTACCAATTTTCTAACTAGATGCGTATTTGTTTCTTCAGTGATGTCCGAAGCCACTATATTTTAAAATCCAAACCTTAAAAAAATGAAGAGTTTATAAAACAAAAAGGACAAAAGTATAGCCAAAGCAGGGCTGAGAATCAGAGCTTCCCATACAGAAGATACATTCCAAATCTGAAATAATTTCTAAAATTTTGTAACAGAAAATTGTAATGATACAATATCCTTTTTTCATGTGAGGACCGAAGTACTAGCAACTGGGATGATGATACTGTCGGAGACCAACAGTCCATCGGTAGAGGTATCGACGCAGTAGTAGAAATAACATTATTCATAATTTTTTCTGCACCAGACGCCCATTTCGATAATAAATATCTCTTCAGTGAAGCTAATGAAATATATATATTAAATAATTTATTACCAGCGTATTGATTCGTGATAATTTTTTATAACGATCAAGATTATTATTTCAGTCTGACTACCACATGTCAAGATAAGATTCATTTGACTTCTTACTGATGAAGGATATTAGTTATCCGAAATATTCAACATTTGTTCATGATTTTGTTTTGTTTTCTTTTTTGGTGATGTTGTACCCTTTTAGACTTATATATATATATATATATATATATATATATAGTAGTGACAACTGTAAATTATACCTTGTCCATCGGATTTCTTATGATTAAGAAATACCAGGCTTTAGAATATTTATAAAGTGCCTAGAAAATCAACCTAACAATGTTAGAGTAGATTTGATTCTTTACTTCCTCCCCAAGCGGGGGCTGGAACCTGTACTTTTCAGGTTCCAGCCCCGCTTGGGGAGGAAGTAAAGAATCAAATCTACTCTAACATAGTTAGGTTGATTTTCTAGGCACTTTATATATATATATTTATATATAGAAGATATGGGATGATTGCCTTTGAGACACCTCTCAACCAGAGACCAAATGACATAACATGATACAAAATTACAGGAATAGATTACCTTAGCTGTATATAGCAAAATCTTCCGGAATTGTTGGTCCTCAATGCTTGTCAACTTCGTGCTTTATTTGGCCTTTTAAACTTTTTGGATTAGAGCGTCACTGACGAATCTTTTGGTGAAGAAACGCCCGCCTTGTGTAAAAAAATGGTAGCTATGATGAGTTTATTTACAAACCTGAAAACATATCCAGAAAGACTAACTATTACATGACACAAAATTACAAACTCTGAAATATTATCCAGATAGATTAACTATAACAAGATACAATATTAAAACTCTGAAATGGTATCCAGAAAGACTAACTATAACATGACACAAACTACAAACCATGAAATATTACCCAAAAAGACTAACTATAACATGATACGATATTACAAACTCTGAAATATTATTGAGAAGAATTAACCATAACATGAAATAAACTACAAACTCTAAAATATAATTCAGAAAAAATAATTATATCATGACACAAACTACAAAATCTGAAGTATTATCCAGAAAATTAACTATAACATGACAGAAACTACAAAATCTGAAGTATTATCCAGAAAAATTAACTATAACATGACACAAACTACAAACTCTGAAATATTATCCCGCAGAATTAACTAAAACATGACACAAACTACAAACTCTGAAAAATAATCCAGAAAAATTAGCTTTAACATGACACACACTACAAACTGTGAAGTATAATCCAGAAAAATTAACTATAACATGACACAAACTACAAACTCTGAAATATAATTCAGAATAATTATCTAATACATGACACAAACTACAAACATAAAATATAGGCCAGAAAAATTAACTATAACATGATACAAATTACAAACCATGAAATATTATCAAGAAAGACTAACTATAACATGATACAAATTACAAACCATGAAATATTATCAAGAAAGACTAACTATAACATGATACAAATTACAAACCTGAAATATTATCAAGAAAGACTAACTATAACATGATACAATATTACAAACTCTGAAAAATTATCCAAAATGACCAACTCTACCATGACACAAACTACAAACTCTGAAATATTATCCAAAATGACTAATGTAACATGACACAAAATTAAAATTTGAATAATGAACATTCAGTCGGCATGTATAGTTTAAATCTGAGCTTCAGATGAAATAGATACTTTGTAAAATAATTGTAAAATCTCGTATTCTTAAGCACAAGTAATTAAGCAGCAAGAATTTTATAAGTTAGGGTGACCAGATAAGATTGTTGAAAAAATGACACCGAATTGAATGATTTTTTCTGTTTGTATTTATCAGCAACTTACTCCTTTTAATGCCTAAAAAGTCACTTCTAATTTCGTTTTTCAAGTATATTTTTTTTGCGCTAGAATAAAAACAATATATCACTACCTCTCCTCGCTTTAAACTCGAAAAAGGTCGATTTCTAAACAAAATGCTAAATTTACTAAAACCTGCACAGTAAATGTCCTCAGTGTGCAAACGTTACAAAGTGACATTTCTATGTTGAGTTATAATACAACTTGTAATTTTCTTCTTTGTATTACGTTAGAACTAACATCTTAAATAATATAACGATAGATTATGTAAGGTATTGAATTGAGGAAAATGTCAATGATAACAAGACTTAAATAAATGAGGTATAATCTTAGTGTAATCATAGTGCACAACTATGTATTATGATGTCGATCAACAGTACATCTGAAATGTTTTTCTCACGCAGTGCAATTTCTTTGTTGTCGATTTTTAACAAAACAATGTTTTTTTTTATTTCTGTTATATAAGCGAAAATGTATTGTTTAAGCAGCAACATTATTAAAGAGAAATAAAACAATAAATACACATGTTACAAACGTTACGGATCCCGGAAAACAATAACAAAAAAGTATCAACATGGAAACCGAACGCTAATGTTAATTAAACAAGAGGCTCTCAAGAGCCTGAATCGCTCACCTGTATTTCAGAGGAGAAGATTTTTAAATGTTAGCAAACTTAATGAACAAATTGTGTAAAATTGTCTTTAAAGGGCAATAACTCCTTAAGAGGTCAATTGACAATTATGGTCATATTAACTTTTTTGTAGATCTTACTTTGCTGAACATTATTGCTGCTTACAGTTCATATATATATCTATAATAATATTTAAAATAATAACAAAAAACTGCAAAATTTTGTAAAACTACCAATTCGGTGGCAGCAACCCAACAATGGGTTGTTCGATTCGTCTGAAAATTTCAGAGCTGATAGATCTTGACCAATTGAACAATTTTACCCTGTGTCAGATTTGCTCTAAAAGCTTTAGTTTTTGAGATATAAGCCAAAAACTGCATTTGACCATTATGTTCTATTTTTAGCCATGGCGGCCATGTTTGTCGATGGATACAAACTTTGGATACAATTTATAAACAAGATACCCTAAGGAACATTTAGTTAAAGTTTGAAGGTTTTTGGCCCAGTAGTTTCAGAGGAGATGATTTTTAAATGTTAGCAAACTTGATGAACAAATTGTGTAAAATTGTCTTTAAAGGGGAATAACCCCTTAAGGGGTCAATTGACAATTATGGTCATATAAACTTTTTTGTAGATCTTACTTTGCTGAACATTATTGCTGCTTACAGTTTATATATATCTATAATAATATTCAAAATAATAACGAAAAACTGTCAAAATTTTGTTAAAACTACCAATTCGGTGGCAGCAACCCAACAATGGGTTGTTCGATTCGTCTGAAAATTTCAGAGCTGATAGATCTTGACCAATTGAACAAATTTACCTGTGTCAGATTTGCTCTAAAAGCTTTAGTTTTTGAGATATAAGCCAAAAACTGCATTTGACCCATATGTTTTATTTTTAACCATGGCGGCCATGTTTGTCGATGGATCAAAACTTCAGATACAATTTATAAACTAGATACCCTAAGGAACATTTAGTTAAAGTTTGAAGGTATTTGGCCCAGTAGTTTCAGAGAGAAGATTTTTGAAATAGTTTACGACGACAGACGACGACGACAGACGACGACGACAGACGACGACGGACGACGACGGACGCCAAGTGATGGCATAAGCTCACATGGGGCCCTTCGGGCCCCGGTGAGCTAAAAGGGGAGTCCATCAAACGCAACAAAATCAAACCTAGACTATATCAACGAATGAAACGTGTGGAAAACAACTGTCAACTTATATCAATTCAAAAACATATATAGCAGAATATACTAATAATAAGTTTTTTTTTTCCATGTGTCATTTAAGCATTTACAGAGTTTCTGTTCTTAACAAGCCCTTCTTCACTATAGCTAAAATTAAAGTATCCTTGAATTTGAAAAAAGAGCATAAAAATTAAGGTAAATTGTAACTACTTGTTTAAAACAATAACCAAGAGTTAAAAATTCATATATATGCATTTAAGGATTTGCCGAAAGTTTAAAGTGAATTTCAATTAAACACTAGAAATGATATAAAACTACTTTCCAATCGTTGAATAACTAGAATGCACATGACCCAGGGTCATAATTGTCCCATACTACTTTGGACAGTGTATCAAATAAAAAAAATAAGTAATAGGAATAAACATTACTTGTTTTACATCCCCCCCCCCCAGCAAAGTGATATCAAGCTGCTGGTAACAGTCAAAAACTTGACGATCCAAGGAAATATAAAGTGATCATATCAGTTGTTCTTCCTCATTACGTTGCTTGAGTAGTTTTTTTTTATTCAATACCATACAATCAATCTTGGTCTGGCCTTTCGTGTCACTTGAAATACGGTAGCGTCAGTGGCTGGTGCAGAATATTCTTCTATGAAATGAGTTAACTATAAAACACCTGAAATAAATGTTTTTGTCATAGTTTCAAAATGGCTGTCTTCGTGAAATATCTATATAACGTGACTGCGTTAAACCAATCATAACATCACCAATTTACCGATGGTGCGATAATTGTCGATATGTCGTTATAATTTAACAGCCACCTTTACGTTGCAATATTCTAAGTAAATGTACATTGATGTGTTTGATTTTATAGTTCGGTTTTACTGTACCTTTAGGCAGAGATATCCTCCAAAAATATTATTTTAATCAATTACTTTGGCTTGTTTTCCCCAAATAATTTTAAACAAACTGTATAATAAAATTACATATTCCTTAGGAGTTGTCACAGCAGACGCTTCGTATGATAAGGCAACATTTTGTCCTTTTGAATTCAAGTTATAAATTTTGCCTAAATATTTCAAATTCAACATAAGTGACATCCTAACTGACTTTTTATAGTATTAACGTTTAAATATCACTTCAGCCCTCTCATTTACTAATATAATTAACATCATTCTGAGTAGTTGGAATAATCATTAATTTATTGTAATTGACTACTGATGTAATTGCCCCTTTGATATCTAACCTCATTCTTTTAAGGAATATAATTTTGAAATGAGCTAATTCCTGTTGTTACTTTATTTTTCACTAAATGCACGTTTGTTGGGATGAATGAAAATGCAAACATTTTCATTTCCTTTAATCATTAGTGAAATCATGGATGAACATATTATTTGAAGAAAATTTGAATTGCACTAACGCGCAATCCTGTGATTTTGAAACTGCTGTCTTAATTTAATGTAACTTGATTACATTTTAATATTTTAATTTGACATAAACACTTTGAAGAGAAACAGTACTAAGAAAATTGTCAAATATGCATTGACAAAACATTATTATCACGTTATGAAATACCTTTATATTGTCATGGAATACAAATGATAAAAAAACCGAATACTCAAACATATACATATTGTTAATTAGTAACGGGACGAAATTAAAATATGTTTATTGATTGAATGTTGTTTGCCTAACGCCCAATGGCAGTTATTTTATCCATATTCATGACAAGATGTTATTTAAACTATATTCCAAATGATGTGCACAGTCGGGCAACCAGATTTAGTGCCCCTGTATTGAAAAGGTATGGAATCTTTATGCAATTTTTGCATGGTATCATATGCGCATCGCAGACTCTTTAAAGAGCAAGTAGGTCTATATAAGAATGCAATAAGAAATTGTTTGCCTCGACATCATTAACGTTTTGTTTGACTAAATATTCGATGGTAATTTAGTTTTGCTTCCATTTTGTTATAGAACGGCACTATGTACTAACTATAGAGGAAACGTTATATTCCTAAAAATTATTCGAACTAAACTACAATAAAGTGATGCAAATTGTAAGATTACTGTTGTCACTGTGATATTCATCTATTTGGAATCTTATTAAAACACAAATTGCTTCAAATATAACGTCACGACGGATTTTAAAACTACTTTAAAGCATGATATCATTTAAATCAATGACAGGCACTTAACTTCTTGTTCTATTAAGAGACATTGTTTTGTATTTCAGTATAAAGTGAAAGAGGGACGAAAGATACCAGAAGGACAGTCAAACTCATAGATCGAAAACAAACTGACAACGCCATGGCCAAAAGACAAACAGACAAATAATAGTACAGATGACACAACATTGAAAACTAAAGACTAAGCAACACGAACCCCACCAAAAACTGGGGGTGATCTCAGGTGCTCCGGAAGGGTAAGCAGATCCTGCTCCACATGTGGCACCCGTCGTGTTGCTTATGTTATTACAAATCCGGTAAATAGTCTAATTCGGTAGGTCACATTCGTGAAAAGGGAAGGGTATTGTAGTTACGACATAAGGAACATGTCCGATATCATCTGTGAAACGGTTATTCCATAACGGTCAACCAACTCGTGATGGCGTTCGTAAAATTTACGAAGGGATGATTTCAATTTTACCATTTGGAACTCTTGGTTTAATAGCTTCCTTGTGAGCAGCAATCCTCTATCAAGGAAATCATGATAGGAAAAACAAGCCCGGGAATATCGTATCAATTGTGAGATATATACTCCGTATGCAGGCGCTGCTGGAATGTTGCTACATAGAAATGGAAAGTTCACAATTGGGAAGTTGAAATCATCTCTTTTGTCGTAAAATTTTGTTTTCAACCGACCCTCATTGTCAATTGCTAGATGTAAGTCAAGATATGAGGCAGACTTAACTGTATCCGTATTATCCTTTATCTCTAGTTCGATGGGATAGATTCGTTCAACATAGTCACCAAATTTTGTATTATTTAGTGAGAGAACATCATCTATATAGCGGAACGTAAAGTTAAAGGATATTGCTAACTTCTTATCTTTCTTCCTAAGAAGTTCTTGTATAAAGTCAGCCTCATAATAATAAAGAAACAAGTCGGCAAGGAGAGGGGCACAATTGGTTCCCATTGGAATTCCGACAGTCTGTTGAAAAATACGTCCTTCAAACGTAACAAATATGTTGTCAATCAAGAAATCAAGCATCTTGATAATGTCAGTTTCAGAGAATTTTTTGTTAGAATCAGAGAGAAAATTTTGTAAAGAGGCATTCGGTAAAATTAGCTATTTTCATACCAGTAGAAATTTTGAAAACAAGTTCAAAAAAAGAACTTCGAAATCTAAAAAGTAAAACAATTAAATACAAACTTCAAGCAGAAAATTGAACAAATATATCGAACTGAAACCACCGCATTCACTGAATAAAAATTTAACAGTAAATGTTCGGGTAATCAGGCATATGTTATAGGATTTTAACTTGGCTGTGTAGGAAAAGTAAGTAGTCATTAAAGTCTTTAATTTGTACTGCGGAGAAGATCAGAGATATCAATATAAATATAAAGTTAATGTGTCTGCACAATTTATAGATTTCAATTATAGGTAATATATTTGATAAGAATAATTGTACTTTAATATAATTATAAATAAGCTTTGTCGAGATGATATCTTTTTTTTTATACGAACTAAGGATATTTGGTAATATATAGAAAGTGAGAGGTGGAAGATATCGAAGGGACATTCAAACTCATAGTAGAAATTAAACTGACGACGCCACGGCAGAAAAAACGAAAAAGACCAAAAGACCAAAAGAGAAATAAAAATATACCAAACACAACATAGAAAACTAACTACTGAGCAAAACGACTAATGGAATTTTTATATGCTTTATCGTTTCTCCAAAGCTTTTGATTTCTTACAACATGCAGCCTAATTAGACAAATAATCCTGTTATTTAACGTGACTCTGTACTTATGTATCCCGTCATACTTTGGACGACAAAATTATTTTATATCTACCTGTGTGACGTCAAACTCGCGAGTTTACGCCAGTAATTAAAATCTTTCAATCCTTTATGGGTGGATTTTACATAAATAAATAAAATCGTATAATAAAAAGGCAAATTAAGGATGTTTAATTTGATGTATGCCTTTTTGTGCTTTTTTGTTACATTTGTTTGCTTTTATAGTGATTAAGATGATAACACAATGTTGACTGCTGTACCCCTATTTTTGACATTTTTACCTATTGTGTCTGTTTGTTTTGTTCACGCATCGTTGTCAATATAATGGAATTTGATGCGACTGTCATACAAGTGAGAGGTTAAGCTAGCTATAAAACCAGGTTCAATCCACCATTTTCTACATAAGAAAATGCCTCTACCAAGTCAGGAATATGACAGTTGTTTTCTATTCGTGTGATGTGTTTGAGCTTTTGATTTTGCCATTTGATTAGAAACTTTCCTTTTTGAATTTTCCTCGGAGTTCAGTATTTTTGTGATTTTACGTTTTGACATTTTTACCTATTATGTCTGTATGTTTTATTCACACATCGTTGTCAATATAATGGAATTTTAAGCGACAGTTATACAAGTGATAGGCTTAGCTAGCTATAAAACCAGGTTTAATCCACCATTGTTCTACATAAGAAAATGCCTGTACCAAGTCAGGAATATGACAGTTGTTATCCATTCGTTTGATGTTTTTGAGCTTTTGATTTTGACATTTGATTAGGGACTTTCCGTTTTTAATTTTCCTTTGAGTTTTTTTGTGATTTTGCTTTTTACATTTAAGTGTTTTTACAGAAAAAACATTGACTTTGAGCTTAACCATTATTAACATATTAGTATTTTATACAGAAAAGACATTGTAAATCGTACTACTACGAGTGTCTTGTAAAAGAATTAGGAATAAATGAGCACTCAGGTAATCCCACATAGAAATAAAGGCAACAGAAGTATACCGCTGTTCGCAACTCATAAATCGATAGAGATAAAAACAAATCCGGGTTACAAACTAAAACTGAGGGAAACGCATCAAATATAAGAGGCGAACAACGACACATCAAAAACACAACTTTAAAATGTAACACACACAGAAACAAACTATAATATAACAATGGCCATTTTCCTGACTTGGTACAGGACATTTTAAGAAAAAATGGTGGGTTGAACCTGGTTTTGTGGCATGCCAAACCTCCCGCTTTTATGGCAATGTTAAATATAACATTAAAATGACAACGTTACATCACAGGACTACAATACAAATAAATGGGAGAACATATAGGACAGAGAAACACACGAATAATAGCTAACAAAAGGTACTAGGTTTAAAATTTAATACGCCAGACGTGCGTCTCGTCCACACAAGACTAACCAGTGACGTTCAGATGAAAAAAGTTTGAAAGCCAAAACAAGTACAAAGCTGAAGAGCACCGAGGACCAAAACTTCCAAAAATTTGCGCCTAACACGGCCAGGGTTTTCTACCTGGGACAAGAACATCCTTATTATTTAGAATAATTTATAATTTTGCAAACAGTAAATATTATAAAATGACTATATAATAGATATACATGATAAAACCGAAGTGGGGACTAATTACAGAATAAAAACGGATACATTACATAAAACAACTTAATCCAACACATAAAAATACACAGCCGAGTTAGCTAAAGCCTCAACGCACAAAGTGACGTCACATTTGAAATTCTAAAAACACACAAAGTGACGTCACATTTGAATTTGTAAAAATATTTCCCAAAAATAAGATAGGATTAGGATTGCTTCAAGATTAGATTTGTAATACTGACATTACATTTATTAATAACAATGAAAATTACAATACTTATTAATATCAAATTGTGGTAGTAATTAGATAATTAATTTTATTGCATAGCAATATAATATTTTCCACAGAAAGCAACCAAAAGTTAGCGTGCAATAAATTCCAATATTGCACTAGTGCAATAAATCTTCAAAATTCATGACGTCATCAACGACAAAATCTTAGTTTAAACAATTTATACTTTCAAATATTATATTGCTATACAATAAAAGGGTTATTGCATGAATATTGGGGAATATTGTCCCTCGTAGAACATATATTGCACTCGCAAGCTCGTGCAATATAAAATTCTACTAGGGACAATATTCCCCAATATTCATGCAATAACCCTATAATATTATCTAGCTATGTTGGTGTTTCTTCTGAATCAAACTGTAAACCAAATATATCGTATAAATTTCGTTGAACCAAACTAAAATCTAATAAATGAAGGGGTGATTAATTATCTTTACCATAACACACGAATATAACAGAAAAGACGTTAAGACATTTGACAAAATCCGACGAGAATCACAAATATAACATCAAAATTAAATATATGAATTTGGGATAGAAAAGTACCGAGACACGTCTTATAGCAATGCGGTTTCACACTCAACAAAACAGTCACAATCGGGAATAAGTCACGTTCGGTAATTAATAGATCAGACGACGTAATGACAAACCACAATCTAACACGTGGTAAAAATGTCTTTAGTTAGTTTGGACAAAGACACATCGTATGGATCAACCAATTCGTGATGGTGTCCGTAAAATTTACGGAGTGTCATTTTTATTCTATCCTCCTCATAGCAAAAACATATCATTTGAAAGGATGAGATTTTGGCGAATCATAAGTCCTTCATGGCTTCAATGAACATTACATTTTACAGACAAAAGAATTGTCCATTAGATTGACAAAAAATGTGTCCGAAGTCAAAGAGGATCTTCAGAAATACTGTGAAATTGTTTATTCGCGTAGTGGATTCTAAAAAATTCCAAGAACTTCTGGATAATTTTAAATCTCGATCTTTTTCTGAAATTTATTCTATCAAAACTTTTAATTTTTCAACCCTGTATACCACAATTCCAAATGTGAAATTGAAAAATCGTCTCCACAATGGTTTTGAATATAAAAATGGTACCATATGCTATAAATTTAATACTTTTATATACCATACGGCATAGTTTGTTAGTAGTGAACAAATAGGTAAAACATCCTACACAGAGGAACAAGTGATCAATATGCTGGAGTTTCTTATTGACAACATATTTGTTG
Organism: Mytilus coruscus; assembly: GCA_017311375.1. Classification (NCBI taxonomy): domain Eukaryota; kingdom Metazoa; phylum Mollusca; class Bivalvia; order Mytilida; family Mytilidae; genus Mytilus; species Mytilus coruscus. Next base: position 5,038,311 of record CM029596.1, on the reverse strand, counting down.
AATCTGGAGGTAGACTTTTACACCAAATTGTCGGCATTCCTATGGGAATGGACTGGGCGCCTCTCCTTGCCGACCTCTTCTTATTTTCATATGAGTCGAAGTTCCTTCAGACACTTGTCAAAAACAAGAAGATCAAAGAAGCCAGATCATTTAATAACAATGCAAACTTTTCTGATTGGGTTCCATTAATATATCATCCAGAACTATAAATTAAAGAAACACCAGACACGACTTCCTCCGCCTCATTTTTAGACTTCTACCTAGAATTTGACATAAGGGGTCATCTCAGTACCAGAATCTATGACAAACAAGACGATTTTAATTTTGAAATTATCAATTTCTTTCACCTTAGTAGCAATACACCAACTTCACCTGCATATGGGATATACATTTCCCAACTCATTCGGTATTCAAGAGCTTGTAGCTGCTACTCAAACTTTGTAAAATGTTACCAGTGTCTTAGCAGAAAGTTGATGAACCAGGGTTATGTCAAAGAACGTCTTGTCCTTTTTCTAATAAAAGTTTATCGGAAGATACCAAGACCTTGTTGATAAATATTCAGTATCAACTTCACAAATAATACATAATGGTCTTGAGGTATAGATTCTAGGTACTGACGTATTTTATCCTCTTAATTACGTGTTATAGTGTTCTTTTATTTGTTTTTTTTAAATTATTAACCTATACTGTTTAGTCCATTTTTGGTAATATCCTTTTGCCATGGCTCGGTACTTATGCATCCCGCCATTTTCTTATTGTGCTATGGTCTTTTTTTGGTATTCCTGTATTTCATTTTTGCTTATGTGCAATGTCTATATGCCAATTTGTTTTTCTTTGTTGACATAATTGTTTGTTTTTATAGTGATTAAGTTTATAACACGATGTTGACTGCTGTACCCCTATTTTTGACATTTTTACATATTATATAAATAAGAAGATGTGGTATGAGTGCCAATGAGACAAATCTCCATCCAAGTCACAATTATGTCTGTTTGTGTTGTAAATATAATGGAATTTTTTTATTGCGACTGTCATACAAGTAAAAGGTTTAGCTAGCTATAAAACCAGGTTTAATCCACCATTTTCCACATAAGGATTTGACAATTGTTTTCCATTCGCTTGATGTGTTTGAGCTTTTGACTTTGAAATTTGATAAGGGACTTTCTGTTTTGAAGTTTCCTTGGAGTTCGATATGTTTGTTATTTTTTACTTTTTACACAGTTTTGCCTGTTTGATCCCAATTATTGTCACATTCGTTGTATTCTGTGATGAACGTGTACACAGTTTTGTCTGTTGTATTCTGTGATGTACGTTTACACAGTTTTGCCTGCTGTATTCTGTAATGAACGTGTACACAGTTTTGCTTGTTCTATTCTGTGATGTACGTTTACAGAATTTTGCCTGCTTGATTCCAATTATTGTCAAATTCGTCCGTGTTGCTCAGTCTTTAGTTTTCTATGGTGTGTTTGTGTACTGTTGTTTTTCTGTTTGTCTGTTTGTGTTTTTCTTTTTTAGCCATGGCGCTGTCAGTTTATTTTCGACTCGTGAGTTTGAATGTCCCTTTGGTATCTTTCGCCTATCTTTTAATCTATTATGTTTGTAAGAATTGCTCATCCAATTTTGTCATTATAACGCAACTATAAACAATTGTCACACAAGTTGGATACATAGCTAGCTATTGAAGCACGTTTAACGAAACATTTCAGGAAGATGACATTTGTTTTTCACTCTTTCCATTGGTGGATAACGTTTAATTTTGTTAGTTTTTATGGATTTCACCTTACCTTGGAGGTCGGTATTTTTGTTATTCTTTTATATTAGATGTCCAAAGAGTAGGAACATCTACTTACGGTTAAAATTCGTTGAGTTATGTTACTGCCGTGTTGAATAGTTTCTGAAATTCTCTATCCAAATCTTGATTAGGTCATAGGTTTGTTCGAAGTTTCGGTGTTCCGCATGTTTTCATTTCTTTCCTTATTGAGATGGTTGACTGTAATGTAATGTCTGTGTCACATCTAACCACAGATAGGATGAAATTATCGTAACAACAATCTTGTCTACTTTTCTCGATTGTGAAATCACAAAATTAGAAATAATCTACTCGTTGTTTCTCGTTTTTTAGCCATGGCGTTGTCATGTTGTCTTCGACTTGAGAGTTTTTAATGTCCCCTTGCTATCATCTGACTCTATTTATATCTATATCAATATTTTTCTATACCAATTGTTTAAATTATTGTACACAGTACTATTCTCGTCAGCGTCACTTTGAATCACCATGACTAATACTTTATCTCTCAGAGACTCAAGTTTAAGTTTCATATGTAATCTATTATAAAGTTTAAATATCGATTTGATATCTTCCGCCTCTCTAGTTAATTGTAAATTCATAAGTTCGAAACTAATCAGCAATTTGCCTAAAAACTGATTTAAAAAGATTGAATGTGCAAGTTCAATTAGGTGTAATCTCTGTTCAATTCAATTTTACTGACAATGTATACAAAAAATCTTTTACAAATTGATATCAGTTGTAAATCAATGTTGACATAATTTGAATGAAGAAATTGCGTCTGGTTATTAAGATGAATTACTAGATCACGACATTAATTTAGGATTTTCTAGACCTTTTCTCTCGTTTAGACATTCGAGACAGTGTCACATGATAAATCTAAGTCGACCAGTCAAGTACGGTTGAACCCATGTAATTAGTGATGAAACCTGTCAAATCTAGTACTACTGCTTTCCATTTCTTGATACAGCTTTTAAATTAGTTTGTATATATTTGTATGTTTTTGAGTTGCAGAATTTTTATTTTATTGTTATAATATATGAAAACGATGGTATTTAGGAATTGTTTGACTAGCGTTACTGTTATTAGTCAGGTTATCTGCTATATTGTTTCTGACTTAGTATTAAATAAGGAGATGTGGTATGATTGTCAATGATACAGCTATCCACCAGAGTTAAAATGACGTGGAGGCAAAGAATGATAGGCAATCGTACGGCCTACAGCAATGAGAAAACCCATACCGCATTGTCAGCTATAAAAGGCCTGTATTATATATTACAAGCTACACCATATTAAATAAAGGCAACAGTAGTATATCGGTGTTCAAAAGTCATAAACCGATTGAGGGAAAACAAATCTGGGTTACAAACTAAAACCGAGGGAAACACAGCAATCAGTCACCCAATATATATGTATATAAATATTTATATTATAAGATTTAAGAAGAAAACTTAATATTTCACGAGCCCAGTAGTCAGCACTTTTGTGTTGACATGAATTGTCATTGATACGGTCATAATTATAAATAAACTGTTTACATAACTTTCAATTTCTCGAAATACTAAGGATTTTCTACCCCAGGAATAGACTATCTGGGCTGTATTTGGCAACACCTTTCGGAAATGTTGGTCCTCAACGCTCTTCAACTTCGTACTTTAATAGTTGGTACTTTTAGCTTTTTAGCATCACTGGTGAGTCTTTAATAAACGAAACGCGTCTCTGACATAAAACATTTTAATCCATGTAATTATTTTGATTTTATTAAGTTATTTAGCAGATTTTACTGAATCACATCTAATTTTTTAGCACACAGTTCATTTTAAGGAAAAGTATTTTAAAACTGTTTTCAAAATATTTTATTCTTAGCTGGAAGTTTATTCAGCAATTGGTGATAAATATTTGGTGTTTTAATCACAATAATTACATAGTTTTATCCACCTGTATTTCCTGTAAATTGAACGCAAACAAAATCACACTTTAATCGTTTTCTAGGAAATATGACAGTTCTATGAAGTGTGTTTGTTGTTTTTTTTTTTCTACTTAACTGAACTCCAAGATGTTATTATAGATTGATTTAGAAAATAAATACATTTCTAGAGGCGTGCAATTGAGTTCAGATGGGTTTTTGTTTGTATTCTGTTATTTCTACAACACGCACTTTGCACTCGAACAAAGGAAGAAAACATTCAGAAATTGAACTATTTTGTTTCTCCTTTTATCGGCAACAGTGTAATTCTCAGGTACACAGATTAAATAAAGACGTATTTGTGATTAAAAAAAAAAATGTTACATGGCATTGTCATTTTGGTTTCGATTTTTGGTATCTTTCGCCTCTCTTTTACAAGAGGAAAATAGATAAGATCGGAAAGTGCAGATCAAATACTTTTCTAGTGTCAAAAGATGTAAGACCACAATACTATTTCCACTATGAGTTTAGACATTGACTCATCGTATCGATCAACACATTTGTGACGGTAACTGTAAACTTCTGTAGTGTCTATGTCAGTCGTTCTTTCTCATAACCTTGCTTGAATATTTTTTTTTTGTCAAGAAGTTAGTAAAGACCATATAATGTGAAGATGCTAACCGCGTGTAATGCATCAAGTAATATATTCAAACGCCATGGTAAAGGATTATTACTGCTGAGAATGGGAAGCGTAAATCATCAAGTCTACACATTCGAGTCCCTAGAGGTTTTTTTTTAAACTTGATTTGAATATTCTGTATAACTTTACGAGATTTGAATTATTATAGATACAATGGACCAGCGTTGATTCTTAAAAAAATATGAGCCCGGAGGACCAGTGGTTTGTTTTTCATAAACCAACGCTTATTCATTGTCTCTAACTTAAACTATTGAGTTGATGTTAAATTTAAAGCCTTTTTTTAATTAGAAGGTATTTTAAGTTAAATTCTCCCTCGCCTGCTCGTGCGAATTTAAAACATTTCTTTACTAAATTCCTTCGTATAAATAAGGCAAAACTCTAATATAGGGTTGGTTGCTTGCAGTAAGTTGTTCTTTTCTCTTGCAAACAATGTTTAATAACATAGTAATCTGATTTAATTTAATAAAAATCTTCAAATTGACATTTGCATACAACAAAATTATCCAACACATCATTATATGTAAATGAACTTGAACTCTGTATGATCCATATTCATAAATATGACATTAACAGTAAACTGTACGTTGTAGTTACTGTGAGCACCTTCGATGAACTGACAGCTCAACAATTTCTCTATATAATATAACGGATCCCAACCCTTTAAACCGCCAAAGAATTTCACGTGCACATATATAACCAATGTTTAACAACTTCTCTAACCAGTTTGAAAATATATAACTGTATTTAACGCAGGGGAAATCTCTATAGTCAAACGAAAAGAAATACATTGAGTTTAAATAACCATGTTATCATGTTCAACAATGCATTAATAAGTCAAAGTATACAATCATTTGGTTAGGAAATACAAATATAGCATAATACGTCTGTCTTTAAATTATTATGCATCTGAATATTATCCGTAATTTACAAGATAAGACATATTCGAACTTATTTTTAAGTATATACAATAAGTATTTTACCGAAATTTCTAGCAAGAAACCTAGTTCTAGGCACATCACGATTTACTGGCATAGTGATTTGCGAATAAACATTTGTATAGATATGTAGTAAAACAGATGAAATCATACTATATCTATAAAACAAAAATGGACAAATTGAATATAATCATTTTCTTTTCAAATACGTGAAATAGCTAACAAAAATATTAACAATAACATACAAAAAAAAAAAGAAAAACGGAAAAACTAAAGAATAGGGAAAACAAAGAGAAAACAGAGATTCGAACTTTACCCGACAAGTCGCTACTTCTAGCTTGACTCTACAACTCATTGATCTAAACCTCGCGGCTACCAACTTATACTATTCGATTGCCTATTATGTATTTATAGAAACACAAGCCCTGTATGTCCGTTTTACTGATGTGTTTCACATGTTCATTTATATATATAATTTAGACATCTAAATTGCAACCCATTGGTAGCCGAGAGGTTTTGTCGATGTGATGATGTCTGTCACACATTACAGATTTCAATGAGGGGTTTGATTCCCAGTAAAGACTTATAACAATTACAAAAGTTGAAGGTAAGTTTTAAAATTAAATCCATTAGTGAACAGAAATCATTAAATTAGCCAATTCAAACTTAATGAAACTAGGCACACAAAGGAGACAATTGAATATAATTTGGTGAGTCCATTTAAGCGACAGATTTGGAATGCTTTGATTCAAAGAAAAGAAACCACGGTAAATGAATAGGCTGATGTCACGGCAATGGGAAACCACGGTAACTGAATAGGCTGACGTCACGGTATTGGTTTGACATCAGTGAACTACTGCTGCCTCTTATTTGTTAGGCATTCTTGTTTGAAGTCGTCCATCTGGAACAAAAAAAAAAAAAGACCCAAAAATGAAGAACCCTTCTAGTTTTTGCAGTATCCCTCTAATGTTTTGTTCACTTGAATATATGAGATGCAAGCACTCAATGAAATGCCTGTACCAAGTCAGGAATATGAAAGTTGTTATCCATTCGTTTCGTTGAGTGACAATTCTAGTGTTTGATTTTGTCAGTTTTATAGACTTTCTTCAATTGACATTGGAGTTTGGTATTTTTGTTAATACTCTTTTACTAAAACGTGTTTGTTAATACTTTGGAGGAAGTCTTTAAAACATGTAAAAGTAAAACGATAGGATATATCAACCAACAGAACGAATTGAAAACAACTCTCATATTTCGGATTAGGAATTGGCATTTTCTGAAGAAAATTGTGATTAAACGCATTGTTTTATAAGACGATGGTGTTTGTCTTTCAGTAGTCCATGGAAAAATAGTAGAATTTGGAAGACAAAATAAAAGATTTGTTATTATTGCGTAATTGTTATGATTTGGACTGATTTTGGTGTTGATCTTTTGAATATTAGAAAAAAAGTGGCTGAAGTCACCAAGGGGACATTTAAAAATCATAAGTCGAGATAAAATGACCGAATAACGGAAAAAAGACGAAATGACAAACACGTTCATATAACACTAAGTAGAAAACTAAAGACTGAGCATCGCAAACTCCACAAATAACTGGGGGTTATCTCAGGTGATTTAAGAATCCACATATGATTGATACCGCTGTTTGAGACCACTTCATCACTTTTGAAGACATCGTTCACTGTAGACCAAAATTTAAGTTAGAATACCAAAGGAGTAAAAGATGGATTAATGATTTTCTTGAGAAAAAAATAAACAGTAAATGATTTAGTTTTAAATGTTGGAATGCCTGATTTGCAGTTAATTCCGAGTTCTTGTTTAAATCAAGAACATTAAAATGTAGCTAATACTTCTGATAGGTAAAGGACTTGATTCTGATGTTTTGCGAATTTTGAAGATTTCCATTCATCATATTAAGTGGGCACACCAAGAAAATATATTGCGTTTGAAAAAAAATATATATATATTGCTACATTTTATTCCAACTGGATAAATAGTTTAGCCTTTTAATCTGGCATAATCTCCAAAGTTGGTAAAATGAAATTAAGCGAATGAAAGGGAAGACCTATTTTCCATTGATCGTATTGGCATTGTACACAGAAACTTATCTAATGCCTCAACTTTATAAACTCCTTTAGTGTTTTATATAATTATATATGCACAATATACTATTTATTATATAGTGAAATTTAATGTTCATGTGAATGATGTGTAATTTTTGTCAAAGGCAGCATCTTTCAACAAAATTGAATTCCTTTTTGGAGATGAAATTCTTCTTTCATTTTTTTTTATCTTTAACTTAATATTGAGGTTAAAAAAATGAGAAAAAAACACATTATGAATTTGATGCATCCGAAGCGCATTTTTGGATTTTCCTTCATTTGGAACGCTCAAAGCCGAATATTTGAAAGCCAAGGATGTATAAGGACCGAAAACGTTGAAGAACTATAAACCAAAAAGGAACTAAAAAAAAAATAGTCAAATCCATTTAAGGCCAACTTTGCCTGAGGGAGTTGAAACCTTAGTTTCTGTATAATTTTAAAATTTTTAAACGGGCAATTTTAGATAGTTTGTTTTAAATCATGTCAGTACCGAAGTACTGACTACTGAGCTGATGATACTCTCGGGTACTGATAGAAAATGAAAGGATATGGAGTAAATGTACATGGGACAAAATCGCACACAATACATAGAAAACATAGAAAATTATCAATGAACAGGGCTTTTATTCCTGTTCTTCATCTTGACAGTTGATGTAGGGTCTTCAACAATGAACAAATCATTCATACCCTACAACAAGGTCAAGACGGCCCCTAGCGTCGACTTAATCGGTACTATTGATAAAAATAAAGTAATTTTGAAAGACATCGATCGCCGCTAAAATATGCCTTGAAGTTACACATATCGGGAGCGGTCAATGAATTACATAATTTATAATTACGGGCGAGGTTTTTGAACATATATTTGTCATACATTGCCAAACAAAAGACCAATAATTTCGAAACAACAAATGATAGACAATACATATAAAACTAAACAACAAATGATAGACAGCACGGGGCACATCGAAATATATATAAGAAAACCTAGCAGTTTAAAATAGTATGAAAGGGCAATATACAAAACAGATGACCAGACCAGTATTTTGAAGAAATTTAACCTACAAACCAAAAAGGAACTAAAAAGATAGTCAAATCCATATAAGGCCAACTTTGCCTGAGGGAGTTGAAACCTTAGTTTCTGTAAAATTTATAAACGGGCAATTTTAGATAGTTTGTTATAAATTTCCAAAAAGCACATTGGGACTTTTGTCTATAATCATTAGAAGTTATATCCTTTCGGTGCTTTCAATACAAATCTTGTTGAAATTAGTTAACGCTTTGGTTGCATCAAATATTGATTTATTCTTTTTTCATATTGATTAGAAGATGTTTATCAATTTCCGTAGACCGGATACATTGTGCCAAATGCAGTATCAATTTATAATTTACCAAAATTAAGTGTAGCTATATATATGGAATCTGATAAAAGATAGTTCAACTAAATTTGATAAAATGACATCAAGTGCAGCAATCTTATTAATAAATTCTACTTTTCAATCTCTATCACTTTTTGTCATCTTAATCATCTTTTTAGCAACATGTTGCGATGTTTATGCGTTTAAACAAAAAAACTTTCCGATTTCGATAACATTTTTTTTTTATTTTGGTCAATATTTGAAAAATAAATCCCCGATGACGTCTGCGCTATTTATATTCTGTACTTCCGATACTTCAGTGAAATCGTAAATATTCGTCAAAGATTGACACTGCATAGTATTTTTCCCATCTTTCTTTCACAAACAGATTAACAACAATTACTACAAGCTCCGCTTCAATAAATATCAATGACAGTGCAATCATATATTGATGTTTTAACAGTAAAATTCCCCAATCTTCCCTCTGTTGAACACACTTTACTGTAGGTTTTCTTCCATGTAATACATCTTCGTAATTTATGTTTTTTTTGGAATATATACAAATGGTCACACCTATGTCATCTTCAAGCATTTCATTTGTTTTTGTTACTTTTCTTTCTAGACGATTAGTCATTTTCTGATTGTCGCATTTGGCCTTTCAGGACAAAGTCTATGGCATAGATGAGATGTGAAATGTATTATCCTTTTCTCAGTAGATAAAATATAATGTAATTTGAAGAAATCATTATTTTGAACACTTGTGATCCCAGAAGGTCACAGTTTTCAATTTATTACTTGAAATAAAACCAATTCGTGAAAGGATCTCTTAGCCTTAATTTTGTAAGTTTGTAGACAGACGTCATCCTTACAATTGTATTGGAAAGACAGAAGACATCACTTCATACGAAAAATGTCAAAATGCAACAGAAAACTGTCTGACAATATTGACACATTGAACACTTATATTATGTTACAGCGAAGAAGTGTATTTCGTTTCATTGTCACCAGAAAAAAGAACGGCTTTCTTTTATCATATTGACTTGCAGCATTGTCACTGTTGGTAATAACAAAAACCTGTATTGCTTGTAATAACGGCAAATGTAAATAAACTCATCAACAATTTTGTACGCCAGACGTACGTTTCGTCTATGCAAGACTCATCAGTAACGCTCGAATGAAAAAGTTAAAAGGCCAAATAAAGTACAAAGTTGAAGAGCTTACCGTTTTGGAGTACCTGTGATCACCACAGGTTTTCGAGGGGTTCGTGTTGCTCAGCCTTTGAATATTCTATGGAGTATTATGTGGACTTAGTTGTCTCTCCGTCGGTTTTTCGTTTTATTGCAATGGCTTTGTCAGTTTCTCTTGGACTTCTGGGTTTTGAAAGTTACCTAATGTTCAATCAAAAAATACATCTAAGTGAAATTTAGACATTTGTATGAATCTATTAAAGTACTTCCTATGTTCCTAGCGACTAATTCAATTATATTTCCCGAAGTGTTTACGTTCGTCGTAAACATTATCAAAAACTATTTTCTTGTGGACACGACTTCGTCAATAGAACCTCTTTTAACAACAATGATACAGATTGTTTTTTTTTAAACCAAACAATATACTATTTTGTCCGCTGAAAAATACAAACCTTTATCTAACTATAGGCCTAACTTATCCAAAGGGTATCTGTCTACTTTCAGATTTACTATCGAACAAGCAACGAAACCGCTTTTACTATGCACAATTTAAATATCCTGTTAGTATGACAGATATGCCATCAATATATAGACGTTGTTATGAATAGAAAATAAAATGAAACCTAAAAAAATATCATTTCATTACTGTATTTGGAGTACACTTTATTTTAATACCTAATTTGAAGTTCAATGCATTTCATCTTCGAGATTGTAAGAAAGAAACAAAACAAGGACTATGGAAAAACTTGATAAAAACTGCTAGTCTAGAAGATCAGTATTCTCCTATTAATGTCATAGTGTATATACTTAAAAAAGATTGCAGTAATAAATCTTCAAACATCTGTAAGATGAAACATTACGATTATGTAAGTTAGTAAGAGTGTTAACTATGGTTGTCCTCGAATGTAACCTTCCGAATTAGACTTATCACAGGGTTCTTTACAAAGGAAAATGATGAATAACACACGTGGAACAGGATATGCTTACTCTTCTGGAACACCTGAAATAACCCTCGGTGTTTTGGTGGGTTTCGTGTTGTTCAGTCTTTAGTTTTCTATATTTTATTTTGTATACTGTTGTTTGTCTTTTGGTCTTCGTCTTTCTTTTTTTTTTTTTTTTTTTTGCAATGTCGCTGTCAATTTATTTTCGACTTTTCCCATTTATTAAATTATAACATCTTTTAATTATCTACCGAAATATTTTTGTTTCATATGAAATTTTGTTTCTTGCAAATAATAACAAAGTAAAAAATCCCAGTTGATACGATATTCACGGGCTTACGTTTCCTATCATGACTATTGATTGCGGGTTTCTGATCACGAGGACTCTATTGTACTAAATGTTTCAAATGGTTCATCCTTTCTGAAGTTTCACGGACACCATCATGATTCGGTTAATTGGTTTAGAACATCTGTATCATAGAAGACCACGGTTATGTTCAACTTATCGTAACCACAATACTATTCGCTTGGTTTTGACAGTGACATAACAGGACTAATAGCTGTACAACTGAGAGTATACATAATATAGTATACTATAGTAACATATAATGACATATACACACTTTTCCGATAAATTAAGTTAGATATTAATACTAGGGTGAACAAAATGAAATCAACACTAAACACTGTCTTGAGTCCAAAGTGCTTAGCTCAGTAATCACATTGATTTAGATATAATGATTGCAATGATTACAATGATTCCTCATAACAATAGCAAAAACGTAACTTTGTGATTATTTGTAGATTGAAGACTTTAGTGGAAAAATTGACAATGTTTCTGTTTATATGAAATTATTATCATAATTGATGATTTGAGACCTATTATTTTAATAGTGCAGAGATTAGCATGTAAAACAGTATGTGATGTATTTGATTATACAAACCTTATTAAAACCCTTCATGTTTTACGAAGAAAGTAGTACCAACAATGATAGACATAATTTAACAAGTACACCAAATTCGTGTCAAACATGACTAAACTTTACTATTGATTACTTTCATTATTTGAATAATACTTATTCTCCTCAAACGATAGTAGTGAAGCATCATGTTTACTGCTCATTGCATCTGTCAGTCCGTTCAAAATTCTTTTCGTCTGTTCGATTTCATGTTTAAGTTGTTGATTAACTTTGAACTAAGTACACACATTAATTATGATGTGAATTTATTATAATATATGCCGAATTACGGTAACGACTCTAATTTCACGGTCATAAACATGAAAATTTTACAGTATGAAACCAGTATATTCTCAGATTAAGATTTTGTTAAACGTCATTTACCATGAAGTTGTGTCACATTAGTTAGAAACTAATGCATTTGTTTATGATGATGTGGATTTCTTTCTGACAGGTTTACTAAATTATTGTAATGATGACAATTCATTTGTTCACTGACCGAAAATATAAGTTCAAGCAGCGCATTGTGTCATATAACACTTATTCTTGTTATTTTGCGGTCTTAGATCTTTAATTACCAGCATAGTCGTCTGATCTGTAATTTTAACGACTGCGTCCTACTCCCAATTGTAACATTTTAACTGAGTGTGAATTTGCATGGCGGTTGATGCATGCAGAGGTGGAGACACTTGCCCTGTCGACGCACCTGTTCTTGCTCGTTTTTTCATACAATTGGGAGGTTAAATCAGCTGTAAAACCAGGTTTAATTCACAATTCTGTACCAATTAAGAAATATGACAGTTGTTTTCTATTCGTTCCGTTGGTTGCTAAAAATAACGTTTGTTTTTGTCAGTTTGTATAAATTCACACTTTGGAGTTCGGTGTTTGGAGGTCATGAAATGTGTTTTTTTATTATTGCCTTGATTGGCTCTTTTTAATTGATTATCGAGATTTAAACATCGGTAAACTATTGTCGTCTTTTTTTTTTCGAGTTGAAAGGACATGTACCAAAAACATACTTTTTAAACACTACAGAGGTGTTAAAGTTTATAATAAGGAATCACTTGTAAATAATATCAAATTTGAAAAGTTTGAACAACGTATACAGCATACACACATTTCGAAATTGCATATGTAATAGAAAAGGCACTCTCAAAGCAATAATGAAATGGAAATCAGATATATGCTCGAAAAACATTATAAGCAAGAAAAAATAACATGATAAATATTTACACCATAGATATGACCAGAAACGACAAGGCAACTTACGGTACAAAGAAACTTAGTAATAAAATTTAGAAGAAACTCTATTAAAAACTATATCTTTGAATGGACAGCAGGGTTTTAAAAGTTGAAACATTTTTATTCAACCATTTAATAATTTTTGTCAACAAATTTGTTTAAACAAACAATAAGATAACATAACATGAGATTTTACTTTCAGATATATTGATGATGTCCTATCATTGAATAACCCATATTTCAGCTAATCCTTACATCTCATATATCCCAGTGAACTTGAAATTAAGGATACTACTGATACTAGAAGGACTGCTTCATACCTTGATCGTTTCCTCAATATTGACACAGATGGACGACTTCACACGAAAATCTGTGATAAACGGGACGATTTCAACTTTCCAATTATCAATTTCCCATTTCTCAGCAGTTACATACCCGCTGCCCTTCGTATGGTGTTTACATATCTCAGTTGATACGTTATGCTTGTGCCTGTTCACACTATACGGACTTCATATACAGGAGTGTGCTCCTAACGCAGAAACTGCTCCAACAAAGTTATGAGGAGGACAGATTAAAAATGACACTCCGTAAATTTTATGGACACCATCACGAATTGGTTGATTCATATGATGTGTCTTTGTCCAAACTAACAAAGGACATTTTTACCACGTGTTAGATTGTAGTTTGCCATTACGTCGTCTGATCTTTTAAGTACCGAACGTGACTTATTCCTGATTGTGACTGTTTTGTTGAGTGTAAATTCGCATTGCTATAAGACGTGTCACGGTATTTTTCTATGCAAAATCCATGTATTTAGTTTTGATGTTATATTTGTTATTCTCATTGGATTTTGTCAAATGTCTTATCGTTTGTAGTTTGTAGTAAATCTTATTTTTTCTGTTCTATTAGTGTGTTACGGTAAAGATAATTAATCACCCAGTTCATTTATAAGATTTTAGTTTGGGTCAACTAAATTAATACGATGTATTTGGTTTACAGTTTGATTTAGAAGAAATACCGATATAGCTCGATAATACAATTAATTATCTAATTACTACCACAATTTTATATTAATAAGTATTGTAATTTTCATTGTTTTTAATACATGTTATATCAGTATTACAAACCTAATCTTGAACTCTATCCTTTTTTTGGGGGAAATTTATAGAAATTTAAATGTGACGTCACATTGTGCGTCGATTTCTTCGGCTAACATATAATACGTTGTTCGGCGGTGCCTTTTTGTATATGCTGATTTAGGTTGTTTTACGTATTCGTTTTTATTCTGTAGTTAGACACCACATCGGTGTTAACATGTATATCTATTATATAGTCATTTTTATAAATTTACTGTTTGCAAAAGTATGAATTATTCTAAATACTAAGGATTTTCTTACTCCAAACATATAACCGTAGCCGTATTTGGCACAACTTTTTGGAACTTTTGGTCCTCAATGCTCTTCAACTTTGTACTTATTTTGGCTTTCGAACTTTTTTGATCTGAGCGTCACTGATGGGTCTTAGGTAGACGAAACGCGCGTCTGGCGTATTAAATTATACGCCTGGTACCTTTTGATAGCTATTATTTGTGTGTGTCTCTGTCCTGTATGTTCTCCCATTTATTTGTATTGTAGTCCTGTCATGTATTCTTGTCATTTTAATGTTATATTTAACATTGCAATAAAAGCAGGAGGTTTGCTTAGCTACAAAACCGGGTTCAACCCACCTTTTTTCTTAAAATGTCTTGTACCAAGTCAGGAAAATGGCCATTGTTATATTATAGTTCGTTTCTGTGTGTGTTGCATTTTAGTGTTGAGTTTCTGTTGTGTCGTTGTTCTCTTTTTATATTTGATGTGTTTCCCTCAGTTTTAGTTTGTAACCCGGATTTTTTTTTCTCAATCGGTTTATGAATTTCGAATAGCGGTATACTAATGTTGCCTTTATTTGAGCTTTAGATTTTGCCATTTGATAAGAGACACTTTTGCCATTTTGAATTTTCCTTGGAGTTCGATATTTTTGTTATTTTACTTTTTAAACAAGTCAGTAGTAGACAAATTTGTAAACATTAAATCATAATATGTTTTAAGTATAAGTTGAATTTAAAGGTTGGGTGTGATGGCATATCCCCAAAATAGTGAAGTTTTCACAGCCTTAAATATGAAATCATTTTAATATTCTAATAAATAAAATAATTTAAAATTCTAATTTTCCCCCAAAAGAAAATTCAATCCCGGTCAGGCACCTTCATATAAAAATAAGAATTGTACTCTTAATAAGAAACCATACGTTGGCTGCATTAACCAAATGCATTATAAGCCATACAAGAACAGCTGATAGATTAAAAAATGAAAGTTATAATCATCTTTTATCTGATGTCAGTTATGGTTCTGCGTGTCAAACAGTACTATTGAAAATAATTGAAGTCTAAAGAGGAAACTTATTTTTTACAGGATATTTTAATGGACCCGTCGAAAGCGTTCTACTGTCTGCCTATTAATTTACTATTAGAGAAATGAAACCTTATTATCTTTCAGAAAATTCTTTAAAGGTGATAAACAATATATTTTGAAAAAAAAAAAAAAAAAATGTTTTACCGTCATTGGGATAAAATATCTTCATTAGTTCCAAAATTTTCTATTCAGTGTCATGTTTTTCTTTGAAGTTTTAATAAATGATGTTTTCAATTTGTTAAGGATAGTACACTTAGTAATTATATTAATGACCATACATTTATTATGTGATTCAGTCATCGAAAAAGACGTTTGACATTAAACATGATAGTTTAACGCAATGTGGTTCATTTAACGAAAGCCATCCAAACAAATTCTAGGCAATTGTATATGGCAAAAAGACAATATATATATAAAAGTCTTGAGATTTGCGCAACGGTAGGAATATAAGATGATAATATACAAAAAAAATGTTATAAAATCGTGTTAAACAATATTTCCGCTGAACAAATAGCCTTCGTCAGTGCCAACAAAACAGATTTCAATACTATATAAACGTGACTGTGTATCTGTACATCCAAAATTGTCAAAATATTGTTCTTTGTGTAAATATCTATAAAATAACAGAAGAGTACTTCTATTACACTGCTTGTACTTCCTGTTGATACCGTTTGAATGAAGCATATTTACTTCTTTTATCAAGAAGTTTTTCCTAACCTCTCGCTGGGTATCACTCCAGTTAATGTTTTGTTCAATCAGTAGGACTTTCATGCAGTTAAAGTCATCAAGTGTATGATCCGACCGTCTGATATGCTGTCTAACTGGGAGAGGTGTCTTCTAAGAAATATCACTTCTGTGGCCATTCAGGCGTTTGTGGAAAGGTTTTTTTTGACACATCAACATATTGGAGGCAACAAAATGAGCATTGTAAATGTAAATAACATTCATACTATTGCAGGTCACATTGCAACATATCCTATTTTTGGTGGCATTACTGTGTAATGTTGATGAATGATGCATCTGTGGCCTACAAATGTATCATTTTCCTTACTTGCGCAGTATATTGTCTATTCCAGACGATCCGGTATATATTAAATTTGTTAGTTGGTCTTTTTTAAATATATATAAATTGTCTCAAATTTATCCCAACAATGTTAGATCTGCAAGTTTGCCTTATCAATTTTTTGTTCCTACCTCATCGGTATTCGAACCCTTGCGGTTGTCACATCCCGGCAACACCACTTGCACTGTGTCCAGCGCCCTAGACTTATAGATTATCGTTGATCATCTCAACGAGATTGATTTTCTCGCTTGAGCCGGTGCGGCGAAAGCGAGAAAAGCAATCGAGTTGAGATGACCAATGATAATCTGTTCATCGCTATTTTTACTTATGACGACGTTGTCAATTTCATGTCAATTTCATTAGCAACGCCACGTGCCTCCTTAGTTTCTAGCGATAATTTATCCATCTCAAGCGAGTAGCATGATATGAAAAATTATCACAAAAGAGATCAAAGGAAAAATGCACAAAATAGCGATAAAACTCGATTATCTCGGCTATATAAAATAAAGCTTTCGTTAGTCGAGTAATGCCTTTCCTCGTCGGTTTTATCTAGAATTGTAACACAGTACATGATGTATAGTGGCAAGTAGATGGCGTACCTTTCAGATCAGCTATATTTTGTCGGTCGTACAGGATACTAATGTTACTTGCCATGCCTCCACATCGAAATGTAATTATATTATATACTTTTTTTTTATTTTAATTTTTAACCCAACAATGTTTGGTCTGATAATTTGCGTAAGCAAATGTTTGTTCTTCTTTCAGCGGGATTCGAACCCCTTTTTCTGTAAAATCGTATAATCTGTGTCCAGCGCCCTAGATCACTGAACAGACAAGGCTATATGAATACCTTTCAGATCAGCTATGTATATATATTGTCACATTTGTTTTACTTTTTCCGGAAAGAGAGAAAATGTGTTGATGATGTTAATTTTCTTTAAATTGATAATCAATTTCATTTTGGTAAACAGGTATCATATATGCGAAAAATCTCTATGGAAATTGAATATTTAAAACGAATTAGAGAATGCTTAAACAGACTAAAAAGATTAAAAATCTATCTAATTATGATTTTTTCAAAGTTTTGTCCCATTACTATGCACTTTAACACGACGGGTGCCACATGTGGAGCATGATCTGCTTACCCTTCCGGAGCATCTGAGATCATCCCCAGTTTTTGATGGGGTTCGTGTTGCTCTGTCTTTAGTTTTCTATGTTGTGTTTTGTGTACTATTGTTTGTCTGTTGGTCTTTTTCTTTTATTGCCATGGCGTTGTCAGTTTATTTTCGACTTATGAGTTTGAATGTCCCTCTTTGGTATCTTTCGACCCTCTTTTGTAGAGAACAAAAAAATAAAAGAAGGGGAAAAAATCCGGTATACTAGATGTATATTCAATGATTATGATAATGATTCATTTGCTTTCGAATTTTTTATTATTTACAAACTATTTTAGCTATCTATATAACATTATTATAATTTGAAGTGAAATTAAAAAAAGTAAGACATTAGAAAAACAGCAGATATAGCAAAGGTAAGAAAAAAACCAAGCTACACCATAAAATCTTTCAGGTACAGTGCTGCACAAATCTGGAATGAACTGGCACATCACTTTTGGCAAGAATTGTTCCTGCGACAATTCAAGAGTTTAATACAAGCATGGGACCGAAATTGCAGCTTATGCTAGAGCAGTGCACGACTTTCACATTTTACAATTAACTTATATAAGAACAGCCTGTAATGAACATCCTCACTGTTTTGTTTCCTGAACAAATACTAACCGTTTGATTATTGTTGACATGCGTTATATGTTTTGTATGTTTGAACTAGTCAATTGTTTGTCATACTTATATTTTAATGTGCGAAAAATATTTTGCACGATAATATTGCTTGTGAAACATTTGATTGGACGGTATTTTATTCCATAAAATTAAGAATGGAAATGGGGAGTGTGTCAAAGAGACAACAACCCGACCAAAGAGCAGAAAACAGCCCAAGGCCATCAATAGTCAAATTAAAAGTTCTCTATAGCTTGTATTTGTAGGTTTATATGTTTGACTCAGAAGAGAAATTTGAAATAAATATCTGGAGAATTATCAAAGGAAATAGTAGGGTGTTGTTTTTACCATATTTCCTGCAAAACAAACATCAAAATTATGAGTCATTTCAATAATATTTTGCATGCTGTTCTATTCGCTATCGTGCAATCCAGTTTGTATAAAAATAAGAAGATGTGGTATGATTGCCAATGAGACAATCTCCACCAGAGACCAAATGAAATATAAGTTTACAACTATAGGTTACCATACGGCCATCAACAATGAGCAAAACCCATACTGCATAGTCTGCTATAAAAGGCCCCGAAATGACTGATGTAAAACAATTTAAACGAGAAAACTAACGTTCTGATTTATTTACAAAACAATGAACAAAAAACATATTTGATATACTTAACAAACGACCACCACTGAATTACAGGCTCCTGACTTGAGACTAGCACAAACAGAATGTGACGGGGTTAAACTAGTTTGTTGGTGCCTCCCCCTAACCTGTGACAGTGGTGTACCAATACACCACGGACTTTAACCCGCACCCGTTCTCGCTCCTTCTGGAGCAATTCTCTCAGTTTCCATTTGTTACCTCCATTTGTCTCTTTTAAATTGGTTTACCAGATTTGGACATCGATCGGTAAACTATCGTAGCATTAATTGAAAAGAAAGTCATATGGTTATATGAATTTGTATATTAGGAGTTGTTTCAACAATAAAAAAACTAGAAGTCTCGATACAAATTATTAAAAGCGTGATACACTTCTTGTTAGAAGCAATAATATACAATCCAATTAAAAACACAATAGTGACTATGCTTTATTACTATTATCTGAAGTCACGAGATCAAAGGACTAACCAGGTAGAAGTACTTTATTATAATAATGTTGTTGGCAGCTCTAGGATGGTTATTTATTACTCAAATTATTCTTTGCTTTACTTCAATCATTGTATGTCCAGGAAACCTGTCATGCACTGGTCGTTTTTAGGTTATTAAACGTAAGCTTAATAGAGTTCGTATGCTGCCGTAAGTGGTCTTCTCCATATGTATTTATAAATTCTGTAAAATAATTGATTAAACGACAAAAAGAGAGAAATATTGAATGTGAAATGTCATAGATTTACAAAAAAATGTAGTTTGGAATTCTTTAAGGACCGTATAAAATGCAAAACACAATATATAAGTTACTCTTAGGTTTATATATCAACGTTTGTAGGAGTTTGCCAGCAATCTTACCACATATTGTCTGTATAATACTAACTGTTTATATATTTCTGACTGTGTTTTATGATTTGTTTGTATGGACTTGTTATTCGACTTGTTATGTTGAGAAGTATCTATCTGCTAATGTTACAGTTGTGTACACAAAATGTTTATTTATCATATTGTCGAGTTAAAAGCTATCTAGATCTCGTAAATATATGTTAAATAATTCGACTCAAATTAAAACTTGGAATTGCAAAAATAGCCAATTTGACTGCAAGTAATCCATAGGCAATAGTTAGATGATGTTTTGTCACATTTCCTGCAAATATTTTGAAACTGTATCTCATCTCATTAATGTTTAGTTAGATATATAGGTTTTTGCATTTTGTATTGAAGTTATTTCAGCTATAATTAACAATATGTTTCGATACAAATTAGTTAAAGCGTGATAAACTTCTTATCAGAAGGAATAATGCTATACTTCAATTTACAATCCAATCAAAAACACAAAAATCACTGTGTTATATGACCATTATCCCGAGTCACGAGATCAAAGTAACAGACAGGTAGAAGTAATTAATTTCGATTGGTTTGTTGACAGCTCAAGGATAATCATTTATTGCACAAATAACACTTTGCTATTCGTAATTCGTGGTATGTCCAGGGAACCTATCATGAAACAGTCACGTTTAGTTAATAAAGGTATGCTTTATAGAAGTTGTATGATGCAGTTAATTATCTTCTCCATATGATTTACGAACCCTGTTGAATAACTGACTTATGATAAAAAGTAAAATAACAAAAATACCGAACTCTAAGGAATATTTAAAACGGAAAGTCCTTTATCAAATGGCAAAATCAAAATCTCAAAAAGCAAAAAATTGTGTCTGCCACTTCATAGATAAACACCAAATGCGGTTTGGAATTCTTCAAGGACCCTTGATTATAGAAAACACAAAGTATCGGTTACTTTTAATTTTTAAATATCATCGATCAATTCAAAATGTATAATTTGATAATCATTTAATCACATTTCTTTTCATTGAGACATTTATGAACGAAGACAAACACAATAGTTTTGATTGGAGATTTTCGCCACATGATTCAATTGTTAATCAAAAGACTTTTTTCAATTGGAGGTACTCAAAAATAAAATTTGTGACAGACATTATGAATTATAAATGCAGGTTTTATCCTTTATTGAGTGTAAAATTGTGGATGATGCATGCACAGTACAACGATTACCCTATGGACGCAACCAGTCTCTCATTGTTTGGAGTTGATGTTTTAAGTATTGTGAATCGTGGTAATGAAGTATATGGATCTCATTCAGCTTTTGCAATTGAAAAAAGTTAAATAACAAAAATACCGAACTCCAAGGGAAATTGAAAACGGAAAGTTATTTGAAAAAAAAGCTCAAACACATCAAACGAATGGAAAACAACTGTCATAATTCCTGACTTGGTACAGGTATTTCCTAATGTAGAAACCATTCAATTGTATTTTAAAGGGAATATTCAAAAATAATTAAGAGCACATAAAATAACATTGTATATTTTGAAGTCCAGAGTCTCCATTGTCTTCTCAAAGATGTGTTTTAAAAAATGATGAAAAATCGTTAAATTAAAAAGCTGACAATTGTTTTCAGAAGATATGCTACATTGACATGCTGGAATCTAATTAAGTGAAGAGTAAAGACAAGGTGAATTGGTCAAGTCGAATGAAAGTTTTATTATTTAAATTAAAAATGGTTATAAATGAAAATGTTATATATATGAGTGCAAACATTGGGTAATTGATAGATTCATAACAGAAGCAATGCATATGTTACGAGTCCATTTGAACTGTGGGGTATTGCACTACATGAAATCATCAATAAATCTGAACCTGTAATAAAAGAACAAAGTTTGTTTTGTTTTTGAAAAGGTTTTGTACGAATTCTGATTAATGTAAATGCAATACTTACCGGCCATTTGGGATTGACAATCGATAACCTGCTAAAGGAAGGCGACAGTAGTTTACCGATGTTCAATTCTCATAAATCGATGAAGAATACATATAAAGTAACCAAGGAAATCCCTGAGGATTGCATAAACTCTGAAAGGAGCGATACCAGGTGCGGTAATAGGGTAGGCGTCACACGCTATGCATGCTTCACCCAGAACATTTGAATGGACACTTATACAATATGTCACTATCGAGAATAGGACACAATCTGTAATATATCAAATGGTTTCGAAAGGTCTAAGACTGCGAAAACATGTTCCAGTTGAGACAAAGATATAGCACATCTGACAACCATTTTCTGATGTTGTGTCGATTTCCTTAAAACTGTTTCAGCATTTAGATAAAGCTAACAACAGTTGCATCCGTATAAGAAATTCATAATATATACGTCATTAAGTCTCGGGTGGATAGTTGTCTCATTGGCAATCATACCATATTTCTAATTATATACATACCTGATAGTTCTACATACATTTTAGATTATTTATGATGATGTAAATAAATCTGTTGTGAATAATAGGAAAACGGAAATACTATCTAGTTTTGAGTATTTAAACATACTCTACAAAATTGAGAATCAAAAAGGCGAAACAATTGTATTTTAAATTGCAGCTTCGTTGTGTTATGCCTAAAGCATTGTTTCGGGAATTTATGTTATGAAGCGAGACATGCATGATGTTTAATGAAACTTTTAACAAGTACCTGCCATACGTTGTTGTTTCTGTTAATTTTCCTGCTCTGAAACTTTCGTTTCTATTTCAACAAACCAATTACCTAAATTTTTATATAAAATTTTATAACTTAAGTCTACCTAACGGAATGACCAATATTCATACATATAAACCAAAGGAGATTTAAAGGAACCGTCAATGAGATAGAAGACAAACGCGACTTAAGATATCTAGATGTCAAAGTATGGTCTACAAATTATAAGCCTGGTATGTTTGATGAGCTTCTCATATTTTTAGCTCCAATACTAGACTAGAATGTGATTTACTGTCTGTTTCTAATTTTAATTACTAATATTATGCGTCAATTGTCTTCATTGTACTGTATAATTCACCCGACGGAAACAATCTACCTAACTGTTTACCTTGACCTTGACTGATACCCTATTTGCATATAAAACGCAACATTGTGTATCATATGTTTTGCATGCTATCAATTTTGGCATATGAATTATAGCCTTATATTATATGCAAAAATTGATTGAAATGTCTTATTAAATTATAAAGCTTTTATTATGTATAACATGGTACACATTTTTCCTTAAATTATATTTGAGAAATATAGATGATACCACTGCATCAAGTGTGATACGGTATTTCTCTACTAAACTTTTGTTTGTCTTTTTGTCCTTTTCTTGTTTTCCCATGGCATTTTCAGTTGGTTTTCGACTTATGAGTTTGAATTTCTCTTTGGTATCCTTTTCGTCTCTTTCATGAACATTTAGTATCAAACATCCTCTCAATATTCCATCAAAAACCGGTGGTGTTAACAGTTTAACAATATGAAATTACTGTTTATAAATGTGTTGATGTAGTGCAAACAAAATCGGTCTTTGTAGCGGCGAAGTTAATATTCAAAGATTTTACTACAGTGTTGATTTAAGAATAAGTTTTTTTCAAATAATCAAAATGTTAATATGGATCGTATCTAAATTTACGAGCTCTATAAAAAAAGTACAGGCAAAAATAGTTAAGCGATGTTAAAAATCACAAATCGATTATGGAGACCAATCAAGGCAACAAACCAAAAACTGAGGAAATCGGTAGATCTCCAAAAGAAGCGAGACCTGGTGCGTTGATAGTGTACGTGTCTAGTGCTTTACATGCATCACCCACCATGTGAATCCACACTCAATCAAAATGTTTAAATCGGTAATAGGAAACGATTCTCTGTTATTTAGATAAATAAGATTTCGAGAACGTGTCACTGGTGATTTATGAGACAAACATTGAACTCGTGATGGTATGTAGTGGTGTCGATTTCGGTCGTTCTTCCTAACAACTTCGTTGAAGCAGATTTGTGTAGGAAGAACATCCCTGCTGATGATGTCCATATAAATTGAACATGCACGGGCGTAACGTTTTACTTAAGATAAGTAAACGCCATACGATTAGGCAGAAGGTATGTCACTGCTGAGAAACGGAAAGGTGACAGGTGTACAGTTACAATCGTTGCTTTTGTCATAGATTCTAGTTTAAACAACACCTTAAAAACTAGGCTATGATATTCTACAGTTACAGTCAAATTTCCAAACAAAATTATTATCTTAGGTTTTGAGTAATCTTCAAAGAAAACATTTCTAAACATCTCAAAAGAAGATTTCTAGTAACGGAATGTATGCGTATATCTTCCGGATTTGTTTTAAAGCATAACACAAATACTACTTTTCTTTAATTTATAGTAGGAGATCGCTATAAAGCGGGGGAAAAAATAAGGTTGTACAATTATTTGGAAAATAAAAGGAAATTATTAATCCAATCCATGACTTCAAAAATTTGTTTACAAAACATTTCAGAAAATTTTTTCATTTTTTTTTTTTTTTTATATATATACATGAGTAATTTTTCCAAAGATCAAACTTGGCCAACACCGTTTTGTATGAGGTGGCGTGAAACTTGGCATACTTGAAGAAATATAAAATATTTATTTCAAGTTATGTATCGAAACAGACACAAGGGATCATTCTCGGACATTCTCGGTCAAAGAGAATCTCTGTTATTTTCTGTTCTGGAATTAATTCTACCAAAACCTTCGATTTTTCAACTCTTTACACCACCATACCACATGAATAATCATCATTGCTTTCCTCTATAAAAATGGTAACATAGGCTACAATATTATTGTTTTGGGTATATATTGCCATATTTTGTTATAATTTACTCGAAAATTAAACTTGCTACACCAAATAAGAGATCAATATACTGGAGTTCCTCATTGACTACCCAATTTGTTGAATGTGGAGGTAAATTTTCCAGCAGGTTGTCGGCATTCCTATGGAAACCAACGGTGCACCTCTTGGCCGACCTGTTCTTATTTTCATATGAGCTAGAGTTCCTTTAGACTCTGTTAAAAATATGAAAAGGATCAATGAAGCTAGATCATTTAATTTCTTATAGAGGTATATTGATGATGTTCTGTCCATTAACAATCCAAACCTTTCTGATTGGTTCGCATTATACAATATATCCTCCTGAATAAGAGATTAAGGAAACAACAGATACAGATTCTCCCGCCTCATTTCAATGCATGTATCTCGAATTCGACTACAGCGGTCAACTCAGTACCAAAATATTTGACAAACGAGAAAATTTAAATTTTGAAATTTGAATTCTCCTTACCTAAGCAGTAATATACCAACACCTGCGTATGGGGTATAAATGGTAGTATGACTCTTGACGTGACTTGGTAATTTTGCATCAACATCAGGTTAACGGGTTTTGGGCTTTTAGCGTTCCTGGTGCAGGTGGATCCATTGCGATTCAGACGCAAGAGGTTTTAACAGTGTTGTTTTTATTTTGTGTAAACAATATTTGACTATGACATCAAATACATCTTTTACCTAATAAATTCACATAATGGCAAAAAGGATTGAGAAACAAGAAAGGGATATACATTTCCCAACTCATTCGGTATTCAAGAGCTTGCAGCTGCTACCCAGATTTTATAAAACGTTACCAGTGTCTGAGAAGAGAGATGAACTAGGGTTATGTCAATGAACGTTTCGTCCTTTTTCTAAAAATGTTCATCGGAAGATACCAAGAACTTGTAGATAAATATTCCGTATCAACTTCACAAATAATACATGATGGTGTGAAAGTATAGATTCTAGGTACTTACGTTGTTTATCATCTTAATTACGTGTTATAGTGTTCTTGTATTTGTCTTTGTAAATTATTAACCTTTACTGTTTAGTCCATGTTTGTTAATCTCCTTTTGGTGTGGTTCGGTACTTATGCACCCCGCCAATGTGTTGTTGTGCTGTGGTTATTTTTTGTATTTTAGTCTTTCATTTTTGCTTATGTGCTTTGTCTATATGCTATTTTTTTTTTTTTTTTTTTGACATATTTGTTTTTTTTTTTTATAGTGATTAATATTATAACACAATGTTGACTGCTGTACCCCTGTTTTTGACATTTTTTACCTATTATGTCTGTTTGTTTTGTTCACACATTGTTTTGGATATAATGAAAATTTATGCGACTGTCATACAAGTGAGAGGATTAGCAAGGTATAAAACCAGGTTTAATCCACCATTTTCAACACCAGGAAATGCCTGTACCAAGTCAGGAATATGACAGTTGTTTTCCCTTCGTTTGATATGTTTGAGCTTTTGATTTTGCCATTTGATAAGGGACTTTCCGATTTGAATTTTCCTTGGAGTTCGGTATTTTTGTTATTTTTTATTTTTTTTTTTATTAATCTGTTAAGTGGTTTTATTATGTTATCCCTTGTCTTTATATATTACTCAATTTGTAATTCATTGTGAAAGTTTATACTGTATACTGTATGAACTATCAACTTCAAAAACATTATTGTTAGCGTCTGTGAAATTTAAAATTAACTACGAAACCTTTTTTGCTGGCGTCTTTGTTACATTGAAATAACTTGCTAGACATTTGGTTTCCGTTGTATCATTTTGTAAGGCAATTATTTTCAAAGTTAAGGACTCAAAGCAGCGAAAACTGTTTATGTGAGATCACTTTATGTTGAAACCTATCTACACATTGATAAAGAAGGGGTAAAAATTTCTAAACATTTAATAATCTGACAGTCAAATATACAGAGATGAAGAATGCTGATATCAGTAGATATGTCATTTTGTCAATGCATGCACAGGCATTGGACATTACAAAATTTGAGCGTAGTCAGACCAGATAAATCTACAGGACAACGACCTTATGGAAAACTGCAATCACTGCATTTGAAAGAGATCAAAGCTTCGGGAAGTCCGTCAGATCATTAAAAAAAATTGTAGAAATGAAGCATATCTTAAGGTTACTGTCTTATTCAATGGAATGGATGTCAGGTGATTACTTATTGTAAATCAGTTAAAGAGTTAAAAGATATCATCAATACATCTAACAAGAGCCTCAGCCTGGAACACGAAACATATGTAATAATGTCTGAAATAGACGGTGTTAAATATAGAAACTGACACAAAGTATCGATCAATCTATACTTTAAGGCGATCAAAGTTAAACTTGCCTATCAGCTACAATTTAAAACTACTTCCTGCACAAGAAAAACACAGAATGATAAGAGCATTTTAAATGATTTTTATTTCATAAAACACACGCAATTACAGGAAACATTAATATGAAATGTCAGAATGTTAACATAAACACCTTCAACAAAGTATAGTAAACGCACTCTTATTAAAAAAACTTACGTATCAATACTCAATTTACCCAGTCGATTTCACCGATACAAATATCACATTGTGAATAATCTAAGTCGATTTTTCAGAGATTTTAACCAACAAATGATGCAATGAAGCATTAACTTACTAGCAAAACAAAAAACAAAAACAGAAGCAGAAAATTTGTTGAGCATGAATCGTCTAGAATCAACAACAATGATTTTTGTTGTCGGTTAAAAGGTCTCCCTCCTAATACAAAACATTTTTGGCTGTACGCAAGCACTTACAACTATTGTTTCTTTTTTTATAATAGAATTAGAGATTATCAATTTATAATCTGAGCCGACTAACTTACAAAAGGTGAAGAAAAATCTGAAGAATAAATGTGCCAAATCCCTAAAATTCTCAAAACGATAATGTGTAATACATTTCTCTCAAATTCAACTTTCTCTAAACCAGAGGATTCTACTCATACGAAAAAAGGTAACATATTTGAATTTTTGTAGATAAGTAAATCGTACAAGAATTATATATAAAGAAAATAATTTGTAGTCAGAACACGTGTTTTTTTTTTCAGTTTACAACCGTCATAATTTCTCACTGTATAGCACCAATATTCTCATATTTCTTATAGCAAACTAGTTTCCTGTAATTTCTGAAGTTGAATGTGGTTACAGTTTTCCTCAACGTGGTCATTATCGTTGTCATCTGCTCCTGCTTGAATTGCTTGATCCACCATGTTGGTAATCCGGGTGTGTTCTAGTTCTTCAATAATATTTCGCATACAAGGAAACCAGTAACTGAGTGATGGGAATGTTTTCACGAACGATTTTTTAAAGCGGTCATTTAAAAACGCATATATAAATGGATTTACACAGGAATTTGCATATGATAATGTGTGTGCTAGGACTTTGATTATAAACATTGGTTCGGTTTTGGGGAATTCAGGATAAAGCTTGGTATAAATATTGATAACGTGGATCGGAAACCAGAATGTAGCAAACAGCAATATTATAATTGCTACCATGCGCGTCATACGCTTCTTTCTTCTTGTTTGTGTTTCACTAGTAACTGCTGAATTTATAGATCTTCCTGTCTGAAACAACAATATGTATTGTAAAAATTGTAAATTGTTTGTTTCTAATCGGTCAATATAACGTATGATCGATATTCAACTTAAATAGTTGTTTTTTGGTAAAGGTTAGATATAGGGACTACATGTGATTAAAGTAATGGTCGTTACCATTTGATAAGGGACTTTCCATTTTGAATTTTCCTTGGAGTTCGTAATTTTTGTTATTTTACTTTTTACAACAGAGTATTGAATTTTTTTTCAAAATTATTTTACCCTTTTTTGCGGATCAAATAATTTTTGCAAACAGTGAAATTATCTCTCATTCCAAATTAATACTGATAACATGCTATGACCATTATACATATTTGTAAATATTTCATATGCGCTACCCTCGACTGTGGAAGACGTAATAAGTTCGATCACCGGTCGGATAATAACAAATACTTCAAAATGGTATTAGGTTTCTCAGCTTAGCATCGGTAATAGAAGAATACCATCAGACTGGTCGGCTCCGAGACAGAATAATTTGTTTGGGGAGGATGACATTCCTTGGCAATTGTATTCTACCATGTGAGCTCCCATGTGAAAAATACAACGTCGTATATCGATCTAATGAAAACCAGAGTTATGTTTTTCTTATCATATTAATGTGTTTCATACCGAAAATGGTAAAAAGATCATAATGTTTATTCACGAATATAGATGGTTTTCTCGACAAATATATGTAGCTACGAAGTACGAAATAAACACCATACACATTCGCACTTAAAAACGTTTCACAACAAAAATAATATTATTGTTTCATGTCTGTACAAACCTTTCGTCTATAGCCTTTCCATAAATTACGAAGAATCTGATAATAACATATAACAATGATGGTTAATGGTAAGACGTAGTTAGTTCCTGTGACTGTTATGAGTATTACTTTCCCCAGAGTCTCGTCTGGCCATGCTTCTTGACAATATGTATGATCTTCCTCGTCAGTGACGGTCTTGTGGTATAGGGCAAACGGAACAGATATGAAAAAAGCAACTACAAAAACAAATGACGAGTTTTATTAGATGTTGTATTTAAGTAGCTATTCCTGATAATTTTGTAATCGAGTAGCTATTATGTTGTTCTTGTCGTAACTCAGTAGCTATTTATGCTATTTTTGTCGTAATTTAGTATTTATTTATGTTGTTGTTGTCGTAATTAAGTAGCTATTTATGTTATCTTTATTAAATTCAATATTAAATTGAAAATTAGTGTGGAAAAACATTCTGGTTGATAAATAGATACAAACATGAATCTAACTTGTAACATTAACAATCCCAAGTTAATTGCACAAGATGCGCATTTCGACATGTAATGTTCCTCGATAGTGCTCGAGGCCAAAATATTTAAAAATCCAAAATATAAATAAAATTGTCCAAGAAGGCCTAAATTGTAGCGAATTTCAGACATGGAATTACAGCTTTGTGTGAGGGAGATGTCTTCCTTTATTTGAAAAGATTTCCTGTATTGCATAAAAGCAAATGTATCCAACCCACACAAGAAGAAAGGTAATTGGTGAAAGCTTATTGCTTTCGGTCGATTATTCAGCTCTTCAGACAGTAACTGAACGTTGTTATGCACTAACAGAGGTCCTGTGACGTAAATATAAGTAACTTTACGTCTCCTAATGGCTTTCATCAAAGAGGAAAAAATCAGCCTTATAGTCAAAATCTTTTATTAAACCTCACCAGGAATGCTCAAAGCCGAATATTTAGAGGATTTATAAGAACCGAAATGTTTGTAGAACTATATGACCAAAAAGAATGTATGAAATTAGCCAAATGGTTATTAAATCATGTCAGAACCGAAGGAATGACTACCGAGCTGAAGAAACCTTCGGGGACTAACATTCCATCAGCAGCGGTATCGACCAAAAAACAAAAAAGATGGAATAACACTATAAATTTCATGCATTCGAAGTGCTTTTATTGATTTACCTTCACCAAGAACGCTCAAAGCCGAATATTTGAAAGACAAATGTGTATAAGAACCGCTACAAATTTACAAACAAAAGCAAAGAACCTGATTTATAAGAATGATAAACGAAAAACAAATATGACAGTCAGCAACTATCGACAATATATATCCCTTTAATTACAGCATCCTGTCCATACAGATACAAGAATTGTTAATTTATTCCATTAAAAAGCCCAAACAAAGAGATAGGACGTTGTAGGAATATCCTTTTAATTACACTTACCTGCCCATACAAAGAGATAGGAAGTTGTAGGAATATCCTTTTCATTACACTTACCTGCCCATACAAAGATACAGGTAATTGTAGATATCTTCCTGTTTCTCCAGTTCATCGAACTTAATGGGTGAACGATAGCATGGTATCGGTCAATCGTCATAGCTGTCAGAGTAAAAGATGTTGCATGTAAGGTCACCTGTAAAAAATTTGTATTTTGAAAACATATTGACATTGAATGAAAAAGGGTAAACGATGTATTTCGGACTATCACCTATCATAAGTCAGGGAAGGACATATATCATCTGGGTTCCTTCAACCACCAAAGAATGACAGAGACAAACAAAAATCCCCGAAACACTTTACAGAAAACTTAAGATAGAACAATACCAACCAAAATGGTTCTTCTAACCTCACAGTCTCTACATCATGATCCAAAGGTATGTATACTAGATCTTCAATAACTCCACCCAATTTTTTTTGATAGCTTTTTTAGGATGATGCACATGAAAAAGTTTCAATCAAGTTTGCAAGCCATATATCAAACAGACAATTAAGCCAAACAATACACTACGACATAGACAAATTGTTCTTCAACATCGCAAGACAACTCTCAACCAGAGACCAATGACGAAGAAGTAAGCAACTATAGGTCACCGTAGGGGCTCAACAATGAGCAAACTCATACCGCATAGAAAGCTATAAAAGGCACCGAAATGAAAAATGTAAAGCAATTCAAACGAGAAAACTAACGGCCTGATTTATGATGTTTCTGTTGTGGTTTCGGTTGGATAATGTGTTATGTCTTACCGTTTGTGGTTAGAATTTTGTACTTTCGGTACATTTCACATATGTCTTATTTGTCAGTATAGTCAAGTTCATTTCCATTTTCCATGGATAAAATATTGTG
The DNA here is from genome assembly GCA_017311375.1 of Mytilus coruscus. Taxonomy (NCBI): domain Eukaryota; kingdom Metazoa; phylum Mollusca; class Bivalvia; order Mytilida; family Mytilidae; genus Mytilus; species Mytilus coruscus. Next base: position 5,006,846 of record CM029596.1, on the reverse strand, counting down.
GCTATATTTTAAATAGCCTTTCAATACCGTCATTATCATGATAATAGTTTGAACTAGTTTTGTGAAAATAATTGTATGAATTTCAAGATTTATATTCGTTACAAAAATACGTCACTGTTTGTGATGTCCTGTGCTGTTTGTTGTTTATGGAAGATGTTCGTTGTTATTCTGCGGTTTACATGTTGTAACGAGTATTATATTATTTATTTGTGCGTTTCTCTGTGATGAGTGTTGTTGCGTTTGTTTGTGCTGTATTTCTGTCAATTAGTGTTGTCATTTTAGCGATATTTTTTAACATAGCCATAAAAGCGGGAGGTTTGGCTAGCCATAAAACCAGGTTCAAGCCACGATTTCTTCTTAAAATGTCCTGTACCAAGTCAGGAATATGGCAGTTGTTATCAAAAAGTTCATTTCTATGTATGTTGGCGTTTGTTTTTGTTGCACTTCAGTGTTTCTGTTGTTCCTTTGTTTTCCTCCACATAGTTGATGTGTTTCCCTCGGTTTTAGTTTGTAACCCGGATTTGTTTTCTCTCAATCTATGACTTTTGAACAGCGGTATACTGCTGTTGCCTTTATTCATGTTCAAAACACGAAAAACAAATATGATATATAGCAACAAACGACAACCATTAAATTACAGAATGTAATAACATTTAAGATGATAATTTACAATATTCTATTGTAATGATAAATTATAAATTATCAATTTAATAAAAGTTTTTTACATATCAATAAATATAACTTCTTCCACTTTTCTATTATATCACATTCTTTTTTTTTTAAATTTCTAAGAAATACATCTATTCCTTTCGTTTTCCAATCAGATAAATAGTATGTTTTATAAATTGAATGACCATTAATAGTTATAAGATAGATATATCCAAAGAATTTTGGTCTGATATCTTAGAGCAAAAACAAGCTATAGGTTTTCTATATTTACTATTTGCAATTCATTATGAATTGTTTTCCAAAATTGTTAAAAAAAAGGAACATGATATAAAATAATGATAATTATCTTCTTCAATAAAACATTTGTTACATAAATCATTGTTTGTTACCTTCCAACTAAATTCTAACTGTTTTGTAATTTTAAATATACTTTGTATAAGTTTCTTTCTATACATTTTCAATTTATTTTCTTCTAAATAATAAAAAAAATAAAGCTGTACAATGATTTCAAATACAGATTTATACCAATCGGTTTTACAACTTTTTCCTGATTAATTTGTTATATTATAACTTATCTAACAAGAAAGAAATATCAATATAATTGCCACTCATTGACAAACACTGTCTTGTTACATTGACTCTACTTCTAACAAATTCTCTAATATAAGACATTGTAACCAATCATTTGGAATAACATTTTTTAAGGATGTTAACTAAGCTATACAGTTGGTTTTATTATCCATTTTTTTTGTAAAATTACATCTTGTGTAAATCATGTTAGCGTCCATCCATTTTTAAAACATAGAATTTAGTGATTAATTTAATGTATTTATTTCCACAAATAATTTGTTTTTTAATTTCGTAAAAGGTTTTTGGTTCATCTGTCTGTCTTTCTCCTGATTTCATCCAGATTTTAATACATTTTTTAAAAGTTTAGAATGTTTGGTAAATATTGATCAAATTTGTTATGATCCATATTCATATAGAATGCTTAGCAATTTTTTCCTATGCCTTTGATATATTTTAAAGGTATAAGTTGCCATCTGGCAATATCTGTATTTAAGATTCGACCTATTCATGATGTTTTTAATACTTCAAAGTGACTTTCAATATCAATCATATTCTAACCCCCTTTTCATAATTATCAATCATCGTATTTCTTTTAATTTTGTCTGGTTTGTCATTCTATGTCTAGTCTGCAGCAGTCCTAAAATGCAGACCTAGGTCTGGTCTGATAAGGATAAAGTTAAATTGCAGGTCTGCTAAAGTTTTCTGAAGGTCTGCAACAATCCGTATTTTAATACAATGTTTTTTTTCTATCAAATTTAATCTGAAATCCCTTGATATTTTTGTTATTTCTTAAGTCTTAGTGCCAATATTTCAAAGGATATGACAAAAAAGAGCAGATAAAGGACACCCTTGCGTAATCCTACTTGATTTTTTAAACATAATGCATCCATTAATAATAATACATTTTTGAATATCATTATACAAAGTTTTAACCCTATTTATGAATGATTCATTGAATCCAAAGTGATAAAAAGTGCCTAACATGAATTTCCATTAGAGAGTATTTAGGGCTTTTTGAAAATCGACAAAAACAATAGCCCCTTCTATGTGATATGTGTCTGCATACTCTATTATATCTTGTATTTGCCTTAAATTGAATCCGATAAAAAAATTAAGTATTCAGATTAAGTTTTGAGAGAACTTTTTTAGTTGTGGATGGGACAGAACTTTGAGATCTACGTTTAATAATTAAGTTGTTCTATAGTTTTCTAATTTTAATTGGTCCCCCTTTTTCAATAGGACAGAACACTAAACCGGTATAAGTGACTTTAATTGTATACATTAACAAGTACATATTAAAGCTTCTCCCAAAATATTTTGTAAAACTGTACGGTAAGACCGTCAAGCCCATTCTTCAAGCGTAACTGAACCATCACTCATTAACGTTTCTTCATCATTGATTTTTTTCTAGTTTTGTATTGTTAATGTATTCTTGAGATAATGTATCGATCAGAAATAACGTTCAAAACGTTTATGTATTTGGTATTCAGCTCCATTTTATAAGTAAATAAGTAAAACTATAAAACTTTTGCAAGCATAAAAACGAAATAAAATGTTTTAAAAGCATTCACGGTCATGTAGGTACTGCATATTCAGTATTAAATGGACAGTTATTTTTGTAATTGAGAAAAAATCGAAAAGACACTGTGTTGGGTTTTGTGTCAGTTGTCTGTCTGTTTGTTGATCTTTTTCTTTTTTAGTCATGGCGTTGTCAGTTTATTTTCGACTTATGAGTTTGAATGTCCCTTTGTTATTTTTTGCCTCTCTTTTGAAACTACCCATCAAATTCGGTGCATGTACTGCCAAAACGAAAAAAATATATTAGGACAATACTACTTAATGCGTTTAAAAATAAGGAGATTTAGTTTCATTGCCAATGAGACAATAATTAATTAAAACAATAGACAAGAATGAAAACAAATGCAGATGGCGTTAAAGCCCTTAACAGTAAGCAGTGATCAAACCATAAAGTATGCAAACGAAGGCCCATAAATAATGTGAAACAATTGCAAAGAGAGAAATAAACAACCTGATTTCAGTATGGGTATTTCCAGGACTAGGGAAACTGTCTTTTCTTTCTTCTAAATCCGCTCACGGGCAACGTTTCTCTTCCTTTCGTGGCATGCAAACATTCATCACCTACGTTTTATAACTATGTAATATATAACACGAATAACAGGCTTACCAATATATGTTGTGCAATACAACAGAGTCCCACAATCACCAACACTTCGACAAAATAAACATACAGACACATATCAACAAATAAGACAAGATCCAGTTAGTCACTCGGAATAGGGACTATCTGGACCATTTGTCGTAAAAGTATAACACATTATTTCAAAATGTATAGTAACACCTGGGTTCACTCCCTTTTTTTGATGAGGTTCGTGTTGCTGAATCTTTGATTTTCTGTGTAATATATTGTTATTGGTGTCTGTCTTTTCATCGTTTAATTTCAAGTCATGGTATACGGTTTGTTTTTATCTGACTCATTTTCGATGCCCCTTGGTATTAACATTTAAGTAATTATAGTTTTGTGTTTTTTCTTTACAAATTCGTGTTGTATTTGTATAATTGCAACTAGGTTTCAAGCATACTAGATAGAATCATCATCTGTTATATGTTCGTTTGAAAATTAATATAAAAATAAGGAAATGTGGTATGATTGCCAATGAGACAACTATCCACCCAAGTTCAAATGAAGTGAATGAAAGCAGCAATTATAGGCAACCCTACGGCCTTCGACAATGAAAAAAACTCATACCGTATATTCGGCAGAAAAGGCTCCGACATGAAACAATTCAATTGAGAAAACTAACGGCCTAATTTATAACAAAACAATTTACGAAAAACAAATATGTCGGACATGAACCAACGACAACCACTGAACTACAGGCTCTTGACTTGGGACAGGCACATAAAGAATGTGGCGGGGTTAGATATGTTTGATGTTAATTACAGATTTTATCTCATGTCTAGTAGTTGAACTGAAGGTAAATATTTCAATCAGCAAAAAAATAAACTTCTCATTAAACCGTAGATAAACTCAGATACAGCAGATGGAGAAATATGTTTCAGTCCATTGATGAAAAATGTCAAGTTTAAATCTTGTTAAACGTCACAGCAAACATATCACCAGCAAGGAAATATATTTTCTTCGGAAAATGCCTGTACCAAGTCAGACAAATGATAGTTGTTTTTAATTCGTTGCATTGGTTTGTTCAGTCAAACGTTTGATTTTGTCAGAATTTATGGACGTTCCCTTTTTTTAATTTACCTTTGAGTTTTTTTGTTAATACTTTTTTATAAAGTCATTTAACGAGGAAATATATATAATTAGCTACCAAAATGCATGAACAGTTTATTTTAATATTGATATAAAATGTACATATAGTAGTTTGAAAGAAACATTTCGGTGGAATGTTGAGCGACAAAGGTATTGACATAGTATAAAACAACAAGTAATTCTGTCGCTTTATATTTTAACTACATAAATGACAGTCCGTGTGATTAATAATATAAATCATAAGTGCTTCTAAATCCGTTCATCTATAATTTTCAGTCATACTAATGTTTTGGTAGACCGATTTATTCTGTCTTCATACTGATAATGATTGTTTGGCTACACTTCCAGCACAAATCAAGATGTTATTGTGAAAGTGACGTCATTAATGACCCTTAACCAACAATTTATCTATCAATCTTCAGACATTTTTCATAATTGATTTATACGTTCATTTTTATCTTTTCAATGAGATTTAAATCTGATACAAAGTTTTAACAGTAAGCAATTTATAAAATAGTTTATTGTAATGTTAAGTTTTCCCGACAGATATCGTTTCATCAGAACATTTATTGTTTTAGTACGCTTCATTATGTCGTGCCAATTATGGTATGCTGTTGCATCTTATCAGTGCAACTGAACACTTATTTACCCGAATTTTTACTAGTGTCATTAAGTTTTATAAGATTGCAATGAGTAAAATCAATTAATTATAATGACATTTCAAAATGTTAAATATGATAACATCTTCATCTTCGATTGATGGCATACCTAAGGATAGAAATTGTTGTGGTGCAATAAGAACGTATTAAGATTATCTATAAACATACGACTGATGTTTCGTAATTATCTTAATTTGGTAATCAAAAACTTCCAAAGGTGATGAAAAGCAAATCAATAAGCCCAGGAACCTCAACAACAACAAAAAAAACAAAGAAACATAAATTTTTATATAGCAAAAGCAAACCATTGACATCACGAGACGAACCCTTCAGTTAATATAAATTCATTACCACATTAACACATTGTGAAATTGAAATCAGACAAGTAAGTAGTACTTTCTCAGTATCCGTGCGCAAAGAGCAGTGACACATAGAAAACTAGACTGGATGTGCTCAAATCAATACAGTTAAAAAGTCAAATAAAATACGAATTTATTGCGGACCGAAAATTCAGAAAATTTTTTGCCAAATACAGATAAGATAAACTATTCTTTGGGTAGATAATCAAGTAGCTGTCACATATTGTATTCATAACTACTTTTTCACTAACATCGTTTTAAGAGACTATTGTACATATACTTCGGTTACATTTATTGCAAAATATTTTGGAATGCGAGTTCCAAAATGCTCTTTAACTTCGTGTTTTCTTTGGCGTTTTAAATTTTTTAGGATTCGAGCGTCACTGATGGGTCTTTTGCAGACGAATCGCGCGTCTATCGTACAAAATGTTAAGCCTATTGTCTATGATGAGTTTATTTATATGTTTACTGCTAATGAATGCAATCTCAATTCTTACATTTTTCTGTTTGATTGATACCTAATCACTCACTGAGTAAAACTTTTAGGTCCTTTTTTGGTAATATAGCTCTTCGACTGTTTCGGTTCTAAAACATCCTTGGCTTTCAAATATTCGGCTTTGAGCGTTCCTCATGAAGTGAAATCAAGAAAAGCGCTTCGGATGCAGGAAATTTATAACGCGTTGTTTTCATTTTGTGGGCAAACAAATCGGTACTTTATCATTTCTTTTTTATAGTTTTAATTGTCAAAACCTGCAACTATTGCCGAATAATGATAATACTCCATGAAATTTAACATATGAAGGTTGTCGCAAAAATGATATTGACTAAAAGCAAAGTGCAATTAAATTGACACGAACTTACGTTTTATAGTGATAACTAGTTTATTTTTATTTCTCCATTATGATATGTTAATAACAGCACTTAATGGAGAATTGTAGTTAGTTATAGAAAATCACATAGAAACTGTTTTCGTTGTGGGCTGACTTTTTATCTGTATCTCATGTAGAACAAATTGCAGTACAAAATAATGATATAGTTTCAGTATTAGTTAGACAGTACATTGTATGCCTGTTAATCAGTCCGTACATTGGTCGGTAACCTTTAAATGTAGCAATTGTTGGTATGCTAAATCAGCTGGTTACTATGGCGAGAAATTATTATATCGTTATCAAACGGGAATGCATTGTCCATATGATGTAAGCAGAATAAGTACAAATCACAGCTAGTTTGTTTTATGCATTCGTATAAATAACACATATAGGCATACTTGAATATATGGATAATCCTCACCATCATGTAAGCGCTTTTGGACTTCAATAAAATATATATTTTGTTCCGAAATATCCTGAAAAATTGAATTTGCATGTTACCCTTTTTACATGGTGTGTGTTATTCTTTGTGTTAATTTGGTTTTCATATCAACAATTTCAAGTCAAGCAAGTATTACTTAGGGTAACAATTTCCATTCTAACATGGTTTATATCTACATTTAAGAACGTTATTATCTTGTAGTCGTTTTCTATTCTTAGGTCATCATTTTAAATTATCAAAAGTCTCCGTTGTAAATTTATCCTGTTTTGTCAATTAGGCTTTTTGAACACTAGTCGCTCTTAGACTAGTATGCATATTATCATTTGTATGAACATAAGTTTTTGCACAATTTTTACATGTGTTGGAAACAGTTATCAATATCTAGTATAAAGTAAAATAACAAAAATACCGAACTCCTAGGAAAATTCAAAACGGAAAGTCCTTTATCAAATGGCAAAATCAAAAGCTCAAACACATCAAACGAACGGAAAACAACTGTCATATTCCTGACTTGGTACAGGCATTTCCTTATGTAGAAAATGGTGGATTAAACCTGGTTTTATATCTAGCTAAACCTCTCACTTCTATGACAGTCATATGGAAGTCCATTATATTGACAACAATGTATTTTATCATATGTTATATACACAGTAGAAAATGTGTTGAATGACATCATACGTTATGTAAAAAGAAGTCAAAGTGTGGTATAATATCATATGTTTTATAAACAGTAGTCAAAAGGAGGCGGAAGATACCAAAGGGATATTCAAGTTCAAGTTAAAAAAAAACTGACAATGTCATGACAAAAAAAAACGACCAAAAGACAAACAACAAAGTACAAATACAAAATAGAAAGGTTCGATTGGATAGATGCGTTCATCATAGTCACCAAACTTGGTGAGTGGACATCATCTATATAATAGAACGTGAAGTTAAAGGAGAATGCTAGCTTCTTTTCATTCTTTCCAGAAACCCCTGTATAAAATCAGATTTATATCAACAAAGGAAAAAGTCGGCAAAAAGAGGAGCACAGATGGTTTTGAATGCCGATTGTTTGTTTATATAGAGAATAACCATACATTGTCTCGAAAAACAAATTTAATTTGTACAAGGCTTAGAAACAGGTAGAAAGCGAGGCTTTGCCGAGCATTTCTATCCGGTTTGAGCCGAGTACAAATAAAATGTACATTTCGAGACAATGTATGGTTATTCTTTATATACTGCAACTCCTACAACTGTTTCAAATGAAAAATTTAGGGTAAAAACCATCATTTCTTACTTTGGATCGAACGACGTAAAATTCCGCGAACCTGTAACTTTTAATGACGTCATAAATAAAACTCTGCAGAAACACATTGTCAACGTCATAAACAAGGCGACATACGGTGAGTGACTGTTAATCACAAATGAATATACGGTCAATGCAATTTGACTGCGCAAGTAGCACAGCTGCAGTATATAAGTACTTCCTTCAAACGTATATGATATGTTGTCAATCAAGAAATCCTACAACTTCATAATGTCAGATTCAAAGAAGATTTTTTATGAATCAGAATAAAGTTTTACAAAGTACGATTCATACCTCCCAAAGACAAGATACGTGTTTCTACATTGGCCGTTCAAACTGTGGTGCAATATCATAGTGTTATAACCAGTATTCTATATGTCGTATAATAGCATATGTTTTGTTAACTGGTTTAATGTCATATGTTATCTAAACAGTAGTCAAACTGGTAAAATATCATATTAATATGAATAGAAACTAAAAACCAATTGTCAGAGAACCACCTCAACTTCAATAATAAAGGATTGAATTTAAAAACGGTGTTAGAAGATGTCACTTCTGGTTTATATGATTTGTTACTTCAAACTAATTCCAAACAAATACGGTTTCTATGAACTTTTTCATTACATTAGTGTAACAATGGCTACTTCCGGCTAAAATAATGTCACTTCCGGTTGACCTTTTAAAGGTCATATGTCTACCAACCTAATGCAAAAGGCCTTTTCAACTGACTTTTATAGTTTGTTCATGTTTAATCCCGCCACATTCTGTATGTGCCTGTCCCAGGTCAGGAGCGTGTAATTCAGTGGTTGTCGTTTGTTGCTGTATATCATATTTGTTTTTCGTTCATTATTTTATACATAAATCCGGCCGTTAGTTTTTTGTTTGAATAGTTTTAGATTTGTCATTTCATGGCCTTTTAAAGCTGACTATGCGGCATAGGCATTGCTCATTGTTGATGACCGTACTGTGACCTATAATTGTTAATTTCTGTGTCATTTGATCTCTTGTGGAGAGTTGTTTCATTGGCAATCATACCACATCTTCTTATTTTTATATCGGGGGAAAACTCCTATAAAGGGTCACTGAAATATTTCAACTTAAATAGGTTGATGTGTTGCTCTCTGTCGTAAACAATAATTTGTCGAAAGACTCTTATCATTAACTGTTACGGTTTCTTAGGAATAAAGATAAAAAGCAAAGTTTAAAATTAAGAACATGACCTTGACCTATGACCTTGACCTCAATTTCTTCCAAATGAACCAAGGACTTCATATCAAAAGACTTTAGGAATCTATGACTTATGATGTATGAATATATTCAACATATCACCTATATTAAATTTAAAAAGGTGAATAACTCCCATAAGATATCATTGGATCACTTCGGTTAAACTTAATCAAAATATCCTTAAGAGTAGACGAACAATTTCGAAACTTATTTTTGTCGATATCATTTATGATTAGAGAGAAAAAAAGATAACAGGTAAAAAGGGGTCGCGGGGAGATAACTCCTATAAAAAAAGTGTTCCGTCACGCAGGATGAATGGTGAAACGTAACCACTGTACAATATCAAGGGCCAAAAATCGTTTCGATATGTCAAGTAACAAAAAAAAAACATCTCAGACGGAACAAGAAAAAAAAATTATAAAATAATTGTTCAGTGAGAGAACAGTTGAAGGATATTCCACCTCAACTTCGAAAATAAAGAATTAAACTGTAAAAATCGTTGTTAGAAGATGTCACTTCTGGTTCATATGATTTGTTACTGCAAACTGATTCTAAAAATATAAGATTTCTATTTACTTTTTCATTAAATAAGTATAAAATAGGCTACTTCCGGTTAAAATAATGTCACTTCCGGTCGACCCTCTTAAAGGTCACAAGTCTACAAACCAAATGGTTTTATAATGAACCAGTATGAATTTTTAGCAAAGGTCAAATCTAGAGCATCAAATTGACCTTTGACTTTGACCTCAATTTAAAGTTCATAGATCAGTGATCTCAAATCGAAAGATCCCAGGTCATTCACTTGTATGGTTGGGGAGTAATACTGATTTCATATACATAGATAGAAAACGCCTATAAAGGAGACCGAAACACTTCGACTTAAGTAGGTTTAAGTTGAGCCATGTCATGAACAATTATTTGGCAAAAAAATCTTATCATTAACTGTTACAGTTTCTTAAGAATAAAAATAACAAGCAAAGCTCAAAATCAAGAACATGACCTTGACCTGTGACCTTGACCTCAATGTCCTCCAAATGAACCAAGGACTTTATATAAAAAGATTTTAGGTCTCTATGACTCATGGTGTATGAATTTATTCAACATATCACCTATGTTAAATTTGAAAAGGGAAATAACTCCCATAAGATGTAATTGGATCACTTCGGTTAACTTAACCAAACCATCTTAAAGAGGAGACGCAAAATTTGGAAAAATTATTTTTGTCGATATCATTTACGGTAACAGAGAAATAAAGATAACAAGAAAAAGGAATTGGGGAGATTAATCCTATAACATTAGGAAAAACTTAGGAGAAAAGTGTTCGGTCACGCAGGGTGAATGGTGAAATCGTAATCACTGTACAATATCATGGGCCAAACATCCTTTCGATATGTCAAGAAACAAAAAAACATCTCAGACGGCAGAAGAAAAACAATTGAAGGTCTTTCCACATTAAATTTCTAAATGATTAATAAGAAGCTACCTATGGTTTACTCAAAGTAACTATGTGTATCTAAATATAGATTCCTTCATACTGATTTCAAAAAAATGTATGGTTTCTATATAATTTTGTCTGAAATAAAGGAGATAATTTGCTACTTCCGGTTTAAAAATGTCACTTCCGGTCTCATATGATAGCTTTAGTCACAGAGATTCGAAAAATATGGTTTCTATATACTTTTGCGGAAAATAAAGAAGATAAATTGCCACTTCCGGATTTAAAAATTTCACATCGGGTACCATCTGATAGGTTACTTCATACTGATATATGATTCAAGATACTTTCAAATGAAATCAGTGCAGGAAACGGCTACTTCCGGTTTTCAAAAGGTCATTTCCAGGTGACCTTTTCAAGGTCATTTATCTACCAACCTCATGCAAAAGACTCATAGCTTTATCATGTATAAATATAAATTTATAACTAAGGTCAAAATCTAGAACGTCAAATTTACCTTTGACCTTGACTGAAATTTCAAGGTCATAAAGCAAGGACCTCAAATCAAAAGACCCTAGGTCTCTCTTATATATGATAAATGAGTTATATCACCATATAGCTAATTTTAAATATTACTGGGGAGAAAACTATCTAATGTCAATGTACCCTTTTTACCAAAGTATATGTGTTGCGACATATCGTAACTAACAATTAAGTAAAAATATTTTGTCGATATCTTTTACGGTTTCTTTTAAGAAGTTATGATACTTAAAAATCAAATTTCAATACATGATCTTGACCTTTGACCTTCACCTCATTTTCTTTTTGGTGGATCCTGGACCTCAAATCAACAGACCTAGGTCTCTATCACTTATGGTTTACCAGTTACAAATACATATCACTTATTTTTATACATAAGGGGAAATAACTCTCATAGGAAGTCTTCGGATTGCTTCGGTCAATTTTTTTTTTTTTTTTTTTTGACATCCTGAGGATGTAATGAGCATATGGTAAAATAATTTTATCATTCTTTCACGATTGCGAAGGAGTAGCAATAACAAGGAAAACAGTGTTTAGTGAGGTAATTGTTACAAGGAAAAGTGTTCGGTTAAACGATGTCAGTTTCAAAAGCGTATAAACTGTTCGATATCATATACCAAATAACTAGGCGACATCTTGCGAAATAAAATCTTTTCGCAAGAATTAAAAGTGGAGGAAAAAAATAAATAATTATAATTAAAGGTCTTTCCACCTCAACTTCGATAATAAAGAATGAAATTTAAAAAAACAGTGTTAGAAGATGTCACTTCTTGTTCATATAATTTGTTACTTCAAACTGATTTTTAGAAATATAAGATTTCCTGGTACTTTTTCATTGAATTAGTATGAAATAGGCTACTTCCGGTTAAAATAATGTCACTTCCGGTTAACTTTTTCAAAAGGTCAAATGTCTAGAAACCAAATGCAAAATGGTTTTATAATTAACCAGTATGCATTTGTAGCATAGGTCAAAATCTAGAACGTCAAATTGACCTTTGACCCAGGTCATTCACTTGTATGGTTGGGGAGTAATACTGATTTCAAATACATATGGGAGAAAACTCCTATAAAGGAAGACCGAAACACTTCGACTTAAATGGGTTAAAGTTGCGCCATGTCGTAAACAATTGTTTGGCAACGCATCATATCATCAACTGTTACGGTTTCTTTGTAATAAAGATAACAAGCAAAGTTCAGAATTAAGAACATGACCTTGACCTTTGACCTTGACCTCAATTTCCTCCAAATGAACCCATGACTTCATATCAAAAGACTTTGGGCCTCTTTGACTTATGGTGTACGAATTTATTCAACATGTCACCTATGTTAAATTTTTAAAGGAAAATAACTCCCATAAAATGCCATTGTATCACTTCGGTTAAACTTAACCAATTCTTTCTTAAACGAACAATTTGGAGAAAAATAGTTTGTTTATATCTTTTATGGTTTCAGAGAAATACAGATAACAAGAAAAAAAGGAACCTCCTAAACCACATATATTGTGTGCACATAGTAGTCTGCATCCGGTAAAACGTATAACACAAAAGAAGTTTAACGGTCAATATCACGAATTGGTTGACCGAAACGATTCTTCTTTTCTCAAATCACTCGCGACATGCTTTTGAAATCTAAGATATAGCCGTATAATCTGTAATTCAACCGATTTCTTCTATAACCTATTGTGATATTTTGACTGAGTGTTGATTCGATTGATTGATTGATTGTTGGTTGCTTAACGTCCAGTGGCAAATATTTCATGCATATTCAGGACGAAGTGTTGATTCGAATGTCGTTTGATGAATGCATAGCTTGATACCATGATTTGTCTTCTTATTGACTTTTGAGTTCTGAACAAATAAAGGCAACAGTACTATACTGCTGTTCCAAAGTCATAAATCGATTAAGCGAAAACAAATTCGGGTCACAAACTAAAACCGAGGGAAACACATCAACTATAAGTGGAAAACAACGGAACAACAGAAACACTGAACTGCTACAAAAATAAACGCCAACATACATAGAATCGGACTATTTGATAACAACTGACCATCGGCAAAATACTGTTTCCGTATTGTTTTATCTTAGTGTGTGTTTATAAAAATATAATTTATATCTGAATCTGAGACGTCAATATTAGTATGGATAGTGCATGGTTCACCAATTATGAAATAGTTATTAAAACTGGAAAACAAAACAACCAAAATATCATAATTTAGGAAAGACAAATTCAGAACTTGCAAAAGATGTCTAGTTTTTCATACGTTTTGCTTATAGGAAAATGTGAAAAATACTAATATCCAGTACCGACCCTCCCCCTTAGAAACCCCCTACCCTAAAGCCATTAAAACCTATCATATTAAGAGACGAATTTTTAAATGCGATTTGTATATTTGGAAAGGGCAAAGGTATGTTATATATTGGAATATTCAAACAATAGTAACATATACGGTAATATACCGTGTAAATATCTTAATAGACGTGTTACGAAAAGGTATTTACTCGACGCTGAGGTTAACAAATTAGACTTTAAATGTGGGGACTGTTTCAAAACATTGATTATCGATTAAAACCGGTAAAATTCAATATGCGTGATGTTAACCAGGTATCCTACACACTTCTTGATTCATCTAAAAAAAATAAATTCAGAATAATCAGTTTCTGATATAATTACTTGTGATTATAGGAAGAGAGATAGAGGTGTAAGTGTGTGTGGGGAGGAGGGTGGGGGGGGAACCGGGAAAATTCAATATGCGTGGTGTTAACCAGGTATCCTACACACTTCTTGATTCATTTAAAATTAAATAAATTTAGAATAATCATTTTCTGATATCATTACTTGTGATTATAGGACCGGAGTGGTGTAAATGTATGCGGGGGAGGGGGTTGATAGTTTTTCATTTATCCACTTCTAGATTTTTTTTTTAAATTATAAAATAAGCCAGTTCGATTTTTGTATATTAATTCCTGTTCTTCGGACTTATAAATTTGTCACTCCACTATTGAACCTCGTCCTGAAAATGTATGAAATATTTGTCACTGGACGAAAACCAAACAACTATCAATCAATCTCTACTAAACCCGCACAAAACTCAACGTCTGGTTGATTTCTTTTTCGGATGTCTCCATACGCTTCCATTAACTTTGAAAGTTTTTAAGCGCCTAATAGCGTGTTCCTCATATACCCGACACCCCAACGATAATCACAAGTTCATTTTTAAATTATATATTTTCTGCTCTGGGTCTACATGTAGCTCTAAGTTTACGGCGCCTATAGAGGGTAACGAGCGGAGAACAAAATGCGGTATCTTTGTTTTCCTAAAATGACAAAACCTGGGGGGAAATCTAATTCTGTACATGGCTAATTGATGGCAATAAATTAAACTGTTGATCATCATCCTGTTGTACTAGGAAACTACTGCATGTATCTTATATGATTCCCATTGTCCACAAAAACCTGCGTAAGTGAGGAATGCCGGTATCTGGAGTAAACTTGTGCCTAAGGTTCCGTGTCTGGTCTGTAAATGGCACGAAAATTGCTGCCAATTATTGCTTACGCTGTGGGCACCCTCCACGTAGTTGTCGCCAATTTTCTATTGTCGACCAAGAAGTATTTAGCACAAAGATTTCACAAAGAATCGGTTTTTAAGCATCTATTTGTGCACTCGCAGCATGAACAGAAACTTCAAAGAGAAATATGCAGGAATATGTATATGGGATGTCAAACCGTCGAAAAACAAGTCACATTTTACATACATTAAGTAGAGGGTATATGACAGGGAGTACTTTTCTGACTATTTGAGAGGCTGGTCAAACGGATAAGACAATTTCATACCTCAGAAATTACAATGCGAAATGTTTTGAAACTTTGCATGAATATGTATAGGATGCCTTTTCTAAATATCCTTATTTCGTTGGGTCGAACTAGTCACATTTTACATGAAAAATACAAGGGAAATACACTATTCCTGAGTAAGTATTAACAGATTATTATGTATAAAATCAATGACAAGGTCTAATAAGGGCTAGCAAGGCCCGAGAGATGTCATGTTGGTCATATGTATGAGGGTCTGGATGGAGTGGCCTCCATACTGTATCCTTTAATTTTT
The DNA here is from genome assembly GCA_017311375.1 of Mytilus coruscus. Lineage (NCBI taxonomy): Eukaryota > Metazoa > Mollusca > Bivalvia > Mytilida > Mytilidae > Mytilus > Mytilus coruscus. Next base: position 4,991,393 of record CM029596.1, on the reverse strand, counting down.
TAGGCCATTTTTCTCTAATCTTAATAATATTTGCCCATTTTCTTCTATTCTTTATATTTTTTTGCTCATTATTCTCTATTCTGTAAACCCCCATCCAAACCCTCATGTACAATTGCAAAAATTCACAACGTTTCAACCTCTGAAAAAAAACAGAAAGCTATATTCAAAATGAATCCAGTTGCAAGTTTTCTATGTATATACATACATTGCGAAAAGTTTAAAATCGCCTAAGTAAGGGTATTATTACTCAAAGCGGTTACCCTCTTCTACCGCTCGTATGCACGTCCACCCACCCGCCAGCTGGAATTCATCATTTTATATAATAAGTCGATTCTGCAATGCCTGCAACCCGTCAAAACGTTATGACCCCTTTTCAAGTAAAATGGTATGTCGCTATTGATTTCGAACTCGCAAAAATTAATATTGGAAAGTACATATTGCTTTAATTTTTAAAGGCTGGAGGGGGACTTGTTTCTCTAATCCATTACTCCTTTTCCACGGCTTTCTTCTGGATTTTATATTTTTTCTGCAATACCCTTGCCTCCTGTCAGTGTTCCAAAAGAAATAAATAGTTAGTTATTTATTATTTTTATTTATCGAGCATCACTGAAGAGACATTTGTTGTCGAAATGCGCATCTGGTGCAGAAAATTGGTACCGTCAGTGTTATTTATTCCTCAGGATAAAAGTAGTATGGAATGTTTGTTCCATAAGGACTATTGATATAATGAAATGGGTCTCTAATAAAGTTTTCAGAGGGACGTCTGTTTAATATAAAGAAACAATATACGTGGAAATCAGTACAATGCGGTTTAAACACAAAATTCAAATGATTATGAATCTTTAAATCACTTTTTTGTTTTGATACGATACCCGCATTTAAAGTCCAATTTGTCAACCTCAGCGTCGAGTGTATACCATTTCGTAACACGTATCGGAATTCATCTAAACTAGCCGCAAACTAGTTCTACTATGCAAACTTAAATGTTTTCAGGCAAAACAAACTAGTTTTTTTTTTCAATCACTAATTACTTCAATTTTAATATTTTTGAAAACGTTATTTGAAGGTGATTATTATAAAATTACAAAGATATGCTGTGTAAAATTAGTAATATCCCTAGTGTCTTTAGATTTGTAAGACCAAAAGATAATAAGACATCAGTACAATGCGGTTTAAACACAAGATTCAATTGATTACGAATCTTTAAATTACTTTTTTGTTTTGAAATATAATACTAAAAGTTTTATCAGTATTGTAACTGAAAATCATTATCAACAAGAATAGATTGATTACCATTAATACAAGAAGATGTACTCTTTTTTGTTAATAAATCATCTGAAATCCTTCTGTATTTATGATGAATAAATGGAAAAGTAGGGAAGGCATCACCCTAACTAACCAACCAGAAACAAACACATTTATGACATCAAGAGTTTGATTAGGAAAATAGATGTACTAGTAATATTAATAGATAGCATTAACATTTTTAGACAAAGCAACAATTTCAAAAACTGCTTAGCTATTGCTTATGTTATTGACGTCTTTATAAAGCAGATAATTAGTTCTAAAATGAATGAAATAGAGAAACTGTCACGTATAAACACTGGTGTGGAAATATTATTAGTCTATATTGCTTAAACTCTATGCAGATTAACGATCTTCAGAAATTAATGTTATTAGTGAATGGTATGTACTTTCATCCCAAAAATTGGATGTGAATCATAAAAAATGTGCTGAGTTATTGTCGAAAGAGTTTTAATATCTAAAAAATAACCCTACTACATTTATTGTAACTTTTTTTTAAGCATTTAATGCTGTTTCGTCTTAAATCCAAATAAAGTGGCAATCATGTACATGTAGTAAGGACGTGTGGTGCTAATGGCTTAAAGTGCAAATGTCCCAATAATGAATAAACCATCAGAAGTCTTAACGAAAACTTAATCTTAGCAGACTCCTGACAAAGCATTGTGGAAACATGATTAAGCTCCAAACTCTCTACGGGTTTTTAAATGAAATTATTTTCTTAAACCGTATTCTATTTCAGTTTTGATAACTGATTACTTAAAATATATTGTATTTGCTAGTTTCTTATCTTAAACGTTTCAAATCAAATAGACTTCAAATACATACAAAATTAATTTATAACCTGATACATTAATTACGTTTGTTGAATCTAAAATCACAACATAGTATTCTATTAGTAACTCAAATGTTTAGGAATGATTTCTCTTCTTTTGCAAATCGGCTAGTGAACCCTTCATGTTGTCAATGAATTTATAAAATTATTAAAAATTCTAAATATCTACTCAATATCTTCAACCAAAACCTTTCAATTTTGCAGAAAATAAAAGGTGGCGAAATGTTATTAGCCCATATGTTTGTAACTCTCCGCTGCTGAACGCCCTCGATAGTTTTTTTTTTAATGTAAATTTAATAAAGCATGATGGTTTATTATGGAAGGCTTGAACTATTTCATAGAGAAGCCTACATCATTCAAAGGACTTTATTAAATATATAGATTTGTAACATAAGCTCACAAAATGTCCGGTCAATTGATACTTTGAAAAATGAATGGATCAAATGGCATGTAATCATCGTAGACATATAACATTGCCAGCAATCTGACATAAAGATGCTGTTTTAAAAGAAGCTATTGAAGCAAGGTTAAAAGTTGTAGAGTTGAAATCATTCCTCTGAAAGTTTTAGGGACGCCATAACAAGAAGGTTGACCGCTTCAGAATATCTTTGAGATGAGCACGGATATGTTCAAATTGCCGTATCAACATCTCCGTCCTCTTTAACACGACATCACCGAATGAGACTCATCACCGACATTATACTTATATGAAGAGTGCTACGTATCTTACTGTTAAAACCAATAGTATTTCTCCTATTAGACGTGTTACGAAAAGGTATATACTCCACCCTGAGGTTGACAAATTAGACTTTAAATGTGGGGACTGTGTCAAAACATTGATTATCGATTAAAACAGGTAAAATTCAATTTGAGTGATGTTAACCAGGTATCCTACACACTTCTTGGTCCATTAAAAATTTAGAATAATCATTTTTACTTTATTAATTACGATATCAATCTGTCACTCCACTACTGAACCTTGTCCTGAAAATGCATGACATATTTGTCACTGGACGAAAAACAAACAACATTCAATCAATATCTGCAAAACCCGCACAAAGCTCTACAGTCTGGTTGATTTTTTTCGGATGTCTCCATAGGCTTCCACTGACTTTGAAAAATTTTCAGCGCCTAATAGCGTGTTCCACATATACCTGAGACCAAAAAGACAATTGCAAATTTATTTTTTACATGATATTCTTTCTGCTCTTGTTCAACACGTAGCTCTAAGTTTATGGCGCCAATAGAGGGTAACGAACAGAGAACGACATGCGGTATTTTTATTTTACCTAAAATGACAAAATCCCGGGGAAATCTAATGTCATACCTGGCTAATTTAAGGTAGTAAATTAAACTGTTGAGCATCATCCTGTTGTCCTAGGAAACTACTGCGTGTGAACCTGATATGATTCCTACTGTCCACAAAAACCTGCGTAGGTATGCAATGCCGGTATCTGGAGTAACATTGTGCCCGAGGCTCCTTGTCTGGTCTGAAAATGGCACGAAAATTGCTGTCAATTACCGCTAACGCTTCAGGCATTTTATGCCACCCTTCCACATAGTTGTCGCGGATGTGCAACCGGCGAAAATCGAATCACATTTGACAAAGAACCCTTCCAAGACTGTTTGAAAGGCTGTTCAAACGGGTAAGACAATTTCAGACCTCAGAAATTACAATGCGGAATGTTTTGAAACTTTGCTGGAATATGTATAACTTAATCAATGCATCACTGGTAAATTTTTAAGTCAGGGATTTCGTTACCATAAATCACATAAAACTTTTACTAAATTCTTTCATAGATATTAAGATTTGATTAGTAAATTTGGCTGTACCTGTAGAAAACTGATTAAAACGGTATTTCACATCCTAAACTTTACGGTAATATTATACTTAAAGCGCGGAAATCACTATGTGATCCGTGTAAACTCATCGAACTTTTAAACAAACTTATTAGTAAAGGTTATCTTACCAATGTTGTAATTAGATCTTTGAATATAGTTTACATTGGCACTAATATCGATTTTGTCATCAGCAAGTTAAAACATAACTAAATTTGTATTCTATTCAAACGGGATGTATAAAGACACGCCCACGTTCATTTTGATCTATAAAGAGGTTAACTCCTAACTATCTTACTGCCTGTCGATACATTTATTTTTGGCATTGCACAAGTCATGTCTTCTTTGACTGTCCATGACGTTAAAATTCCAAATCCCTGGGATGTGTTTAGTTGATTTTAGTCTCTGGTGCATGATTTTTTATTATTAATTGTTTTTGGCTTTTAACTAGCTGTCAGTAACTGCGAGTATTCTCAAATCGTACTTTCTTGTTTATTTGACCTGTTGATACTAATTGTCATGCTTTTTTGTTATTCAATGTTTGCTTATTCAGGGTTATATCTGGTCTATATACAAGCTTTGATAAGTGTTTGGTATTACTATAAATTTGCACTTCTTCGTACTATGAACATCAAAATTATTTATTTTGTAAAAATATTTCCTTCTCCATTGAACTGTACACGTATACCTAACAACACAATTATTTTCATTTACCTGTGTTTAAAGTAATTGCAAATGGCTGATATTTTTGTTCAAGCATATTGTTTTCTTAAATTGTTTAACATTTCACAGCGGTATAACATTTTACTTTAATTATTCTTCCCTTAGTTTATTTATTTTGTATTTGCATTGTATCATAGATCAAATTTATTTGTTCAGTGTATGTTCACTGGTGTTAATATGTCTTTTGATTGAGTTAAGCCATTTCAATTGATATTTTATAGTGTGTCTTTCTATGTTGTGATGTTACACTATTGTTTCAGATAAGGGTGAAGGTCTTGTACCATTAAAACGTTTGAACCCGCTGCAATTGTTTGCACCTGTCTTAAGTCAGGAATCTGATGTTCAGTAGTTGTCGTTTGGTGATATGGTTCATAAGCGTTTTTCGTTTCCCGTTTTTTATATAGATTAGACCGTTAGTTTTCCCGTTTGAATGGTTTTACACTAGTAATTTTTGGGACCCTTTATAGCTTGCTGTTCGGTGTGAGCCAAGGCTCCGTTTTGAAGACCGTACTTTGACCTATAATGGTTTACTTTTATAAATTTTTGACTTGGATGGAGAGTTGTCTCATTGGCACTCATACCACATCTTCATATATCTATATAAGATGGCTTTTTCCAAAGAGTTAATTCGTTGGGTCGAACCAGTCCCATTTTACATGAAAATAACATAAGGGAAGTTAATCTTTTCTTCAGTAGGTATTAACAGATTATTATATATAAAATCGTTTCCAACGGCTAATAAGGGCTAGTGAGGCCCTACAGGTTAGGACTCTATTACTCAAAACGAGTACCCTTTCTCCTGCTCGCCTGCACGTCACCCGCCCGCCAGCTGATTTCATGATATTGTATGATAAGTCGGTTCTGCATTGCGTACAACCCGTCCAAAAGTTCTGACCACGGGGTAAACACACCTTTAATTAAATGTCCGTCACTATTGAGTTCGAACAAATTAAAAATAGCAAGTTGCTTTAATCTTTAAGGGTTGGCGAGGGATTTTTCTCTCTGATTACTCCTTTTTTCTCGGCTTTCCTTCTGGATTTTATATCCTTTCTGTTTTACCCTCGCCTCCTGTCAGTGTTCCAAAATATAAAAAGGAAGAAATATTATGGGGTATATCATTTTTATTCTTCACAGAATAATTATTATTGAATATTTGTTCCATAAGGAATATTTATAATGCAATTATCTATGATAAAGTTTTCAAAGAGACGTTTGTTATAAGAAATAAATATACGCGGACATTATTATTATGCAGTTTGAACACAAGATTTAATTGATACACAGGTAATTTAAATCTTTAAATCACTTTTGTGTTTTGATACAATACCCGCATTTAAAGTCTAATTTGTCAACCTCAGCGTCGAGTATATACCATTTCGTAACACGTCTAGTAGTCAGAGTAAAATTAAACATTTTGCAAAATATCACACCAGTTAAGTTTTATATAGTTATATTCTACACTAACGCAAGACTTGCAACCCTTTCTGTTACTCGTGTAAAAATTACAACTAGCATTTATTTGCATTTGAAAATGCACTTACCCGATTGAAGATTAAAAGAGGTTTACTACTTTCTATTTAAATTCTAGCGGCAATAGTTTCCGACCAAATTCAAGTGTCATTAATTGAAGCAAAAAAACAAAAAAAACAAAAAAAACCCAAACAATTGATTAATTTCAATATTTGAAATGTCCCCCTTTTCCAACGAAACTTGTGTACAGACAGTGCAAGTACATGACTACTTTTTACATGAAATTAAATATAACATTTTAGTTTTTTTTTCGATATATACTTTAACAGTAGAAACAATCATATAATAGTATGTGTATATATGTGTATATTCATCATGATTGCCCGTTCTATTGATAGTTACAAGTAAAATATAGGAACCTTGGCTTTTCGAGAAAATATCTAATAATATATGGCTTGCAAGCTTGAAAAAAATCTACAGAAATAAGAGTATTAAAGAATTACTTAAACGAACATGCTTTAATAGTGACTTTATAACTGATAATAAAATACATATTATCCGTAATCATGACTTCATGATAGGTGATGAAATACATATATTTGATTTGATTTGATTTTTGGTGTTTTAACGCCACTTTTAAGCACCGCTTTTGGGCTATTTCGTGGCGGCCAGTTTTTATTGGTGGAGGAAGCTGGAGTGCCCGGAGAAAACCACCGACCTTCGATAGGAAAACTGACAATCCTAGTCAATTAAGATTGGAGTCGAGTGCACCCGCACGAGCGGGGTTCGAACTCACAACCTCAGTGTTGACTGGCTAGTGATTACAGTAGTAACTACTTAGACCACTCGGCCACCGAGGCCCCTGAAATACATATAATTGTTAGTTGTGACTCTAGAGGCAATATAACTTGAACAATGATCGATTCCAGTAATTTCGTTTAGAATACACAAATCTAGATATATAAAAAGAACATAATCTTTGTCGTTCATCTGCGTCAATATCAAGACAAAGTTAAGATTTATAGTACACCGTTTAGTTTCGAGAGTTTCCTTAATTTCAATTTCACTGAAATATATGATATGTAAGAAATATGGGTTAATGAGTGGATTATAATAAATGATGAAATACATCAATAATTTTCAATTGTCACTCTAAATAAGGCACAGTAGTTTCCTCATGTTTACATCTCGTAAATAGGTTAGGAAGAGACAACTCAATGTACGTAACAGAAACTGAGGGAATCTCCGAACGGAGCGAGACTCATTAATTGATAATGAAACACGTCATCTCAAGTGTGACTAAACAATGGATAATAAAAGGAATGCAATTCGTAATTGAAATTTTACAATTCATATTATTATTTTAAAATTGATAATGAAACACATGTTAGTTCAATTGTGACTCTATAGTTGCAAATATATTGCATGCTTTTTATTGTGACTTTATAATTGATGATTATATACATGCTATTTGAATTGTGACTCTACAATAGATAATTACATACAAGTGATTTGTTTTATTGTACTTACAATTGAGGATAAAATACATGTCATTTCAATTGTACATCATTAGCAGATAAGGAAATAGAGGTTATATATATATATATATATGTTACTCTGTAATGCTTCTTTTAGTTGTGATACTACAATTGATGACGGTATACAGGTTTGTTTTGACCGATTCGTTAATTTCACATTTTCTCTGATATTGAAAAGGGCATTTTTCTTCATTCAACTACGTACAGAATATAAGAACTGTTTTATTGAAATAAAATTTTGCACTTCATTAGTAATATCTTTTCCTTCATCAATTGTCTGGCAGGCTGAGTATCTTAATACGTATACAAATATGCCTCTAAAGCCGATAATTTGATAGTTATTCAAATATTTTGCTATTTCTCAAACTCCGTTTTCTTTAATACATGTATTTATCTTCACCAGAAAGATTAAATTAAATTAGTAAAATGAATTAATGTCAATCAAGAAACTACTTATTGCGTTAACTAGAAAATTAAACTTCGATTGCAGTTGTCGCCTACACCCTGATTTACAACAATGCTTGAAGTGAAGTCAAACATTTTGTAAGCGACTTTTAATAAATGCATTTCGGTAACAAACAAATTGTTCCATTATTGTGCTTTCCATATTATGCAATAGAGAATAACGTAGTTTGTGAGTTCGTATACGTATATGAAAGAGTAATAACTATAAATAATACGAAGTAGTGTAAACTCACATTTCTCCATTCTATAACTGTTACAAATAGTCAAAACAAAACAAAATATTCCATGTTTATTTATGTTAAAGAAACGAACACATTGATGAGAAAACAAAATTTAAACGAATGCATTATTTGTATATCAAAACACAACATATGTAAGAATAAAAAAAAGCTGAAATTCAAGTACATACAATTGATGGAGTTATTAAATATTTAAGAGAACATAATCTTTAATTAAACTGATTAAACGGTTGATTAGATCTAGTTTCAAGACATCCTTGTTATAGAAGTAAATATCTTGTCAATCATTCTAATTTTGTTTAACAAACAGCTGCAAATTTTCTGATTGAGTGTCATTTATAAAGCAACTTCGTAGTGCATATCTTCAAATTAAGTTTAACGAATTGAAAAGATGTATAATTCTAAGAATACTGACACCGTAAAACTGATTTGTGTTGTAATTGACTTGAATGGTAGTGATAAAAAATACATTACCATCAATCAAGAAGGAAGTAAATTACAGGATTAAAAGACAGTGATGCCTGTATGATAAATTGTCACTACAATGTTGGATAACTAGTTCGAATAAGCCAGACAAATGAATATACAAGTTTAAATGAACATTAATACTTTCCTTTCTAAATTAACGAAAGCTCAATAAATGAACTATCTTTTTATTTTGAAAATCATGTATCAATAATATAAATATATATGTTCGTCATTTATTTCCAATTCAATAACCCATTATATAAATTTCATATTAACACTCAATTCTTTTTACGAAAATACTTTTGTAGTTTTAGCGAGATGAAATTATTTTATTTTATCTGTTGAAATAGAATGAAGGTGCGTTACACTCCTAATGCTTTAACTGCGGTCTTTATTCATTTAAAATCTAAACAGATGAAAAGACAAATGTATCAATGCAATTTGGCCTCACCATCAGAAAATATGTGATGAATAAGGTTTGAGTGTCAATTTTAAGGTTAACTGCCCATTTACATCATACACCATAATGTCACACACTATACGCCATTACACTATACACCATACACCTTTTACACAATACATCATTCTCCATACGCCATACACTATTTCCTTTTCCATTTTCACATTTGAATCATACAGCATTCAAAGTTATCCACTTCATCACGTGGTTGTGGGACTTTCAAATTTTAATACATTTTCTATGACACGAACAAAACATATAATCCCCACAACACTAATTATTCATCATACATTACTTCTCCATACTCAAAACATAGTAACACTTCACACATTCTATTTGGAAGTTAACACCACCCAAGGGCTTTAAGACCGCGCATGCATATCGCTAGTTAGTTCTCGTATTTGCCAAGCAATCCGTGATAAGTTCATAAATAACTGTGGAGGCTAAACCATAAAACTAACTATGACACCTTTTCTACCAAAATAACCCGAAACCCGCATTATTTGTACATTTCAATCTTTTTCAGCACAAATGTTCTGGGTTTTAGAAATGATCTTATAATTGATCAGGCATTTATATCATTTAACCCATTCAAAAATATAAATGCATGATAAATTATGGAAAAATTTCCAAAATCCTCAAAGATTGTTGTGAAAAATATTGAAACGTACAATTAATGCGTCATGTAGAAAGATTAGACTACTTGAAGATTATACGGTGCGCTGAATGGTATCGTACAGAATACAAAATAACCATACACAAGTATACCTTTCCCAGAGATCATCCATGGGAGGTGTCCGTTGTTATTCTGTGGTTTGCATGTTGTAATGCATGTAATGCACTATCATATTATTTATTTATGTATTTCTCTATCATGAGTGCTCTTGCGTTTATTTGTACTGTATTCCTGTCACGTAATGTTGTCATTTTAGCGTATTTTTAACATTGTCATATAAGCGGGAGGTTTGGCTAGCCATAAAACTAAGTTCAACCCACCATTGTTTTTTTTAAATGTCCTGTACCAAGTCAGAAATATGGCAGTGGTTATCAAAAAGTCCGTTTCTATATATGCTGGCGTTTGTTTTTGTAGCAGTTCAGTGTTTCTGTTGTTCCGTTGTTTTCCTTTTATAGTTGATGTGTTTCTCTGGGTTTTGGTTTGTGACCCAGATTTTGTTTTCGCTTAATCGATTTATGACTAATTAACAGCGGTATACTGCTGTTGCCTTTATTTTTTGCTGAACACCTTACTCGAAAGAAATTTCTTCTGCAACATTCTATTTTCATGAGACATATGTAACAACATAAAAATAACCGTCATAAAATGTCTACAATTAGTAACAAATTTAAATTTCGTGATTACCGTAAATAAAGTAGAAATTGTAAAACAATGCTTTGTTTATGTTTTCTAAATTTGTTTTGATGCAATTTTTTTCCATAACTGCACTGGCGTATTTAATCATATCTAGGAAATATTTTAATAAGTGTTTCCCAAAAGCGTTCAAATATTTATGATATTGCGATTATATCGACAAAATGAAAACGAAAAAAAAAATGTGACAAAATATGAGGTACATGTAGAATTACATTACAACCGTAACTTTTAACAGGATCTTATCAATCTAACGGGTTGAAATAAAAATAACCAAAATAAAAATGGAATATAGACACATTAACTTCCTGTATTTCAAAGTGCATATATTTGTAAGGATAAACAGCAGTACCTTTAACTTTTATCTAAATTGATCAAATATAAAACATCTTACATTTAGAAAATATAACAATCGTTTACTAAGTATTTAGATTTTATTTTAAAGGCTACATTAAGTAAAATATCTTTAAATACTGAGTCTTATGTTTAAGTTAGAATATCAACAGATTTGATGTTTTTGTTGCCAATATTATAGATTTTAAAAGGAATATGAACCATGTATTCGATATAAAATGAATATAATGAACTATTATGGCAAACTGTATGTCTATTCAATTTGCATTCAATTGTACAAGTCATATCTGTATTTGCTTTAAATTGTACAAGTCCTATCTTAATTTGCCATAAATCGAAAGAACTCAAAGGTTAAAAATTATAAAGAGACAATAAAAAAATGAAAACTGACATTTAGTTTCTTTAACCAATATTTATACTTTAAAACATATTTTAAACCATGATAGATTGAATCTAATAATTCCTGTACCAAGTCAGGAATATGACAGTTGTTTTCTATTCTTTTGTTGTGTTTGAGCTTTTGATTTTGCCATTTGATTATGGATTTTCTGTTTTGAATTTTCCTTTGAGTTCGGTATTTTTGCTATTTTACTTTTCAGTAACGAAGAGTTTCTTGTATTCACAGAATCACAAACATTTTATGGAGGATATATTGATCATATGATTTACTTTTACATAAATGACAATCAAATAACCAAGAGAGAAAACTATGTGTACTTTAATTTTTTTTTGTTAGCTCCTCTTTAACAGTAATTACTTTTTTGAGTAGGGCATACATTATACTTAAACAAAAAAAATAGGTATTCCTACATTTCCCTGAACAAAGATTGTTAGGTTTCAATGCATGATTATTTCTCATGAACACTTGATTTTAGGTTTATCCTTGATGAAATTAAAGTGTCTAACTTTAGTTTCAGTAAATATTACAAAGAGGAGATAGGGGAGCGTATCATCAACACAGTAACTTCGTATTTATGTACTGGCAAGAACAAACGAATAGTGTTTTTTTGATAAAAGACGTTATCCATCTTAGAAAATCATTTATTTACGGGAATGTAAAAATATTTAGGTATCGCACTAATTCCTTTATTCTAAATGCTAATCTAGTGTAGTAAAATTGGTTGGTTGATATAGTGGAGCATTTGATGTTGTCAGGTTTTATGGACTTCCCTCCTTTTGAATTTACCTTCGAGTTCGGTATTTTTGTTAATACTGTTAATGCTATTAGTCCGCGCAAACTATCTAGTGCACACATTTTCCATTGCATTAAAAAAAGATAATTTGTATACAGAATGACGTTTATAATTATAAGTAATTTTTTGTGCTTCAGATTTAACAAGTGTACATTCTATTTGTCAAAACAGGAATTATATTATTTGTAAGCTACTTAGTATGCTGAAAATCATCTTAGAAAACATTTAGATATGATGAACAGAACACGTTTCGTAAGATTCTATTTTCTACTGAATGATTTCTTTTTCACGAAATAGTCAAACTTTTTTTAGAAAGATGCTTGTTGATTCCCTTGATAAATTAAAATCAAAAGGGCAAAGGCTATCTGGTTAAGCGCTTAACTTGTTCTTTCTTCCACTCATTTCTTAAACTCGAAGAAACAAGTTGGTATTGCTATGGAAAATTCGAAGTAACCAAAATTATCAACACACTACGATACCAATTGTCCTGCACCAGATGCGCATTTCGACAATTAATGTCTCTTCAGTGATGTTCAAGGCCATAATATATCAAAATCCAAAGTTTAATACAAACGTTAAAGAGCTGATCACACCAAAAGATACTAAATTTCTAACGTTAAAAGCAGATCTTAGTTTTGTGAATAACATTTATCTCTGATTTAATAACATTTATTTCTCACAACAGATAGAATGTCATTCTTAATTAATCTCTTTACAAACAATACCATTGTAAGGTAAAGTTCAAATGTAGTTTACACTATTAGACTCCATAATGATCGGTCACTTGCACTGTCTGATTTAACCACCGCAAGTAATTTGTTATTCCGAACGTGTTGTAACAATGTCATATTTTTTCCCGAAGATTAATTTTTTTCTTGACATTCCGATCATATTAACTACGCAAAACGTAAGAAAAAGGTGGAAACATATAAAGTGCATGTATCATTATTGATAAACTTCACCATTTGAATAGAATGGACCAATTAATTATATGGGTAATAAAAGCTTGTTTATATTTCAAATTGATTATTTAGATCGAAAACAGCAGCTTTTGATTAAATATGGTATTCATAGAGTGATCAAATATAGAACGTTTTATATAAGGAAAATGACTATGGTCACCTATATGTTTTATTGTTTTTAATGCATATATCACTAAGACACAAATAAACAAACAGGTACAAATTCAGTGATAAAAAAGGCAGGAAACTTAACTTAATAAGAATATGTATAAATAAGTAGCTGTCGCTTGACAGTCTGTACGAATATCCCCTTACAGTCACATATGAGTACTTGATACCGAACCACAATAAGAGTGACGAGAATATGAGCATTTACATAACAAATACAGAACATCAACTGGAATTTGTAAGAAGACATTGTTTCCGACATCAAACTGAACTGAGCAATATTTAACTTCGCAATTATGGTAGACAGAACGAAATCCTTTTGAACTTAATGTCTAATTAGCAGTTTATGTAGTATTACATATGGGTTTATAAATATGATTCATTTATAGAGAAGAAGAAAATATTATAGTTGTACAAGATATACTGAATTATCTAGGGATAAAGGTCTGATTGTGTTGAATGGGTTACAGAACAGCTGACTGTGTTATATGTGATAGGTTGTCTCTAGAGAAATTGGACAAAGACTGCAATTAAAGAGATTCGCATTAAGAATTTATCAGCAATAGAGACAACCATTTATGTTATATTATATTATGATTTATCGTTTGAATATGCGAAAAAGAAATGAACTAATCTAAATGACCGTTTAAGCTAATATTGAAAATTCAGTTCCAATTTGGTGTCTAAATGTGTTCGAAGGAAAACCGTGTTCATTTAAATTATGTAAACTTTTTCGAAACTGTGAAAAAGAGAAGCCAGATTGAACAATAACGGTCTGAAGCCAGCGTTTGATTTACAGAGATTATTAAGAAACTTAGAATCCTATTTACTTTTTCCTAATGCAAAATTGTTCGTAGGTAGCTTTGGCTTTTTGATTTCTATTCTGGTCATATAACTCCTCAAGTTGAAAAGTGTGTTCAATATCAAACATATTGTTTTCTATATAAATATGGTGCGTCCAAAGATCTTTTCTGAATTTACGCACATCGGAAACTCTAAAATCTTTAGAATTTTGAAAGCAAAGCATGTATGGATAATTAAACACTTGAGAAGCTATATGACTTAAAGAGACATAAGAATAGCCAAATCTACCTTACGTCAAATTTGCTTGAGTGAGGTGAAACCTTTGTTCTTAAATTCTTTAAAAAATTCTAAATATATCAACGTTGAAAATTTAAGATAGATACGTTGTGAATGTACTAAAGCACTTATATACTGTGCTGATGATAACCTCGAGACCTTTAGGTTGCATTTCTGTAAATATTGACAATGCAATTTCCCATAGGAACTCCTTTTACGGCTAAAACTCTACCACTTTTACTATGAAGTTTTGAAAAAAATCATATCCTAGAATGGAAAGTTCATATGCACTACAATTTTTTTCAAAGGTCAAAATATAGGGCTGTGCGGCATATTTTCAACGTTTATATGCCCCGAACCTCTAAGAGTTTAAACTAACACTAAATTTCTTAACTATCCCTACCTTGACTGTAGGATTACCACAGATTTCTATATAGACAATATGCATATGTATATTTACTGGTAACATTCCCAAGTTCTGTCTCTATGAGATGAAACCTAGAGATCATAACTGGGAACCAGTATGTAAACAAAATTAATTATCTATGAATATTCTATATCTCCCCAAAAGAGGCGTGGTTTGAGAAACAGCTGTATTTACAAAGTGCAACCTATACAAACATTTATTCCAATAGAAAACTCTCTAAAAACACTATTTCTCACATTAATACTTATTTATCAGAATTATAGCCTTAAAGAAATCACTGCATAAACTCTAAGTTTTCTTTAACTGTTCATTTGATACCCCTCCCTGTTTCATTTTTTAAAGAATTTGAAAACAAGACTTTAATTTTTGCCAGCCTACCCTATTTGCATGTTTTCTGACATGAAATGCCTAGAACCTGTTTAAAACTATTCTGATAACATATTGAAAGCATTTCAGAATACTGTAAATGTTATGTTTAGCAGTCAATCATTCCAACATTCAAGATTATATAAAGTATCAAATCCTGCCTGTGTCTCCAGTCCATATTTTACTGTATGCCTATTTGTCAATGAAAGTTCACAATTTCTGCCTCAAATGGTCAGTTTAGAATTCTTGTCACAACAGTATCATCTCTAACCATATATCTGACATAATTCAGCTAATATATGAGCTAGAAGTGTTAAAACAAAGCCATATTTGCAATAGTTGTATGTATGCAGATACCAGTCTGATGTATAAATTCACTTAAAATTTTATAGAAATGACTGCTAACATCTAATTTTGTATAACTTCCAAGCACAGTTATTGTTTTCTATATAAAGACCTTTAAAATCATAAAATCATAGCATTTACAAGTTAAATTATTTGTTTTATGACCCAGGGGGTAGGCAATTTTCTCTGTTTTTTGCCCCTGGGGCCTCAAATTTCCTAAATTATTCTGCTGTTTCTAGCAATGTGGAATATTTAGTACATATTCAGGATAGAACACACTATTGTAAGTTTTGTTGAGATATATTTGTATTTCTAGCTTGTATTTTTATGCCGCAGTGACAAAAAGCAGATTTAGGCATTACGGCTTACTTTTTGGTTATCGACAGGACAAAACACCCCACCAATAATATTCAGGAAGGATCTATGAGTTTCAATGACTGCGAAGAGTAAATATAAGCACTTCTTAACAATTTAACTTACAAATATGCATATATTATGAATTTATTTTGCATTCAGGGCTTTAAGTAAACTGTAAAATTGAGAATGGAAATGGGAATGTGTCAAAGAGACAACAACCCGACCACAGAACAGACAACAACAGAAGGTCACCAATAGGTCTTCAATACAGCGAGAAATTCCCGCACCCGGAGGCGTCCTTAAGCTGGCCCCTAAACAAATATATATACTAGTTCAGTGATAATGGACGTCATACTAAACTCCAAATTATACACAAGAAACTAAAAGTAAAATAATACAAGACTAACAAAGGCCAGAGGCTCCTGACTTGGGACAGGCGCAAAATGCGGCGGGGTTAAACATGTTTATGAGATCTCAACCTCCCCTATACCTCTAGCCAATGTAGAAAAGTAAACGCATAACAATACGCACATTAAAAGTCAGTTAAAGAGAAGTCCGAGTCCGATGTCAGAAGATGTAACAAAGAAAATAAACAAAATGACAATAATACATAAATAACAACAGACTACTAGCAGTTAACTGACATGCCAGCTCAGACCTCAATTAAACTGATTGAAAGATTATGTCTTCATCATATGCATACTGTAAACTGTGAATTTATGCTGAGCCATCATAGTTAAAGCCCAGGATTTTCTCAACCTTCATGAAATATTTATAAAACTTCATATTTGAGTTAATTGCTTTAAAATCTGTGAGATAAACCAAATTTGGTTAATTTCTGTATGTTCTCTTTTTTCACCCAATATAGGTTGCATTTCTGTAAATATTGACAATGCAATTTCCCATAGGAACTCCTTTTACGGCTAAAACTGTACCACTTTTACTATGAAGTTTTGAAAAAAATCATATCCTAGAATGGAAAGTTCATATGCACTACAATTTTTTTCAAAGGTCAAAATATAGGGCTGTGCGGCATATTTTCAACGTTTATATGCCCCGAACTTCTAAGAGTTTAAACTAACACTAAATTTCTTAACTATCCCTACCTTGACTGTAGGATTACCACAGATTTCTATATAGACAATATGCATATGTATATTTACTGGTAACATTCCCAAGTTATGTCTCTATGAGATGAAACCTAGAGATCATAACTGGGAACCAGTATGTAAACAAAATTAATTATCTATGAATATTCTATATCTCCCCAAAAGAGGCGTGGTTTGAGAAACAGCTGTATTTACAAAGTGCAACCTATAGGTCTACCAGTAGCAGTATCGAAAATTACTCATTACATACTTTTTTCTTTGTAATTTTGTAAATGTATTTCCGGAGAGTTTTAGAAAGGTACATGTAAGTTTCGCATCATTTTTTAAAGCAATTTTGAGATGAATGCTATCATGAATGAAGTTACTATTAATGCAAACAGTGTGTTATTTAATCTCATGATTTATATACAAAAAAATCAACATATACGTAGAGAATTTAAACAATATAAACAATATAAACTCGTATCGAACCGGAAGTAATATCAGATGATTCTAAAAAGGTAGAAATATTTTACTCCATATATAAATCTGTTCTATTTCAAAACCGTGTTTATATGGTACGGTAAGCCAACGAAATGTCAACTGTCGATACTTTGTTTCCGTCGTTGTGTCAAAAGTCGTGTGATTCCAGCACTTGGTAAATGCTGAACCTAACAAAACTTAAGTACAAACATAGTTATTTGTTATTACCATGAACCGTACGTATTCGTTAAATATCCCTTACCATTGTTTTACATTACCTTTATTTCAAAATGTTCATATATTTAATAACATCTCCAGGATACTTTTTCAATGTATCTTTCACAAAGATCACCAATATGCTATAAAAAATACATAGGACTGGTCTAGGGTACAATACCATTCTGACCATTGTTTATGTTCTTTTGATGTATGTAGACATATTCCCCATTCTGACTAATGCTTTTGTTCTTATAAGGTATGGACTCATATCCCCTTCCATGTAACAAGTATAATTTCAAGATAACATTGATGTCCAACTGGAGCATCAGAGGATAATTGAGTATCAGACAATAGCAATGCACACACACACACACACACACACACACACACACACACACACACACACACACACACACACACACACACACACACACACACACACACACACACACACACACACACACACACACACACACACACACACACACACACCCCTCTAATGTCATTTTAACATGTAAAGCCAGTGAATAGTAAATTTCCTTAATGCAATTAAAGGGTTAATAATCGAAGACAATAACATTTCGAGGTAATTTCTTCTAAGATAAAATTACTGATTTACGTATTATGAAATTACGAAAAGTCTAAAAACTTAGTACATTAATATATAAAAATCCTTCACACCAATCCAGACAGGAAATTTTGACAAAGCACCACGCATTTTATTTAAATGTGTATAAACGTGCCTTTGTATTCTTTATGGAATATTTCCCTCGTTTAAACTGTATTTTAGTTATAGATACACTTGAAATGCTAACCCATCTATACTGTTACATCACATAGCGATTTGTAAATGTACTTGTTATTAACGAAATACGTACTCCAAAAAAACAATTATCTCAAATGACCTTTAATGCAAAGAGAAGGCACTACTTTCGAAGTGTATACTTCTTTGGTCATGACTAAGAACTTAATCTGCATAAAAATGAAAATTATTTACATTTTAACTGAAATGACAACTATGGAAATGCGAATTTTTTTTTCCATTTTTGGCCACAGAAATCAAATGAAAGGAGTAGTCGCGCACTCGTCGCAACTAATGAAGTTTGGTCAGACGTATTTCTCACACATGTTTTATCTTTTTAAAATTTGAAATTACGCGTTAGATTTATCATCATCAAAAACGACCAACCCCAAGAACGTAATAGCCAAGGATGTATATAATCTTGTAAACTTAAAGAATTTTTTGATCCGAAGGTACAAAAAAAAGCCGAATTCACATAATGTGAACTTTGCCTGATGGAGTTTGAAACTAAGTATCAAAAAATCATGTTTACCAAATTTATCAACAGGATATTTAAGAAAGGTATGTTATAAATAATGCCAGTATAGTAGCACTGACTACTAAGCTGATGATACCCACACAGTGCTGAAAAATAAAAATAACACGAGACAAAGTTGTTGCATCCGAAGCTCGTTACGAATAACTTTTATCAGAAATATCATAACTGAAAATATTGTAAGTATGTGTTTATATTACAACTTGCAAACGTTGAAGCGATTTGACTAAAAGGGACTAAATAGAATTGTTATATCCGCATGGTTTTGACGTTTCGCTTTATGTCGCGAGATTGATTTGATGGCGATGTGTTCTATGACAAGGAATTGTAATGAGAAAAATTTCTACGAGTTGGGACAATTTTATGTTTCATTGTGCATACGTTTAAGGGTTGTTCGTAAAGCTGTGGTCACACCTTACCGGATAGCTCGAACGGACGCCAAACGGATGAAAAAAAAGTTTTCCGTTGACAAAATTTTTATCCGTTGGGAGTCCGTTGGTGTACTGACCAAATAAAACGGACGCGTAACGAATGTCTAACGGACACACACAGGATATGCAACGTTCGAGAAACGGAAACATACCAGACAGAACGGATGTCGAAAGTACATCCAACGGACGAGTACCTCATAAAACGGACACCTAACGAAAGCGTACCGGATAAAACGGATGAACGAGATAAGCGGAAAATTAAAGGCGGCAATAATAATACATGTAAATCACATACACGTGACCTTAAAATAATTAAAAAGTTTCCGTGTAATTGGTTTTAGTTTATTCTTCAAAATGCCGCAATGGTAGGAGTGGAAAAGGAAGAGGAAAACAATGTCAGAGAAAAATGTCAATAACGCCGCCTGACCATGATTCAGAGGTCGAGCCAAATACAGAATTTGACGCCACTGAAAACCCACGAGAAGTTGGCATTTTTGACGCGAAATTTTCAATTGGCATTTATCCGTTTTACATTCGGTACGTATCCGTTTTATCCGTTATCCTTCCGTTCATGTCCCTTTTACATCTGTTTTATCCGTTATACGTCCGGTAGAAGTGCGTTTGTGAATTGGTCTACCGGACCTCCAACGGATGTATAACGGATACAAAACGGAAACGGAACGGACGAGTACCGTAAAAAACGGACGTCTACCGGACGTTCAACGGACACTTCATCCGTTGGACATCCGTTCAAAGTTTTGAACATGCTCAAATTTTCCACCGGACAGCACGGACGTCGATGGATAAAACGGACGCTGAACGGACATGAAACGGATATGGACGGACGTCTAACGTACATGAACGGACTGAAAAAAGTTATCCGTTCGGCGTCCGTTCGCGCTATCCGGTAAGGTGTGACGAGGGCTTAAGGAACAATTAAATAAACTGAAAAGAGAATTTATTTATAGCCATCGCCAATTGTTCCACTGAGAATCGGTTCAATTTCTTCCATAAAACAAGTCAATATATTTGGACATTGATCTTTTACACAAGATACCTTGAAGCTAAGTACATATTTTACTTCCTTTTCTTAAAGAGCAAAACCGGCAGATATAGACATTTTATTGTGATTTTTATTATCATCCAGTAAGGAAACGACTTGTCTATGTAATTCAAACGACAAAACTGCACTGGAAAATCTTCTTTTAATGCAACAAAGAGACTCAAATGTAAAATAAAGCGGATAGTTAGATAAAGATAATGCAAAATCGTTGATGGTTAGACATGTGCAGGCAATTACCATAACTAGGACACTACCTTATCTTTCAGATTTTACAAAACCTTGATTCTTATGATTAAATTGAACTCTGTTGCTCACTTTTTATATGAAAAGATCATGCGTAGCTGTGGCTGATATTCATAGTATGCTACTTGGAGAAGGAAAAAATCAGTATTTGGAAACAAAATGAATCAATGTGCTAACGTTTTGTGTTCAAAAGTCCTTTCTGTTTAAAGCACTTTGTAATAATCTAAAATTTGTGTAGGTCACATGGATTTTTTAATTATTATTTTAGGTCCTTTTGTTTGTATAGCTCTTCAAGTGTTTCTGTACAGATAACTTTTACTTTCAAATTTTGGGCTTTGTGAGTTCGTGATGAAGGTAACCGTAGAAAAGCAATTCGGACGCACATGTGTTATTTTCAGTTTTTGTAGAACAGAAGGGATGTAGATTGTCTTTCAAATTATTATCATTTTTACCATTGTGACATTTTTTATCTCAACGAATAATAACAACAACAAACATGATTTATTCTAATTTCAATTTATTTTTAAACTTTATAGACATAACTTTCATCAATTTATAACAGTTATTATCTTCTGTATAGTAACAAATGTTCTTTTACTGTTAAATGATAATTATAAACACAAAAAATAGAAAATAAGATCACTTTATTCATTAAATCTAAGGTTAACCTCATGATCTGAGGCATAGATAGTTTAAAAAAAATTATGTACAATGATCTTTACCATACAAGAAAACTATTTTTAAAGTATACCATGTTTTAACGATCTCAGTACTAGATTGGTGAAAAACACAATAACCTACATGTGCCATCTAAGATAGACAAATTGTTATTTCTACATATTTCTGAAAGGAAATTGCAATTGTTGTTAAATGATTGGTATAAACTTTACCTGATAAAAGACATATTAATCATGTGTAAATTTCTATAGAAATCATCAGCACAGGTATCTGTAACCACGCTGCATTTTTATGCACCTGTCCTAAGTCAGGAGCCTGTTGTTCAGTGGTTGTCGTTTGTTAGTGTGGTTCATAGGCGTTTCTCATTTCTCGTTTTATATATATATTAGACCGTTGGTTTTCCTGTTCGAATTGTTTTTCACTAGGAATTTTTGGACCCTTTATAGCTTGCTGTTCGGTGTGAGTCAAGGCTCCGTTTTGAAGGCCGTACTTTGACCTATAATTGTTAACTTTTTATACATTGTGACTTGGATGGAGAGTTATTTCATTGGCACTCATATCACATCTTCTTATTTATATTGTAATTTCAGAAAAATCTAAATCTGTAGCAATTCTGCAATGAAATCTTCTATATGCTAAAAATAATCAATGACTGATTGGAAAATTTCGAAAACTGCTGTAAAATATAAACTAAATCTGTTAATTTGTCTTAGTAACATTGTATTGTGCTCTGTAAACAGACTAAAAATTAAAAGATAAGCAAACTAAATTGCTATTTATATATTTTGCTGTATTTAATTATTTCTGCCATTAATGATGTAAAAATAACAGAAATATTGCATATAGGTATGAGACTAAGATTGACGTCCCGTCTTTAGTTGACGTCCAATCCTCAATTCGGAACTAAAACTTACGTAACAGTCTCCTACCAAGGTCTAAATTTTGTATCCTCTTATTGACGTCTAATTTTACGTTAAATGCCATGCATCCGATCTCGCAATAATTTATTCCTAGTTTGATTTTTCTATTTTCTGTAGTTTTCTTTGCTTTCTCTTCGTATCATTTTGCCAAATCATAATAATGCCACTGAGTTGACTTGTGAAAAAGAACAGCAATAAAGACCGTATTCCATCTCCAAATTAGCAACTAAAACAAAGTAAAAGTTCGAATATTGGGTAAATGACAGATCATAATGACATTAGATATTTCCTATAGAAAATTTTGATTCAGTGGGTCTAGATTAACTAACTTACTCCATTAATATTTAGTTTTGTTACATTTATATGGTTTCTTCCTTTTTCATACATTGTTTCACTCCATTTATGTTCATGATTGTGTCAGTTTTGTAACTACTAGTTTCTATCAATACCAGGAAGACAGCTTCTCCAAATGAAGGCTTCGAGTGCAGTAAGTCGTGGGTAGATATCTGGTCGGGTTTAAGCAAAAACTTTAAAGATGGTATTTACTGCTTCTCTGCTAGTCAAACAACCTTTGGAACTAGACTGGTCGACTCGAAATTAGAATAAAATATCTGTACTGTTGCCTTTTGTAAGGTAGTTTTGCACTTGACGAGGATCTGTGTTCTACCCTTTGAAGGCGGCAGTTGTCATCTTTACGCGGAATGGAATCTACCTTTTTTAGGAGGACGTTTTTACCTGAGACCATTTTTGTATTTTCTGTTAGTAGGAAACAAACAACACATCGATAAACTTCAGAGTCAAATGAATTAAACTTTTTTTAAATTATATAACACTCTTTTTACATATGGCTGTGGTGACTTCTACAGTAAATAAAACATGACATAAAATATAAATTATTCTTAAATTGACATTCATATATGTTATTGATATGGTAAATCTGTCTCTGGTGCTGCATTGAGAGTGGTAAATTGTAATATATAGGAAAACCAAAATGATTTTAACATTTAACGAGAAATTGTAATATATAGAGAAACCAGAATGATTTTAACATTTAACGAGAAATTGTAATCCATAATGTATTGATTTTCAATCACGCTCACAATGCAATTTAAATAAATGTCTATTTTGGGTAATATAAATTCACTTTACACTTTTACATTAGGTAAAATCTTAAAGACAAACGACAATTCAATTTCCTTGAACGTATTATATTGAGATCTTGATTTGTAAAGTTACTCCCTTTTTTTTGTGACACTTTTTTTTGGTTCTTTTTTTTTTTTTTAATATTGATTGCCTTTTTATGTATATGTTCGGTAATACCTTATTTTCCCGTTTATCGTGTACCAATTATGTAAGGTTGCAATCCTTCATATTTTCACAAATATACAATCAAATATTAAAGTTTCTATGTTTGATGAAAATCAATATCCTTTGATCAGGTATGAAAGAAAAGAGCGGTATATTTCTCATCTATTTTCAATCGATTGCATTTCTTATCTTTTACTTCTGTTTTCTTTATAGAACAACACATACAATGTATATATGTGATTTAAATATTAGGTAAAGGATATTCGCTGACATTTTTTTAGGTGGAAAATTCTAACGAAATATAAAATTAAGAATTCGAAGTAAGACAACACCATGGAACCATAAAAAGACGAACATATAGGCAACAATAAAAACACCAAACAAAAATCTAAAGATTTAAAAATGATGAATCCCTTCATAACTGGAGTGAAATCAGGTGATCCGAAAACGTCTACAGTCCCTGCTTTTGTACGAAACCAGGTGCTTAATTCTCGTAAATAAATGTTGCTAGATAGTTTTCATAATTGATGGCAGACATCATACAAACGCTGATTTTAGAATGTTTTTACCTAAATCTTAATATTAACCAAAGTTATACACATTCAGAATGTTGTAATTCTCTGACCTATATAAATTGCTCATTGTTAATGTTTGAAACGGTTTTGTAGGACAAAAGGTCGAACAATAAAATGTCACAAAGTATCAACGTGGTCATTCGTATCGTGATGGCTGCACAAACGTCAGAAAGAGATGGAATTCGGTGATGTCAAAAAAAAAAAAGGAATGGAGAAGATTTTCATTAGAAAGAGTAACATTAAGGGATAATAAAAAAGATTTCAAAATATTTTACAAGTATTGTTTATGTGATTTTATTTTTAGATCAAAATATTTATGGTTGCTGAACACTTCTTGTTTACTTCATAGACTGACTGAAAAACGTTGCTGGGTTTTGATAGTTAAGGTAATGGATGCAACACAGTACTACGAACTATATGAACATCCCATATTTTATTTATTTAATCGTTTAACAAAAGACTGAGATAAGCACCAAAAGAAAGCAACCAACAAAGTTGAGTAGTTTTATGATGTTGTTCAGGTACTGTATTATTGAGGTTTAATAAAGATCTCTATTTATTGATATTAAGTAAAACACCAGTCAAATATTTACGTAAAAATTATAAAAAAAAAAATAAATGCTGAACGAACTGTTAAGAAATTTGTATATAATCATAAATAATCGTAACGCTATGCACAACAAATTCAGATTTTATAACAAAAATTATAAAAATTGTTATATCAATGACCACGAATCAAATTAAGCAACTGTTTAAGTCATCGAATTGGAAGTGATGTATTAAAAAAATGTTACAATCATAGGTATTGCAAATAAATTAAATTTCGTGTACCGTTAAATATTTCAACATCACGTACTTTGTCTGAAAGAAGGTATGATGATAGAGGCG
The DNA here is from genome assembly GCA_017311375.1 of Mytilus coruscus. Lineage (NCBI taxonomy): Eukaryota > Metazoa > Mollusca > Bivalvia > Mytilida > Mytilidae > Mytilus > Mytilus coruscus. The sequence continues at coordinate 4,966,200 of CM029596.1, read as the reverse complement.
ACTTTGGTTCTGCCAAAACATCGTCGGATATGTTATGTAAATGAATAGAAATATACGGATATAAGTAACAGCCTATTCCAAAAGATATTTAATTACAATATTTATAATACAAAGATGTTGATGCGAGTTCAATATAAATTTGGTAAGACTGATGCCCATATCAATTGTACTAAACTATATGTGTTACACGGCCACTTTAGGTGAATATGTCGATTTGTGTATGACAGTCCTATTTCTCTGACCATACTGTAGTATCCTGTTTATTCATTAATGAATTAGAGGCAACGGTAGTTTATCGATGTGTAAATCCTGTAAATCTATTTAGAATCACATATCGACAAAAACAATCCATACTTTAAAAAGTATTGATGATGAATTTTGTTTTTGAGCATACAAATATTTCGGACCTTATTTCTATTTCAAAACACAACGGCAGACATTATCTATTAACCAAGCTCTGTTCTTTACCTATAAATAAATTAAATAAAATTTTAGAGGATTGCAACACAATTTCATATTGCAGTCCTAAGTATGAGATCGTTCACATTATAATGGCATATTGTTATACTAAACTGTTTCCCAAAACTGATCGCCCTGAAGATCATAAAAAACATTTTATTAAAATAAAGTATGTCAATAAAGGTTTTGATTTTGTAAATATTGCCGGTATTTTTAACGACCATTCTGTTAAAGAACAAATTCCTGGATATTTTGATAATACTGAACTCCCTCTTATTTGTTATATTTACAAGAAATCTACCCGGAAATTTGTGTTTAATTATAGTCAAGTCTGTAAAGATGTAAATATCAGTGAAAATACACCTACACCATGTAATTGTAGTAATTCCGAATACACTTATGGCCCCATTTCCCATGTTATAAAAGGAGACCTTAACATTGTTCGCGACCGAGAGTTAAAATCATTCCTCAGTAAAGGACCTAAATATCGTCCCCCGTCAATTATTAATCGGAATGAGTGTCGTAATATCATCCACGACTCACTTCGTGCTTACTGTTTGAAATGGATAAAACGGGAAAAAGCTGACAAAAAATCTTTGGACTCTTTTTTCAATTCAGTAATGAAGATAGTTGATATACGTATACAACATTTTAAAGAACATTTTACTCTTAACAAAAACCATAAAAATCCTATTTCTCGTATCAAACATAAACTAAAAGAACTAGCCAAGGAATTTGTTTTTGTCCCGGCTGATAAAGCAGCTAATAATATCTTTATAGTTTGACGTAAATTTTACATTGAAGTTCTGCAAAAGGAAATCACCAATTCACCAACATTCCAACTGACTTCATTTTCAGAAAACGATATCTGTAACAAACATAAACTATTAGCTACTTCTTTACAAGCAGAACCAAATACAATGAAAGTCCCAACTATGTACTGGCTTCCGAAGCTACACAAATCACCTTACAAATATAGATTTATTTCGTCTTCAAGTCATTGTTCCACTACTAGATTGTCTATTCTACTTACTAGTACACTTGGTACAATCAAAAACCTGATAATAAATTGTTCAAATAAGGCCTTTGAAAATAGTGGAATTAATTACTTTTGGAGTGTCAAAAACTCGTTGGAAGTACTTGATAAATTGCATGCATATATTGGTGATTTTGAATCTGTTCAAAGTTTTCATTTCTCTACCCTATATACCACTTTGCCTCATATTCTTATTAAGAAAAAATTCACACACCTAATTAAATGGGCATTTAAAAAAGTCGGAATGCGAATACATATGTTCAAACTCTTTTAGGTCATTTTTTAGTAGCAACAAACAAAAGAACTATGTCAATTGGACCTGCTTTGATACTATATCTGCCCTTGAATTTTTACTTGATAACATTTTTGTTCGCTTTGGAGATTCCGTATATCGTCAAGTTATCGGAATTCCAATGGGGACTAACTGTACACCACTTATTGCGGACCTATTTTTGTATTGTTATGAGTTACAATTTATGACTAAAATCAGCAAAGACCCATCGAAACAACATCTTATACAAAAATTTAACAATACTTTTAGATATTTGGATGATATATTGGCTCTCAATAATGACGACTTCAGTATGTATACTAAAGAAATTTATCCTGTTGAACTTACTTTGAATAAAGCTAATATTAACAATGACCACTTTCTTTCCTCGATCTTGATATCTATATCATTAACGGGAAGCTTAATACAAAAATTTATGATAAAAGAGATGATTTTTCATTTCCTATCGTTAATTATCCATTTTTAGATGGTGACGTTCCCTTGTCACCATCTTATGGTGTTTATATATCTCAACTTGTACGATTCGCTCGTGTATGTAACAACGTATTAGATTTTAGCGAGAGAAATTTATGTATTACTGAAAAATTATTACACCAGGGTTTTCGATATCATAAACTAGTCAAAACATTTACTAAATTTTATCATCGGTATAAGGACATCATTCGTAAATATAACTCAACATGCAGACATCTTATACGTTCGGGTATTTCACATCCAATCTTTTATGGTAATATTCTTTACAAAGCACAAAAATGTCAGTATTCACCTCAAAAGCTAACAAAACCTTTAAACAGACTTATTAAGAAGGGATATAGTTATGATACTGTTGTCAGGTCATTAAAGATTGCATATTTTGGCTTTAATATTGATTCACTTATAGGGTCTTTGTATCGGAATTAACACATTTATTCTAAAACCAGTTGTTGGCATGACACGGGTTACGTTCTTCTCATATATTTTATGACGGTATAACACTAAACCCCTAACAGGAGGGATTGTGCCTGATATTCATATGATGAAGACATAATCTTTCAATCAGTTTAATTGAGGTCTGGAGCTAGCATGTCAGTAACTGCTAGTAGTCTGTTGTTATTTATGCATTATTGTCATTTTGTTTATTTTCTTTTGTTTCCTTTTCTGACATCGGACTCGGACTTCTCTTATACTGAGTTTTACTGTGCGTACTGTTGTGCCTTTGTTTTTTCTACATTGACTAGAGGTATAGGGGAAGGGTTGAGATCTCAAAAAACATGTTTAACCCCGCCGCATTTTTGCGCCTGTCCCAAGTCAGGAGCCTCTGGCCTTTGTTAGTCTTGTATCATTTTAAATTTAAGTTTCCTGTGTATAATTTGGAGTTTAGTATGACGTCCATTATCACTGAACTAGTATACTTATTTGTTTAGGGGCCAGCTGAAGGACGCCTCCGGGTGCGGGAGTTTCTCGCTGCATTGAAGACCCATTGGTGGCCTTCGGCTGTTGTCCGCTCTATGGTCGGGTTGTTGTCTCTTTGACACATTCCCCATTTCCATTCTCAATTTTATTTAGGAGATATACATTATAAGAATGTAGTGAGTTACAGAGGATATTCATTTGGGTTCTTGTGAACATGTATTGTTAGAGGCACTGGCTTGTCGTTAGATTTTGATAATACTCATAAAGTAATGTAAATGATATTTATCATAGGCCTAATGTAGAAGAGACCAACTTTCTGAAACTCCATTATTGTACTTATTAAACATGACATTGCACTGCTTCAATATTTTAGTAGTCAGGAATTTTGTGCTGACATAGAATGTCATAGATATGTTAATTTTCTGTAAATTTACTTTTTATAAAATGTTGAATTGTTCGAAACACTAAGGTTTTTCTACTCAAAGGTATAAATTTCCCTAGCCTTATATTGCACAACATTTTCAAGTTTTCGATTTTTATTGCTCTTCAACTTCTTATTTGATTTGGCATTCTATCTGTTTTAATTTGAGCTTCAATAAAGAGTCTTATGTAGACGAAACGCGCGTTTGGCCGACAAAATTAAGTAATTAAAAAACGAAGTCTGGCACCGTTGATGAGTTGTATCAAAACTTAAACTGGCTTAAATAATCATTTCTGTTTCGATTTGGTATTTCTTGGTAGATGGTTATTCAATGACCACGAATATACGGATATAAGTAACAGTCTATAACACTGTCATGATGAATTTTTTTTTAAGTTGGATGGGAATCAAAATAAAAAGAGGATAATGAATTTATTCATTGTGTCGCTCAACATATTAGACCGACACTGCAGTATTGGCTTTCAATTATCGTAGTATATACTCCCCATATTTAAAAAAAATTATTGTCACGGAATCTCTGGCACTTGTTCATTATTTTTGTGATTTATTCATGACAGAGGGGTAAGGGGAGGTCAAATAAATTTCTAATAATAAAATGTAAGGTGCAAAAAGTGTAAAAAAGGCAAGAAATTGTTTCTTGACTCTTAACAACTCAGTAAAGATTTGTATACATTCTTCATTAATTGTTTTTAAGTTACAAAAATTGTCTGTGCTAAAGCTACATACACGTCTAAATCTTGGACAGTCAACAAACCTTTAAATGCAAGATGCTATCTTTTATCTTATTTTTAAAGAAGGTAATTAAGAAACACATGGTGATGAATGGTTTCCGTCCAACTATTGAAACTTCATTGAAAATCAGTTTCTTTAATAAGACTCTTACTTTGATGATATGATTAAAAGAAATCATTCATCAAAGCCATGAGAATGATTAAAGACTAGAAGTAAATAATGCAAGTTTTGTCTCACTAATCATATATGATTACAAAGCGTAAAACAAATTAGAATCTAATTGGTTTTCAATTTAGATTTTCAATTTGATTGTTGAAATTTAATCACCCCATTCCTGTCATCATTAACAGTACTGTGTATAGAAGGTCAAGACTGTATGTAAGCATAGAAATCTACAACACTAGGATCAATTTATTTCCCCTTGATTATTGTGCCCCTTTTTATTTTCATACAGATTAAGCAACACCAGATATTTAATTAAAGACAGCTGCTTTAGGTACTGGTCGGAAATTGATCCAAGAAATCTGTTTCCTTCGTACATGATTCTTTATCGTGTATCCAACATAGTTTTAGTACAGGAGTAATTGCTATGCTATTGTTATTATATTGTTTATTTCCTTACGGAGACGTCATGACGATGAAATAATCCCAACGCAGAAGAGGACTTAATATGATGTATATTAATATTGAGCATCAAAACTTGTTCCAAAAGGATATCCGAACCCAGGAGGTCAGATGATAGCTCATTGAGCAGTCATATAATAAATAGAAACATGACATCTGTATTTTGTTTACTTTGTTATTTTTGAAATGGTTGAAAGTTGTCTAGAACAATGACGAATGCAATGATAACAAACTAAAATCAGAGTTGTTTCATTATTTAGAGGTTAATTGACGTTTTATGCTAGCTTTGTCATAGATCAGGGAATCATAACAATGCAATCACCATATGTCTTATTGTCTTATGTCATCTTACTATAACGTGATATTTTGACCGAATTGTGTGTTCAGGATATTAAAGAAATAGCCTTTCAATTTGCCGTTCTGGAAGTTTTTAGTTAGATATTTTTACATGTCCAATACAGATGATTGTTTGAAATTCAAGGCATTTAAAAAAAAAAAAATGTGTGTATTTCATTAAAAATATCAGCCCTATTGTTGATTCTTTATAGATTTCCAATGTGACGTGAAATCGAATAATCCATCCCATAATAACAATAGATGATCGGCTAAATTGTAGATGTACGCCTATAGTGGTGAGTTGTGTCTTGTTTTCTGTCAGAACTTCTCATTATTTTATTTCATTCTGAGAGATTTGTGTTCTATTGTGACAGATTTGACAGAAACTAATTCAATATGTCTGAGCTGCAAATGTTAGAACAAATCTCTTGTTTCTTAAAAGATGTCGGCTTAGTCTTGACGGTTTATCTGGAAGTAGGTCTGTGCTAGAATTGTTATTTAGAATGAAACGTATAGCAGCAAGATAAGTGCCAAACATCAGACGTCACCATTTACTCAGAATTTTTATTTTTTAGGTTACAAAAGCGTTATATACTTTTGGAAACAAGCGTGAAGTTAACGATGCTCGCAAACTAATCGTATATAGTTTTTTTTTATTATTATTTTTTAGTTAAAAATGCTACAAATAAGTTAACAATATCCTTTCACAGCGTTGAAAACAGAATTGTTCACACTAATCATTCAGTAAAACTGATTAAAATCACATAATGATTTATTCCTTAAGTTCAGATATTTGGTGAATATTATGGGCCCAGCCAGGATGCACAATATGTTTATTATCATACACTAAAATTGTACATCATATTTATTATTCAAGAATGTATGGATGTTAGTCTCTCCTTCTTTGATTTCATTAATGTTATCGTATACAGTTTATATGTGACATTAAAAAGTTTCAGTCATTAATCAAACAGTTCTTTCATTTTGAAATGCATTGCTTTTAGCAAATGCAAAGCTACAGCATGATGAAAGGTTGCCAATTAAATATCTAAATATCAATATCAGCAATTGATCAGGAATATTGTTCCGACTGACATTTTAAAGAAACGTACATACTAGCTACGTAAATATGCTTCAGTTAAGAGGGTTTCATTTTCCCCACACATGGACTTGGTACCCATCCACCGGCATCTCATTTAACGTCCCAATTCTGACGGGACGCGACTGCGTACTTGTACGTCCAACACAGCCAAACGGACGCACCACTTCGGCAAGGGTTTTGATGCCGGTCGAAAGAAGACCCAGAGTGACCATATTTTTATTCCGCAGTCTTGGGGTAGAGAATAAAAAAGGCACGATTTCTATATCAGCAGCTTTTAACTTCGCTCGTGTTTTTCGCACTTCCTTTTGCCTGTTTTAAACTTCGTAGTAGTTAAAAACTCACGGGTTATTATATTTTGTCATAAGGCCCTTGTTTACTTGACACGGAAAAAAAGTTCAAGATAATTGATATCAGTTGAATATTGTCAAAATCATACCACATTTCTTTATTTTAATAAAAGAAATTGGTGACTCGTGTAAAGATTGTGCCACACTCCCTGCACGTTAAGAACCCTTGCAACAACTCTTTAAGGAGTCCGTAGGTAGCCGATTACACGGCAAAATGTCCGTCTCTATCCAATATACCCTCATTTTCCAGTGGCAGTCCAAATTTCACCGACCTTCTTCCGGACGGCCTCTATTACAGAACCTACCTATTGTACTTATTGTTAATTTTTTCTCGTCCTAAACATGCATGAAATAATTGCAACTGGACGTTAAGGGCATGCGATACAGTTTTGATCCCACGGTGATTGTTTGACAAATATTTGCATACAAGCTTCTTTTAACCTAGTCATTTCAAATATGTAATTAAAAATATACCTTCATGTGCTACTTTTAGAGATAAATGGGGTCGAAATTTTAGACATTTGCTTAAAATTTCGGTTTGTTGGACATTTCTATCCTTAGAACGGACATACCTAACTTTTTTGTTTCAAAAGATCACCAGCGGATTTTTTAAAAAACATTTGGAATATCGCCTCAACAGAAGTATACCATAAGTTTGTGTAAAAATTCTTTGGAAATAATTTATTTTTATATTTTTTTTGAGGATTTTAACCTAGTCATTTCAAATATGTAATTAAAAATATACCTTCATGTGCTACTTTTAGAGATAAATGGGGTCGAAATTTTAGACATTTGCTTAAAATTTCGGTTTGTTGGACATTTCTATCCTTAGAACGGACATACCTAACTTTTTTGTTTCAAAAGATCACAAGCGGATTTTTTAAAAAAACATTTGGAATATCGCCTCAACAGAAGTATACCATAAGTTTGTGTAAAAATTCTTTGGAAATAATTTATTTTTATTTTTTTTGAGGATTTTAGAAAAAAAAACCGGCATTATTTGTGATACAAGTGGAAAATATTAATGAATTTAAAAAATATAATAATCAAACTTAACTCTGTAAAAAAAATGTGTACTTACAACAAGTAGTTTCTGAGTAATAAAATTTTCAAATTTTATAACCAATCCGGTCAGTCTCATCAGCCAAAATATTGAGAAAACGGGTGAGGGGTACAACGAATTGATTTTACCAAAAATATGTACATCCTATATCAATTTTTTTCTTTTCAAAATTCTTAGATATGTATTTTTTAATCACGTATAACAAAGAAGTTGAAATAATATGCTTTTTTTCTAAAAGAAAGAGAAAAATCCCAAATTGACAAAATTGACACGAAAAAGCAACAAAATTTTATAAATTTTATAATATTAACACCAACCTATAGTTTTTTAAGTTACATTTATTCAGATTGGTCCACTTCATCTTTAGTGAAAGTATGAAAAAAAGTTTAATTGTGAAACTCTGATTTTTTTTTTCATGATGATAGCCCAAATATGGGTAAAAATTGATGAAAAAATGGGAAAATCATTAAAATTGGGGACTTTCAAATGGCCGTACCAAAAAAAGTAGTGCAACACCATATGATTTTTTTTTTCTTCATCAATTACTTTTTTACAGTCATATAAACCAAAAAATCAGGTCATGAAAAAAAAGATTATTCTAGAAATGTTTGGCTCTTCAGAGGTGTACATCCTTAAACAAAAGAAATGCTTTAGTAGTGTTAATATAAACTTTACGCGAATCGGTATTAATCCTTAGCGCCAAAACTTTTACTTTTATAACATCAATAAAATCATAATATTTATCAACAAGTCAATTCAATTTGAGAGATGATTTTGATACTTGATTTCTTTCGAAATAAAATTCACCTAAAAAGCTGGATTTTGATTTCTACTTATAATTGCATTCTGGAATTTAAAATAAATATCAGCAGTTCATTACAACTACTTTTTTTATAAAATGTAGTGAATATTTTTTTAACAATAATATGGTATGTTTGTCCCAGTTGTAAATGGTATTCTTTCTAAATTGATAAAAAAAAATAATTATGCTATATTATACAGAATATATCTTCCTTTTTTTTGGCTTTCAAAGTTTCATTTAAATTTTGATAAACGGCTTGAGCATTTTCGACAAGTAAATATATTCATGTGTGTAATGATTTATCCCTGTGTGTAATGATTTATTCCTGTGTGTAATGATTTATCCCTGTGTGTAATGATTTATTCTGCTTGAACATGAAAAGTGATAAAAGTGTCTGTCACCTGATAATACAATACTTGCACTAAATTGTAAAGAAACCATTAGCTATTTGACAGTAATTACAGCGTTGGTTTATCTAAGTGTTCTATGTATGTCTTTCCAACTTTCTGATTTACAGTATTGAATAATGCAAAAACAATTGTGTGCAATTGGGAAAATCTTTTTTGAAAGACAACTTGAGGGGTTAAATCATGTAATTATACTAGAAAGTGGTATGTTTTGTCAGATGTCTTCTGCCTTTTTAAATTCTTAAACTTAGATTACAAGTTTTGTCTTATTTGTGTAAGTTTAACATCGTAAGTCTAGCGTAAACCTTGTAGACTTCCCTTATAAAAGTATATCTATTCAATGTGTAGATAGATTACAATTAACAAAGACAACTCACGCTATATCATCGTTTTAATACACGTATTAGTTAGTGCATAAAATATTCTTTCAATGTACATCACACTAAAGAATGACCGTTATTTGTGCGTCAATTGACATTTTAAAAACTATACAAGCCAGCCAGCAAGCCAAAAAGTAAAAACCACAAACAAACTCGTATATAAAATGTAATGTATCACTAGCATGTCTACATTGAGGTTGTGAGTTCGAACTTTGCACTCGGCACGTGCGTTCGACTCCAATCTTTGTTGGCTAGGATTGTCATTTTTCCTACCAAAGGTTGGTGCAATCTGTGCACTCCAACTTCCTCCAGCAATAAAAACTGACCACCACGATATAGCCAATAGTGTTGAAAGTGGCTTTAAATACCAACAATCAATCAATCAACAAACTATACATATCGACGGGGACAGTTAACACTGAATCGTATCAAACAGTTCTAATCAAGTACCGGTACTTTCATGTCTAGTAAAATATTCAGTATCGTGGAAACATTATTATTACTTTAGCTAACACTAATATGAAAGTCCACTCATGCAAAGGTCTGTTTTTTTGTGGGCTTTCCTATACATTTTAAATGTGGTTCTTTTCACTTATAATAACTCGTCAAGTTTTTGTTATGTTTTGATTTCCAAATACTTTGGCCTGAATTATCCCTGAAGAGACATTAATTGTCGAAATGCGCATCTGGTGCAGTAACTTTAATACCACTGAGTCGTTTCCTCTGGTGTCGGACTATTAGAACTAAAGGGCCTCATCGGATTGTTAGACACAGAGGGCCTCATCGGATTGTTAGACACAGAGGGCCTCATCGGATTGTTAGACACAGAGGGCCTCATCGGATTGTTAGACACAGAGGGAATCATCGGATTGTTAGACACAGAGGGCCTCATCGGATTGTTAGAGGGCATCATCACCCCAGTAGCTCAATATCTCGGTACAGTCAAGAAAATACGGACATTGTTTTATTGAAAATTGCTTTAATGAAACTAAAGAAATCATTTGAAAATTAAGGAATATCTCTCTTACGCATAGCTCTGAATAATAGCCTGGGTTTTTCTATACGTTTAGTCTTTTTGTGGTTACAACAGCTCGTAAACAGTTTGTATTAAATTTTGGATTTTGAAATATTACGCTTCGAGCAGACATTACTGATCCAAAGGTATATCTAGTTCAGTAAAATTGATATCGTTGAATGTTAATTTATCAACATAAATACATGTTATCGAAAGGATTGTAGAGGAATATGCATTAGTAATTACTTTATCGACAAAGAAAGCTATGCGTGTAATGTTTATTTTTGCAGTAGAGGTAGACATTTTTGAAAACAAATCGATTCTGACACCTTACACGTATGTATGGGACGATTATAGGTTATCTCAAGGTTTACAAAGATTACAGGTAGTTTCGTTAACCTTATGTAACAGAAAAAGTGTCAACCATTTCCGGATATGAAACATAACTTATATGGTTAATGTGATACTTTTTTCAGGACAACAACAAACGTCGACATTATACAAAACCTGTCCAGATTCCACTCACTGCAGATGGTTAGTAATGAAAATAATCTGAACGCGATCTTATTAAAAGTAAACCCCTGAGCAGAATAATATAGTATTTCTATAAACAATCCTAAAATAAAATGGTTTTCTTTCAAAATTATTTAAAAACATATAATTTCAGTACATGTATGATTCATAATAATCATTACTTATGATTGGCTGACAACATTCGAGGACAGTACGTGCTTCCCATGACAACGTCGAACAGCAATGAATAGGCTTGCTATAACTCATAATTTCACGACTGTAGCATTTAAATGATATTATAAAATTGAATACTTATCTTTGTAACTTTATATGGTTGTAAAAGCTTTGACCGTGCACTCATTTTTAGTATAAAGCGCGGTATACAAAATGTGCTTCGGTCGACGCTTTAACGCCTCTAAAATTACAAAAAGAAGCATTCAGTTCTTCAGTACAAATTGCCCTGTAAAAGGACGGTAATTGCCAGAAAGTTCTTTTCCTAACGCAGCAACACAAATATTTCTCAACAGAAACTTTTTTTGATGAACTGAAAATTTATCAAATACTGATAAATGTACTGCATATCACGGCAGTTTAATTGAGTCTTCTGCAAAGTTCTAGCGCAATCCTCGTATTGGCTTTCAGACAATCATACATGATTGTTCCCTTTATTCTCTGTCAATTTTCATTGTATGATTGTATGTTGTAACGTTAAAACTGGCAGCCGTTTTGTAAATAAGCAAGCGCTACAAGTAAATAACTGCGTTAAAATATTTAAGTATCTTATGGTACGAAAGAGTAACACATGTCTGAAAGGGGAAAACGAAGAGATATAGTAATTTGAAGAAAAAAGAAATGTTTTCTTAACGGAATCAATCATTTCTCATTTTCAAAGCACCTCCTTTTTCTGTCCCACACATGCCCACAACCGAAAAGGTGATTATGAATTCATTTACAATTTTTAAATTTATCTTCTAACTAATTGAAATCTGATCTACATTTGTTCAGAATACATCCTCATTTTGATTAGCCCCTCTATTTTTAATCAGCATATGGGATAGGTATCGGTGTAAGTGTCAGTGTAGACGACTTTTCGATAATGTCTAGTACGATGTTATCTGATGAGTTAAGCCCTTTTCTACTGATTTTTAAAGTTTGTTCTTATGTTGTACTGTTACACCACTGTCCCAGGTTAGGGAGAAGGTTTGGTGTCAGCAACCTAGTTTAACCCCGCAACATTCTATATGTGCCTGTCCCAAGTCAGGATCCTGTAGTTCAGTGGTTGTCGTTGGTTCATGTCTGTCATATTTGTTTTTCGTAAATTGTTTCATAGTAAATTAGTCCTCTTGTTTATTCATTTCAATTGTTTCATATTTTTCATGTCGGGGCCTTTTATATCCGACTATACGGTATGGGTTTTTCTCATTTTTCAAGGTACGGTTGCCTAAAATTGCTAACATCAACTTCATTTGAAATTTGGTTGATAATTGTCTCATTGGCAATCATACCATTTTTTATATAAAGACTGAGCAACACGAACCCCACCAAAAACCGGGGTGATATCAGGTGCTCCGGAAAGGTTAGCAGATCCTGCTCCACATGTGGCACCTGTCGTGTTGATCTTGGAAGTACAAATCCGGTGATAAGTCTTATTCGGTAGGTCACATTCGAGAAAAAGTGGACGGGATTGTGGTTAAGGATGAATAAACGTTTCTCTAATTCTTAGACGATTTATCCTGACCCTTTGATTATTTGTATTTAATTAACGTATGGTTCATTTGATCTCAGTTCATCGGTCAAAATTTTCTTCCTTTTTCTCTGAGTTTCTTAGTGTGCCGTCACGAAAAAAGACGACGTTACATTAAAAGAATACATCGTTTGGCAGATCATTGGAAAAGACGGACAAAATATATCTGCATATCGTCTAAAATAATTAGAGAAGCAGATTCTACCACCAAATCTCGTAAAATACGATATTTCTCCACTCTCGACAGACAAGTCTCATGTTTTAAATTTGAAAATTTGAAAATTTTACCGTTGCAAGTGGAGAAATATCGTAACAAACTCGATGCAGTGGAAGAATCTATATATACCAGCCTTATCAAGGTTAAAGATAAAATATCAGCCCATACCAAATGGCGAATGATGGAATATCAGTCTAACGAAGTGTGAATAATGTATAATCTGTCCTTACGAAGGGTGAATAATGGAATATCAATCATACTCAAGAGCAAATGATAAAATATCGGTCCTAACCAAGGATGAATATTGTAATATCTGCATTCAACAAGGATGAATAATCAATCTTAACCAAGAGTGTATAATGGAATATCAGTTCTGACCAATGGCGAATAATGGAATATCAGTTTTAACCAATGGTGTATGACGGAATATCAGTCTTAGCCAAGGCGTAATAATGGAATATCAGTCTGAGTTGGTGTTGAATAATAGAATATAAGCCTAAACGCAACAGTGAATAATAGAATGTCAGTCTCAAGCGATGGTTAATGCTTGAATTTCAGTCTTACCAAGGGTAAGTTATAGAATATCAGTTCTTACCAAGGGTGGATAATGGAATATCAGTCTAACCAAGGCGTAATTATGTATATCAGTCTAAGCAGGAGAAAATAAAGGAATACCATTCTAAAGCAAGGGCGAATAATGGGATGTTAGTTTAACCAGTTGTAAGTAAGAGAATATCAGTTCTTACCAAAGGTGAATAATGGAATATCAGTGATAACCAAGTCAAATAATAAAATACCAGTTCAGACCAAGGCTGAATGATAAAATTTGACGCTAACTTCATAAGGATTGTAACTTGTGTTTAATCCATTTTGCTTGAGTAAATAAAATATGTTTAAATTAATAATAAAATATGATTGCTAACAAAGGTTGAATAATAAACTAACAGTCATAGCTAATAGTTTATAATAGAATATTTGTTCTCAACTGGAATGCATCATAGAGTATCATAATCATAGAGTATAATCACTGGCAAATAATAAAAGATCCATTATGACCAATGGTGAACGATGGAATATCAGTTTTAACCAATGATGCATAATGGAATATCAGTTATAACCAATGGTGAAAATGGAATACCTGTTGTAACCAAGGATGAATAATGGACTATCCATTATAACCAAGTGTGAATAATGAATAATGAATACCTAGTTCAAGATGAACAATGGAATATCTGTCCCTACCAAGGATGAATAATAAAATAGCAGTCTTGATTTAGATTGAATAATGCATTATCAGCAATAACAAATGATGAATAATGAATTATTCTTGTATCCCTTACATTAATGTAATACGTTTGTCTTTGAAAAAAATTGTTTGACAAATATTACTACCGTCCTAAATTCAGTAAAAATATGCTACATGATATAATTCAATTTGCTTTCATTCTATATCGTCAACATATTTGAACTGCAGCATTTACTTTTTATTTCATAAAGACAAACAATCTACCATTATATTTTCATGATACAATACAAAAACGAGAAAACAGCCCAAGGCCACCAATGGGTCTTCAACACAGCGAGAAAATCATATTACAGTAACAATAGATCTGCAACACAAATGAATCATGAGTTATAGAGACATGTTTTATCAAACGGACGGACAGATACAAAAAAGTAAAATTGAAACAACATAAACAACATAATTTTTATAGAGAAAAAAGTAGCGAATAAAACTAAAGTCAAGAGGAGTGTAAATTACACTGGATTTGATCATTTATATCTAAAATTAAATTTAAAAGAAATCTTAAATTATATATCAAGTATCACGAACTTCTTTTTTCCCTTAAAAGTCACCAATAGCAATGGAAGCCGTGTTCTCTTGACGTTTCAGTTCAGTTTTTTGTTAGTATATTTTTTTAATATATCATATGGAATTAACTAAATTTGTCATTGTCCATTAAAATGCATTTATTAATATCTTCTTTTCAAGGAAAATATCGTGCTTTCTATTAGAAATTTAAAAAAATAAATCTGGAAAATATTAATAGAACATTTGATCATATCGTACATATTCTTAAACTTAAACATATTCAAAAATAAATAAAAGATGTCACGAAGGAAGGGTTAATTGACTTTACCGTGATATGTAGAAAAGGTCGGGCCGTTTTATGCCATTTATACGATGTGTTATTATATATTGTTGTCTGGTGGTATTTGCAGGTTTAATCTGATATTAAATTTTCCTTTTCTAAACAGGTCAAACGATTTACTATTAATCAGCTCGAATGACTACTTGTTTCAAATAACCTTATCAAGCTATTGAAAATGGTGATACAATGAATGGTAGGCTGTTAATTGAAAATGGCTCACTGTGGAGGTGTATTTTGTGGAATTAAATTAGGAAAATGCAAGAAATCCCTTACATCAGATATGTATGACTTATAAATAACAGTAAGTCATAGAGCTTTTACAAGTATTCCAAGGGGAATATTTATTACTGTTGTTTAAATCAACAACAATCAAGGACGATCTTCAAAAGAGTTGTCGAAAAGTTTACTATTGGAGTGGAAGAAAAGTAAACGCAACCAAAAATCTTCAGAGTAAAAGAATTCGACAAAATATTCATATCATTCTTCATACAGCATTATCTTTGATTTCTGAAAACTCAATACTTCAATCAACACGGTTAATTCATGAAGAATGTTGAAATTAGATAAAAATGGTATAGGAAGTTCACATTTTACGCTTTAAGAAATAAAAACTATGATACAGTCCTTGATCCGTGTAACCGTGATTACACCATTCCTCATTACACCATAAACATTTCACATTACATAAAACACTATTCCCCATTACACAAAACACCATTTCCCATTATAACAACACTATAATTCTTCATTAATCAAAACACTTACACAAAACACCATTTCCCATTATAACAACACTATAATTCTTCATTAATCAAAACACTATTCCCCATTACAAAAAAGACTATTCCTCATTACACCATATGGTTTCGTAGTAGCGTGCTCTTCTTGAGTGCCAGCGGTCGTTGGTTCGATACCGATCATGTCGAACCAAATACTAGTACTTGAAAATTGTATTTCCTGATTCTCCGTTAAGAACGCGGCAACTTTGTGAGAAAAAGACTGGCTGAGTCAGAATAATGGATCGTGGTAGCTTAACTTCTTGTAGACTATTACCTTGTGAACTAGTACGTTTAAAACTGGCTCAGTGTATTAGTCTAGTAATGAGTA
The DNA here is from genome assembly GCA_017311375.1 of Mytilus coruscus. Taxonomy (NCBI): domain Eukaryota; kingdom Metazoa; phylum Mollusca; class Bivalvia; order Mytilida; family Mytilidae; genus Mytilus; species Mytilus coruscus. The sequence continues at coordinate 4,950,037 of CM029596.1, read as the reverse complement.
GTTTTCAAATTGATATCATATTTACATGTTCTCGTTCTGCATGTAATATATTCCATTGGACGTTAAACAACAAACCACCCATTACACGATACAAGTGTTTTGGAAAATATACCTATTTGAAGGATTGTAACAGAAACCAATACATTACTCTATACACTTACGCCATTGAAGGGTAGTAACGCTAATCCATCACTTACTCTTTACACTTTTGTCGTAAAGTTTACGCCATTGAAGGGTAGTAACGCTAATCCATCACTTACTCTATACACTTTTGTTGGAAAGAATCTATTAAAGGGTTGTACTATTTGGAAAAGAAGATAATGTTGTTCTATTTGCATGTCAGACATTTTTTACGATAGTAATTCAACATGAAAATGACATTCCAATGGAAACATTGCATAATTATTTCTGTATTAGTATGAAGCGGAGTTCACCAAAGACCTAACACTTTTGATAATTGATGAAAGCTGTAGCTTCTTATATTTTTAGCCTTCAGTGAATAGTTGATAAAATGGTGTTCATTCCTCACCATCCTTATGCAATGGGGTTACACTAGTTGTATATGCACATAAACCTCCACATTGTCTAATTACCTCTACAATACAGCTACATGTACCAACAGGATGGCCTTTAAGTTAAAAAAAAACAAAACCAAAAAACAGCACATAAATTTGAAAGGGGATAATTGCTAGCTGACAGCTAGCAAAGTTAGCTACAACTAAAGTACACTCAAACATTACAGTTCTAACCTTTTCAATTATATGCCAAATGATCGTTTTGCCCAAATATTTTGCGGATCATGAAAAGGTTATAGTAGTTCTATGAACACTTATTATTGTTAATTTATCATGATAATAAAAATCTAAAGTTTAATCATCATCATACAATAGAAAGGTTTGTTCCATACGAAATGAGGTATCAATGCCTTTACTTTCTAACCATACGGTGTGTTATCATAAAAGTACTAGTTTGTTTGAAAATAAGCTTAAAACTGTTTATTAGACACATAAAAGATGAATGAGACTTTTTGCTGACAGGGTTTTGTTTAATGTAAAGAAAACTATTTTCAGTTAAAGAAATGATTTGGTTATGTAAAGCCTAGGAATGATGTTTCCTGCTATAAACTATATGCTTACTCCATCTAGCAATTAAAAGTTACATAACACAGTGATATATTGTTATTCTAATGACAATTTCATTGATTAGTGAAACTATATACAACCATCTACTGTTTAACTAAAGAATTAAAATAAGTACACTCGAATTTCAAAGGAAAGCCAGAATCCGGCAGGTGGCGTTTTTCTAGCAGTTTGTGTTTATGTCATTTGTCCTTATATGTTGTGATTTCCCTATTACAATTAAGACGAAACGTTCATCAGATATGATGTTAAATTGATATTTGACTTTGTTCACAGAGATAATTGCCCTAGCCATTGATTATATGTACATGTAGCAGCTGATGCGCTGTAAGAGGTAATTATCTTAATTAAAGTATATGTATGTTGTCAAGATGCTGGAGAACGCTAACCCAGAAGCATTTCCCGCCTTTTTTTCAAATAGTACAAATCATTACCTCTTATACATATGTAATAATTTAAAACCAGAAACACGTGGACATGACACATTTTATCAAGAAACTTCGATAAATATATATGTCGAGTTTGTCACTTTAAATTAAATCTAACCCAATGTACCTAACGTTAAATAGATATGTTATAAATAACTACGACAATTTCAAATAACATATTTGATAGAATTATACATAGATTTTTCATCTTATTTCCATGCGTGTATGTCCTTCTGCTTAGCTCTTAAGAGCACCCCATATCATATAACGATAATGCTTTGACCAGAAGATAAAAAAAAAAAAAAACATTATTATCCTTTATAGTATGAAGTTTGATTTACGTTTTTACAGTATAATTCCGAACGAAGCAGACAACTATAATTTTTTGTTGAAATAGTTATTTGTTTTTATAATGATTAAGATGATAACACAATGTTGACTGCTGTACCCCAATTTTTGACATTTTAACCTATAATGTCTGTTTGTTTTGCTCACACATTGTTGTCAATAGTATGGAATTCTATATGACTGTCATACAAGTGAGAGTTTAAGCTAGCTATAAAACCAGGTTTGATCCACCATTTTCTACATTAGGAAATGCCTGTACCAAGTCAGGAATATGACAGTTGTTTTCCATTCGTTTGATATGTTTGAGTTTTTGATTTTGCCATGTGATAAAGGACTTTCAGTTTTGAATTTTCATTGGAGATCGGTATTTTTGTTATTTTACTTTATACACAAAGAGAATATGATTAACAAATCACAAGTATCTCAGCATCTAGAGTACTCATTAACGTCCCACACATAAAGCGTCCATGTTTAATAGTCTTTTACCCCATTTACATTAGTTCTATAGATTGTGTACGGAGCATTTTCATTACTTTTAGTTAGATAATAGTTAAGTAAATATGTATACTGATTTTTGTTCAGTATGATAAAATATTTCTAAACTCTTTATTTATTATAACAATAAAAAAATTGAGAATAGAAATGGGGAATATGTCAAAGAGACAACAACCCGACCAAAGAGCAGACAACAGCCGAAGGCCACCAATGGGTCTCCAACGCAGCGAGAAAATCCCGCACCCGGAGGTGGTCCTCAGCTGGCCCCTAAATAAAATTGTGTACTAGTTCAGTGAAAATGGACGTCACACTAAACTCCAAAACATATAAATGAACTAAAATTAAAAAACATACAAGACTAACAAAGGCCAGAGGCTCCTGACTTGGGACAGGCGCAAAAATGCGGCGGGGTTAAACATGTTTTGTGAGATCTCAACCCTCCCCCTATACCTCTAGCCAATGTAGAATAAAGAAACACATAGCAATACGCACAGTTAAACTCAGTTTAAAAGAATTCAGAGTCCGATGTCAGAATAGGTAACAAAAGAAACTAAGCAAAATGACAATGATACATACATTAACAAAGGACTACTAGCAGTTACTGACATGCCAGCTCCAGACCACAATTAAACTGATTGAAAGATTATGTCTTCATCATATGAAAATCAAGAACAATCCCTCCCGTTAGGGGTTTAGTATCATACAATCATAAAATATATGAGAAGATCATAACCCGTATCATGCCAACAACTGGTTTTAGAATAATAATGTTTATTTCCGATGCAAAGACCCTATGAGTGAATCAATATTAATACCAAAATATGCAATCCTTAATGACCTGGCAACAGTATCGTAACTATATCCTTTCCGAATAATTATAAAAAAGAAGATGTGGTATGATTGCCAATGAGACAACTGTCCACAAGAGACCAAAATGACACAGAAATTAACAACTATAGGTCACCGTACGGCCTTCGTCTGTTTAAAGGTTTGGTTAGCTTTTGAGGTGAATGCCGACATTTTTGTGCTTTGTAAAGAATATTACCATAAAATATTGGATGTGAAATACCTGAACGTATAAGATGTCTACATGTTGATTTATATTTACGAATGATGTCCTTGTACAGATGATAAAATTTAGTAAATGTTTTGACTTGTTTGTGATATCGAAAACCCTGGTGTAATAATTTTTCAGTAATACAGAGATTTCTTTCGTTGAAATCAAATACGTTGTTACAAACACGAGCGAATCGAACAAGTTGACTTATTTAAACACCATAAGATGGTGACAAGGGAACGTCACCATCTAAAAATGGATAATTAACAATAGGGAATGAAAAATCATCTCTTTTATCATAAATTTTGGTATTAAGCTTCCCGTTAAAGATATAGATATCAAGATCCAGGAGAGGGCAGTGTTCATTGTTAGTATTAGCTTTATCTAAAGTCAGTTCGACAGGATCAATCTCTTTAGTGTAGATACTGAAGTCGTCATTATTGAGAGCCAAGATATCATCTAAATATCTAAAAGTGTTATTAAATTTTTGAATCAGATGTTGTTTCGATGGGTCTTTGCTGATTTTAGTCATAAACCGTAACTCATAACAATACAGAAACAGGTCCGCAATAAGTGGTGCACAGTTAGTCCCCATGGGAATTCCGATAACCTGACGATATACGGAATCTCCATAGCGAACAAAAATGTTATCTAGTAAAAATTCAAGGGCATTTATAGTATCAAAGCAGGTCCAATTGACATAGTTCTTTTGTTTGCTGTTACTAAAAAATGATCTAAAAGAGTTTGAACATATATATTCGCATTCCGACTTTTTAAATGCTCATTTAATCAGGTATGTGAATTTTTTCTTAATAAGATTATGAGGCAAAGTGGTTTATAGGGTAGAAAAATCAAAACTTTGAACAGATTCGAAATCACCAATATAAGCATGCAATTTATCAAGTACTTCCAACGAATTTTTGACACTCCAAAAGTAATTAATTCCACTATAGTGTACTAGTAGAGTAGAATAGATAGTTTAGTAGTGGAACAATGGCTTGAAGACGAAATAAATCTATATTTGTAAGGAGTTTTGTGCAGCTTCGGAAGCCAGTACATAGTTGGAACTTTCATTGTATTTGGTTCTGCTTGTAAAAAGGTAGCTAAAAGTTTATGTTTGTTACAGATGTCATTTTCCGAAAATGGAGTCAGTTGGAATGTTGGTGAATTCACGATTTCCTTTTGCAGAACCTCAATGTAAAATTTGCGTCAAACAATAATGATATTGTTAGCAGCTTTATCAGCCGGGACAAAAACAAATTCCTTAGCAAGTTCTTTTAGCTTATGTTTGATACGAGAAACTGGGCTGTTATGGTTGTTGTTAGGAGTAAAATGATCTTTAAAATGTTGGAAACGTATATCAACTATGCTCATTACCGAATTAAAAAAAGATTTTAATGATTTCTTGTCAGCTTTTTCTTGTTTTATCCATTTAGAGCAGTAAGTACGGAGTGAGTCGTGGATGATGTTACGACACTCATTTCAATCAATAATTGACGGGGGACGATATTTAGGTCCTTTACTGAGGAATGATTTCAACTCTCGGTCACGAACGATGTTAAGGTCTCCTGTTATAACATGGGAACTGGGGCCATAAATGTATTCGGAATTACTGCAATTTCATGAGGTAGGTGTATTGTCACTGATATTAACATCTTTACACACTTTGCTGTAATTAAACACATATTTCCGGGTAGATTTTTTGTAAACATAACAAATAAGAGGGAGTTCAGTATTATCAAAATATCCAGGAATTTGTCCTTTAACAGAATGATCATTAAAAATACCGGCAATATTTACAAAATCAAAACCTTTATTGACATATTTAATTTTAATAAAATGTTTTTTGGTTATCTTCAGGGCGATCAATTTTGGAAAACAATTTAGAATAACAATATGCAATTATTATTTGAACGATTTTATACTTAGGACTGTAATATGGAATTGAGTTGCATTCCTCCAAAATTTGATGTAGTTTATTAACAGGCAAAGAGCAGAGCTTTACATAGCTTTCCATCTTTGTTATACACAGTCGATACCTTATTTAACTGTATCAAGGTAAATGTATTAATCAATGATTATAAATTCATCAAATGCATCAAAGAGAAATTCATTTAAAATGAAATCGATATGTGGAAGTCACAAACTATGTCCTCGATTAATTATGCATTATACAAAATACAAGTTTGACGAGTTTGCAATGGTTTTTTCACTATTTGATTTACGCTCGTGGGGAATTATTCTCTCTTCTTGATCACCTGCTAACTGACGTTTTCCACCGCCCCCAGATGTCGTATCTAGAATGATTCATTTTAGTCAAATAGATTTGCCTCCATTATTCTGCAGACATTCTTGCTTCACGCTTTTTATCAAGAAATATTAACTCCAAAAGAAAATTATACATTGCCTCTTTGGCAATCCTACCACATTTTTATATTGTACATGACAACAACATTTTAAACAAAGAAACCTTGCCATTAATGCTATACAAATCCAACAATTACAAGTTGTTTTTTTTTTTCTCAAGATAATGCGTTATTACTTTGTGATCCTGATTTGAATTTTGATATTTCAGTTCACGATTCCAATATCCGAATCAGGCAATCCCAAATAAATGGCAACAGTAGTTAACCGTTTTTAAAATCGCATAAATCTATTTATAAAATACAAATCAAGGTATAAAAAAAAACGGAGGGAATTGCATGAACTCCAAAAAGAGCGTGACATGATGAGAAGACTAGGTAAACCTCACCTGTTTTGCATGCATAAACCACAATGTGAATTAATATTCAGTAAAATATACCAACCAGAAGTAGTAAAAATAGGTACATTTACAGTTCAGACAGCTATTCTAGTATCTAAAAATGCCATTGTGCGAAAACGTGTCGCTAATGAGTTGAGACACAGACACAACATGGTGACACTAACACTCCTCTAGTGTCATTTTCAGTCGTTCTTTACAATTACTCTTGAACACACCTTTGTTAATGAAGCCTGTAAGGTGTGAATATGCACGCTCGTAATGTATTGATTGAGATATGAAACGCCATACGATTAGACAGAGGATATGTTACCAATGGGAAATGAGAAGTTGACAAATCAAAAGTTGAAATCACCACAATTGTCAAAGATTCTAGTTTGAAGTCGTTCATATGTATCAATATTAAGGAAAAGATTAAGATATGAAAAGGACCTTCTAGTTTAGAAGGTAACCTTAATCTCACTTACAAGAGATGAAATCACACACTGAAATGTGGGTTATTGAGCGACTTGACATTATCAATATATCTGAAAATAAGAGGAGGAACCTTGAAAAATGCTTTTTCTTTCTGTCTTTGAGAAGTTTCTGTATAAATGCTGCTTCATGTAAATACAAAACAAATCGGTAAGTATGGATGTACATTTACCACCCATCTTTGGATATAAACTGTCTGTTGAAATATCAATCAGTCAATCTCAACAAATCTGTTGTTTTTCAAAAAGTCCAGTATTTTGAAAACTTCATCTTTGATGTATGTGTTGTTTGAATCAGTGTGGTTGTGCACAAAGTCAGATTTGTTATAGCATAAATTAAGGCAATAGTATTTTCACGATGGTCAAATTTGATAAATCGGATAAGAGGACAAGACAAAGGAGCGAGACGCGGATGCGTCGATAGGATAAAGGTCTACTGCTATGCATGTATCAGTAGCCATGCAAATCCACACTAAAGATTAGACGACTATTCTGGTATCTAAGATCTAAGACTGAAAACATGTCGCTAGTTATGTGAGGCACCCACATAGTGTATCGGTCTACGATTCTCATTTTCTTTGTAGAAAAAGCACTGTTTAATGATAAGATGTGTTTGATCATTCAAGTGAGGATGGGGAAAATTGGACCGTAGAAAATTTGGAAAAATGTTTATTACTGCACAACTGCTTTACTATTTCGGATTAGATTCTTAGAATTTTAAGAATCCAAATCTGCTTGATACCACATTTTTTAATATATACCTCATCAGAATATTTCTGAGTGTCATCTTTTAATGTTAAAGGAATGATAGTAAAAACTCTAAAAAGATGTTGAGTCGCACATGTAGATGTAGACGTTACGGCTTTATATCATTTATTATAAGGGTTTTTGTGAAGTCAAGCGATCCAGTAAAGTATTAAGGCGACATTAGTTTCTAATAAAAACTGTAGTAATCGCATGTACTCCAAAAAGAGCGAGACCAGTTGCGTCGACAGGGTAAGCGTCTACTGCTATACAAACATCACCCGTCATTCGATATAAAATAAGGAGATGTGGTATGATTGCCAATGAGACAGCTATTCACCAGAGTTCAAATGAAGTAAATGTAGGCAATTATAGGCAACCGTACGACATCTCTGTCAAAATGTCACAATAGGGAATAGGATAAAATCAGTACTCCAAAAAGAGCGAGACCAGTTGCGTCGACAGGGTAAGCGTCTACTGCTATACAAACGTCACCCGTCATTCGATATAAAATAAGGAGATGTGGTATGATTGCCAATGAGACAGCTATTCACCAGAGTTCAAATGAAGTAAATGTAGGCAATTATAGGCAACCGTACGACATCTCTGTCAAAATGTCACAATAGGGAATAGGATAAAATCAGTTAGATTTTAGCTGAATTAGTAAACATTATTGTTTAGGGGCCAGCTGAAGCCCGCCTCCAGGTGCGGGATTCTCTCGCTGTGTTGAAGACCTATTGGTGGCCTTGGGCTGTTTTCTGCTCTTTGGTCGGATTGTTGTCTTTTTGACGAATTCTCCGTTTCCATTCTCAATTTTATAGATTACAGATCAGACGACTATACTGGTATCTTAAGATATATGACCGCGAAATGATGTAGCTAGTGAGTTGCGACTCCGACACATCGTATCTGTCAATAATTTCGTGATGGCGACAGTAAAACACTTGTAGATTCAATTTCAGTCGTTATTCCTCATAACTGTGTTGGAGCATTTTTTCCTAATGATCTCACCCCTGTTATCGAAGTCCGTATAAAATGAAGACGGAAGATGTTCCTTGTCCTTTTCTCGTTTATATCAAATGAGAAGACAGATTGGTTATTTTCTAAAATCTCCACTTTCGTGAATGATGTAGGTTTATATGCAGGCTTTATCACATTGTGACTTGGATGGAGAGTTGTCTCAATGGCACTCATACCACATCTTCTTATTTCTATTTCCATATATGCTGTCCATTCCAAGTTCTTAAGTTTAGTTAAACATTCCACATGGAATAATGATTTTTGCATATAAAAAAATATTATTTGAGCATTTGTTTACTTGACCAACAAGATTTGTCGAAAAGAGAGGATAAAGCATCCACAACCTCGGGCTTTTTAAAAAGGTAAGAAATAATTGTGCTTATGGTACGCGTAGTTTTTGAATGCGTTCATTTTAGGTTCATATGACTCGCGCTAAACCAATAGCATGGCATAGACAGCTTAAAAGTCAGTAAAAATAAACAAGTAGGAAATCATTTTGAAATCAACATATGCTGCATTCGAAAAGTATCACTGGATTTACATTCAACTGGAACGCTGACAGCCAACATAATGCAAAACCGAAGATATGTTGATACACAAAGAGATAAATCATTGTAAAAATCAAGTCAAAAAAGCAAAGAGCAAGATACCAAGGGGACAAGTAAAATACTAAAGTCGGGAAAGATTCCACAGACAATACGATGACCAAAGAAAACAGACAATGTAAAACTAAATAAACAGGAATCTAAATATCAAACAACACGATGGTAATATTTATTAGGCTTTAAATGTAAAAACTAAACAACAAAAAGATGCAAAAACAAATCATTATGTTTATCTTTTCTACCTATTCGCGCTCTCATCCCACCCGCTCGGTCCTAAAAAAATATCCCCTCACCACTTCGAATGCTTATTTTTCTTTTGAACTAACTACAGATGAAAGCTATTGAAGATAAAAACTGTCTTCCCCATTTCAAACCTCAAAAAATAAATCATCTGGGTAAGTTTATACTCAAAACTAGATATTGATTTCTAAAACAAACAAAAAACGTTTTTCAATATTCTTCTAGAGATTTGCTAAAAAGCGGTGGATTTCATTTAAAATATGACAATTGGTTTTCTGTCACAGAAACACCTATCCTTAATTATTTTCGTTTTTTTAGCAACATTTAAAAAAAGACGGAAATGAATTATCTAGACATCACTTTCAACCATAATAATTGTATATCAAAAGTACTCATAAAAATATTAATTTAATTTTTGTAATTCATTTTTGATTAATAACAGGTCAAGGCGTATTATAGTAATGATACAATGAAGACAATACTAAGAACCAATAACGAAATACACAATGCATGATGAACAAGAAAAAAGTATAACAATAATAGTTGTAACTATTAAAATAAGGAATTATTTGTTTTAAAAGAATGACAGCAAAATTTGCAAATAAGTTCGATAGAAAATATATGAACAGGGTCATTTAAAAGCGAACAAGGTTAATCAATCAATTACCGCCGCGGGAAGAACACAAATTTTCAAGAGGAAATTTGCAGATCTAATAATGCTTCGCTAAATTTAGGAAGAATCATATGTAATTTGTGTTGCTAGCCCTGCATATCCCTTGGTAATAAGATAAAGAATATATGTCTTAGAGTTGTTCAATACATGGACGCATAAAATGAAAACATATTGATGTGCCTGCATGGTAAATATCTAGCAGCTTTTATAACAGACAAAGCTAGCTGTTCTGCAAGGTATTCTATTCGCATGCAACTATACATCACGTACTGTGCTATAAACCTATATAAAGGTGACGGTGAAAAGTTTTAATCTACTAATGAAAACAATATTTTTATAAAGTCTATTTGGCTGAGTTATCTAGATCGTTGACACAGTAGATGCTGAGTTACCACGATGTCTTACAAACGAAAGGAGTTTGGTCAGCCGATACCAAATGGCAATGAACACAAGTCTAGCTAAGACATATACTACGTCATGACATGCAACACAAACTCAATCAAAAACCGAGATGAACTCTGAACTATTCCGTAATCTTTTTTAAAACATCGTGAACACTTAATTTGTAACAAGCTGGTCTTTAAATGGAAAATTTACTGAACGCTTTATTCAGAACAAATACTTAATATAGTTGAAGAGTAAAAGTAAAATCGAGATTACTTTTATCTGAATGAAAAACATGAATATCCAGATTATAACCCTTACTGCTATCTGAAATTTCGCTTTTCCTTATCATATAATTCTGTGTGTACTCAAGATGGTAATTACATGAATGAAATTGTAATTGTTTGTCGGTCAAATACAGAAAACACAGGAATTCCTTTTTCGTTTTCTTATTATAAACTCTTATAAGAAACAACAGAGAGGAATTATATGGATCTCCTTTCAAATAGATAATAGTATATTTACAATACTCATAAAAGTGGTAATATAGTTTTTGATTAGCATTTTTATTGATAAACTATTCAAATGATTTCCATAACTTTTTCTTAGTTATCATAAAAGTGAACAACTATGTATAGTAGATAAAAGCAAGAACACAATGAACAATGCATCGAAACAATTAAAAAAAGGATTAAAAAAAGATGGATATTTTTTTACTAAAAAGTATTTTTGAATGATATTATTAACAGGGTCATTTTTGCGATCAAGGTTAACTGCCATCAATGAATCAGCCATATGATAATAACACCATAGCTATTAAATGTAGTTTTATATAGTTATTGAGTAGGTTTGCTATTGGTTCTTCCCTAAACTAAACTGTTATTATAATCTAGATTTAATTAGATATGAGGCTTAACAAAATTGTTGTTTTTTTAGATAGATGTGTAGTGGCTATTTTTCTATTATTTTGAAGGAGCGTTCTTCATTTACATCAAACCTATATTCTTTTATCATTGGAGCTCAAAGGAAACTTATTATTTCGGAATAAATGTGATAATATATTTTTTTTTCTTTATTCATATTCTATTCTGGCTTGCCGGGTATAACTGCTGGTCTCTCCTTTATGAAGAATCCTTTCCTTTGAAAAATGTTAGCAAACAGTTCGAAACTAGAAGAGCCTTAATTATCATATTCTAGTTGCTACGAAATTCCAGGGTTTTAGTAACTGCCTCGGTGGTCTCGTGGTATCTTGTATGGCTCGAGAGCGGGAGATTTGGGGTTTCGAACCAATGTGTGTCGTACCGAAGACTATGACGTTACGCGTGATGTTCGTACATGTAAGCGTAACACAACGTCGCGACGTTTTTATCTACAAAACGTCGTATTTTAAAGGTTTTTTAACGTTTATGTGATTGACCATAAATACGTGTTCCTTTGTTTTTTGTTTAGAGTAAAAAATAGAAACAGGGAATGTGTCAAACAGACAACAACCCGACCAAAAATGTACAAAACAATCAACGGCCAACATAGGGCCTTCAACACAGTGAAAAATCTCGCACCCAGAGGCGAACTTGAGAAAGACCCGAAACACTATAATTGATGTATTGATCGGGGAAAATGTTTGTTTGTATGTGAACAACACACCTTTTTTTCTTTTTTCTTTAAATATGATCAGTATGTGACAAACAATTATTTTAATTCCTTCATTGTTGATTTATATTGTATGAAAAAAAAAACGAAAGCAAGAATCGGGAGCTAGCTTGTTTGGAACGTATCGCTTATCGCACATGTATTTACAATTTCTTTTTCACTTTAACATATATTAAGGACATTCCAAGGATATGTACTACTTAATCTATATTTATTTCTTTTGTGAATAAATCAAAGATTATAATTTTTCATAGTAAACTTTATTACATTATCTAAGCTCAACTTTCCACTTCATCTAGTACAGATAGTATGTCCAGATGCACGGTTTAAGGAAGAGTAAGTGCAAATCGAGAATTCACTCTTTACTGTGGTGAAATATAAATTACAGATGCCTCTGGTACAATTGCCTTTTTTCGTCTAATTAATTTATATGACAGTTGTGATCTATTTAAGTCTGATTTGAAGTACTGTCCTCGAATGATTTTAGTGTTTTTTTCTAAAAGAAACACCCCAATCATCAACTTCACTTGTTCTTAGTTTTTCAGGACAAGAAGATGCGCGCAATAAATAAAACTCGGCATTTTCTTCATCAGTATAAAGGCCGATTACTGTTCCCTCTACAATCAAGTCGGACATTGTATATTCATTGTCGTTTTCGTCGTCCTTTGTCATCAGGTCTAATATGCACGACCTCTTTGCGACCAATGGCGTTGTTTGTACACATGTTATAATTTCCATTCACACATTCTTCACACGAATAACATGACATATACCTAACTGTTAGTTTTTCCGGTTCTGAATTTAAAACTTGGTGTAAACTTCTTATACCCGGGATAGGTTTATATGCTTTAACCGAATCACGATTAATTGTATCTACAAAGCGAAATATTCTCCTCCTACAATAATACAATAATGTGACTTCGTATCCTTTAGGTTTTTTTCACTGTAGTTAAAAAAATCATGCGCATTTTGAACAACGGCGCTGCCTCGCAAAACTGCTAAATCGACGTGATATTTTAAAAAAACCTCCAGCAGCGTCCTGAGGCCCCTTTGCGTGACTTGTTTCAAAATAGTTCCTTATATATGGATCGTAATTATTTTCAACACAAATATTTCGCAATGTACTGAAACAATTGCGAGATTTATATTGCACGGGACACCCGTCCGTAAATTCGTGAAAAACATTCACATTGTAACTAATCGAATCAAGATATTCTTTAACCAAAGACTGAACTTTACTAGTAAAACACTGGTCATGTTTTTCATCAGAACTGATTACGAAGAAATGTTTGGTTACGATACAGGGATCATCGGGAAAACTTTCAACACCATCAAGCTCTAAAACAGAATGTCTATAAATGATCGAAACATGAATCGTGACTTCTGTTCTCTGAAAATATGTCAATTGCACCTCCACCCTTTCCTTACATGTATAGTTTTCTGAATAGTCATGAAACACAATACAATTATTTTGGGGTAAATTTTCCTTTAGAGATTTGAGTTGAGCATTTTGCCAGTATAGTATGCCCGAAATTGATGACCTACAAAATGATCTAAACCATGTTTAAAGTGCGCAAACATTTCAGACGGCTTTGAGCATTTTCGTACTAATGTGAGTTTTCTTTTATTATGCACTGTTATATACTCATATTTTTCCCAACTTACAGTTGGAGCCTCTGGGTGGTCACTAAGTTCCTGATCGGAGAAATCAAGTAAGCGCACACCACATTCGGTGCATTTTCTATCAAGACAGGCTTTATTAAAACAGTCATTTGTTGTGTCTTTGCCACACAAAGTAGCAACCGCTATGTCGGTAAGATGCTCATATACGGGGAACTTATTTTTTTCTTCTTCCGATAATTGCGGATGAATATGTTTCTTTCTAAACTCCATACACTTCAGAAATAAGGACTTAGCCTCGACATGATAACGGCAGCAACACGTGAGTCTGTCCTTTGGAGAAGCTGCTCTAACGAAAAATGGTTTCAAACGTTCAAAAGTTCTTTGGTTCATACTGATCTCAGGATATTTAATTTTGAATTCATGAAATATTTCTGTTTGGGTTTTATCCAAAATATGTACAGTATGTTTTGAAAATTGTTTTGGTGCGATTCAAACACGTTTAATATCTGTTTTATTTGGGGACGGCCGGGAATTGTCGGGGTGCAACCAAAAGTCATATGCAATTTTTTTTTATTTCATGGGAAATTGCATCTTTTCTGGTTTTCCTTTGAATATATTTCCAACAGGACTCTTCTGAACTTAAAATTTTGGCTCTTACATTTTTTTCGCCGGAAATTCGTTTTACAGGAAGTCCTATTTTTTTTTGCTAATAAACTTTTTTCTTTTCATTTTGAACATTTGATCCATTTGTAGACGCCGTTATGATGCTTATTGCAGTTCTTGCACCATCTGTTCTTAATAACTTGGTTTTGTCGTAATCGTGGATAACCGCCTTTCCCAGGTGTATTATTTTTTCCAAATTGGAAACTGTCGGTGATTTTTTACTGCTGAAGTAAGAAGCCATTACTGCAGTTCTTCGGTAAGGCGTTAATGGTAAAGATTGTTTTAATTTTTTTAAGGCGCGACTTTTTTCCGTTCTATTTGCGAAAGTTTTCCGATATAGGGATATTTGCTCAATTATGGCAGTTTCCTTCGCAGATTTGCGATAGGATTGTTTTCTTTTTGTTTCCTTTTCTCTTTTCTCTTTTTTGCTTTTTGCCGTTTTCATAATTTCTGGAATTATCAAAAAAATATTTCGTAACGTTCAAACCAAAACTTCGACTGAAACGTTGTTTTTAAGCAAGTGCGACATTCTTGTAAGACTCCGCAAAATCGACGGTGCGTTTTAACTACTTATTGAAAATTGATGTATTTTAGATTTTTGAAAAATTAAGAAAAATAACATTTTAAAAAATCATAAAATTTTACCATTATAAGAGCACTGATAAGCAAACAATTGACGAACATTTGAGTTGAGTTTGTTTTGACGTTAAAAATGGCGGTGCGACAACCTTGTAAGCCTGTGAAAAATCGCTCATAAATTACCATATATCATTTTTCAGGATATTTGTCTTGAAATTCATAAAATTAAGCAAATTAACATTGATGTAGTAAATACAAATACTAACCTTTTTCCATTTTAGATAAATGTTTTTTGATTCTCAAATCTGTTATCTCAATTTTTTTTCCCGTGGGACAGATTTGCCCTTGTAGTATGGAACGCTTTTTTTTCTATGACCTCATTATAACGTCATAAAAAATGCATAAAAGACTGAAGAACCCTTTCTGTTAAATAATGGAAAAACCGTTTTTCAAATTATTAAATAGTTTAGACAGAAATCATAGTTTAGTGGTTACAATAAATGAAATATGTTACGCGGGACAGCCTAAAAATAGCCGTTTTTTAAAAATGAAGCTTGTCGCATGCAGCATAAAACATAGTTTCAATAATTATTTTTTTCGTTTTTATTTTAAAAAACATTATTTTTTAAAATAAGTAAAATAGCAAAGAATATGATATCACAAAATTATATATTTTGGACTTGCATCTTGCCAACTACACCGATTTTCCAATGAGGTACGAACATCGCGCGTAACGTCTATGAAATTAGTAATTGCTCTTTTCTGCTAAACACGCGTCTTTAAGGAGTTAGAGCAAAGACTGCTCGGCCCAGTTTACTAAAACGATCTTGGTTTTGTAATAAGTTCTCCCAATTATCAGACGTTTAATGGGCATGATTGGTGGCATAAGTACTAATTTGTATATTTTTGTTTACCAAATGTTCACTTCGTGTTCATATTAGTATGACTCAATGTTTACAGAATTAATACTCTTCTGGCATTACCAACCTTTACATGAGGAGTGTGTACAAAAAAATATATATTAACACTAAAACCTTATTTGTTTGCAGTTCTATATATATACAAAAAAAAACATTTAGATGATTAGGAAAAAACAAGAGATCGAAATATCAAGGGGACATTAAAAAAAGTTGAAGACGAAAAGACGAACATAGCCACAAACACTACATTAAAAACGAAAGATTAAGCAACACGAAAAACCATTAGTAAATGTCAACATAATCAGAAAATAGATCAAGCGCCATCTAATTATTCGGTGGGATCGATACTCTTTCCAGGTTTTTTTCATTTTTGCAGTTAACATGTTAAAATAATTTGAGAGTCATTTTCACTAAGTGACACACTTTAATTGATCATGGATAAGTAATATGTTTTCAGTCATCACTATACGACATCAACGCAAAAACTATTGACTGTTCAATGTTTTTTTTTCATTTGTTTAAAGGACACAAATATATCATACTCGATATGATATAACATACTGCTATTAAGAGAGAAGTATTTAGGCTAAATGTTACAATTTCATGTTTGCTTATCTTATAAATTACCAGAATATCCTTGCATATACACCAATGATAACACAT
The DNA here is from genome assembly GCA_017311375.1 of Mytilus coruscus. Taxonomy (NCBI): domain Eukaryota; kingdom Metazoa; phylum Mollusca; class Bivalvia; order Mytilida; family Mytilidae; genus Mytilus; species Mytilus coruscus. Next base: position 4,933,572 of record CM029596.1, on the reverse strand, counting down.
GTCAAAATTAGAATAAGCGCTTTTCATATTTGTTATATCATATTACTATTTCTGAAGGGAAATTCCAATTATTAAAAAAGCAGAATGTTATTTTTTTCAAACGGTAGCCATCTGTGAAACGCTAATATATACATATGCTATAGGTAATTTGTTTTTTTTTTTTTTTTCATTATGCAACTATACTAGAGAAATTGATATATTATAATAGTTTGCACAGACAGGTACAATAAACCTAATACTATTCAACTTTGCAGAACTGATAACATTTGATATTCTAAAGTAAAACATTATTATCTCCCTTCGAATTTGAACTGTTCAGTGTCTCGCAAGTTATTCGCAACCATACTTTTAAAAAAATAAAACTATAACTACAACAATAAAAATAACAATAACAATAATAACAATGATACTAAATAAGTATAATTATAACATAATATCAATGATATGTTTACTGTTTATGAAACGTTAAGTTATTTGAAATAATAAGGTTTAATTTCCCCAAGGCATAGGGGACCTTCGCCAATATGGCTTTTTGTGTCACATAAATTCATAGAGAAAGTACAATACGTAATCTATGTTTTTAAATTATACATGAAGCAGGAGTACATGAAAACTGTGTATATGTATGCAGTCAAAAATTACTAACGAAAAAGAGAAATTCAAAGCAGCGATTTTGAAATCCAAGTCACAAAGAGGACCTCAAATAGACACATACATCACATAGGTATAAATCGAAAATAACTTTGGTATATATGCAATAATCATTACATCGGAAGTATTTTATAATTGTTCCAAAAATATTACATATTTACGTCAATAAATATTTGTGTAAACTAAATTTCATTAATGGGTAACCATAAAAGTTATCCATAACTTAAAGTCGTTATATGTTCACAAAAAATATCATTTTGGATTTTTTTAGATTCTGAAACGGACCATGCAAGTGTATTTAACAGTTCTTTGCATGTATAACATTTAAAATGAGCATTGCATTTAATTCGTTAGCCATCAATAAACTAAGAGATCAACTTGCAGTTTTACTTCTTTTTTTTTCACTCTACAAAAATTTAAAACCTACTTAAGACTCTATCTTAAATAAACAGAATAAATGAGAGATTCATTCTGAAGAATGTTTACTATTCGATATTACATACAGCTTTAATGGGGGGAAATAATTAGTGTTAAGTGTTATGTATACCCACAACTTTGAATATAGCTTATATGTTTACAGATTTTCATATTTTATTGCAAAATTTGCAAAGTTCCTTTCTTTGTACACGAATAAAAAGCATATGTATACGATTACAACAAATTACTATAATCAAAGCAAAATCTCTTGCTCTGCTCTTCACTCCTACAAATTTTACTGGTCTATCGTTTATTATAATCATGACAGTTAAATAAATTTAATAAAGTGCTTTTTGTTTCTGTTCCCAGTTAAAAGTAATTCTTGATGGGCTTAGAAAAATCGCAGCTTCAATTATCAAAACTATTATTAATTTTGTTTAAATGATAAATATCTGCAATATATTTATTTGGGTGCAATTCAATAATAGTCGCAAAAACGTATGCTTCAGACAATACTTGTAGTTTTAGTACTGATATTATAGGAAACTAATATCTATTATAACTATTCAGCGGAATGCTATAAGTGATAAATTCGCAGTGGAACGTTCTGGTCATGGTAGCTATAATAATGACATTAATGATGATAATAATAATAACTGATTTATCATATAATATTATTACATTCCTCAGAAACATAACAATCATATAATATTATTACATTCCTCAGAAACATAACAACCTAAACAAACAGCAGGTTATATGTACCCTCGGTAAATTAAATCTATATTGTTGCTATTCGAACAAATTCATAATATAGTATACTGATTTGTGCTACTATGTTTATATCACATAAATACGTCTTATTATATGGAGCTGGAACAAAGAAGCTCAGAAAGAAATGTTAATGAATCAAATAATATACGACAAAGATTACACGTTTGCAATCATGTTGCTCAAATAAAACAAAATGATATTGCATTCGTTAGCCATACACGTGTTTCTGTTCGAATTTCCGTCTTAGGTTTAACGTCAAAGAAATGTTATTCAGAAACATACATATCATAAATAAAGGCAACAGTAGTATACCGCTGTTCGAAACTCATAAATCGATAGAAATAAAAACAAATCCGGGTTACAAACTAAAACTGTGGGAAACGCATCAAATATAAGAGGAGAACAACGACACAACAAAAACACAACATTAAAATGTAACACACACAGAAACGCAGGTACTACGAAAGGACTAGTAGTTCCTGCTCAACTCAAGAGATGAAAGTTATAAGGAAATTAAAGATTGAATAAATGCAAATACTGTGGTTCTTTCTTGCACCTTTATTTTACGACGAAAAATCACTGTAAATTGTTTATCTTTTTTGGTGTAAAATCTTGAAAATATATTCAAAGAAGTTCTTTCCAAACATCTATTTTCAAGTAGGTTCTGATATATATTCTCTCAGTCTTCAACTTTTAAACAGTTAAGTTTTCATCTACACAATAGTTATCAAAGGTTCCATAATTATAATTTGTTACACAAGACGCGCGTTTTGTCTACATAAGACTCATCAGCGACGTTCAGATCAAAATAGTTTCAAAGACAAACAAGTACAAAGTTAAAGAGCATTAGGACCCAAAATACCAAAAAGTTGTGCCAAATACGGCTTAGGTAATCTATGCCTCGGATAAGAAAATCCTTGGTATTTCGAATAATTCATACTTTTGAAAACAGTAAATTTATAAAAATGATCATATAACTGATATTCATGTCAACACCGAAGTGCTGACTACTGGGCTGGTGACACCCTCGGAGACGAAACAAGTCTTGCCTACGTTTTCCAACGGGAACTTTTGATAAAAGTATCATGGGCCATTTTAAATGCAATGATCGTCTCAGTATTCGCGCAAGACTTATGACACAGATGGACGACTTCACACGAAAATCTATGATAAACGGGACGATTTCAACTTCCCAATTATCAATTTCCCATTTCTCAGCAGTAACATACCCTCTGCCCCTTCGTATGGTGTTTACATATCTCAATTGATACGTTATTCTCGTGCTTGTTCACACTATACGGACTTCATATACAGGAGTGTGCTCCTTACGCAGAAACTGCTCCAACAAAGTTATGAGGAGGACAGATTAAAAATGACACTCCGTAAATTTTACGAACACCATCACGAATTGGTGGATCAATACGATGTGTCTTTGTCCAAACTAACTAAGGACATTTTTACCACGTGTTAGATTTTGTTTGTCATGACGTCGTCTGATCTTTTAATTACCGAACGTGACTTATTCCCGATTGTGACTGTTTTGCTGAGTGTGAAACCGCATTGCTATAAGACGTGTCACGGTACTTTTCTATCCCAAATTCATGTATTTAATTTTGATGTTATATTTGTTATTCTCGTCGGATTTTGTCAACTGTCTTAACGTCTTTTCTGTTATATTCGTGTGTTATGGAAAAGATAATTAATCACCCCCTTCATTTATTAGATTTTAGTTTGTTTCAACGATATAAATTTATACGATATATTTGTTTTACAGTCTTTCCACATCAATTTTCTAAATAATTGATAGGAAGCTACTTCTGGTTTACTCAAAGTTATTAATAGAGTCAAAATATAGGTTTCTTCATACTTATTCAATAAATATGTGGTTTCTATATACTTTTGCCTGTAATAAGGAAGATAATTGCCAACTTCCAGTTTAGAAAATGTCACTTCCAGTCCCATATGATAGCCTTATTTACACTGATTCCAAAAATATATAGTTTGTATATACTTATGCCTGTAATAAGGAAGATAATATGCTACTTCCGGTTTATAAAATGTCACTCCCGGTCTCAAATGATAGGTAAGTGTATGATCATTCAAAAAATATATGGTACTTTTCTATGAAATAAGTGCAAAAAATACTACTTCCGGTTCACTCAAGGTCACTTCCGGTTGACTTTTTTCAAGGTCATATGTCAACCAACAGTTTGCAAAAGACCCTATGGCTTTATCATGTACCAAGTTGGAGTAATAATCAATTAACCTTAAATTGAATCATTTCAGGGACAATAACTCCTATAAGATGCCTTTGGATTGTTTTAGACCAAATGTATCATATCTTAATCACAATTAGGCAAACATTCTGCACTAGTTCTTTTATATATATCTTTAAAAGTGACAGAGGAGATTATATAACAAGGAAAAGTCAAAATTTAGAATATGACCTTGACCTTTGACCTTGGCCCCAATTTCATTTAAATGAACCAAGGAACTCAAATCAATATACCTTAGGTGTCTGTCACTTATCATTCATGCTATACATTTATATATCCCTTATGTCAAATACAGAAGGGGAAATAACTCTCATATGGAGTTTACGTATCGCTTCGGTCAAAATTGCACAAAACATCCTGAGGATATAACGAGCAATTCGGTCAAACAAATTTTTCACTTTCTTTTACGGTTACGGAGGAGATGCACTCACAAGAAAAACAGTGTTCGGGGAGATAACTCCTACAAAGAAAAGTATTCGGTTAAGCAGGGTCAATTTCAAAGGCGCATACACTGTTCGATATCATATACGAAACATCTAAGCGACATCTTGCGAAACAAAAATTTATCGCAAGAAATTTGGCGGAAAAAAAAAAAATAAATAAAAACAAATTGTTCAAAGAACAATTGAAGGTCTTTCCACATCAATTTTCAAAGTTATTGAAAACAAGCTAGTTCCTGTTTACTTAAAGTTAAAATTTGCATCCAATCATAAGTTTCCTCATACTGATACGATAAATTAGTGGTTTTTATTTACTTTTGAGTGAAATAAGGAAGATAATTAATTACTTCCGGTGAAGTAAATGTCACTTCCGGTCTCATATGATAGCTTCTTTCAAACTGATTCCAAAAATATATAGTTTCTATATACTTTAGCCTGTAAAACAGGAGATAATTGGCCACTTCCGGTTGATCGTAAGTCACTCGTGGTCATTAGTGAGAAGTTTATGAATCTATATTATAAAAAATATAGATTCTGAGTACTTACATGAAAAAAGTGCAAAAATGGCTACTTCCGGTTTTCTCAAGGTCACTTCCGGTTGTCATTTTTCAAGGTCATATGTCACCCAACCTTTTGTAAAAGGTCATATGGCTTTATAATGAAACAAGTTGAAGTAATAATCAATTAACCTTATAATTAAACCTTTCAGGGACAATAACTCCTATAAGATGACATTGGATTGTTTCAGACCAAATGTGACATATCTTCATTACAATAAAGCAAACATTTTGCACTTGTTCTTTTATATATACCTTTAAAAGTGTTTGAGAAAATGCAAAAATAAGCAAAAGTCAAAATTTAGAACTTGACCTTGACCTTTGACCTTGACCTCATTTTCTAAGTTAGGACCTAGGGACCTCAAATAAAAAAGTTCCAGGGTTATATGGTTAAAGGTTTATAAGTTAAAAAATCATACCGATACAGGTAGATAACTCCTATAAAATTTCATCAAATCGCTTCGATCCAAATTAGCCAAAAATTCCTGAGAATGTAACGAACAATTTAGAAAAATAATTTTGTCGATATCTGTTTTTGTTACGAAGGAGATGCACACATATGATAAACAGTGAATGGGGAGATAACTCTTACAAAGAAAAGTGTTTGTCTTAGCAGGGTGAAATTTAAAAGCGCATAAACTGTACGATACAATATGAGAAATATCTAAGCGACATATTGCAAAACAAAAATTTCAAAAGTTGGCGGAAAAAAAAATAATAATAATAATAATAATAATCAGAACAAATACAATAGGTCTTTCCACAGAAAAGTGGAAAGACCTAATAATCAGAAGAAAACCAATAGGTCTTTCCACAGAAAAGTGGAAAGACCTAATAAAACATTGTGTGAATCGCATGTATCCCCAAGAGGAGCAAGACTGTGTGCGTCTCCTACTATGCATATATCATCCTCCATTCCAATCTTCACTCATTCAAAATATCACACAATTGGGAATAGAACACAATCGGTAAATTTGCGGACGAGTTTTCTGGCATGTAAAGACCGCAAAAACATGTCGCTATCTAGTTGAGACACAGACACACCGTATCGGTGATGATGACCGTTATAATTGTGTAGTGTCGATGTCAGTGGTTTTCCTTTGTTACTCTGTTTGAGAAGTTTTTGTGTCAGGTGCACATTTCTGTTAATGAAGTCACGCATCGTTGTCAATATAATGGAATTTGATGCGACTGTCATACAAGTGAGAGGTTTGGCTAGCCATAAAACCAGGTTCAATCCACCATTTTCTACATAAGAAAATGCCTGTACCAAGTCAGGAATATGACAGTTGTTATCCATTCGTTTGATGTGTTTGAACTTTTGATTTTGACATTTGATTGAGGACTTTCCTTTTTGAATTTTCCTCGGAGTTCAGTATTTTTGTGATTTTACTTTCTAAATAGTGTAAACATGCACGAGCGTCGCATATTTATTGATATACTTATACGCCATAGATTGGGCCGAGGGTATGTTACTGCTGCTGGAAGTTGACAGTGAGGTCGTGTTCTGCATAGATTGGAGCGAGGGAATGTTACTGCTGCTGGAAGTTGACAGTGAGGTCGTGTTCTGCTATGACGTTGTCAGTTTTTCTCAATTATGAGTTTCGAATATCACCATGGTATCTTTCATCTTTCATCTTTACAAATAGGAACCATTGGTTCGTGTTACTCAGTCTTGTTTTCGATCTATGAGTTTGTATATCCTATAGTATCTTTCACCTCTCTTTGACTTTATAGTAAGCAGCAACCCTTTACCAAGGAAATCATTTTAGCCTTATGACGATTTGCATAGAACTTAAAGATTTAGACTTGGAAGTACATCAGAACAATTATTTTTATCTAGAGGAAGTAACACAATTTGTGCCTTCAGAATCATTGCACATACGGTATGGATTTTGAAGGCCGTACGGTGACCTATAGTTGCTTACTTTTATGTCATTTTGTTTCTGATGGAAATTATCCTCATTGGAAATCATACTACATCTTCTTTTTTTATACACATGAATTTTAATATCTAGAATCATACAGGTATTTCTGAAGAAGACAGTTGTAAGCCTTGGTGAATAAGGATAAAACTGCAACTTAAATATGTAGTCTTGTTTGTCATAACAGAAACACCTTAAGATTTCAATTACATTTGTGAGAAAAATAAGTTCTCAATTTCTACTTTTTCATGTCAGAGGTACAATACCCTTTGCATGCATTATGAAAGTTATTGTGCAAGGGTACTAATAAAGTTGAATTATCTTTTTCGAGGGTTTTCAGACTCCATAATGATCCGACCGTAACTACTAATCTGTTAACAGATTATCATATATGTTACACTTGCCTTATTCCCACTTCCTCATTCATGACATCCCAGAATGCTATAAATTACTTATAATTAATTACTATTTTTAGGGTGTTGTGTTTTCTGTTTTTCGACTATTTTCTTTATATTTCCCTTTTATTTTTCTCCCTTTTTTTACTACACTATGCAAATATTCTTGGAATTTAAATGATAAGGATGCATAGCTTCATTGATACAAAACCATTTTTTTCACTTTCAGTGATATGGTATAAGAACTGTATGAGAAGCAAAATTTTCAACCCACCTCGTTCATTTACATATCATTTATCATAACCCGTAATCGGTTTTGTTTTCTATTCAGCTCGGTTAAATAAACATTTCAGCAGGAACAACATATATTGAATTCATTTCTAATTAATTACTAGTAAATTCATTTATGTCGTGTAATTGTATGAAGTTGACAAATGACCAAAGCAGCATAACTGTCATATAATGCAGACAAAAACTAGGATGGAGAAAATATTGTCTTATCGATTAACCAGATAATATTAGTATTATACTGTTAATATATGTTGTATTTTGTGTAGTATTGTTTGTCCTTTGGTCGTTTGTCGTATTTTGCCATGGCATTGTCAGATGTTTTAACTTATGAGTTTGAATGTTCCATTGGTATCTTTCGCCTCTCTTTTTCATAAATGGACTAACACACATTATAGCTTGTCAGACCAAACTGAAGTTACACTAGATTATCAACTTACTAGAAATTATCTAATTATTTGTTTTTCATATTATAAAACTGCCTCATATTGTATAGATTACGATGGTAATTGATTTTATTTTACTATCAAATGATATTTTCAGAGAAAGCTCATTTCTATAAGGTAATTTACTACAGTTTATGGATATATCATCTACTCAGAGAATTGTTATGCAAATGTTTATTTGTATGCCACCAATGTGTCTTATACATTTTGATACCATTATCAATGCGTCCATCCAACTAAGCTCTGTGACGTTAAGTCGATGCTATTTGATTATAACAATCATTTTGCAAGAAATTTTTCGTCAAACACCAAAAATCTGGATGAATCTTTACTCAAAATCCAGGAAAGTTGCTACCCAAAAAACAAAGATGACTGTAATTTTAGTTAGTTCCTATTGAAAACTAGTTTAAATTGTTTCTTATATATTCTTGGCTTTCTTTGGATTTGAGTGGTCCTGATTAAGGTAAATCAAAAAATTAATGAACTTTTTATAAAAAGCCATTTTTATCTTATGATAATTTTGAAGCGCCTCTATGTGTTTGTGTTTTAACCACAATGATGATGATGAATAAAATGAAATTTATTAGAGTTGATCGCATTTTGAAAACAAAACAAGGTCAGGTTCCTATTTAAACAGCATGGAACTTCAGAAAATTTAAGTAGCCATTGTTTTATCGACAAAAATGTCAATCTAAACTGTGCTTTAACAATGTATTTCTTATCATCACCTACAGTGCAGCTTCTATTGTACAAAGATGTTTTTAGAATAAGCATTGTCTGTTATTACGACAATGTCATTAAGACAACTGTGTTCTGTGTGCTTGATAGATCTTTATTATTTCAAAAAAGACTGTTTCGCAGTAACTTTCTAAGATTATTAAAACGTCTATTTTTAATCATTTATCAATAAGTTTCAATGATTTTGTCCCAGTTTTTAAAGTTAATTAATGATATAAAACGAACATTACATGACTTAAATCTAAAATTAACAACTCATAAAATTGAGAATGGAAATGGGGAATATGTCAAAGAGACAACGACCCGACCAAAGAGCAGACAACAGCCGAAGGCCACCAATGGGTCTTCAACGCAGCGAGAAAATCCCGCACCCGGAGGTTGTCCTCAGCTGGCCCCTAAATAAAATTGTGTACTAGTTCAGTGAAAATGGACGTCACACTAAACTCCAAAACATATAAATGAACTAAAATTAAAAAACATACAAGACTAACAAAGGCCAGAGGCTCCTGACTTGGGACAGGCGCAAAAATGCGGCGGGGTTAAACATGTTTTGTGAGATCTCAACCCTCCCCCTATACCTCTAGCCAATGTAGAATAAAGAAACACATAGAAATACGCAGAGTAAAACTCAGTTTAAAAGAAGTCCGAGTCCGATGTCAGAATAGGTAACAAAAGAAATTAAGCAAAAAGACAATGATACATAAATTAACAAAGGACTACTAGCAGTTACTGACATGCCAGCTCCAGACCTCAATTAAACTGATTGAAAGATTATGTCTTCATCATATGAAAATCAAGTACAATCCTCCCGTTAGGGGTTTAGTATTATACAATCATAAAATATATGAGAAGAACATAACCCGTATTATGCCAACAACTGGTTTTAGAATAATAGTATTTATTTCCGATGCAAAGACCCTATGAGTGAATCAATATTAATACCAAAATATGTAATTCTTAATGACCTGACAACAGTATCGTAACTATATCCTTTCCGAATAAGTCTGTTTAAAGGTTTGGTTAGCTTTTGAGGTGAATGCCGACATTTTTGTGCTTTGTAAAGAATATTACCATAAAATATTGGATGTGAAATACCTGAACGTATAAGATGTCTACATGTTGATTTATATTTACGAATGATGTCCTTGTACAGATGATAAAATTTAGTAAATGTTTTGACTAGTTTGTGATATCGAAAACCCTGGTGTAATAATTTTTCAGTAATACAGAGATTTCTTTCGTTGAAATCAAATAAGTTGTTACAAACACGAGTGAATCGAACAAGTTGAGATATATAAACACCATAAGATGGTGACAAGGGAACGTCACCATCTAAAAATGTATAATTAACAATAGGGAATGAAAAATCATCTCTTTTATCATAAATTTTGGTATTAAACTTCCCGTTAGAGATATAGATATCAAGATCCAGGAAAGGGCAGTGTTCATTGTTAGTATTAGCTTTATTTAAAGTCAGTTCGGCAGGATAAATCTCTTTAGTGTAGATACTGAAGTCGTCATTATTGAGAGCCAATATATCATCTAAATATCTAAAAGTGTTATTAATTTTTTGAATCAGATGTTGTTTCGATGGGTCTTTGCTGATTTTAGTCATAAACTGTAACTCATAACAATACAGAAACAGGTCCGCAATAAGTGGTGCACAGTTAGTCACCATATAGATATAAGAAGATGTGGTATGAGTGCCAATGAGACAACTCTCCATCCAAGTCAAAATTTATAAATGTAAACCATTATAGGTCAAAGTACGGTCTTCAACACGGAGCCTAGGCTCACACCGAACAGTAAGCTATGAAGGGCCCCAAAAATTACTAGTGTAAAACCATTCAAACGGGAAAACCAACGGTCTAATGTCTGTTCAAGTAAAACGGTGTAGATCTTAATTTTAAATACGCGTGATATCACGTTATTTCCCTATGTTTCGCTGTAGAAGATGGTTCGGTGAGGCGGGTTTTCGAATACTGGGTATGATTCTATTGGATACTTTTTTGTTGAGATAGCTGCTGTGTCATTAACTCCTGTAAAGATTGTTCTTAATCTTAATTTCAACTATAGTTTTTAAATATTCAATCTATGCAAAAATACCTTTGCCAGTATGTTCTAACAAAATAATAACTAAATTATCTTCAGGAAATAGAAATTATATAATCTTAAAATCAATACAATAAATATAATCACAAGAAATATGTTTTAACGGGTTTCTGTATATGTGTTTGTATGTCAAAATATTTACCTGTATTCTCTAATGCTCGGTTCGAATTCTTTTTCACAGTTCAAAATCCCCTTTTTATACGCCCAAGCACACTTTGAGGGGCGTTAGCTACGAGATACAAAAAAAAATTAAAATAAGATATTTTTTGTTCAATCATTAATGAAAGTGAAATAGTGAAATAATAATTCGCTTTTAGCAGCCAGTTTGATTCAATTTTGTCAAAATAAGCTAAGAAATATTATTGATGAAGTATTCACTTGCAAAGGAATAATTCGACCTCATTGAATCCGTATTCATGTGACCTTCTATTTAACTCCTTAACTAGAGATGGGTTACGCATGAATTATGCTTGTTCAGCTATTAAAGGAAAAGAATGTCAACATTGAAAGTAAAACAAGGGTAAACCATTTGGTTTACTGATTCGATCCACAAAAACTTATTCTTATACAAGTAAAAACGATGATTAACATATTTGTTAAACCTATAATATGAAATCAAACAGACCTAGAAAAATTCAATTGCACGTGTTCGCTATCTTTTTATATCTATATTTATGTTTATATAGGGTTATATGACCGTCGGCAGTCTTCGGAGGTCACTTCGATGGTTAATTAGATGGTGTCTAGACTAAAATACACACATGCAGTGTTAAGTGTTCATTTTATACTGTTTGTAATTGGGATACACGTTTTAGTGGTTTATAAATCAAATATTAGAATTTAAGTCAAATCGGTGAACATGAATTTGACAGCTAATGCCTCTTTAAGATTGCGTGTAAGAAAATAGGTCGCTAACGTTCAAGGTTAACCATGTGTATCACTGTCAATAATACGTACATAAATATATAGTAGGGTACCCAGTCAACGAATTTGATCGATTTGAGCTAACGGAATAACACACGGCTGTATTTTATATCATTGGAAAGAGCAGAACAAGTTTCATCGAAATATTGATGTTCCCGTTGTTTACAGTGGTCACGATTTTCTTAAATTTGGGTTAAAGGTCAAAGCTAAAATTTCAAGGAAAATGCAGAGTCACGTTTAGACATATATGCGTTTATAGCAAAATAAATTCGAAAAATTCAAAAGATTACAACTATAGTTTCTACATTTAGGACTAATTTGATATTTCTGTTGCCAAATATGGTTCGAGATTGACATTTGTACTTATAGGGTGCACATTTACAATTTTCAATCAGCTGTTAATTTTTACATAAGATTCTATACAAGTGATCTCCAGAGATATTTTTCAGATACTAACATTTATAAGTTGCCCTCCAAAAATGTTATTTTTCCGTCTTTTGATAGAAGGTGTTCGTAATGATTTTCTGGGTAAATTTGCTTTATAGAAATAAGAAAAACTGCAAACGATTAAAAAAGGGGGAGGGTTTCTGTTAAAGGTATGAAAACAAAATGGCAATAGAAACAGGTTAATCACTCCATCTTACACACTTATATCAAGTCTACTGTATATGACTTATTGAGCATAAATTGGCCTACAATTGACATTAAGTTAAAGATTATCTACAAAAGAGGGTTATGTACAGAATCGATGTATTTTACATACACTTGTAAACAACATCAGTCTAATTAAAATATAGATCTCTGATTTTGTTATCCTCATATGAGCTTATTTATACGAGCACGCGAGTTAATATATATCAGAAGTTGAATTAGATTGAATCAACACAGAAAATTTCTGAAGCCAGTAGTTGCTATTTGTAATAACGTAATAATGCATAACGTTTCATTGTCTACTGTTGAGTTGAAAGCCCTTCGACCAGGTTTAGGTTAGAGAGCTGATTTAGGTTGTTCTTTTTTAAATCGCATTCGATGCAAGTCGCAGAATGCGAGGCATACAGAATGCAATCTGATGGTGCTGGTGGCGGCAACACCGTAAACTATTTGTATAGCTTTATATTTCAGAGGGTAGAGGAATTGGATGATTCGTACTTTCTGGTTGTCGTTTGTTGATGTGGTTCATAAATGTTTCTCGTTTCTTGTTTTTTTTATATATATATTAGACCGTTGGTTTTCCTGTTTGAATGGTTTTATACTAGTCATTTTTGGGCCCTTTATAGCTTGCTGTTCGGTGTGATCCAAGGCTCCGTGTTGAAGGCCGTACTTTGACCTATAATGGTTTACTTTTACAATTTTTAACTTGGATGGAGAGTTGTCTCATTGGCACTCATACCACATCTTCTTATATCTACTTGTTTATGGATCCATTGTGTTACGAAGTTTCCGTCTGTCATATAATCATTGTCCTTGACCTCATTTTCATGGTTTAGTGACTGCTAAAAAACTGCATAGCTTGTTTTCGTCATGTGAATGTCTCACTTATGATGATTTCTAGGATAACTATATTTGGTTACTAATATATATGCTATTCTTGCGAGGTCTACATATCCGTCAGACATGGTTCACCTGACCTCGACCTCATTTCATGGATCAGTGAACAAGGTTAAGTCTCAGTGGTCAAGTCCGTATCTCAGATACTATAAGTAGTGCGTCAAATATATTTGGTGTACGGAATGGTAGCAATGTGTACATGTCTTTGTGGTAGAGTTCATCTGACCTTTCCTCATTTACATGGAACATTGATAATGTTAATTTTATGTAATACTTGTTGTATAATATAAAATTAAGGAGATGTGGAAGTAAGCAATTATAGGCAACCGTACGGCATTCAACTAGGAAAAAAACCAATACTGTATGGTCGGCTATAAAAGGCCCCGATATGGAAAATTTGAAACAATTCATTTGAGAAAACTAACGGCCTAATTTATAACAAAACAATTAACCAAAAAAAACAATATGACAGACATGAACTAACGACAACCTATCAAATACCAGCTCGATCCTGACTTTTCTCCAAGACTTTTGAAATAATTCAGTCAGTTAGTAAAACATGCTGTAACAATAAAATCCGAGTTTTTACGGTAATGATCTTTATGATCATACTTTTCTCAGACTATTGATGACGTCCTTTCAAAATAAATTTTCGCAGAGCAAAGCCGCGGAAAAAAATAAGCATGCGTAGCAACAGATGAAAAAAAAAGTCAATCCATTTCCAACTGTTTGCTGATTGTTCTTATGTTGTGTTGTTATACCATTGTCCAGGTAAAGGGAGGGTCGAAGGATCACAAACTTCTTTAACCCCGTTAAATTCTGTATGTGTCTGTTCAAAATCAGGAGCCTGCAATTCAGTGGTTGTCGTTGGTCGCTGTCTGTTGTGTCTGTTTTTGTTGTTGTCATAAATGAGACCGTTAGTTTTTTCGTTCGGATTGTTTCACAATGTCAGGGCCTTTTATATCTTATCTTATAATTTTAAAACTCCGATCTTTTTTTAATTGTATTATTTTCACAGAAAAAAAACCCAAATATTCCAGTTTGAAACATGGTAGGTAGATTGAACATGCATGTTTGACACAAATAGGTCATTGGCTTCAGTGGTTTGCTCGGACAAACCTATTGCCAATTCAGCTTTGAAATTACTGCAGTTGTGTCTGCTGGTGTATAATTTATAGCACGAACGGTGGTACATTTTTGTTGTCGTTCACACCAATGGAGATTAAGGTCGAAAACATCATGCAAGACCATAACATAGACTTCATGTGCTATATTCCGGGTGTGAAAAGAAACCGACCGATTTGATTCTTACATTACAATTATAACAAAAATATCTATTTTATTAACAGTTTAAAGTTTTGAAAAACAGACACAAAACACAGAGATCTCCTCGCATAATTAAACGTTCACAACAACGCCTATTCCCATATCTCCTTTTATCAATATTTAAACACATGTTACGGCAGCTTTACTTTAAGCAAAGCATAAACCTTGAAACACAATGACATGTTGTGTTCTTTGTGATATCTGAACAATGGAAGAAAGGGGTTTCATTCTTTATTGGCTCTTCAGAAAGTCACATTTATACCACAACCTTATTAAACTTCAACATTTTATTTGGGGTTGGGGGAATATTATTACTTTTATTTTTATCTTTCTCTCCACTACAAATAATACATACTTTATTTCAAACATTGAGAGCTTTAGCTGTGTTGTCATGACAGGTTTAAAGGTGTTGTTATGTGCGGTTTGAATACTATATCGTGAGCGGTTTAAACATATTGTCATGAGAGGTTTAAACGTTTTGTCATGGAAGATCTTTTTTTTATTCTTGCACATTTATTTTCAAACCTTAGCGCTTCGGAAACACTAGATAGATAATGTTTTTTAGTATCTAACACTGAATCGCTACCAATGCTGATGGAATGTTAGTCAACTCGGGTATAATAAGCTCAAAATAAACATGTTTGCTTCGCCACTTACATTGTTGATACCATGCATTATTATTTATAGAATAACTAATCGAAGAATACAAATGTAGAAAAATATTATACGAGTGACTGAACAACGCATTAATTCACAAATCTTTAATAATAAGAAATTATGCAATAACTAAGGATCCAACTCCCTCAGTCAACATTGATCTTCAAGTGAGATTGCATCACTTACTTTCAAGGGATTGATATTTACTGTTTCTGATGGAGGCTTTAATCCCAAAAAATATATTAACAAAAATACCGAGGTAAATTTAAAGCAGTCCTTCGGACGCACAAATTTACAAAGTGTTATTTTTATTCTTTACTTTTTCTCCGTACTCTATAAAAAGTAAATTCTGCCTAGAGCAGTCATTTTATGTATTAAAGGGGCATTAGCTGTCAAAATCATGATCACCGATTTGATTTAAATTCTCATATTTGATACATAACATGCTGAAACATAAATCCAAATTACAAATAGTCCAAAAGAAACAATTAACAATGCATGGACTAGTGATAATGTTTGCATTCTATGCGTATTTTAGACAAGACGCAATCTAACTATCGAGATTACCTCCGAAGACTGCCGATTGTCATTTGACCCGATATAAATATAAATATAAATATGAATATAAATATAAATAGACGGAGAAGCACGCGGAGTTGTGTAATTACGATTTTTTCCAGGTCTGTTCGATTTCATGTCATGAATTTTTTTTTAAATGTAAATCATCGTTGTATCTGTATATGGATGATTTCTTGTGGGTCGAATCGCTATAAAAAAAAATTTTTTTTTTTCATGTTGACTCCATTGTATCACTTTTCAATATTGACATTCTTTTCTTTTTTTAATACTTGAACACGATTAGGGCATCCAATCTTCAGCTAGCTAAAGATCAAGTTAGGGTTACATGAATACAGGTTCAAATGAGGTTGAATTATGGACTTGCAAGTCAATAGTACATTTGCGATTTTATTGATCTTATTTTGACCAAATAGAACCAAACAAACTGCACATAGTGAATATTCCGCTTTAATAAATATTTGAAACCCCCAAAAAATCTTTTTTTTTTTTGTTTAAATCGCAGCTGATGCCCCTTTAACATTGATCTTATAACCTCATCAGTTAATATACCGGGTTCAGATGTCAATTGAAATTAATCAGAAATCACCTTTTCTAGATCAATGTTTTTTTTTTTATAACGGGCAAAGATTAACAAAAATCGATATCCACTCATAACAAAATAAATTAGACTAAGACCTGGCAATTTGACGGACAGCTGTGAAAAAATAATGAACAGATTCCAAACTGGGTACTAGTGACAACAGAGGACATGGTATCGATTGGAATAATGATTATTACGTATTTGGAACAATTTGTTACATTTGCGACATGTTTGTTTTTTCTTCACACGTCATTTCTTGACGTCAATCAATTATTAAAATTTCATGTTATCTTGACCCAAAAGTCCTGTCCAGCAGTAAATCGCTTGCTAAAGTAGATTTTGTGCAAGTGCATATGTTTGTAATCAGAATCTTTCATAGATTTGATTTTTAATACATTGTAGTTATAAAAGTGAAATATAATTTGTTTTATGTTTATGCACTTATTTGCCATAACATATTACAAACAAATGCCGAAAATGTGATAATCTGGTCTATAGTGGCAAAAACATTAATGGTAACAATTGTACATCACCAGATGCACATTTCGACAAATAATGACTGATGCTCGGACCAAAATATATAAAAATCCAAAAGCTCATGAAAACTTTGAAGAGTCGGAGAAATCTAAAAGGACCTAAAGTATAGTCCAATCTTCTTACAAGTCCAATCCTTTTAAGTGATACCTTTTCTGAAATCATTGACATTTATCTATCAAAAGATTAAAAATTGTCTTTTTTGCAAACCGTTTTAGTAAAATTGCATCACAACGTTCTTGCGAAAAACAAAATGTGTGGAAAACAAATATTGCAATAGTTTCTGGACCTATGTCTAATATGAGCATTAACATACAGCCTATCAAACAGAAAATAGCCCAAACAACATGCATTTTCATATAAATCCATTTGAAGGTTATATTTTTCTCAAAAAAATACATATAATTGCACAATAATATTTATATTTGAAAGAAATCTGCGGGGCCAAAATGCCAACATGGATTAGTAAGCATGGAGTGCCAACTACGCAGCAACGTCCGATCGGAAAGGGGACATTAAATCTGTGTGCCTCGTGCCATGTTCTCTGCCTTTACAACCCTTGCAGCAACTTATTTAGGGGTCATGAGTTTCATTTGAATGCATGCACACTGTAATAAAATCAAGTACATCTAGAAAATATATACTAAGGACTCTACAGACAAATAAAGTTAAGCAGATCAGCTTTATTAATACTAAACACTAATTTAGATACACACTTGAAATATTTCGTGCATCCAAAGCGTTGTTCTGGATTTACCTTCACCAAGAACGCTTAACATTGAACATTTGAAAGCCAGGGATGCGTTAATTCACTGAAATGTTAGGAGTTATATGACCAAAAAGGTCCTCAACAGAATAGGGCCATATTCATCTAATGCCATATTCATCTAATGTCAACTTTGCCTAAAATATACACTAAAAAGGTACGAAATGACTCCATACATCAATATTATGTGCTTTCGCCGTGTAGGCGTAGCTATCAGTATTGGAGAGTTCCGAACATGTATAGAAACATTGAATACATAAGATACACACACATATATATATAAACAAGTCTAAATTGAAAACAACGTTCAAACATATGATTGCGTTGGATAAAAACCGCAATTTTTATACGTGCATGCAAAACAAATTTCTTAGTAGAGGGGTCTAAATACAGCACAAACAACATTTTCCAAAAGACAAAAAAAGTGAAAAAGTATATTTTAACAAAACGCATTTGACGAGCAGATCGAACAACGGATGTTCTTAAACCCTGCTGACTGCCATTGGCGATTGCCAAATAAACGGATCACCAGATGTAACAAAATGGATCGTAACTATTAATTTAATAAAAACAGAAAACAATAACAGAAAACAATATATATATATATATCTTTAGTTCAATCAGTCGTGTCTCGATAAGTCGTTCAAGCAAGTTATGCAACTTTATGGAATACATTTGTTTTTGTAAATCAGTTTGAGAAATGATCCGGCGGCTATAAGCTGCTAAGGTTGAAAGTTAACTTTACAGCCTTACAATGAATCGTAGAGTATTTTCGTAAAACGATAGAGAGTAACTGTTGAGCGGTCCAAAGACCCATGCTAAACTTAAAGGTTATATGAATAGTATAATTCAATCTTTACTCCCAACGTGACATTCAGAATATATCAACAAAGTCAAATTAGCATTGAAAATCTAAAAGGTCAATAAATTTGATTTAAGTAAATATTTTAAAACCCCGTCTTACTTAATTATATTTAATTACAAATTTGCATGCTGTCTCAAAGGTGGAGGTTTGATAATAGCCATTATTTTGCCCCTGCAATTACAAAATTGAGAATTCTGAATGAGGCTATGTTTGCAGCGATTACATTTGTGCACTGAATGCAAGAAGTTCGAGTCTGTAAATATGTAAGATAAAATTTCAAACTAAAAATACTGATGTCCTACAGACTAATGTTTTAGTAAGTCATTTGATAGATATTTGATAGATTTATAATACTTTTTAATTTTCAAATTGAAGGGAACAAAAAAGGGGTCTGATCATACCTTCTTTTTAATGATATTATCAGGTATATATTAAGTTTTTTATAACAAAATAATACTTACATATATCATATACATTGCCAATTTGCACATGAAATCTCCAAAAATCCAGACTGGTGTTGCGTAAAAAGAAGCAGTGAAAGGGATAACAACTACAAGAAATGTTAGATCAGCGATAGCTAGGTTAACAATGTAGCAATTTGTGGCTGTTGTTTCTCCATTTTTACTCAGTGTGTATATTACCAAACCGTTTCCAATCACCCCGAGAATGACGAGTAAAGCCCAAATTGTTGGAACGATTACGGCATATTCTGGTCGCCCGGTAAAAACTCCTTCCAGCCCTATGCTGACATTTGCGTCAGTTGTCATCGATAAGTTAACAGAAAGCATTATTGTTTTTATCCTTGATATACAACCAATAAATAGTTCTGTTTTGGATGTTTAAATTTATTGAATCAATTTGTGTATAACAGTTTTCTGTTCTTTTAAACACAAAACACCACTTCTATGCATTAAAATAATAATTACGTAAATGCTTAAAAATGTCTATTTGTTCTGAGTAACAAACAACTCGTTATTTCAAAGATGAAATATATGATCACTATTCCACTAGTTTGCTGTTTAATTGGTCCTCTTTGATTCGTTTTTGCTAAGTATTGACACAAAACATCTCCTTTTATTCATATACACAAATCAAACAATTTATTTGCAGCTACTTTTCAGCACTGATTAACAAATTACTATTGAACATACTTTATACCTTTCCATATGTTGGCTTCTCAAGCGACAATCGCAAATATATTGATTGCAGATATTTATAAGGCAGAATGTGACAATTGTTAATTATCATCCTATCCATTCCATACTATTTAATATTTGCGCCCCTCATAGCTAGCACAGTAGATGTTTATAGATATACCATTCATACAACAATTCAAAAATATACCGTTTCCTTATGTTTGTGTGCGACATAATTCTTCAGAGTTTTTGTTTGAAAGATCTTTATACGGTTGGATTAAGTCTTCGAAACAATAGCCATCGTGCTTAGAATTGTTGTGAGCATATTATTTGTTATAAAGTCGTTAAGATCATTTCTTCACACATAAATTATCTCTGTTTTGTTTCAACGTTTTTCTTTCGAGACGAGGATTATTGAAATGATGAAAATCACATTGTGTTTTGTACTGTTACCCTTGGTTTGAAAAATAAACTGTAATAAATTTAGAAATGAAATTGAGAATCGAAATGGGGAATGTGTCAAAGAGACAGCAACCCGACCAAAGAGCAGACAACAGCCTAAGGCCATCAATGGGTCTTCAACACTGCTAGAAAATCCCGCACCTTGAGGCGGGCTTTAGCTGGCCCCTAAACAAAAATGTGCACTAGTTCAGTGAAAATGGACGTCACACTAAACTCCGAAACATATAAATGAACTAAAATTAAAAAAACATACAAGACTAACAAAGGCCAGAGGCTCCTGACTTGGGACAGGCGCAAAAATGCGGCAAGTGTGTATAACAGTCACGTATATCAAATAGTAAATATATTTCCCTGCATTTATTACACATTACAGCCATATTTATAAGTTTCTAAATCTTAATTGAAATTCACCATAGTAAACTTTGTGTTAATATAATTTTGGAGAAAGTTAACACTTTATAAATGATATTTTTGTGCGATTTATTACATTGGTTGCGATGAATTACCGTGATTTCCCAGTGACTTGAGAGTTTAGCGAAGCAACGTCACCGTTGTTTCGGAGCTTGGGTGTTGTCAAGACGTCGTCGATTACGTCGCATCAAAGCAAATTGTGAATGCGTAGAAAAAGATAAAAATTTTTAGCATTTTTTACTTTAATTCCATTAAAAAGCCCATTGTCAATGTAATAAAAAGAATAACTAATCAAAGAATTTTAATGTCGAAAAATATTCAACTCGAGACCAAACAACACTGATAATTAACTCATGCGCTACGCGCATTCGTGAATTAATGTGTTGTTCGGTCACTCGTTGAATATTTTTCGATACTTGAATTCACCGATTAGTTATTCTTTAAATATTTATCCAGAAATTACTAATAGGATATCTTAAACAAAAGCAAAAAAATCAAAGGCAGTATAATTCAGGGCAAGGTCAATTTCATCAAAAAGATCAAAGGTAATACAATCCAGGGCAAAGTCCATTTCATCAAAATGATCCAAAGCAATTCAATTCAGGGCAAGGTCAATTTCATCAAAAAGATTAAAGGCAGTACAACCCAGGGCAAAGTCAATTTCATCAAAATGATCCAAGGCAATTCAATCCAGGCCAAGGTCAATTTCATCCAAATGATCAAAGGCAATACAATCCAGCCAGGGCTAGGTCAATTTCATCAAAATGATCAAAAGCAGTACAATCCAGTGCAAGATCAATTTCATCAAAATGATCAAGGGAAGTACAATCCAGTGCAAGGTCAATTTCATCAATGATGGTAAACCTCAGCAAGATCAATTACATCTTAACAGTTAAACTTTATATAATCCAGGATTTGCTTATAACATTAGACCGACATGGCAGCCTGGACCTACTCTTGAACTCTGCCCTCAAACTACCTGATGGGATTCCATAATAGACCTCAACTACCAGATTATCAACAAACAAGTTACCACCATAAGCATAAGAAAGTGATAAATGAAATGCATGGGAATAAAGATAAAAAAAAAAAAAACTCTTCTTTTTATAACTGAATTAAATACACAAAGGCAAGCAGAAAATCAGGTTAGAGCACTCATAACAGAAAAGCAAAATGAAAAAAAAGAGAAGCTAAAATGCAATTGGTAGACTTACAACACCCGAGTCTTCTATATATGAAGAACAAAAAGTCATCAACAAAGAAAACCCATTGAATACGACATACAACCAACTTTGCCAAGAAGAAAATACGATATTATCACTGGAGGCCAAAACACAAAATAGAGAAAAAGCTACAACATTACCAGACACAGAAATGATAGAACCGAGCAATGGTCATACCCCAAATATCATTCTATCAAATCAACATACAGCAGATGGAAAAAACTCTAATCAGCATTTTTAGACAAATCAGGCCTCTCAAAGGAACTACCAGACCACAAACAAATAGAGAAGGAGACGGAAATACTACTGAGACAATGTTTGGGATTGTCACAATGAACATTGAGGGAATCAAGGATAACAAACTGTATCTAAAAGAACTACTTAAAGCAAATTCAATACTATGTTTACAAGAACATTGGCCGCATGGATATTAAATCAACCAAAATTAATGAAATCCTGCCAGATCATGATTATCATATATCATGCTTTGATGATACCCTTATTGATCTGGACTTACAAAGAAGAAGGGGGTAAAGGTTGAATAGTAACTATATGGCCACTAACTATCTCTCATAAGGTCAGGAAATCAGAAAAAGAAGAGAGAATAGTAGTAGTAGATATTCAATCTGAACCAGTTGAAATAGTGCTGATTAACAATTATATGCCAACAATGGGGACAGGATCAGAAAAAGAGTACAGAGAACATTTGGACAAACGTACATCTATGATTGATAAATATGAACAAGCACCCCATGTCTACATCATTGGTGACCTGAATGGAACACTTATGCCTAATAGAGTCAATTATAATGACAGACTACTTAAGAACTTCTGCAGACAACATCAACTTAAACATACAATAAGAAATTCTCACAGACCAACGTTTTATCATCATAATGGAAATTCCACCTCACAGATAGATTACATCTTAGAAAACTGCAGGGGTTGTAACCTTCTAGATTCAACTATTATGGACCAAAATTCCCTCAACAGCTCAGCACATGTACCAGTCAAGCAAAAACCAATCTGATTGTTAAACAAAATGGTAAAAGAACTCAACTGGCAAGAAGAAAACTATTTTGAAATGGGAAGAAACGGACATTGAAAACTACCAACAAAAAGTCAGTCAAGTGAGACAAAAGCCTGAAATGAAAAATAAAACTGATGTAGAACAACAAGCAATCAATGTTATAGATACCCTACAGGAAGTCAGCAAACTAAACGTTGTTAAGAAAATAGCTTCCAAAAAGGACCGAAATGGAAAGCTTCTGTAAAGGTAAAGGAATGCATAGAGAAAAATAAAAAAAGCATTCTATGCATGAAAACAAAAAGATAGACCAAAGAATGAAGAAAATCTAGAATATCAAGGTATAAACGAGAGCTAAGAAACTAAATTAGAAAAGAAGACCATACCGATAAACAAAATTTTTATAATAACTTAATGGATAAACCAGATTAAAAGACTTATATAGACTGATCAGAAGAAACAAACATGAGTCTAAAGACGCAAACTCCACATTAATTAAAGATGAGAACAATGGAGAAGTAATAAACCCAGAGGAACAATCACAAATATTTGCAGACTATTATGAAAAACTAGCAGTCCTATCAAATGAAGAGCACTATGATGAAGAGTACTTATAAGAGAGCAAGTATAGACTTGCATTAATGAACAATGTTATTAAACATACAATAGATGAATTCAGCATCACAACATTTAATGGACAGGAAATTTTGAAAGCAATAGCCAGGCTTAATTTAGGAAAAACAGCAAACGAATACTCGCTGACACCAGAACATTTCAAATATGTAGGTAGAAGCATAAGTCCATATGTATTGTCTCTATTTAATAACATAATGCAGACAGGTAAGATTCCTAGAGTTTTCAAGACAGGAATCTTGACATCCGTATGTAAAAAAAGGCAAGGACTCCACATTACAAACTAACTACAGAGGAATAACAGTAACATCTGCCCTAGGAAAAATATTTGAATATGCAATACTAGACAAAATGACAGAACTAAATAACAGCCAATCAGACTTGCAATTTGGATTTACACAAGGGTTGTCTCCCATCATGGCAGCATTATTAGTAGGAGGGAATAGTCCATGCAAACCAGTAAAATATGACCATGCCTCTAGCCACACATTAGACAGTCAGTCACATGATTCTTTTGGAAAAGCTGTTCTATGAAGTGCAATCTGACATATGGAGAGTTGTAAAAGACTTATATAGTAATATGTCATCAAAAATTAAATGGAATAAATTAATAATATAAACAAGCAATTTCCAATACACCAAGAAGTAAGACAAGGGGGGGGAGGGGTATTGTTAACTCACCTATAAAACTGTATATCAACGACTTACCAGAGGAATTAGAAAGGGGAGGACTAGGACTAAACATAGGACTTGAGTATTGTGGAAGTCCACTCTGTGCTGACGACATTGTACTGATGACCACTGATGAAACAGAAATCTAAGCAATGTTAGATATTGCCTACAAATACTCCTGTCAGCATCGATACAATATTAATCCACAAAACAGTACATTAATTAAAACAGAGCGGACCAAAACAAGCACCAAACAACATCTTACAAATCCAATACAACAGGACCAACAGACAACCCATCTAGGAATTATAAGAGCATGTAAAAATGAAACAAAATGTGTAACCAGGAGAACACTCTACACTCTAATACCTGTTGGTGTAAATTGGCAAGAAGGACTAAACTCTAGAACGGCATATAAGATATATCAAATCTAGGTGAGACCCAAACTACTATACTGATTAGAAGTCCTACCTCTTAATTCTACCCAAATGTCAGACTTAAAGCAATTCCACCAAAAACTCTTAGATGCTTTCAATCACTACCTATAAGAACAGCTACTGCAGCAGTATATATGTTACTAGGAACATTACCATTAGAGGCAGAAAAACACAAAAGACAGCTAAGCCTCTTATACTCAATACTGGCATCAGAAAACACAAAGCTGAAAAATGTTATGGAAAGACAGATGACAGTAAATGCAGGGAACAATGATAGTTTTGTTTTCAAGGACACAAGAGATCTTAAAGTATTATAATTTACCAACTATTTCAGAATTTAAAGAACAACTGCCTTCTAAAATACAATGGAAAAAGACATTTACCGAAGTATTAGGGATAAATGATCAACCATCCTGCAAAAAAAAATCCACATTGAAACGATGTAATATTCAAATGCCTAAAATCCATGAAGTCCATTTGGTATGGAGAACTTTACCATCATTGACATATGAAGTTAAAAAGGCAAACATTAAAGCTAGGTTTCTGACAGGAACTTATCTACTTATCTACTACAAGAACATGTTCAGAGATTCACTGGAAACACTGAAAAAAATGTCATTTGTGTTAAATTGAAAAGGAAGATATATTGCACTTCATGCTTAGATGCCCAGCGTTAAATGCACGACAAAAGGTATTACCTGAACTTAAACATAGGATAGTGAACATCATTGGCCAGAATAAGTGGCATGAACATTTCAATGGAAATAAAGAATTGCTAGTGCAAACAATCATTAACTGCACCAAATTTGAAAAGAATATTCTAACAATTAACCCGGAAACTAGAAAAAATAGGCAGAAAGCTGTGCTATGAAGAACATTACTCCGTCAAAGGTTAGTTGTAACAGGACAGCATGAGGCAAAGGGCCCTTGATGCAAGTAATCAAGTATCGTATAAATGGGTGAATAGATATTTCACCTACAAAACAAAATACTAATTAATTAATAATTCTAAAGTACGGAGTCTAATTATAGTAATGTTAACTTAGACCATAGTATTTATATTTACCAACACTTTATAAAAGTCCCATTTAAGGATATAAAATTTAAGAAAAATAAGTTATTATAGATTTAAAAAAGTTTTAACTATTCATTTTACTTTTAACATGGTTAAACAGACTGAAACATGAAATGGCAAATATTTATTAGAACTTTAAAGACTGTATAATAAATGTTATGATGATAAACCTATACCTCCATCAAGTATCAGGCAATAAATCAAGGAAACAGATAAATAAACTCCATGTTTTATAAGTTTTTAAACCTCTATCACATAACGAATACAGGGATTAAACTGAGATTCTATGTGTATATATATAGGCATTATGTAAACAAATCACTCGCACTAATAAGTGTAAATAGAATTCAATTATGGTTTTTACATCTCTGTATATTTTTTTTTGGACAAAAATATTTTATGAAAGAATGTATATAACCCTTTTTGATATAGAATTTTAATTCTTAATCTAGTAAAATTTAGGGCTTTTAATACCGTGTAACACAGGTTCTCCGATAACGGAGGAATCTACAAAGAGTAGAAGAACAGGAATCCACAAAAAATATTTGAATGTACACGAGACCACTTTATTTTTCAACGAAATATTTGAAATTTTGGACAGGAAAAATTAGTGCTGCACACAACATTCATTTAATGAAATACTAGAACACACCCGGGTCCGTGACTGAATTAAAGTACCTACGCCTTATTTTTAGTGTGGATTTTTAGTATTCGTATTGTCATCTGATAAAGTCATGCTTATTATAAGATCTACAGTTTTCTTTGGTTTCAAAATTTTTCTGTTTGACCCGTCCTGGTTTTCTTACTTCAACCGAAAACTACATTAGACATATAATATTGGAATCGTTATCGGATTCGACCCGGAACTTGTTAATTATTGGTAAAATCAATTATTTGTGGAAAACAAAAGGGCCTAGAATGCTGTAATTTTTAATCAACACCATTGTCCTATATAAGAAAAATGCCTGTACCAAGTCAGGAATATGACAGTTGTTATCCATTCGTTTGATGTGTTTGAGCTTTTAATTTTGCCGTTTGATTAGGGACTTTCCGTTTTGAATTTTCCTCGGAGTTCAGTATTTTTGTGGTTTTACTTTTTTTTTTATATTAGTTATATATAAAGTTGAATTCTTTTATTCGTCGTTTTTATGTCATGCCGGCTAACAAATTGGACCTCGTTATTTTGGCAGTATAGATACACAATTACTTACCTTTGTAAAAACTATTCATTCGTTTATAGAGTTGTATTTTTAAATGTACTCGATCTTCTATTCCTTGACTACATTGTAACTACACCTATAGCTTTTTTGTTTATACATAATAAATTGTCTATTCTCTGTCATCGTATTTAAATGTTCAAACAGTACAGCATACAATATAAAGATTTGATATGATTGCGAATTATACAACTATCCAGCAGAGTACAAATGACGTGGATGTCAGCAACAATTGCTCACCTTCAACAAAGAGCAGCAACCACTGCGTCTATTCAGTACCTATTTGCTGTCATTTTTGCATGTCAGCGTTATATGGGATTATGTATATTAGATATGATTTGGACAATATAGTTTATTCAATCTTATTTCAAATTCAATTAACACTAAGACGTTATAGGGATTATGACAAAATATGAAAATTCTGAGTTCTTCCGGATAATGCATAAGATTATATAACAAAATTTGAACAAAAAGTGTAAATCCAATTTTAGAATAATTATTCTTGAATTTCTATAAGCACCACATGGGACTTTACAGCTACATTTAATATACGTCTAAATAATAACCTGGATTGAATGACTTATTTAATCTGATAGAAAGTGTTAATCTTTGTTGGGCATTGAAATTCATTAAGATTTAAATTTGATTGCAACAGCAACGTATTCAGTATCGTCTTCAGCGTCTTTTGTCAGGTGGTAAGTAATGTATATATAGGTATTGATCTTAATTAGTTGAATTGGGAATACTGCATGAGTAGTTTGTAATTATTTATAATACAGCTGGGCTACTGAGCACATTAATCACGTCTCAACTTCAGTCAGAGGGAAAAGTAAATGACTCCATCACTTCTGTTTTCACAACATGATACAATACAATGTAATTGGCCATCCAGTATTTATCATGCTTTACCATAAAATACGCCTAAATTACAAGACTCCCTTCCTAATTATTGACATCTAGCATTTTTGTATGAATACTTATAGCATAGTGTACATTAGATACACACCTTCACGGGTGTATCTAATGCAAATATATTAAGGAGATAACCAAAGCAGTAATAGAAATCAAATGAACAGCGGCCAAATAAACTCATCATAGATACCAAAAAGCTGACCAGAGACGCTCGAAGACAATAAAAAAATGCAAACTATTGTATCACACTATTCTATATTTCTTAAACATCTTTCATTGACTTACAAGTCTTCAAGAATAATCAAAGGTTTTTCAAGTCGTTATTATAACTTTGAATGCACTTGTACGACAAATCTAAATTATTATAAATAAATAAGTTTTGCAGTTATTCACAATTTATATTTGTCAAATCAGGGACCTATATATAAAGTCCAAGGTCAGCATATGTAATTTATGGTGTTGTCCCTGTTTAACACTTGGTTATCCGAATGGAAAATGTCTGCAGTCACATATTTAGACGTACAAAATGAAAAATATCGAATTAACTGCTTGGTAAGAATCATAATCCTTTACGACGAACAAAAACCGCTGATTTCATGCAATTCATCTGTATGCAAATATAAATTATGTACTGTTTTACAACCCTAGATTAAGCCAACGAGAGCATACCCAGACTAGTAATCGCTGGGCGTTTATCACAGTGAAGGCGGGTTTGTCATGATACAACATAGCAGCATACGATAAAACCTCGCTGAGGGAAGGACACAAAATTTGCTATAATAACGGTTTAAATGAGATCAATTGAAACCGTTATTATCATTGATATATTTTCTAATATGTTACCAGCAGACGGATTCTACTGAACTTTTTTTGATATATAGAGGTTTACATTAAGGCGACGGTATTTTATCGATGTTAAATCTCGTAAGGTTAAGGTAAAGTAAAGAGCTACGCCACCGATTTTGGTAAGTTTTTTCATACAATTGTGGCTGAATAAAATAATGTTAAATGAATTCATTCAAAATAGTTGAACATTTGAATAGAAAACAAATCGGTTAAAAACGTTCTTAAACCTGTTCTGAAATCAACAAATCTCTAATTTTAAATCCTTAGATATTTTTTTTTAAATGATATGTTGTTGAGGCATAAATTTCCGAATGAATACATGTATGAATTATAACATTAAGTGATTAGGAGAAATCAATTTACAACAACTTTAATCTAGCAATAAATAAACTCATCATAGATACCCGGAATAACATTTTTTACGCCAGAAGAACGTCTACAAAAGATTCGCCAGAGACACTCGAATAAAAAAAGTAAAAACAGTTAAAACAGTATTTACGAAATACAGTATTCTCTAATAAAAAAAAAAATTGTCATAAGTAACAGTACAAGTGGAGATAATTTAATTTTAGTTTATCGTCAATTTGTAAATTTTCCGTTTGATCTTACAGCCTAATATTTTCTAGATCAGGGACAGGACTTGATACTCGAAAATATAAGACAATGACGTCATGAATCAGTAAAGCAACGTCACTTGTCCATGTCCATCCTCGTCAATTGATCAATTAAATGCACGCGACTTCTTTCTTACAACCGAACAACTATCGCAACGTTTTGTACCCGTAAAAATAGTTTTACTATTTCATTTTATTTCATATTCTCAACCAAAAAAACATACAGTTAAGACCAATTGCCGATAAAAAGAATAATGGCATTTTATTATTTTTATACCGACTTCATCAGCTCGAATATCAGCTCGCCCTAATGGGCTCGCTTGATATTCTTGCTGATAAAGCCGGTATCAAAAATAAAAATGCTATTATCCTATATATGTATAGATGCTCTCGTTTACTTCCAAACATAAAAAATCCAGCGAAACAAAGGAATTTTCTTATTTTATTGATATAGGAATAATCATCACCTTATTTGCGATACAAGCAATGTAGTTTGAGAATCAAATGACATTTGATGGTAACATTTAATGAAAATGTCAGGTAGCTCTTTCGCACGGCTGTCATTTGGTATATCGAAACAAATTATACGAAAGAATGAAGTTAAGGTGGTCAAGCGTTGCGATCGGATCATGTAAGAGTTGGTATCGGATCGTGAATGCAATAAAATAAAATCCAACTTTAAAATCTGTGATAAAAATCCATTTTATTATCGAAAGGTGGAAAAAATAAAAAATAAAAAAAGAAATTTGTCTGTCAAAATGGTTCTATTCCCTGAATGATACTGTGCACTGCGGTAGAGAAAAAGGAAGTGTTCTTTTTTTTTTTCAGAAAACACAAGATGTGGTACCTTTGTGACTCATTGAAGAGCAAACAAGGCTTGAATCTACCAGGTATAGAACCACTAATTTCCGGTCTGAAAGAACATACAAGAAGGTGTTGCAACTCGAAAGGGTCCTTAGGTTGCCTGTTTCGAGATAAAATGTCAGTTCTATTCAATATAATATCGCCATTTTCAAGTTGCAGTCCAAGTTTCCGCACTGCATTCGGAACGACCTGTCTTGTAGAAACAACCTATTTTATTAATTGTTTTCTTTTTTCTCGTTCTGAATATGCATGGAATATTTTATACTGGACGCTAAGCAACCAACAATAAATTAATTTTATCAACATATAAGGGGGTCAAAAACTGCTCATCGCAGGGTACTTTTATTTAAAATTATTTTTCTCACGGTTTTTCTCCATCTACCTAGATTATAGTATAAATTTTCTCACCACTATAATATTAGGTTGACATTTGGTATTTACAATTGTTCTCTACAATAGATTCTTTAGAGGTTGACATTTGGTATTTACAATCTGTCTTCACACTAGAATTTTATTAGGTTAACCTTTAGTATTAACAATTGGTCTCTATATTACTGTACTTAGAGGTTGACAATTGATAATTTGTCTCCAAACTAAAGTATTTAGAGGTTGAAATTTTGTATTTACAATTTGTCTCCACACTACAGTACTTAGAGGTTAACATTTGGTATATACAATTTGTCTCAACAATAGGGTATGTAAAGGTTGACATTTATTTTTTTCAATTTGTCTCCACACAAGAGTATTTAGAGATCGAAAATGTGTAGGTACAATTTGTCTCAACACTAGAGTATTAAGAGGGGAACATTTGGTGTTTTCAATTTGTCTCGATACCAGAGTATTAAGAGGTTGACATTTGGTATTTACAATTGTGTCTCAACAATAGAGTATGTAAAGGTTGATATTTTGTTTTTTTTCAATTTGTCTCCACACTAGAGTATTTAGAGGTCGGAATTTTGTAGTTACAATTTGTCTCAACCATAGAGTCTTAAGAGGCTGACATTTGGTATTTATAATTTGTTTAAACAATAGAGTATGCAGAGGTTGACATTTTGTATTTTCAATTTGTCTTCACACTAGAGTATTTAGAGGTTAATATTTGGTATATACAATTTGTCCCAACAATAGGGTATTTAGAGGTTGACATTTTGTATTTTCAATTTGTTTCCACACTAGAGTATTTAGAGGATGACATTTGGTATTTACAATTTTGTTTTAACACTAGAGTTTTTAGGGCTTGACATTTGGTATATACAATAGACAACTTTCGAGTTCGATGCATTTCCGTCAAAAACTTAGGTTTTGGTGAACATCATTCGTGCGTTTAGGGCATCGTCACTTCCGTTCCCATGTTGAGTGAGTGGTTGGAAAACTATGATGCTACATTGGACGAATTATTCGGCAAATTGAATTCTCACAATTGACAATCAGCACTGCTGTCATTAGGGTATTGTGATTAAGTACCTACAGAAAAAAACATTATTTCTAGTTTATCCTGCACAATAACGATCACTAAGACGCTTGATGTACGTTAATAGTGCAGGGATACAGGCGATCCCCTCTATCTGGTAAATGACGTCATAAAGGCGCGCATAATTGACGAGTTTTTTCCGGTGACGGACAAACTCGAAAGTGGTCTATTGTGTCTCAACAATAGGGTATTTAAAGGTTGACATTTATCTTTCACAATTTGTGTCACCACTAGGGTATTTAGAGGTTGACATTTGGTAAGTACAATCTGTCTCAACACCCTGGTATTTAGAGGTTGAAACTTTGTAATTGCAATTTGTCGCAACACTAAAGTATTTATAGGTTGACATTTGGTATTTACAATTTGTCTAAATCCTCAGCTATTTATAGGTTGACATGTAGTATGGATGCGTATCACACTGAAGGCTACTTGCACAAAAACTGCTCCAACAGATTTTTGGCATGGTGATTTCTACTTACGAGTCTGAATATCCCTTTATTATCTTTCGCCTCTGTTTTAAAAGAAATAACGACTGAAATCGACACTACATACGTTTTACGATCCACTCACCAATTGGTTAACTGAAACGATGTTACTGTGCCTCATGCGACATGTTTTCTCGGTTTTAGATCTTTAGATACCAGTATAAGCGTCTGTTTTGTAATTTAACTGAGTGTGTCTTTTTCCTGATTGTTGCATTTTGACTGAGTGTGTATTTGCATGGCAGGAGAGGCACGCATAGCAGAAGACGCTTACCCTGTCGACGCACCAGGTCTTGCTCCTTTCGGAGTTT
Source organism: Mytilus coruscus (assembly GCA_017311375.1). NCBI lineage: Eukaryota > Metazoa > Mollusca > Bivalvia > Mytilida > Mytilidae > Mytilus > Mytilus coruscus. The sequence goes on along the minus strand of CM029596.1, from coordinate 4,900,981 downwards.
ATGCAAGTCCTTCAGTTTTTGTTTGTTACCTTGATTTGTCTCCCTTTTAATATTTAACGAAATTTGAACATCGGTAAGCTACTGTCGTCTTAAGTATAAATTTGACAACAACATGGCAAAAAATGAATGATGACGAAAGACAAACAAGTACATAACACTCTACATAGCAAACTAAACACTGAGCAACACGAAGCCTAACCAAAACTACGGGTGATCTCATGTGCTCGTGAATGGTAAGCAGATCCTGTTCCACTAATTGCACTCATCATCTTGCTGTCCTTCAGGGATGTCACAATCGTGGAGAACGGGATTTTGATTACGAAAATTGGAAAATATCCGTGGTCACACAGATATTCCATAAAGGTCTACCAAGTCGTGATGGCGTCCGTAAAACTTTCGAGTAGATGATTTCAACTTTACCAATAGGAACAATTGCTTCAATAGTTGCCTTGTTAGCATAAACCTCTATCTAGGAAATCATGACAGGAAACCCAAGCTCAGAAATACCGTATCAACTAGGAGATATATTCACCATATGCAATCGCTGCTTGAATGTTGCTACATATAGATTGAACGTTCACAACGGGATACTGAACTTTACTGTATCTGTGGTATGCTTTATTTCAAGTTCGGTGGGATTAATGCGTTCAGCATAGTCATCAAACATTTTATTAAGAAGACATCATCTATATATCGGAATGTGAAGTTACAGGATAATGCTTCTTTTTGTTCCTCCTGGGAAGCTTATGCATGAAGTCTGTCTCGTATGAATTTAGGCAAAAAGGGGGGCACAGTTTGTTTTCATAGCAATGTTGATTATTTGTTGAAAAACAAATCCTCCAAACGTAAAAAACATGTTGTTCATAATAAAATCAAGCATCGTGATGATATCAACTTCAGACAATTTTTTGTTTGAATTAGAGTGGTCTTTAACAGACAATGATTTATTCATTCACAAACAAGATATTTTTTCTATGTTTGCAATTCTTTCAATCGGTCTTTAAGTTCGGAATTCGGAATACACATGTCCTAGTGTAAAGGATAAAGAAGTGAGGTGCTGTTATATTATTGTAAGGGGAAAGCGACTTAGAATGTATGTACTATGATTTTTGGAATTTTATAGTATCCACCTCCGAAGAGTAGGTTGTTTCACAGCCACTCTGAAGACCAGCTCTGATAAAATGGATGTTAATAGTTTGAATAGAGGTTTCATGGAGTACTTGGCATATCAAGCAATATAACGTTGTTTGCCGTGAAAGTATATACTGAGTTTCTGTGTGATTTATCAATGTCTACTTCGGTTATCAAGCAGTTGTATGCGGAGCTATTTCTTTTTCAACTATAATATATATTTGTCATGGAAGTAGGAGAGGTTCTTAGCAACATTTAGGTCTTTGATGATAAATGTAACATGAGTATTTATAGACACATTCAATTATTTATCTCTAGTTTGTATCAACGACCTAAAGTCTTAACTCATGCATAAACCTTATCCAGTTCTGATTTTCGAGTTAAGTCCATTGCATGGAATTAACCTCGACTGACTCCGTTGCATTTTGAAGTTCTGCCTCCAATTTATGTATTTATGCTCACGATATTTCGGTCCTTAGTCAACACATTTCACAGAAAAGAGTTGTTGACCATGTTCAGGTCACCAATAAAATAGCCAGCCAGATTGTATCTGAATTGGAAAAATGCAAAGGTGCAGTCAGGAAGTTAAGACTTGTTGAGAACCTGCAACACTAATTTTTAATAGCCAATTTTTGTCGCAATAGGTTTGGTATAGGTATAAGATATACTAAGAAAAGACTGTCGATATTATTCACTTATATTTGAGCATTGAACAAAGTCGCTTTATCGGACTATTTATGACGTCCTTACACTAAATACGCTGAATGTGTACTGATTAATACTTCGAACTAATCTTAATTTGTATTGTCCGAAAAAAAAACCCACTTTTCATCTTTCGAGATGGGCGAATGTTGATGGGTATGAAGGTGTTACCATATATAGGACAGTGCATTTTATATTATATTATGATAACCTTCATGTGACATTGAACTTTAATCGTATTGTTAAATAAAGTATTTTGTTTGGACCCTGTCAGGGCCATAATTTGTTTTATCTTTTGAAGTAAGCACTTGGTTTGTTACACATATGAATAATCTCAAAACTATTGGAAATGACATGTGATCTAGTCTCGGATTCTGTGAAGACTCTAAAACCATATATAAATTCTTAATAACCATTATGCAACCTTTATAGTTCACCATAGGTGTTGTCCCCTTACAACATACACTGTTGAGTTACTTCAAAACTGTTTACAGTCCAATTCTTATATATTCACACATTTTATGAAAAGACCTTTCCATTGCACCATAAAAGTTTTGGCCTGTCCATTTCCGGGATGAACTCTCTAGATTGATGAGAGACATGTGGTATAGTTTACATAAACAATTCTTACTAGTATTCTGTTGTTTATACATAGGGCAGATCCTGTTTTGATGTCGGGAGACGACCCTAGTACATCAGTATGAACAGAATTAAGAATAGCATATTTTTTATCCTTACATCACAAATCAGCATATTTTTGAAGTGATATTTTTGGTGGTTGCACACCTAAGTATAAGTAAAGACTTTCAAACATATATTTCCAGATTAAGTTTAGTTAGACGATGATAGATGTAGTATGCAGAAATGACCACATCACTTTGAGTATTATGGCAGGTCTCACTGGGACTTTGTAATGATGAACATTAGCCGCTTTTCCTTTGCTTTTGGTTTGTCAAATGCATACATGTAGTTATTTTGTGTCATAAATTTATACACTACATAATAACATTAACAGTACCAAATTTACTGTACCAGATGTATATCTTGGTATTTAACATTTCTTCTCTGCTCGAGCCAAAAGTATTTGAAAATCCTAAACCTAAAACAAAACGTTGAAGAGCGGAAAATCTCTCTTCTTCATTATATGGTATTTAACAATTTGTAAGTAGCTATACCATATGTTACAAAATAAGATACCACATAGCAATAGAAAAAGTAGAAGAAAGACCAACAACACAATGGCTAAAAGAAACCTTAGGAAAAACATAAACCCACCAAAATACCAGACATCTCCTAGAGGGTCAGTCGTTCATGATCCACTGCTCATATTTCGTATAAACGAAGCAGCCGTTCATGATTTCCTAGGCATCTGTCGTGTAAACGAAGCACCCGACATGATTCACTGGGCATCTGTCGTATAAACAAAGCAGCCGTTCATGATCCTCTGAGCATCTGTCGTGTAAAAGAAGCAGCCGTTCACGATCCACTGAGCATCTGTCGTGTAAAAGAAGCAGCAGTTCATGATCCCTTAGCATTTGTCGTGTAAACGAAGCAGCCGTTCATGATCCACTGAGCATCTGTCGTGTAAAAGAAGCAGCAATTCATGATCCCCTTAGCATTTGTCGTGTAAACGAAGTACCCGACATGATTCACTGGGCATCTGTCGTATGGTACAAGCAGCAGTTCATGATCCCCTGAACAGTTATCTTGGTGAGAGACTGCTTATTGAACCATGTAGACGAGCATAATTTTTTTCTCATATGAAAAGGCATTTGTTTACGTCTACGTCCAGGTTTTTTAACGCAATACTATAGGTTGCACTTTGTAAATATAGCTGTTTCTCAAACCACGCCTCTTTTGGGGAGATATAGAATATTCATAGATAATTAGTTTTGTTTACATACTGGTTCCCAGTTATGATCTCTATGTTTCATCTCATAGAGACATAACTTGGGAATGTTACCAGTAAATATACATATGCATATTGTTTATATTGAAATCTGTGGTAATCCTACAGTTAAGGTAGGGGTAGTTAAGAAATTTAGTGTTAGTTTAAACTCTTAGAAGTTCGGGGCATATAAACGTTGAAAATATGCCGCACAGCCTTATATTTTGACCTTTTTAACAAATAGTAGTGCATTTTAACTTTCCATTCTAGGATATGATTTTTTTCAAAACTTCATAGTAAAAGTGGTACAGTTTTAGCCGTAAAAGGAGTTCCTATGGGAAATTGCATTGTCAATATTTACAGAAATGCAACCTATATTGGGTGAAAAAAGAGAACATACAGAATTTAACAAAAGTTTGGTTTATCTCACAGATTTTAATGAAATAAACTCAAATATGAAGTTTTATAAATATTTCATGAAGATTGAGAAAATCCTGGGCCTTAACTATGATGACTCAGCATAAATTCACAGTTTACAGTATGCATAGTTTACTTAAAGCCCTGAATGCAAAATAAATTCATAATATATGCATATTTGTAAATTAAATTGTTTAGAAGTGCTTATTTTTACTCTTCGCAGTCATTGAAACTCATAGATCCTTCCTGAATATTATTGGTGGGGTGTTTTTGTCCTGTCGATAACCCAAAAGTAAGCCGTAACACCTAAATCTGCTTTTTTGTCACCGCGACATAAAAATACAGGCTAGAAACACAAAAATATCTCAACAAAACTTACAATAGTGTGTCCTATCCTGAATATGTACTAAATATTCCATATTGCTAGAAACAGCAGAATAATTTAGGAAATTTGAGGCCCCAGGGGCAAAAAACAGAGAAAATTGCCTACCCCCTGGGTCATAAAACAAATAATATAACTTGTAAATGCTATGATTTTATGATTTTAAAGGTCTTTATATAGAAAACAATAACTGTGCTTGAAAGTTATGCAAAAATCAGATGTTAGCAGTCATTTCTATAAAATTTTAAGTGAATTTGTACATCAGACTGGTATCTGCATACATACAACTATTGCAAATATGGCTTTGTTTTAACACTTTTAGTTCATATATTAGCTAAATTATGTCAGATATATGGTTAGAGATGATACTGTTGTGACAAAAAATCTAAACTGACCATTTGAGGTAGAAATTGTGAACTTTCATTGAAAAATAGGCATACAGTAAGATGTGGACTGGAGACAGAGGCAGGATTGGATACTTTATATAATCTTGAATGTTGGAATGATTGACTGCTAAACATTACATTTGCAGTATTCTGAAATGCTTTCAATTTGTTATCAGAACAGTTTTAAACAGGTTCTAGGCATTCCATGTCAGAAAACATGCAAATAGGGTAAGCTGGCAATAATCAAAGTATTGTTTTCAAATTCTTTAAAAAACTGAAACAGGGGAGGGGGTATAAAATGTACAGTAAAAGAAAACTTAGAGTATATGCAGTGATTTCTTTAAGGCTATAATTCTGATAAATAAGTATTAATGTGATAAAAAGTGTTTTTAGAGAGTTTTCTATTTGAATAAATGTCTGTATAGGTTGCACTTTGTAAATACAGCTGTTTCTCAAACCACACCTCTTTTGGGGAGATATAGAATATTCATAGATAATTAATTTTGTTTACATACTGGTTCCCAGTTATGATCTCTATGTTTCATCTCATAGAGACATAACTTGGGAATGTTACCAGTAAATATACATATGCATATTGTTTATATTGAAATCTGTGGTAATCCTACAGTTAAGGTAGGGGTAGTTAAGAAATTTAGTGTTAGTTTAAACTCTTAGAAGTTCGGGGCATATAAACGTTGAAAATATGCCGCACAGCCTTATATTTTGACCTTTTAAAAAATAGTAGTGCATTTTAACTTTCCATTCTAGGATATGATTTTTTCAAAACTTCATAGTAAAAGTGGTACAGTTTTAGCCGTAAAAGGAGTTCCTATGGGAAATTGCATTGTCAATATTTACAGAAATGCAACCTATAAGTGTTCACATTTTTGAATAAAGATTTGTTTTTATAGTATACTACTAATGAGTTCATTACTGTTCAAATTATCCGATACAATTGGTAAGACAATCCAATTCTTCAGTTTGTTAGAACTTCATTAGTAATTCCTGTAATATATTATCATTTGAGGTTGAACAAAAAGCGCTGCTGCTGGTACAAATTACATTGACACATGACAATCTTTAAAACTAAAATTAACGAGCAACATATTTAATTTTCTAACGAATCACATGCGTATCAATGATATGGGGTATTATTATCTTACTCCAATTTTGATGCGAAGCATATTAAAACCACTTTCAAAGCAAATACAAAATTAGGTCAAACGTATTTCCGAAATCTCATATGTACATTATTCATAATCAATAGAAATAATAATAGATTTATTTGAACTTTGACTTATGACTTAAATTATACATATATTCCACAAAACTTATAGAATTTTTAATCTTCTAAACTTGACAACATAGGAGTGCATTTTTCCAATCTTCAGTGTCTTCATCTAATAAATTATCATTTCCCGCTCTGCTGCAACATCTGCATTGTATGTTTTGTTTAGTATAGTTTACACATGCATGTAATATTTGCAACTGGACCTTAAACACCAATTCATCATCATCATCATCATCATCATCATCATCATAAATTACTTTCATTGAACTGAGGAAAAGAAATTAAATTGTTTTACCAGACATAAATATATTCGTATTCAAAATAAAAACTCATGACGTTTCATAGATAAATATGAATTCTGTGTTCCTGAAAATGCATTTCAATCCAACATAGAACCAAGAATGTCGAGTGTCTCATGTAATATACACTACCTTTGCCATAAACTAAACCCATTCAGCAAATTGTCAAACTGGGTTTAATTCCCTTTACAATTCAAAATCTCTTATCAATTATTGAAAAAATATATATAATAGTTAACCTAATTTTGTTAATAATAGAAATATAATATAACCAGCGATAATTAATCTATTTTAAGCATATAATCTAGAATTATGAGATCGTATTTATGAAATAGTCAGGGAGTAAGTTAACAAGTTATTTGAATTAGATTTCATCCCGCTGTTGTCGTGCTATATTCTTTTGTCTTTCTTTTATTGTGGCATTTTTGCATAATTAATTGAAATATTTACATTTCGCTCAGTAGTTCTGAGTATTGAGTACCAAAATGATACTCGACTAATCGGTATTTTCTTAGACTATTGTCGCTTTCTTTAAGTAAAATTGATGGATCTTTATTGAGAGCACCTGTCGGGAAATTAAATAGTAATCTTAATTGTCCATTGAAATTCATCCGAAAAGAGTTAGGCTATGCACGAGAATAGCTTTCATAGGCTTATACTCTTTTCCAAATGTGTCTTAGCCATTGCACTACACCAGTACCGTCAGAGCAACTATTTTCGTCTGCAGGACTTCTAATTACATTAAAAAGTTGAAAAACCGACTGTACCCTGAAAAAGTTAAACTAGATAATATTTCTTAGATGGATTTGGTTATTTTTAGGTCTTTTTTGGTCATATAGCTCCTCAACTGTTGCAGATTTTAAACATTCCTGGCTTTCAAATATTCGGCTTTGAGTGTTCCTGATGGAGGTAAATCCAGAAAAGCTCTTCGGACGCATGAAAAATAAATGAAAACAACACGTTATTAAATTCATGAGTCCGAAGCGCTTTTCTGGATTGACCTTCATCAGGAACGCTCAAAGCTAAAATATTTAAAAGCCAAGGATGTATAAGTACCGAAACAGTTGAAGAGCTATGTGACCAAAAAGTACATAAAATAATAGCCAGATCCATTTAAGGTCAACTTTACCTGAGGGAGTTGAAACCTTAGTTTCTTTATAATTTCAAAATTTATAAACCGACAATTTTAGAAAGGTTTGTTATAAATCATATCAGTACCAAAGTACTGACTACTGACTTGATGATACACTCGAGGACTGATAGTCCACCAACAGAGGTATCTACCCAGTGCTGTTAAATAACTGAAAACAACACGTTATTAATTACATTCGTCCGAAGCGCTTTTCTAGATTTACCTTCATCAGGAACGCTCAAAGCCAAAATAACGTGTTGTTTTCATTTTTTACTGCACTGGGTCAATACCTCTGCTGGTGAACTATCAATCCCGAGGGTATCATCAGCGCAGTAATCAGTACTTCGGAACTGACAAGATTAATAAAAGAGAAAGAAAAGATACCAAAGGGATATTCAAACTCATAAGTCGAAAACAAACTGCAAATGCCATGGCAAAAAACGAAATGACGAAAAGACAAACAGTACACAAAACACAAAAACAGAAAAACAAAACGTAACCTTAAATCAAAAACATTACTACAATTTTGATTTACAGAAGGACTGTCACCAATTATGTTAAGCCTGCTAATATCAAAGGCCCGTTATGAAAACATAAAAAAAAAACTGGAAAAAAATTTGTTCTTGATGTACAATCGGCATTCGATGTTGTACAGCATGTCATTTTAATGAACAAGGTAATTGATCAAAATATTCAGCAAATTTATTGGAAAATTCTAACAGGGCTATATGATTGGCTTAGCTCCGAAGGAAAATGAATGGATGGGTTAAGTGAACCTTTCAAAATTAGGCAAGGAGTAAGACAATTAGGTTAGAAGTTAAAAACACAAGAATTAGAAAGTATAAGGAAAGAAAAGATTAGGGGAATAAGTAGAAAAGAATAATGGGAAAATAATTACAAACCGATTTGATATTTTAAAAGAGACAAAAGACTTTTATGAAATGTATATAAGAAAATAGATGAAAATGGCAATGAGTGTAAATTCAGTGATTTAGAGATAGACCTAAAATATTTTAGTTTTGATAAATTATCAGTAGAGGAACAGTTGAATTCAGAAAGGAGGATAACTATAAATGAAGCCAGCATTACTTTACAGAAAAAGAATAATAATAAATCACGAGGGTCAGATGTTTTTTCAACAGAATTTGTTTTAAAGTTTTTCTTGAAAGATTTGAAACCTTTTGTTGTTAAATCTTTAAACAATAGGTCAAATTTAGGAAACTTATCAGTAACTCAAAGGCATAGAATCATTACATGCTTACAAAGGACAATAAACTACGACATTTACTAAAAATAAAGTGGAGACATATCTCCTTGCTGAATACTGTATACAAAATTGGTTCAGGGGTTATTGTTAGTAGATTTTAAAAAGTTTTAGACAAACTGATTGATTTAGACAACACTGGCTTCATCAGTGGACGTTTTATTGGAGATAACATTAAATTGATTTATGATCTTTTACAGTATACAAAAGAACTAAATATTCCAAGTTTATTGCTTTTTATTGACTTTGAAAAAGCATCTGAATCTCTATCTTGGGACTTTCTAGTATCAGTATTGCAATTTTTCAATGTTGGTGAATCTATTATTAATTGGGTTAAAGTATTTTATGGTAATATTTCATCTGCAGCCATTCAGGGGGAATCTTTCAGAGTTTTGTAGTATTCGTAGGGTTAGTTTTAGGTCATCGGATAGACCATTTAGAGATGTCCGAATAACTACCCAGAAATCAGCCACTGCCGGTAATGAACTAATGGCTAACAGACGACTTTATCATACAGAAGAGCAATCCGACCGTTCCTGACTGCAGGAACGACCATCCAAGGTATCTATTGATATTTAGATATACTAGTACTCGGAATCACAACATTGGCGCTTCGAGCCATAAGCGGGCAGTGTAAGAACTATAAGGGATATTTTTAGGTTTTTGGCGTGCCGGTGGTGGACGGCAAAAATAATAAGACAGGAGGGAAAAGGGTGTTATGGTTTATTCCAGCGAGGGAAGAAATCATTTCAGGCATTTGTGGAGTATTCTGGAGGAATACTTCACCGGAGTTTAGGGGAAAAGATTGTGGCAGTAGACGACAGGTTATTACCTTGTTTGACCCAGAAGGGATAGCTGGGTACCAGTCACCGGTAACCGCAGACCAGAAAGACGGGTTAGCAGTCAACTTGTTATTGTTTGGTTTACTTTCGTTAACCGCAGACCAGAAGGACGGAATACCAGTCGTTTTGTTATTGCTTTGTTTACTTCCGTTAACAGCAGACCAGAAGGACGGGTTACCAGTCGTATTGTTATTGTTTTGTTCACTTCCGATAACTGCAGACCAGAAGGACGGGTTACCCGAAGGAAAAGTATTTGTTATTAAGTAAAAAAAACTTGTGGCATTAAGAGTGTTGTTTGTTGTTGTTTATTATTCAAATAAATAAACTTTGTTATGAATTGTTGTTAGTGATTTACAGTTACAAATGTCGGTTGTAAACATAAACACCTGTAGCTTTCAAGAGTTACTCCAGCTCCCAGGTATAGGCATAAAAACTGAGGAGCAAAAAATGGACATTAGGGAGGGCAAGGGCTTTGTCACAGAGTCAGACTTGGCCACAATCTCCCACCTACGAGTAACAATGGCCCTCTTATCCAGGCTGGACTTCAGCCAATATGGGGGTAGCCAAAGTATTGGGCCACCACCTGAGGACCAAGGCAGGCATGATGAGATATTAAACAGAGTTAACACTGTAGTAGACGGGGGACACATTGCCCCACAGGGCACACCATCCCGAGTACATGGTCAATCTGCATTTAAGCAAAAAGCATGGTATCAGGGGCAAAGTCCAGGGCCCTGGTGAGGGCCCAGCCAAATGGACTTTGCCTTCCTTGAGTGTAGTCCATACCCTGGGGAAGCTGGAGCTAGACCTAAGACCCCAGAAAATTGGGACGGGGGATACAGGGAACAGTTGAAGAAAAAAGAGTGGAGTCACCACATTATTGGTGATCCAAACCAAGGTAATCCCCCACACCAAGGGAGTAGTATTGGGAACAAGCCGCACTGGCCAGGTGAAGTCAGTGCATGGGACAAGAATGTCCCAACCAAAGGGGGCACACCTTCATATCCCAGGGGTCACGCAAGCAACTATGCAAGTCAGGGGTCAGCACCCTGCACCCCACCAGCTCACACTGGTGTGGGGCAGTATGAGACACCCCGTGGTAGGTATGGCAAGTGGCAAGACAATAGGGGCGAGGACACAAGGCAGACCACAGCCCACACCTATGGAGAAAGGCAAGACAACAGGGGCGAGGACACAAGGCAGGCCCCAGCCCACACCAATGGAGAAAGGCAAGACAACAGGGGCGAGGTCACAAGGCAGATCCCAGCCCGTGCCTATGGGGATAGGCAATCCCAGAACCAGTATAATCAAGGATATACACCGGGGCCCCCACAAGGGGTCACCGCAGGGGGGAGCTATGGGCAACAGGCCTACCCAGTAGCATATAATGAGGATAGGCCTAGGGAAAATACAAGGGGACCCGACAGCAGAGGTGGGTCACGAGGAGTTTCAAGTAGCGCCTCAAAAGTCAGCAACGCCCCGAAAAATATAAAGTATGAAGGGAAGGGCAACTGGCAGGCTTTCTTCACAAAATTTGCAAGGTATGCAGAGGTCTGTGAGTGGGGCCCACAAGAGTGCAAAGATCAACTTTGCTGGTGCCTTGAGGGAAATGCAAGTGAATATTATGCCCTCATTACGGAAAAAGACAGGGAGGTGAGTTATAGGGAGCTAGTTGAAAAACTGCACAAGCGTTTTGGTTTCAAGGCGCTCCCTGAGACTGCCCGGGTCCAGTTCAACAATGCCTGGCAAGCCCCTGAGGAGTCTCTTGAGGACTGGGCTGACCGTGTGTTGTCCTTGGCTACAAGGACATTTAGAAACCTCCCTGATGAGTATATGTATGAGCAAGCCGTAACACGGCTACTATGGCCCCTGAGAGAGCCCCAGCTAGTGCATGGAAAGCAGAGCTGGAAAAGACAGATAGGAAGTTTGATCTAGTCCATGAAAAACTTGACGACATAATGGACCAATTCAAGAAACTCCTCCCCTGCCCCGTTGCAGGAAGCCCCGCAGACTAGCAGGGGCGGAAGGTTGTCACCACTGTGGGGAGAGGGGCCATTTTAAAACGGAATGTCTAAATTTTGGAGGTAAGTCCGTCTCAAGGAGTCTCTCCCCTCATATAAGGCCTCCATGGGAGGAAGTGTGCTACCACTGTTTTAAGCCTGGACATGTAAGGAAAGACTGTCTGGATTTCCAGGGGAGGGATCAAACCTTCAGGGATCAGTCAAGCAGAACTGCAATGGGACCATTAAACTTCAACGGGACTACTCAGGAGGCCGGAGTGAGTCCCTGCGAATGAAGTTGGGCCTCTTAGTAGTTGAGTCTGTACCCCAAGCCAGAGTAGCGGAGGTAGCTATAATGATCCCAGGGGTAGATGCCAATCTCCCCAGGGATATGGAGGGGAATGGAGAATCTAGGGTGTCGGTGGAAGTTAGAGCAGAGAGTGAGTCAGGACAGTCCTCAATTTCTGAAGAAGAGGCAACTCCTTCAGGCAGACTGGACCGCAATTTATTAAACACTCTTGCTAACATATTGAGGCATGGAGACCTTGAGTTGGGCCACAAACTTCTCCCTGTTGGGTATTTATTTGTGGAGGAAATCCTTAAAGGGCACCCAGACTTTGCCGGGTACTCTTTACCAGATATACACAAACTGGTCAAGGTCGACGTGGATAAGAGGTTTACTTTGATGAGGGAAATAGACAGTGGTTGTTGGAAAATAAGGGCTAACCAGGGGCATTCCTTGGTGGTGGATACCCCTGACATACCACTAGTGGAGAAAAATGAGGTGCTCCAAGGCTACCATTACACCACCATGGCCTCAAGGGGCCATATAAAAGATGAGGGGTTGCGGAAAATAGGGAGGCAATATATACCCTTAGTTAATAAAGTGTCAAACAGCCTCAAGCCCCATTGGGAGGTAGAGGTACAAATAGATGTACAGAGGGCGCAGGCCAAAGGCTACAAATTCTTTTGGTCGCCTAAGGGGGCAGTCTTGTGCCCAGGGAATCAGGAAGGGATCATACTGCCCACTTATGTTATCCAAGCTTTACATCTGGATTCAGGTGAGGAACTGGACTTGGGCAACTTAGTTATTCCAGCATTGCTCACAGGGGACCAGGAGAGTTCAGTAGCCAATATTGAGGGGAAAGCATAGGAGCTATCTTGGCAATGGAGGAAAGCAATAGCCTTCACCAGGTTGCTGCCCCAACAGAGACAACTTTGGCAAGTGATGAGGAGGCCCAAGAAAGTTGGGACTCCACTTCAGAAGGTGAGGCAGATACCACATTGTTAGAAGAGGCCAGTGATGAGGAGACAGTTTGTCAGCGATATCGGGGGCCTACTCCTGTTGTAGATGGAGGAATGACGGACAATATTGAAAAAGGTCCTACATCCCTCATTTTTGTGGACCCTTCCTCAACGGGAGAAAGTGACCGAAAGGTCACAGGGTTCACAACGGGAGAATTTGACAGAAAGGCCACAACTGAAAGAAACATTCCACTCTACAAAAGAACAGTTATCATTGACAAATCTCCCGTCAGCCAGAAATCTGCATCCGTTCATACAGAAAGCCCCAATTCAAAATGGGGGTCACTTTTCAAAGCAGAAAATATTGGCGCTAGGTATTGTAATCTGCCAACACCTACAGTAGACAGTAGGACAACAGTCTTACGTGTGACCATTGCCACAATCAGATGGGGTCCCAGCAGAAGACAATGGGGCCCTGGAATTCCCGCCCTTTACAAAGGTATAAAGACAATACAAGTAAAGATGGAGAATGAAGGTGGGTCCGCACAATCTCCTAGGTCCAACCAGGACTTGCAGCCCTTCAGCGTCCAGGGCTTAGTTTGTATAAAGGAGAGGGGAAGTTGGTGTATGATCCAGAGAAGAACAATTCCCAGGTTATTGGGTTACCAATTTGTTGGGAACACATTGTATTAATTGTTACTGTATCAGTAGACCCATGGATACAAAGGGTCTGTCAGAGGGATAGGTTGTATACTTTTTAAATTGATGCATATTGTCTATAAATTTGGTATGATTCCCGTTTTTTGTTAATTTTGAGCGAAATTCACAGGACCCACCTCATTAGAGGGGGCCTTATTGATAAAACTGGGGAGTGTAGTATTCGTAGGGTTAGTTTTAGGTCATCGGATAGACCATTTAGAGATGTCCGAAGAACTATGCAGAAATCAGCCTCTTCCGGTAATGAACTAATGGCTAACAGACGACTTTATCATACTGAAGAGCAATCCGACCGTTCCTGACTGCAGGAACGACCATCCAAGGTATCTATTGATATTTAGATATACTCGGAATCACATCAGTTTTTTTTTCAAATAGGACGTGGGTGTAGACAAGGGGACTCCTTATCACCCAACCTTTTTATACTAAGAACAGAAATGTTGGCAATCCGCATACGGAGGAATAGAAATATTACTGGAATAACTGTGACTACGATAGAACATAAGTTATCACAGTTTGCAGATGATACATTACTTGGAAGTGAATAGTCTTTAAATGAAACTTAAATGAATTAGATTGGTATATAAAATCAGGGCTAATTATTAACTTTTCTAAAACACAGGTAGTTTGAATTGGAAGTCAAAAATACTGTAGTGAAATTATTTGTCCAAATAGAAAGTTATCCTGGGGTACAATTTCTTGTAAGTTGTTGGGTATTACTTTTGATGTTGATATTGATAAAATTACCAGCATTAATTATAATGAGAGAGTTTTGCAGATAAAAAAATATAAATAAGAAAAAGAAATCTTACAGTAATAGGTAAAATTACAGTTGTTACCTTTATTTATCACCTTATAATTACATTGCCACATCCAAATTAACAACTTGATAAAAAGATCATCACAGCCCTCACATCTACAGGGGTTAGAAAACTTTTTTAATCTGACTATAAATTGAAAAATGTTTTATTTTTCATAATAAATCATGAAAAATTATTTAAATTTGGTAATGGTCATCTGTCATACATCAAAGAAAATATAAAACAAAAATTGGCATGATGTATTTCATGCATGGGACACTATTGTTGATAAAGAAGAAAGCTATAAGTGGGATACTTTTTTGTCAAGCCCACTGTGGATGAATAATTGTATTAAAATAGAGAATAAACCTGTATTTATAAATGGTGGTTCAATAAAGATATATTTTATATCAAAATTGACAGAAATGTTATGAAATATAACAACATAATTTCTGCTGTAAAGAATTCAGGAAAGTGCTATGTTTTTGATAATTATAAACTAGCCACTCTATTTAGTCCTTCATTTGCCAAGATTTTTTTTTGTTTGCAAAGCTCAAGGGGAGCTAAAGACATGATGTATTTACTATTGATTAGAAATAATATAGTTTCAATGGGTTAGAAAAATGGAATCAAATTTTGCATTCAGATGAAAATGAATGGAGACTAATTTTCAAATTACATTTTTATAGTCACAAAAAATACCAAACTGCAGTGGTTACAATATAGAATAAACCATCATATTTTAGTTACAGATACATGTTTGAGTAAAATTAATGTCACTGACAAATTGTACTTTTAGCGAAGAAGTTGCAGAAACAATTGAACTTTTATTTTGGAATTGTGAGACTGTTTAAACTTTCATTAATGAAATTGACTCTTAGTTTTTGTCTAATGGTATAAGTGTTCCATTTACCGTAACACGTTTTCTGTTTTGGGCTGTTAAAACATTATTTAGGAGGGATGCTACAAATTTGATTTATCTGCAAATGAAACAATATATTTTCAACTGCAAATATTTTTAAAAAAAAGCTTTAACATTAAAGACAGTGCAAAGTAAAATGAAGTCTTTATACAGCATTGAAAAAAAATTAATTGCTGTTAAAAATAAAAGAGAAGATATTTTTGACAAGAGTTGGAATGCTTTTGCCATAATTTTCAGTGATTGCTCAGTTATGTTTTACAATGTGTATGTGTACAAAATTTAGTAGAAATAAAATTGTCAAATGATATATTGGATCGTATATGAAAAAATACTAAATGATTCATCTGTGCAACTAAAAAACCAAAAGAAACAAAACAACTTTTGGCAAACAAACAAAAAAATTCTCTTTGGTTACTTTTTTCTTTCAATTATTTTTTTTTTTTTTTTTTTTTTTTTTTTTTTTGATTACCAAAAATCTACAGACATACTTAAAATTTAAATCTTTACATTTTACCACAAAACAACACAAACTCTATATTAAAACCTGTGCTTTAGTTATATTAGATATAATGATTGATAATCTTAATGGTAAGCTTCTATTTTGATATTAATGACACGATATATAAACGTTAAGCAACCGACAATCAATCAATCATGATACAAAATTTTTCTAAGTATGCAAAATTGTATGTATATTACTAACAAATACTAACAGCTGTATAAATATGTTATTTACAAATGTTAACGAGGCCGGGATATGATACCGGTACTTGATGTTTTACAACTAACAAATGTACAGATTTCAATAAAGTATGAAAAATTAAAAAAAAAAAGAGTAAGACAAGGTGAGATACTCTCCCCTCATTTATACAAAATATTGATACAATACCTATTGATAGAAATAAATAAGTATTGCAAAAATTCCGAACTCGAGGGTAAATTCAAAAAAAGGGTCAAGTCCATAAAAACTGACAAAATCAAATGTTATTAACCAACGGAACGATTAAAAAACAACTGTCATATTCCTGACTTGGTACAGGCATTTTCCTAAGAAAATTTGTTTATAGATCCGTTATATTGACAAAACTGGGTTAGCAACCCAGACAGACATAATAGATTAATGTGGCAATAATTGGGATCCAGAAGCCAAAACTGTGTAAACATACATCACAGACATACAACACAACTGACTAAAAAATTTTAAAAACATATACAAAAATCTAAAGAAAAGACGGCAACAAAAGCATTGCTGTAGTTGATAGTAAATTTAACAAAGACAACAACAAAAGTTTTTGTAGTTGATGGTAGATTGGTAAAATTGTAGTTGATAGTTCATACCGTATATAGTATACACTTCTTTTTTTTATCGAGAGCAGAACTCTATAGGATATCATTTTGGAGATATATATATATATATATATATATATATATATAGGAGCACACTTGTGCAGATAACATAGTCTTTATTTCAAACAATGAATATGAGTTACATATAATATTGATTTGTTCTTAACAGATCCATTATAAAATTCATCCAACCAAAACTGAAATATTTGATTGCCTAAAACATAAAACTGACTACAAGTGGACTTCGGGGTTGAAAAAGTAAAAACCACAGAATGTAGTAAACATCTAGAAGAACAGTTGGGCTTAAAAAATAATTTAAACATAATAGAGAGAATCCAGTCAACTAGAAGAACAGAATATGCACCAATGGGTTCTGGTGTATCATGGTACCAACGGGCTCAACCCTGCAAAGTCATACCAAATATGTAATACCAAGATTAACATATGTGTTTGAAGTTCTACCATTGACAAAAATCAAATATCGAGGAACCAGATATATTCCACAGGAAAATGTGAGGCACCTGCAGTCGCAATCAGAGAGAACATCAAATGCTGCAGTCTAATTATTATTAGGAGCATTGTCAATAGAAGCTGAAATACACAAGAGACAACTACCACTTCTATTCTCCCTGATATCCTTGTGAGATATTATGAATAGTATTTGCTATTACTAGTTATTACAATAAGAAAAGTTTCTTCATCTAAATACTTAGCATACTTGAATGATATTATCTGTCTTCCATTAATTATCTACAGAAAAACATACCAAAAAGATGCCTGGAAAGAAGAAACTAAGAAAAAATAAATCAATTTTGGAACACTAAATTGTGAAGCCATCAATAACACCAGTCTTAAATACTTGAACATGGAAAGCCTTGAAATTGGACAACCCGTACAAATTTGGAACCTGTAGAATCAACCAAGGCTTGGGGTAAGCAAAGATATTGGGAATGCGAAAAAAGAAAGGAAACTAGATTTTCATCTTTAAAACTTTAATGAAAACATAAAGAAAAATAAAGGGTACAAAAATACAAAAAATAGAATTAAGAGGTATAAAATAGAAAGAGCATGCGAAGACAAAGAAAGAACGATATCAAATATTGCAATTAACAAATGTTACAAAGAGGTGTACAAATATGTTTTTGACTTTACAAACTGTCCT
Source organism: Mytilus coruscus (assembly GCA_017311375.1). NCBI lineage: Eukaryota > Metazoa > Mollusca > Bivalvia > Mytilida > Mytilidae > Mytilus > Mytilus coruscus. The sequence continues at coordinate 4,883,054 of CM029596.1, read as the reverse complement.
TGTTAGCAAAGCCAAAGAAAAACAAAGTGTCCTTGTGACAAAGTGTCCTTTTTAGCAAAGCCAGAGAAAAACAAAGTGTCCTTGTTAGCAAAGCCAGAGAAAAACAAAGTGTCCTTGTTAGCAAAGCCAGAGAAGGATAGTTTAAAATGTTTTAATTAAAACAATGTTTCTATTTTTGACATTTTTACCTATTGTGTCTGTTTGTTTTGTTCACGCATTGTTGTCAATATAATGGAATTTGATGCGACTGTCATACAAGTGAGAGGTTTAGCTAGTTATAAAACCAGGTTCAATCCACCATTTTCTACATAAGAAAATGCTTGTACCAAGTCATACGATATGACAGTTGTTATCCATTCGTTCGATGTGTTTGAGCTTTTTGATTTTGCCATTTGATTAGGGGCTTTCCTTTTTGAATTTTCCTTGGAGTTCAGTACTTTTGTGATTTTGCTTTTTTTTTTAAAGCTTATTGATTAGTACAAGAAAATACAGTAAACACTAAATTTTAGAGATTGCAAAAAATTAGATTCCAAAACTTATGGGAATGGAAATATAAAGAAATGTTTTGTTTGAAAAATACATTAGTAAAACTATTGATAAAATTATGACAACTTAAAACAGCTGATTCTAATAAAGGAATTAAAAAACTGCATCCATTTTGATATTAAAACCCACCTAGATAAGCATGCATTTGACAATCATACAATCAATTTTAATAAACAAAACAGTAAATGAGCATACGGCCAAAAAACACAATTGTGGGTGATCTCAGGTGCTCCTAAATGGTAAGCTGATCCTGTTCCACATGTGGCACCCGTGGTGTTGCTCAAATTGTGCCTTCCTCATTTTGTCTATGCATGTTGTGATGTTGTTACACTATTGTTTCAGAAAAAGGGTGAAGGTTTGGTACCATTAAAACGTTTAAACCCGCTGCATTTGTTTGCACCTGTCCTAAGTCAGGAATCTGATGTTCAGTAGTTGTCGTTTGTTGATGTGGTTCATAAGTGTTTCTCGTTTCTCGTTTTTATATAGATTAGACCGTTGGTTTTCCCGTTTGAATGGTTTTACACTAGTAATTTTTGGGGCCCTTTATAGCTTACTGTTCGGTGTGAGCCTAGGCTCCGTGTTGAAGACCGTACTTTGACCTATAATGGTTTACATTTATAAATTTTGACTTGGATGGAGAGTTGTCTCATTGGCACTCATACCACATCTTCTTATATCTATATATCAATCTTAGGGATGGTATATATTTCAGATTTTGTCAAAATGTTATTTTTTTTCTAATATCTGTAACAAATCTGTATGTCTTATCAGATTGTGGAATTTAAAGTCAATCACTATGCTCAATCAGAACATTTCTATCATATTGTTAATTATTTTTTAAAGATATTGTGCTTTTTTGGGATTGACTCGATCTGGAGATTGCTTCATCGGTCCATCATTCATACATCTACATAGTGATATACAGAAGTACATTTACTAGGTATGTGAATAATTGATCAGTAATCTCATATATAAGTTTCAATAAATCATACCCTTTGGATATGTGCAAAAAAGGGTCTTAGGTCGAAAATAAACTGATACCGCCATGGCAAAAACCGAAAGACAACGAAAAGAATAACACGTTTCAAAACATTACACAGAAACTAAAACATAGAGTAAATAAGAGAAAAACACCGGAGTTTGATATCTTTACACTAAATCAATATAATCGCTTCAGTTGTACTAGTCGACATTCTTTTTTTTTCTTTCTTGATATGGCTTCATCATATTTACAAAAAAAAAATTATTTGCAGTGCCCAGAAGTACAAATACCATAATTCACATCACTGACCTTTTTGAAAATAGTGTACGGCCAATAAAAGCTCGCTTGCAGATTTTGGTAAAAAGTAAAACTTTGTCCCCTTGTTGACAATTCTTTCTTTGGCAATCTTAACTTACCATCAATTATCTTCTATTTTACTTAATATTAAAATAAGCAGATGTGGTATAATTATCGAATGATATTTTTCATGTCAACACAAAAGTGCTGACTACTTGACTTATGATACTCTCGCAGACGAAGCGTCCACCAGCAGTGGCATCGACCCATTGGTTATCAAAACTCCAAGATACTATGCTTATAATATGGTTAAATTAGGATTTGATATTGTGTTAGTAATAAACATTCTACAAGTAAAATCAAAGTTCCGAACAAAATATGTGTATCTATGAAATATTTAGTAGTCGTCTAATGTTTTCATTTGCAATTAAATTAATAAATTTATTATTTGAAAATAATTTAATCACTGTTCCCCCTAATGTTTTGATTGGTCTATACAAGTACGGCCAAAATGCACTGAAAAAAAACACCTGCATAAGGAGTATATATCTCCCAGTTGATACGATAGTCCAGGTCTTGTGTTTTCTATCATGATTTCTTTGATAGAGGGTTGCTGCTCACAAGGAAGCTATTTAAACCAAGAGTTCCAAGTGGTGAACTTGAAATCATCCCTTCGTTAATTTTACGGACGCCATCACAAGTTGGTTGACCGTTATGGAATATCTGTTTTACAGATGACGATGGATATATTCTTATTGTCGTAACTGCAATCCCGTCCCCTTTTCCCCGAATGTGACCTACCGAATAAGACTTATCACCGGGTTTGAACTTCCATGAGCAACACGACGGGTGCCACATGGGGAGCAGGATCTGCTTACCCTTCCGGAGCAACTGAGATCACCCTAAGTTTTTGATGGGGTTCGTGTTGCTCAGTCTTTAGTTTTCTATGTTGTGTTTTGTGTACTGTTGTTTGTCTTTTGGTCTTTATTATTTTAGCCATTGCATTGTCAGTTTATTTTCGACTTATGAGTTTGAATGTCCCTTGAAATCTTTCACTTCTCTTTCTTAAGGGCTGAAACCTAGATATTTCTGTACAGACTCCCTCGCAGGTAACTGTATCACACAAGTACCTCTTTTTTCGTCTTTTGCCATGATATTATCAGTTCGTTTTTGGCTTATGATTTTGATTATCCCTTTGGTATCTTTGGCATCATAAAAATGTTTGCAAGATAGTACTTAATTGGTGTCCACTAAAAATACTCCCTCCGGTTTGTTCCAGTATTAAGTAATGCAAATGAGAATGAAAAAGTCTACTTATCAACAAAATTCTTAAAGGTTTAAATGTTTGTTCAGGCTATATTGGTGATATCATTAGTTTCAATGATAATGTGGAACAACATTAATAACAGATACATAGTGTTTTTGAAAGATTTAAAAAAAAAAACATTAACTGTACCAGATGGGCATTTCGAAAATTCATATCTCTTCAGTGGTTCGCGAGGCTCAACTGTTTATAAGAATAAGTGTATCTTACAGGATATATTAAAGGATGTGGGGTATCCATCTATGACACAAAAACAGTACATGCACAGCAAAAAAACAGACACAAAGCAAATGAACAGCGCTTTCCGGCTTGAGCGGAATTCTTTGCAAAATAATTTGGGTAGATTTTGTAAGATGTACCACCACCAAATCGGGCCCGATCAAGCAGAACATACTGGAAAGTAATTCATATTTTAAACAAAATAGTTCCTAAGCTATGTAGAATATCTTTTCGTAATTTGGTATTAAATGAAAGGTGAAGGACTGGTGATCCTTGTACAACACATTTTGACTGATCATTTTGAATAATACAAAATGTATGAATAAATTAAATCTAGGTGGTGTGCGTCTTATTAAAATCTTAGAACACAAACTGGCCTAAAATTGAGAGAATGATGTGGCACACATAGGAGAAGTTATCTCGAGAATAAATACACCATCACTTTAAAATAAAGAAAAACATACATATTTTCTTTTCGTTGTGTATTTAGTTCGTAATCCTCTTACATTTATACTACAAATGAAGATAAAAAAAAAATGCAAGGTTGTTATGTTGGAGTTTAATTTTACAAGTAGATCATTGATGAGGGCCATTCGAGTTTGTATTATTTAAAGAAAAAATTCCCGAGGCACATTAGTATAACGGGAATTGATTGTCTTCTTGCGCATGTGTAATATATGTAAGTGTAGGCGTAGGAATTTTTAGCGCCAAAAAATTAGGTTATAAAGCGACGGCTTTATGTAGTTAATTCTTGCCTGAACTTCGTACTGTGAACATCGTAATTTTTTATAGATTTTTAAAGAAAAAAGTTTTGCATAATTTTGTATTTTGATAAAGATATTAATGTTTATGTAGGTGGAGTGGCTTTACAAATGTAATCGTATTTCGACTTTTGTATCAAATATTTTATAGCCGTAGTCCTAATGACAAGATTTCTTTTTTTACTTCCATATTTACAAACAGAATTATGTCTTTCTTTTTCTCATTTCCCTAGTGAGGTCCAACACTAAGAGTTTCGTTGGCATTGACAAAAGGACACAGGTTTCCTAAAATGGGTGTTTCCTGGTAGGCCACGGAACATTCAGTTATTAAGTTTTTCAAATACAAAAGGTTAACATGAGATTATTTTTCAAGTACAAGTTACTGAATTCACATTGTATAGTGTATTTGTTTATATTGATCATTTGTCTTATTAAATCGGCAGCTCACAATTTGCAGTACTCGAGCTAGTCAACAAACATAAGTTTGTGTTGTGTTTTTCTTTAAATAGTTAGGTTTAAATGTATTAAGTGGAAAGAAGACTTTTGTGAGTTTAAAAAGTTTCCATGGCTTTATTTTGTTTAATCAGTCGGAAAGCAAGACCTCAGAAACGACCGTTGTTGCTACTTTCTTAAGACAACAATGGGACTGATACTAAAACCCGCCATTCTGAAATTGCGTTAATTTCGCGGAAAAAATAATTTGGCGCCAATTTGGAATTTTTTCTTTTTTGTTTCTTACTTGCCATTAGGGTCAGAAATAGACTTCTTTCGATTTTTCAAGCATGGTTCTTATTATCAAAGAAAATAATACTTAAACATGTTATAAATTGTCCGTCTTTTAAAAACAACGTAATGCCTTTGATCGTCGTTTAAGAATTATGCGAAATTGTCTGTTATTTTTTTCTTCTTTTTTTTCCAGATAAACAAAGAATATACAAACTATATAAAAAAATAATAATAAGTATCTCAAAGTTAAAACAAAAATCAAGTCTAGCGTTCTATCACCCCTTAGGAAACCCCGTTCGAACTAAATTCCAAACGAAAGACATTTTTTGACATTGTAGTTTTTTTATCTTACACATCGATGTCAACTTGCATCTTTACACAATGTACACACATTTAGTGTGTTTGTTTGAAAAAGCAATAGCGAGTTCAGCTGTGAATATTTGACTGGATTACTTATTCTCTTTAAGTCAGTGAATTGTTTGACTTAACTAAAACAAGGTAAGGAAATCGTATACTGTCTTTACACAACCTTAACCAAAACTCATTCATTGTTTATAACATTATAAAAAAAATTGTGATGAAGTAATCCTGCAAAACTGCCAAAGGTAAATGAAAAAGTCTTGTCCTAAATATGAACTTAAAACAATCTCTTTCAGACTAGCATTTTAATCACTCTTATTCAAAGCATGTTCATACTGACATGAAGTGTGACTTACTTTAATACTTATGACTTGTGATCTAAAACATAATATTGTTGACCTAGCACTCAGAATCTGCTCTGAAATACTTTTATATAAATATAAAAATGCATAATTGTTAAAAAAAATTAAATAGAAGAAGAAAAATATTAGACCCAGTCTTTTTTGTTCTTATCTATTTGCAAGTTCATGATTAGAACCATTTATTTATTGGTTTAGTGCTTTTTTTTTTATAATTTGAGTCCATTCATTAGAATCTGTATGGAATCAGTGAGACAAAATTTATTGTTATATTTAGTTTGTTCATACAATAATTGCAAACTAATTTCCTTTTATTTCAAATAATGAAGAATTTACATTCAGAATACTTTCATTATGGTCTCGTTTAAGTTTAAATGAAAAAAGTAGGATCAGGCATCAGTAATGAAAAGGAGTTCCTGTATTTGATCATTTTAATCCTGTCTTGATCCATTATTCATGAATATTTTGGCTACCCCTTGTATGATTAAAGTAGAAATTTATTTCTGTGTTGAAATAATTTGGTTACAGCAGTATAAATACGTACCAAAATATAAATATTAAATTAACTCTTGGAATAATAATATTATGGCACATACTAACATAGATCTAGGGCTTATTTGAGTATTTCACTGAGACTGAGTTCTGAAAAGTGATAAAATGTGTTTCGCTTATTTTTTTGCACATGTCTTTAGTATCAAAATATATTCAATAAAATTATTTTAATAATATCCTCATGTAAATAACAGCATATGGTGCTTAATATAACAATAACTTTATCATGATAACTTGATCATGAGAGTGTCAAACAAAGGGACGTAACTCGTAAATTACTACCGGCCCCGCTTTGTCAGAAATATCGACACATCGAAGTGGCACATTTGCGTATTACAGCGTATTAAGTGGCACAAATTTGACATATCATAGTCAAAGTTATGTTACATAACATAATTTAAATTCAGCATAGCTTCCCGAGAAGTTAAGAAAGAAAATTACGATTTAAATTTCCAGTGACCGATTTTTTTGGTCAACACCTAGAATTTGAAGACACATTTTGAGAGAAAAAATTAGTTTAATCCATAATTGAGTGGATCAATATATTTCTTATATACTCAAGAATGTTTACTTAAAAGCAAATTAGTTTTAATTCATGCAAAAAACTACAAATTCCAAAAAATGGGCTTCACTTTTATTGGTAAAAAAAATGCCCATATATGGTAATCACATGACTTCCATTGTTGCTTTAAGAAATTGGGTCAAACCGGGGTCAGCTTTCCGACTGTAATGAGGGTTTTGTTATATGCTTATGTATGCTAAACAAATAAAACTATTACATAGATGTATTATTGATTATTAAAAGAGACTCTTTATTAACAATTAATTTAGTTGTCACACTAGGAAAAGAAACTAATACAAACTAACAAGCAAACAGCTCATCTAGGAAATATTATAGAAACCAATTCACGAATCGATGGTGAATGTACAAGAACATATAATTATCGGCAATTAGAACATTTCCCCTTGATCTTGCTGTCTAATATTTTCAATATCATGGACAGGACTTGATACTCGAAAATATTAGGCAATGACGTCATGTATCAGTGCAGTAACGTGACATGTTCTTGTCCATCCGCTTCAATTTATCAATGAAATGCACGCGACTTCATTCATACAACCGAACAACGAACCCAACGTTTTGTACTTGTAAAAGTAGTTTTACTTATTATTTCATTTTACTTCTTATTCTTCACAAAAAACATAGAGTTAAGACAGATTGCCGATAAAAAGAATAATGGCATTTAATTTTTTGATAAAGTCAGTATCAAAAACAAAAATGCCATAAATGATTATTCTATATGTATTGTATGTAAGACTATATATTCCAATTGGATTAAATGGAAAAGAGGTGTATAGTCAAAAACGTCACATAAAATTTATCAAGCCTATGTCCTGTCAAGACCATGAATTAATTTGACCCATATCATTGCAGTACAAATAAAAAATAAACTTGTTTTTAACAAGACGTAAATAAAAAAATTCAGATTACTAAAATATTACAAATTTCATCATATGGATTATTATTTTTCCCCTGTGCAAACGGGAGATGAAAATGTTTAGCCAAGAAAACTCATTCTCCTTGAGAACAATGCATGCGAGAGACACGACTCTTCAAATATAATCAATTCTTCTCTAGTTAATTCAAGATAGAATGTGTTCATTCCATTAATCTGTTATTTTGCTGACTTATAGTATGGTAAGAAATTCATACATCCTTCTTAATTTTCTCATAATAACACTTTTGTAATTGGTATGGTAATGGTGGATGATATCTAATGAAGCATACAACAGTAATCCTATATATAACAATAGGTTATTTTTTTTTTTTTTTTTTTTTCTGAATATAGATATTGTAAAATTAATGAAACTATTGATAGCATTGTCTATTCCTATATTTTGATAGGGCAGTCAATACTTTCTACATTTTTCCCCCTAATATATATGATATACACGATCAAATCAGACAGAATGACATTCATTTTTAGTATTTACTTGATAAATTTCTACAGATAGCTCAAATCTGACAGAGTTGTTTTTGAAAACCTGTTTTGAGAAATAATGATATGAAAACAGAAATATTCAAGAATTGAAAAAAAATTATTCTGACCTTATGTGGAAAGGTAGTTGCCAATTAGGTATTCACTTAAGTAAGATGTTAACCTACGGTTTTTTGCATGAATGTAATGAAAAATATAATAAAATACCACAAAACTAACAAATGAACAAATTTGGTTTAGTCTATTCATCTTTCTACCTATCTGCCTACCTACCAGCCTAATATATTCTAAATTGTGTTTTGCATTGAGGTATTCGGAAGCTGTTACTGTTTGTATGTCTTCTCTGTCTGTTTTGTGTAAGCATTCTTTATGGGATATGGCTACATATTTACTATTTAAGAATAAACTCATCTTAGATACCAGGATTGAAATTTTGTACGCCAAACGCATGTTTCGTCTACAAAAGACTCATCAGTGACGCTCGAATCAAAAGTTAAAACGGCAACATAAAGTACGAAGTTGAAGAGAAGATAGTTAGCCCGAGATGTTTTCTTCTGTCAGGGAATTAGAAAAATTGCACAGGCGAAGTTGAACCAATAAGGAATTGACTATGTCTTTTTTATATCCTTTCTGGTCATTTAGATTTCCATGTATTCATATGTTTATACATCTAGGTTTTCATTGTTTGGATATGTGCGTGCCTAATGAAGATTTGTCCAGAAAAGTTCTTAACAAATTTAACTTTAAAGAGTGTTTTTTTTTTTTTTTTTTTTTTCATTTTCTAGCACTGGGCCGATACCACGGTTGTACCCAATGTATCATCAAATCAGTAAAGTTGTCAGTTTTTTCGTTACTGACATGATTTATAGCAAACCATTTTTAAATTATCCGTTCATAAAATAGACATTATTAATTTTCAAGCTATCCTGGTCAACGTAAATCCACAAGCGATAAGAACTCACCAAAGGATGAGATATGATAAAAAATTAAAACAACAATTTTATGCGTCCGAAGCGCTTTTCTGGATTTACCTTCACCAGGAACGCTACGCTGTATATTTGAAAGCCAAAGATGCATAAGAACCGACACAATTGAAGATCTTTTTGACTACAAATGTTATTATTTGGCCCCTGAAATTGCAAATATGGTAAACTTATTCAAGCCTTTCAAAAGTATGCTAATTTGATTGATAAATTGCATTTAAGGTGGTACATAACATAACAGGAAGATAACTCTGTAAAAATCAGCTAAACGTTTTAATCACATTATATTGTTAAGGAAATATTAAGCTTCCCAATGATCAAAATTAGTGTTTGTCAAACTGTGATATATCCAATGAAATTTTTCCGATAAAGTGTGTGGTTCAAGTTTTTTGAAATTTTTATATTTTTGTCCAAGAGTCAAAGTAAATATTTTGTCAAAATGTTATGAAAATTAAAAGAGCCTTAATTTTAGTCAAGGTGTTTGGTACCACCTTAAATGAAGAAGGGTCACTTGTGATGTCAATATGACGTCATACACATGTTGAACAAAGTGTTTCGACAAAAAAAAGATATGAGAAATAGCTTTACCTCAAAAATATATTTTACATACATTAACTTCTTCATTACAGTCATTTTGAAGCAACATATCTATTTGAATAAAGCAGTTGCTCATATTTAAATTACAAGTACAATAACTTAAAATGGAGCTATTTCTGCAATTTATGTAAACACGAGAAGTTTGAAGCCGTAACGTCTTAAATTGAATGCCATGAATACTGATATCTGTCAGACTAATGTCAAATGAACATTTAAAGAAGGTTATTTAATACATTTATAATACTTCAAGGGGAGAAAAAGTGGTCTCATTATACCTTCTCCTTTATAAAGTGTTATTTGTATGTTTGAGAGGGATTGCCTTTCAAGATGGTGGAACATGTCATTAACATTTGATGTTTATCTAAAGTTCCAATGTCCTTATCCTTACATGTTTAATGGCGTATATGTCTTGTAAGTATGAGTCCCACACAGTAAGGGCAAACACTAGAGATTGTCTAATCAGGGATTAAACGCTATATGTATTATTAAGTCAACTGATGTCTTGATTCAGATGCATTTGTAGATACTGCAGTCAATTAAAATTTGATTTTAACAAATTTTGTAGGTAGTGGCTAACAAAACATTCTATGTCTTTTTCTACATCGGAAAAGATTTAGTCAACTGATGGTCATTTATCCGTATATAAAGCCATACCATGATCTGAATCACAATTAGTATGAAACGACATAGACTTTTTCCGTTATAGATATAATACCCCTATGTAAAATCCGGATGTTCTTGTCATGGCTCTGGACGTATAATCTACGAGTAGAATCAGGATTAATTGAGGAGATTGTAAAATGTGAATGACAGACAGATGAAGTTAACAAACAGCTTTAATGTTAGTGTATTTCCGGAAATTAGCGATATAACTTGAGTTTCTTGACAATTTAGAATTTAATGACGTCTACTGAGATTAAATTCTAAATTATGATTCCATTTGTTCTTTAAATAGCCTTAAATTTTTTCAACGATTACAGTAACACTGTACTGTTGGGTTTTTTTTTTAAATTGACAAAACATTTTATCAAATTTATCCCGAATCAAGGGACTTCTCCTAACAGTATGAATCCATTGATGAAAATGTAATTTTTGCATTTAAATAATAATATTATTATCAAAGGCAGAAGTTCGATAAGAGTTGCTATTTGGAGTCTGAAACTGCATACATTTTTAATTTCTTTAATCCTTTCCAACAATGGCTTAGTTATAACCTGTAAAAAAGTTAACTTTGGGCAGACATTTTGACTGCTTTGTTAGTTAGTTTAATATATTTGGAGAAGTCCAGCCTGTTAACTTTATTGGTTTCAGACAAGACACAGAACTTCTATTTTTGACCAAACAAGCCAGACCAGACCTGTGGACATGTCTTTTTTTACCGGTCCTGGTGACAGATCTACCTTAGACCAAATGTGAACAGGCTTGCCTCTCACCAGTCCTGATGACAGATCCTCTGTTGACCGGTCATGATGTTTTTTTACTTTCATACCACACCTGGCTCTTTTTTCGACATTTGAATTTATCCTTCTATGCAAATTTATCGCATCGCGGGTAAATTATGACGTTGTGATTGGTTTAACGCCGTCACGTGGTGACCCCCTATGGATCCGTAGGGGGCTAGTAAATTTCATATGGGGTTTTATGACGTGACGTCTTCTGCTAATGGTGACGTCATCTATTGATGTTGATGTATTTCATTGTTTATTTTTCTACAAAATGCGACAGAAAAAGTCCCGCGTGCGATAAATTCGTTATACGGTTCACTACTGACTCCCTACGGACCATAGAGGGTGAACAAAATACATAGGAGATTCGGCCTTCGGCCTCACCCCCTATGAATTTACTAAACCTCTATGGATCTGTAGGGGGTCAGTAGCGTACCATAAAGCTTATAATAAAGTTAGGTAATCGATACAAAGTAGTCCAACTCCGAATTTAACTAATTCGTTTTACATACCAAAACCGTTGTTAACTTAAGTATTGGTTAAGTTTGATCAGAGCAGTCGGAGTTAACTTGCATTCAGGACTGACTGGTTTTGTTCACGTTTACTTCAGTCAGAGTAAATATTAGTAGCGGGCTTGTCAAGATAACTTTCAGAAGCCGTAAAACAAGTTAAAACTAAGTTGCTATGATAAAGAGAATTGAGAATGGAAACGATGAATGTGTCAAAGAGGCAACAATCCGACCAATGCGTTAACAGTTTTTTGGGGATTCGTTTGCGTTTCTGCGAACACAAATTTAGGAACCGAATATTCTTAGTAGTAGACGGGTCTGTTCTGAAAATATGCAGAAGATTTGATTCGCTTTTTTCATGAAAAGACCTATTTATATTTATCATAATTTTCTTGTAATCAATAGGGTTTACACCGAAAAAGTGCCTGATAAATATAAATAAAATTAGAAGGAAATTAATTTTTCCTACTCTATATTCCAACATCTATCATAACTTGTCTTTCTTTACTGAATACAAACTTTTTTACGAACTGTATCTTATTCATTCAATTAAAAACATTGCCGAGAGCCTGGTAAGGAAGCCGATAAAAGTCTCTCACTCTATATATATTGTCTTTATTGTTGTATTGTGTGTGCTTCAGTCAACTGTCGTGTTGTTTTTTATTTGATTTATTAATCTAATTCTAGAGAGAGGAAAGAAAAAAATAAAGTCGAGTTTGCTTCCGTGTCCAAGGTTGTTGACAATGAGTGATTCAGTATTTTCTAGCAACACATATGGGATACTGATAATTGAAGGAATTTAAATGTCGTGCTAACTTCATAATTATGCTGCTAGTCTAGACCATTGGGCTAACAAAAGGTAAATAATAGAACAGTTGACACGAGTTATTTTTCTTTTTTGTGATGATCGTTTTTGCTGTAGATCCTATATTCGTGTAAAACATTGGTCATCATAATTCGTCTTAGTATTTTGACTTCAGCTTATATCTTTTAAGTATGCTTGGAGTTCTATGGCGAAAGGTTGATTGGTTGTTCATATCAACAAAAAGTGTGCCGCGAATACGGTTTGAATGTGTTTGAATGGCGTACAGGGCAGTAAGTAAGTGTAGCTTGAATTTCAAGACCAAAAATTCACGACGAGTGTGCGTGTGTGTGTGGTGCTGTTTCACTGACGTTTACGCCACAGTTCTATTTAATCATACGTATAATTATGTTTATTTTTTTAAGTTATATGCTTGTCGCAGATTCGAATCAACGCTGCGTAGACTTCAAAAACATTGCATACAATGATACTCGACAAATTTGAACGAAATGATAACTTATAAGTCCAATTAATATATTAACCGATATATGAGGAATGTTTACCAATATAATTATATGCATGCTTTTGAATTATATACTAAACGAAAATAAAACGAAATGGTAACTTATAAGTCAAATTAATATATTCACCGATATATGAGGAATGTTTACCAATATAATTATATGCATGCTTCTTCTATAGTTTTTAATGTCGCTAATTCTTGAGTGGTCGTTTCTTATTTACCGACATGCCTTTCATTATAAATGAATTAATATAATATAACTGTAATAACTATTTCGGGTTTTACTTTCTCTTATTCTTATTAGATTTATACTTTCGCAATACGAATATTACCTGACTCGAGATGAGAACTATCATATCACAGTGGATGCAGTGGTAGAAACTATACGTATCTTATTCTTAGCCAATTCTTACTATATCGAGTCACACGTTCATGCTATACCTTCAGTTTGTAACCTTTAGTTTTATCTTCGTTATTCATTGATAAAACTCGACCATCGGTATACTACTGTTGCCTAAATTCATACGTTCGCATAAAAGTTTGTTATTTTGTTATAATCAACGTGAGGTTCGTTTGTTTTCTGTTCTTCATTGGTTAAAAGTGCCTGATAACGAACAGTAAAATTTAGAAGGGAAATGATTTTTCCTTGTTCGCAGTTCTATGGTGGATATTATATGATTAGCAAGCATACCACGTCTCCTTCTTCTTTTATCAATAATAGACGGCATCAAATTTCTAAATAATTCCTGTCAGCGATCAGTTGGTTTCTACCTTTGATTTTGTTGACGTTATTTTATCTGTCGCATACAAATGAAGTAAACAAGACATTCCATTCTTTGGTAAATCCTAAAACTTAAAAGCAAATACAAGACTATGTTTCACTCTATATTCAAACATCTATCATATCATGTCATTTCTTTCTTTTTTATAACTGTCTAATACTTCATTCAATTAAAAACATTGCCGAGAGTCCAGTACGGAAGCCGAATAAAGTCTTTGACTCGATATAAAATCTCGTTATTGCTGTAGTGTGTTCTTCAGTCAACTGTTGTGTAATTTCTTATTTCATATAGAAGTTTTTTTGTTATTAATATAATTCTCGAGGGAAGAAATAAATGAAATCATGTTTGCTTCTGTGTCCAGTGTTGTTGACAATGAGTGTCTTAGTATTTTCTAGAAACATATAGGTGATGCTGAATGTTGAAGGGATTTGAATTTAATGCTAACTTTATATGCTTGTAGTTGCGATCATGGGACTAATACAAGGTAAATAAAACAAATACTTAGGATTTTCTACCCCAGGAATAGACTACTTTTATTGTATTTGGCAAAACCTTTTTTGTCCTCAATCTCAATGCTTTAACTTCGTACTTTATTTGGCCTTTTTAACTTTTTTTTATTCGAGCGTTACTGATGAGTCTTTGAAGACGAAACTCGCGTCTAGCGTACACAATGTTATAAAAGAATAAGAAAATGTGGTATGATTGCCAATGAGACAACTCTCCATCAGAGACCAAATGAAAAAGAAGTTTACAACTATAGGTCACAGTACGGCCTTCAACAATTGGCAAAATCCATACCGCATAGTCAGCTATAAAAGACCCCTAAATGACATACAGCAACAAACGACAACCGCTGAATTACAGACTTGGGACTGGCAATACAGAATGTGGCGGGGTTAAACTACTTTCTTGGCGCCAAACCCTCCCCCTAACTTGGGACAGTGGTGTGACAGTACAACATAAGAACAAGCTATAGAAATCAGTTGAAAAGGGTTTGACTCATCAGATCGATACGAAGCAGAAAAATATCTAATAAAAAGAAAAACCGGACGTGGCAGGATATTTATACATTCCCACAACAAAAAAGACACTTACTACAGATCTGAGAGTACTCGCTGTTACTGACAGCTAGTTCAAAGCCAATAACAAATAATAAAAACATCAAGCATCTAAAACTAAAATATCAATCAGTACACATCCAACATCCAAAATGGTATGCCTGGTTAGGGGACAAGAATGAGTATGATCGGTCTTTTCTTTTTTTCTTTTTTGTTTTAAACGTTTTATCAAACATATGATTCTGTTTTGAACCGTGTATAATTTTGTTTTACAGATTTGGGATAGTAATAGATAACTTTGATAGACCTCGGCGACCTTCGGCAGTAGTCCAATAGTATTCAAATTGTCTATCCATCACAGCTTTAGCGCTATATATGAAGTACCAATCTGAGTAAAAGAGAGGCGAAATATACCAAAGGGACATTCAAACTCATAAGTCGAAAATAAACTGACAACGCCATAGCTAAAAGAGAAAAGACACACAGACAAACAACAGAACACTAAACACAACATAGAAAACTAAAGACTGAGCAACACGAACCCCACTAAAAACTGGGAGCGATTGTTGATGCTTGACAGTCACATTATAAAAGACTTGTCATTTACAAGATAAAAATCTGTGGCAATTGTCCTCATTTTTTCTTCATTTTGTATATCAATCGAAGCTTAATGATGATACTTCATATCTTTTGTGTGTGTGTTTATGTTTGGGTTCTGTTTCATTGACGTTCATGCTACTGTAACAGTTCTATTTAATCATACTTTTATGACAGTTGTTGTCTATTCGTTTGATGTGTTTGTGCTTTTGATTTTGCCATTTGATTAGGGACTTTCCGTTTTGAATTTTCCTCGGAGTTCAGTATTTTTGTGATTTAACTTTTTTTTTAAACATGTTTAAGTTTTTTGTAGTCTGTATGTTTGGCTAGTACTGCTTTAACATTAATATTGATACATATAAGAAAGTCTTGCATTGTTGTTAATCAACAAGATTATGTATGTTTATCTCGATTCATATTTTCTATACTATTCCGGCCATTTCTGGTGACAAAAGAAACATGTACCGGTATATCAAAGACGTATATTTGACTTAATGCGCTGTAGACTTCAAAGATATTGCATAGAAGGATGAAGTTCGATAAATTGGAAAGGTTTCCGGAAACCAGGAAAGATCCGATACTCAAGAGACATAGTCGTGCTAAATAACAAAATTTTCTTCGGCAAAAAAAGAGGTAATTTATAATTCATAGTCAGTGTAAATGCATGAAAACATTTTTCAAAAAGTACACAAAGGACAGATGTTTTTCGATTACATTTTTTAACTGAAAGAACAACTCTTCAAATGTAGAAAACCATACTTGATTTTAAATAACATACTAATAAAACAGAACAAGAAATGGTAAGCTATAAGTCTAATTAATGTAGTCACCGATATATGGGGAATATTAACAACAGTTTACTCATGGTTTGCCAATTTTAATTAAACCAATTGTCTATTAGTTATTTAAACAAAAAGACAAACGGTTTTTATTAATGAGTCTATTCCAACTTTAATGATATAGTTTATCTGTGATGTCTATGCATTTTGGTATTTTTCATTGTGTAGTTCTATTTTTGAGTCAAATAGATAAAAAAAATTAATAATTAAATGTCATTTCAGTGGATTCACTCAAGATGCAACTATTAATAACAAAAGGCCATTACTGATGAACAAATATATGATAAAGTGTTTCTTTTTATTTATTACAAACATAATGTATAAACTATATGACGCAAATTCATACATGTATTGCAAAGGAAAAAAATAAATAAGGCACTATGAAAAACAAGTAGTATATATTATGTATAATGTTGATATCCAAAATTACAAATTATATTTAAAAAATCACACAAGAATTATATTTACAAAATCATAAATCCAAATATATTTTGGTAACTGTCTTTCAGTAGATGAAGTCTGGTGTCTTTCATTCTATCGGCGTCTTTTGGTTGACGAGCTTCGCCTGCTGCATTCTGGGTAATTGTACATTCAGTTACAGCTCGGGTTTTCTTGAGTACTTTTATGATCTTGTAGAAGTTGAGATGGGCATGAGGTTTTCTTGTTGTGCGATCCTCCCAGGTTGTTGGTGCTGCGAGATCCTTTGGCTAATAAAAAGCGGTATCCTTTAACCTATAACTTTGTTATGCAGTCAGTAACTATTGTTGTATCGGGTACGTCGTCAACGATGCCATTGTTTTCTAGACTGAAGCAAGAAAGTGCTACCTTGGATGCAGAATATTTTTCACATTATGTCAATTATAAAGCTTGGCTACATAACAGTTGGATCTTTATAAAATTTTACAGTTAAAATACAGGTATAAAGATGTAACTACAATTCAGAAATAAATTATAACTATGTTGAACGCATCTATCCCATCGAAAAAAAATGATACAACAGATACAGTTAAGTTGACCAATATCTTGATTTACATCTAGAAATTGACAAGAATGGTCGGTTGAAAACAAAACTTTACGACAAAAGAGATGATTTCACCTTCCCAATTGTTAACTTTCCATTTTTATGTAGCAACATTCCAGCAGCGCCTGCATACGTAGTATATATCTCCCAGTTGATACGATATTCCAGGGCTTGTATTTCCTACCACAATTTCCTTGATAGAGGGTTGTTGCTCACAAGGAAGCTATTAAACCAAGAGTTCCAAGTGGTGAAGTTGAAATCGTCCCTTTGTGAATTTTATGGACGCCATCACGAGTTGCTTGACCGTTATGGAATACCCGTTTCACAGATGACAACGGATATGTTCCAATTGTCGTAACTACAATACCATCCCCTTTTCCCCGAATATGACCTATCGATTTAGACTTATCACCAGTTTTGTACTAACATGAGCTTACGACGGGTGCCACATGTGGAGCATGATCTGCTTACCCTCCCGAACACCTGAGATCACCCCCGGTTTTTGGTTGGGTTCGTGTTGTTCAGTCTTTGGTTTTCTATGTTGTGTTTTGTAAACTCATGTTTGTCTGCTTGTCTTTTCCTTTTTTAGTCATGGCGTTGTCAGTTTATTTTCGACTTGTGAGTTTGAATGTCCCTTTGGTATCCTTCGCCTCTCTTTTATAATTGTTAAAACAACAAAACACCTTATGTTTTTATAAACCTGCCATTAACAGTTGGCAAACCAGGATGACATCATTTACCAATATTATATGTATGCATATTCTAAATAGTTTATTCTTGCGTGAACATTTCCTAATTACCCTTCCGTAGCACTTGGGATCGTCCCAGTTTTTGATGAGTTTCGTTTTGCTGTGTCTTTTGTTTTCAATGTTGTTTTTTCTAGTCTAGTGTTTGTCTTTTCGTCTTTTTTCGTTTTTTGTCATGGCATTATTGTATTGTCTTCGATTGTCATGGCATTGTCTTCGATTGTCATGGCATTATTGGATTGTCTTCGATTGTCATGGCATTATTGTATTGTCTTTGATTGTCATGGCATGGTCTTCGATTGTCACGGCATTATTGGATTGTCTTCGATTTATGAGTTTGAGTATCCCTTTAATATAAATTTTATTGTTCTTTAACCGTACATGTCCTTCATAATAAATGAAAAAATATAACATAATTCTAATTTATTTCTGAGTGTATATTGCTTGTTCTCATACTTAGTCGATTTATACTTTCGCGGTACGAAGATTTACCAAACTCGAGGGGAAAAATGTCGTATCACATTCGATGCAATGGTAAAACTGCAGTTCTCTCATTCTTAGCCGTTTCTTACCATGTGGACACACCCGGTCTTGCATCTTTTAAAGTTTATGTTGTTCCCTCAGCTTTTGTTTTACCTTGATTTGTCGCCTTCTGAATTCATTTATGAGATATGAACATCGCTAAACTACTGTTGCCTAAATTAATATTTTCGCTGCAGAGTTGGTTATTTTGTTATAGTTTCGCTGCAGAGTTGGTTATTTTGTTATAGTTTCGCTGCAGAGTTGGTTATTTTGTTATAGTTTCGCTGCAGAGTTGGTTATTTTGTTATAGTTTCGCTGCAGAGTTGGTTATTTTGTTATAGTTTCGCTGCAGAGTTGGTTATTTTGTTATAGTTTCGCTGCAGAGTTGGTTATTTTGTTATATTTTCGCTGCAGAGTTGGTTATTTTGTTATAGTCGTTTGATAAAAGTTCTTCATTGTTCAAAATTCAATTATGATGACAAATTCTCTTGCTTCCCTCTGATTTCATAATTGTGACCTCACTAGAAATAAAAAAGCCAAACATGACATCACATAGAAAGAACACGATCTATTTATTGTTTATTTTTTCCATTTGGATAGTAAAATATTATTGTTTTAGGGTTCACTCGTCTGCGTTTGTGGTTTTTATTTCTACATATAATTAGTTTATGTCATGTACAGATGTACAGTAAAACTTTTGATTGGTAATCCTGGTAATCTTACAAAATAGTGTTTATTTATTTCATTGATTATAATTCCACCTAATAGTAGATACATAGTAAAGTTTTACATTTTTCATTTTAGTTATATTCCGAAAGATTCAAAAGTTGACAAATTAAAAAAACACTTTAGGTTTAATTTGGTCATTTACATTAATTGAGTTCTATGATTGTATTCAGTACTATATAAAATTTTTACTGTAACCATTGTATTTTTGCACCAAATGATACGTTTATCTAGTTTACACTATACGGGTAGGCCTTGACTTTCATTTCTAGATAAGATCTAAAACATTCCGTAAAAAGGTATGACTGAAAAAACGAACTCAAAGGTTAATTCAAAAACGAGAAGTTCAAAAAAACTGACAAAGTCAAACGTTATCAACCAACGGAACACGTGAAAAAACTGTCATATTCCTGACTTGGTACAGGCATTTTCCGAAGAAAATGGTAGGTTAAACCTGGTTTTATAGCTAGCCTAACCACCCACTTGTATGACAGTTGTTTATAGTTTCGTTATATTGACAAAATTGATGAGCAACCCAAGCAGGCATTATTGGTTAATGTGACAATAATTGTAAATTGTAAATTGCTTTGATAATTCGGTGAACAATTTCTAAAGGACCAGTGATCGTTCACTCACCTAATTATTTTTAACAAGATGTCGGATTTTTAGTTTCAAGACGATAAAGTCAATTTTTACATTTTCTCCCTAGTGATTTCCGGTTCGCTCTGAACGTTCAGACATACACGTCATTTAAAGTCGGTATTCCCTTAGTGAATGAACGACCAACAAAGTTGTTGAAGAGATACATAGGGATTTACTTATTTGATTTTTGGTACAACCATCGTCACTTGTTTTACTATGATAACAAAATTTTATTCTTATAATTATTAATATGACATAATGTAATTTATGAATGTCAATTTCTGTAGAAGTTTCTGCAACTCTTGAAAACTGGTTTCCACTAATAGAATAATTATGTGTAACACACCGATAAACTAATGGGAAGATGCTTTAAGATCAAATTGTCGAATGTTCAAGACAAAAAGAAAGATAGAGACTGTTATAAGGTTATAGCTTTGGTTAAGGCAACATATACCTCTTTTGGTCATAAATCTCTACAAGTATTTTTAAATCCTTGGCTTTCAAATATTTGGTTTTGAGCGAACAATTG
Source organism: Mytilus coruscus (assembly GCA_017311375.1). Lineage (NCBI taxonomy): Eukaryota > Metazoa > Mollusca > Bivalvia > Mytilida > Mytilidae > Mytilus > Mytilus coruscus. The sequence continues at coordinate 4,862,607 of CM029596.1, read as the reverse complement.
CATCTGTTCAATTCAGAAAAATGTTTTGAATGTTAATGTTATCTAGCACTGGGTCGATAATGCTCCTGGTAGAATTTTAGGGTATCGATAGCTCAGTAGTCAGTGCATCGTCACGGACATGACGTTGATTAATTTAGATATTATAAAAAAAAACTAGGGATCTATCTTCCTCAGCCAAAGTTGATCTAAGATGGTTTTAGTTATTTTTTCAATAGTTCCTTTTAGTCATAAAGCACCCCCCATTCCCAACCCCACCCCAAGTATTACTGCATTCTTGGATTTGATTTCTTTTTGTTCTTAGCGGATTTGATGACGGGAAATTCAGAACAGGGCTTTGGACGCACCAAATCAATTTATGTTAGACTTATAACCAGCTGTATATCGATTTTCCAAATGATTGCTAAATTGTACATTGTAAGACACTGAAAATTGTAAATCAACCTTTCAAGGTCAAATTACTGGGTAATGTATGAATTAATAAGATCATTTCACTGATGTCACTATCGCGGCGAAAGAGGTGGCAATTGTTTTTTTTTTTAATTGAAATCGTTGACATGAGAATATTTCATGGAAAACCTCTTCTTTCAAGTTGTTTATTCTATCATTTAACTTGGAGATGGTGTCCTATCACTAAATAATTAAAAGTTTCAGTGTTTATGTTGACCGCATCTATTCCATCGAACTAATTGCCTGATGTCTTGACTTAAATTCAAAAAGCGAAGACGAGGTCCGGTTGAGAAAAAACTTAATGACTAAAGATGGTTTAACTCTACGGTTGTGATTTTCTTTCCACCAGAGACAAAATGACATAGAAGCCAACAACTATAGGTCACCTTTCGGCCTTCACTAATGAGCGAAACCCATACCGTACAGTCAGCTATAAAAGGCCCCAAAATGACAATGTAAAACAATTCAAACTTGAAAAGTAACGGCCTGATTTATGTACCAAAAAAAGAAAGAAAAACAATTTTGATATACACTACATACGACAACCACTGACTTTGGACAGGCACATACGGAATGTGGCGGGTAAAACAATGTTGAAGGCTCCTACCCTCTTCTTATCATGGGACAGTGGTGTAACGGCACAACACAAGATCAAACTATGCAAAACAATAAACGAAAAAACAAATATGGTATATAGCAACAAACGATGACCACTGAATTACAGGATCCTGACTTGGAACAAGCACATATAGAATGTGGCGGGGTTAAACATGTTTGCTGGCGCCAAACCTAACCCTCAACCTGGGACAGTGGTGTAACAGTACAACATAAAAACAAACTATAAAAATCAGTTTAAAAAGGCTTAACCCCGCCACATTCTGTATGTGCTTGTCCAAATTCAGGAGCCTGTAATTCAGTGGTAATCGTGTGTTGCTGTGTAACATATTTGTTTTTTTTTTTTTACATTATTTTGTACATAAATAAGGCCGTTTTAGTTTTCTCGTTTGAATTGTTTTACATTTGTCATTTCGGGGCCTTTTAATGTTGACTATGCCGTGTGGGCTTTGCTCATTGTTGAAGGCCGTACGGTGACCTACGGTGACAGTAATATTTAGTTTGGTTTTTAGTTACCGATAAAAATGAATATTTATACCAATAAAAACAACATTCAAATATATAATTACAGTTTTGAATTGGTAATCTTTTAGGAGTATATATATCCACAATCTCGTCCTCTTTGAATATCTTGATGGTGACAATGCCGAATTAGGCATATCACCGAATTTGGACTTAGTATACCATGGGCACCACAAAGTCATGGTTTTCTCTTCGACTAATGAATTTAGATTGTCCCTTTTGTATATTATGTGTCAGTTTTACAGTAATCCAAGTTTTGGTCCTACATGAATATTTAAAAATGATTAAACGGAAAATGTGGTGTTTTAGATTGCAATTTTTACTTTTTGTCTATTATTGTGAATATAAATAACAATTATTTCACCATACATATTTTATGAAAAGTATATATGTATATTAATCTTTAATGAATCACTTGTAAAATGTCTTTCCGGTTTTTTTTTTTAGGAAATACTAATCACATGCAGAACTAGAATGTTTTATTACAGCCTGTCGTCATTAAAACAATTTAAGTGATGTAACAGATGTGTTTACATATATGCCTGTTTGATTTGAAATAATGTAACGTTTAAATAATAATTATAGTCGTACAATAATATCGATGGCATCATTGTGTGCACTTTAAACACACTATAAAACCGTAAAGGATATATAAAAGTGAATCATAAAATTTCAGTCAAAAATTGTCCTGGTATATTGGGAACTTGAAATATTTGAAGTTAAAAGTGTTTAAATCTACTACAACAAAAAGTCTGAAGAGGGTTTTCTACATAGAGCAGTACGTGCCTAATACACACTATTTAACCTTAATTTAGATGTTTTCTTTACTCTAACTTAAATATACCATGTAAGTGACTAAAATTTGATAGATCTGTGTGTAAGGATAAGATATACCAAGTCGTTTATGTTCGATCTAAAGTCTATTTATTTATAATTTTCCTATAGGAATACAGTTCTTCGATGCTTTACACATTATATCCGCACACCTATTTTCGTGAATATGTTGGTTTTTTTTTTTTTTTTTTTTGTTTACCTAACATCTAGGGGCAAATATTCCTTGCATATTTGGTACGAGAACAAACTAGAGGCTCTAAACTCTAAAGAGCTCTGCATATACAACAATAGCCATTATTTTGGTAAAAATCATCATGAAAGGGCAATAACTGTATAAAGAGTTAACTGACAGTTTCAGTCATGTTGAAATATTTGTAGATCTTCTCCTGTTGATCATTTTTGCTTTTTAAAAGTTTCTATCTGCATTTGTATCTATTACACTTTTCACTTATTAGTAGATCTTGACTTTTTGATCACTTTGGCCGTCTGATGATTTAAGCCATGTCGACTTATTTGTAGATCTTGTCTTCCTAATCATTTTTCCTCATTAAAATTTCTCCGTATCTATTATAGTTTTCAAAATAATAGACAAAAATGAAAAAAAAAATGAAATTAAAGGGCTATAACTCCTATAAGAAGTCGTCTGACATTTTTTACTTAAAAAGACAGAAGGTAGATCTCAACATTCTCAACAGTTTTGCCCCTGTGAGATTTTCTCTATTCACAACGGTTTTCAAGCTAAAAGACAAAACTTACCTTTTACAAATATGTTCTATTTTTAGCCATGTCGGTCATCTTGGTTGACAAGCGGGTTCATCGGACGCGTTTTTTTTCAAATTAGACACTCCGATAATGATTGTGGCCAAGTTTGGTTAAATGTTGCCAACTAGTTTCAAATTAGAAGTTTGTAAAAGTAAACGGACGACAACAACGACGAAGGACGACGGACGCCAATTGATGAGGTGTCGGATTCCAAACGCGCGTATGTAAGAACGTATTGAGAATTGAAGATCGTGTTTTATATTTAAAGATGCCCTGAAGAAAATTAGAGAGAATGAGATTGCTTTATTTCTATAGGACAGACTCCAGAACAATAGCGTGTGCACGCAAAAGAGTGAAACCTTTCGGTCTGGTGAGCTAAAAAAAGAAATACAATAGGTAGGGTCTGCAAAATTGGTCCAAGAAAGGGATATAGACTAATAGGGTATTATTTAACTTGCAACAGACCAAATACGGACCTCTCAAAGTAGTTGCTATAAAGGTCCTTAAACGTGCAGAGTTTGTTATACCCTCTCTGCGTGATACAGCGGATTTACCGTCCCCATTTTGACCAGACGTGGACTAGTTTTTATATATCGAGCGTAGCAAATCGCTGTCCACTCTTTTAAATGGTGCATTCAGACTTAGTGACCATATTTTTATACCCCAGTCAACACTTGGGTTGTGAATATTTTACGGTCACGGAAATACTTTCGGGGTTAAATACTGAATACTATATTTTGTATTTGAGAAATCGAAAAACATTAAGACAATATAGCCAAAACGAATTAAATCGGGATTAAAAACCGTGACCAAAAAAAGACGCAAAAAAACCCCAACAAACAACAAACTAAAAACGAAAAAGTTGAACAAAAATTGGAAAAATTGAGTAGAGAATGCAGAATTGCTGATTACACAAAATATTTCATAATGATAAAATAAAATGTCTGCCTGATTGTTCAGAATTTTATAATACAAACGACAGAGCCATGTTACCCTTGCGTCCCTCTTTTTATGTTCTAACTATGAATTTCCTGCAAGATTAGCAGTCGGGCCAGTCATTGATGGCTTTACTGAATATCTATGATTCAATAAGAAGATCCTGAATTTATCATGTCCTTGAAGTTTGGTTCAAATGAAGTCGTCAAAAAATTTTGCATTTTTTTTTTTTTTATTTACATATATGTGCGATTTGCTACAAAGTAAGATTGTGTTTGAATTAGCAAAAACATAAAATTTTGTTTATTGAGAAACAGAATAAAATAAAAAGAGGGGTTATACCCCATGCATATCTGTGCGTGTTCATAGATATTCATTGAAGTAAAACTACAAATCATGCAGGCAAGTATTTTTGATTTGGTCGTTTTCCTGTGAATTTTGTGTATGCGTTTTGCCTCCACTGATACAGGTAAAGGTAATGGGGTATATCAGCAATTTCAGTTTTATTTCACTCTTTTACGCTATTGTTCTGGAGTCTGTCTTATAGAAATAAAGCAATTTCATTCTCTCTAATTTTCTTCGGGACATCTTTAGATATAAAACACGATCTCCAATTCTCAATACGTTCATTACATACGCGCATTTGGAATCCGATACCTCATCCGGAACACTGCTGCTGATATTTAACATTTGCGCAATATAGGTTTTTACCTATTTCTCCGGCTAGCCGGAAAAATAGACACTCCGTAAAGAATATGGCAGGGTTAGACATGTTTGCGAGCGCTCAACCCTCTCCTTACCTGGGTCGGTGGTGTAACAGCACAACATAAAGAACAAATGGTAAAAATCAATTAAAAAGGGCTTAACTCATCAGATCACTACGCTGAACAACGAAAAAAACTTTACAAAATAGAAAAAAACATTAAGTACCGACATAAGATTACTTGTTAATACTGAAAAACTAGTTCAAAGCCAATTTCAACTAATAAATAAACCAATTTCTAGACTATAACATGTGTTATGAACAGAAAAATCGACTTTTAATTGTAGCCAACAAAAGACACAAATCAATAATAAAATTTAACAAGATTTATTATACACAAGTTTACAAGAAGTATTACATAAAAAGAAATGTCAACTTAACTGTCAAAATATGTGTCCATTCTTTTATCTTTTCTTTATCCGGAAATCTTCTCGGAATCCACAGAATATTATATCCAATTGGTCACAATCTAGTATGATGGAGTTTGTAAATAAAAATGTCAATCCAACTGCTGAGAATGTTGATGTCTTTCGATGTCTAAGTCTATCTATGTCTTTAGGGTCTGCATACTTATATATACTCAAATGGAAACTTCTAGACAACGCTAGAAATTTAAATACGCATCTTTTGTTATGATCATTCTGGAAACGTTATGTAAGTGAAATAGAAAGTTCTAATCACTCCATGAGTATCAATGATTGTTCCAGTGATTTCTAAACTGCATAGTTGTAACACAATGTGTATAATTTTGTACACAATGTAAACACATATAATAGGCCACACAAAACAAATAAGGCCAACTAAATAAATATAATAGTCACAGTATCATAACACATGTATCAGTACACATCCACGGATTAAAAATAAAGACGTATAAAACAGTGTGAGAAAAGCATGATCCTATGCAATGCCGAATAAGTATCGATAAGATGTAGGACCTTAAGTGTCCATAACTGTATACATGTAACATACAATTTAGTTATGTTTTGATTTATTTTAACTAAAACACGTCTGATTCATCTATATAGTTTATTAGCTTCAGTGTTCAGGGGTTTTCTTTTATGAATGCGAAAATAGTGCGTTAACTGTGCTGAGTGCAAGTGTTAGTTTTCAGTGTGAATGAAAGGAGAAGTTGGGTATACGTTAATGAGACAGAAACCAAGCTAGAGATCAACCTATGGTTTCTACAATAGACTTGTGTCGATATAAACGTCAAGCTTTAAATCGGAATCCTGAAAAGTTGTGAAATAATTTTGTGCCGTTATCACAAAATCTCATAGAAAGCAAAGGAACGCAGAAAACATTAAAATATGAATAACGCAGTTCTTGACTTTTGACAGAAAAATATGATGCGTAGTCAACTTTTTTTGTTTATCCACTTGACCGTCCTGTTCTATTCGCTATTTGTGGAATATAAAATAAAATACACAGAAGAATATGACTTTGCTGAAGTCTTTAGAAATAACATGAGTATGTATGTAAGTCATACATGATATTTGTTTACATTTCCCGCAAAAAATACTAAAAAATGATGGCATAATGAAAAGCTTTGAAAACCCATCCTACGATAAGACATATTTCAGACCAAGACAATCCATTACATCATTAAAACGGATATTATGTATCAACAACATATATAAAAATAAGGAGATGTGGTATGATTGCCAATGAGGTTTGTATTGGGTATATTGGGATACGGGATATTTGCCATTTTAATTTTAGGGATATGGGATATTTGTCCTCAAAATAAATGGGATATGGGATATTGATGCATTTTTGATCATTTTTATGGATATTGAATTGTGAACATGAAAAAACAAATTGTGGAATTTAAAAGTTAAGTACCGAAATATTTACATCTCACTTGATAAAATTGCCAAAAATAATTTACTAGAAAAGGTCATTTTAGTGCTTTGTTGATTTTCATTAAGTTTATGGTCGTTTGCTGTACCACAAAGTATAGAAGAGAGTGTCATCGAAATTTTACTATTAGATGACTTTCAAGCTGAAGACGATGTAATAGTAATTTCTGAAGATTTCTATTATGCATGCATGACAAAAGTGTATATAGGATCAGATATGAATGATGTCACATTACAAGAAGAGGTGGAGATGGGTTAAGAGGAGAGGCGTGTTTTATTGGTCTCTTCTGAATGTCTTCTGGTGAAGAGTCCAAAAAAATGAATTTCGACCTCTTTGGATATTCTGCAGAAGAAGCAATAAAACAAAAATTCAATTTGCCGTCGAATATCGCAGTATTTTTTTTAATGTTGGATGACATTAATGAAGTTTACGATGATTTATTCGAAAATTAGGATACTTCAGTTCCAGTTTTCGGTAGACATGACTGTAATAGTGTGCTCTGTTATGGCATTGATTTAATTATACAAAAAGTGTAAAAACAAAGAAAATTGGTTGGAAGAAATCGCTTGTTCGTAACATTTTTTTCTTTATTCTTTCCTAATTCAATTTTGCTAAACAAATCCGGCTTATATCCGACCATTTGATATTCAGGAATAATCTTAAACTGTACAAGAATTTGTCAATGTTTGTCTGGTAAATGATCGAAAAGAACATCTTGTTTGTCAAACATTTTGAAAGTAACCAAACTGTATTATTTTTGTATAAAGCAAATTTTAAGATATCGCAGAGTTCTCAAAATCTGTTTTCCCTGGTGGTCCTTGAGGAAAATCTGCTGGACCTAACTATTATTTCTATTGCAAAATGTCGATGGTCAAATCTTTTGACCACCACTTTTCTAAAACTTTAATTGTATATGTATATACACAAGTCCTGGCGTTTCTCACACTGTTTATGACTAAATCCGTTGGTTGTGTACTAATTGATACTTTAGTCTGGGAGAACAAGATTTATTTCAGTGTTAGTTGTAATTGGCTTTGAACAAACTTCCAGTAACTGCAAATACACTTATTTCGGTGCTTTGTGTCTATTGTCTTAATGTTAGTTGTTTTTGTGTGTCTCGTACCGATCATTTGAGTTAATCTAATTGCAACTGATTTTTACAGTTTGTTCTTATATTGTACTTTTACACTACTGTCCCAGTTTAGGAGAGGGTTGAGCGCTCACAAACATGTTTTATCCTGTCATAATCTGTATGTGCCTGTCACAAGCCAGGAGCCTGTAGTTCATTGATTGTTGTTGGTTCATGTCTGTCGACTCATATTTGATTTTTTGTAAATTGTTTTGTTATATCTAATTAGGCCGTTAGTTTTTTCGTTTGAATTGTTTTACATTTTTCATATCGGGGCCTTTTATAGCCGACTATATGGTATGGGTTTTTCTCATTGTTGAAGGCCGTACGGTTGCCTATAATTGCTTACATCCACTTCCTTTGAACTCCGGTGAATAGTTGCCTCATTGGCAATCAGAAAACATATTTTCATATTATATACTTGACTTTAAAACTCGAGTTTTCCTGAACATGCATGAAATATTTGTCACTGGACGTTAAAAATAAGCAGACAACAATCAATCAATTTAAACTTGTTTGTGTTAAATAAGGGGAAAACCATTTAATATTTATTTTCTGGGGGTTGGGTGGGGGACAGGAGGATTTTGAATATGAATATGGTACCATGGTAAGAGCTGATAAAATAGGCATTATTAGCGACAGATTAAAATGAATAACAAATCTGCAAAAAAGCCTCCTGCCCCCTCCTTCACCCAAGAATATCAAATAGTCGTCCCTTTACTGTTAATGTCCGTAAGTTTTTTATATTTTTTCAGCTTATCGTCACTTCAGGGATGTCCCCTATGGCTGCAATACCATAAAAACGTTTCTCTAACTCTTCGTCAATTTATCCCTTTCTGCACCCATTGTATAAAAAATTAAATCAACGTGTGGTTCATTTGATCTCAGTTATTTTAAATTGGTTAAAATCCGATTATGACGTCGAATTTTCTTGCTTTCCACTGAATTTCCTATTGTGACGGCATGAAAAAAGGCGACCATGCCTGATGACGTCACATAGAAAGAACACATCTTTTTGCAGATCATTCGAAAAGACGGAATAGATTGCAAAAGGTTAAAATTGGAACAACTGAATCAGGATACAATAATGTAACATTCGGGTCCCACAAGGTTCCATATTAGGACCTTTATTATTCTTAATCTATATAAATGATCTCCCGTTTACATTAAAACACACAGAGTCTGAATTATATGCTGATGACACAACTTTGCATATATCGTCCAAATCTATTTCAAACTTAAACTCTTGTTTAAATAAAGACTTTGAAAACGTAATTGAATGGTGTGCTGAAAACAATCTGATAATAAATAACAAGAAGTCCAAATGTATGCTTATGGGATCTGAGAGAAAACTTGAGAATTGTAATGATGTCTTGTGTGTATTATCGTAAAATCAGACTTCATTTGACAATGTGGAAGTAGAAAACTTCTTGGTATCCATATTGATAAAAATCTAGCATGGTCAATTCACATAGATAAAGTATGTGAGATTTTTTCAAGCAGATTATACCTGCTAAATAGATTAAAACGATACTTGCCTCGCAAAGGTCTTATCCTTTTTTACAATAGTTATATATTACCAATAATTGATTATTGTTGCACCATATGGGGTTTTACCGCAAACTGCAACATTGAGCGGATTCATAAGCTGCAAAAGCGCACAGCAAGATTAATTTTGAATAAACCTTTGGATTATCCATCAATATCAATGTTTAAAGAACTTAATTGGATGACCATTTTTTACACGGATAAAATATTTTCAAGCCATTTTAATGTTTAAATGTATGAATGGACTAGCGCCAGATTATCTTTCTAGTAAATTTACTGCGTGCAGTGATCTATATAGTTGTTCTCTTAGGTCAACAACATCTGGACATCTTCATTTACCAAGGCCAAAGTCTGAATACTTCAAAAAGACTTTTCAATATTCTGGTCTAATTATTTGGAATAGTTTGCCAAATGATATAAAGGATTCAAGTCAAATAGAAAGCTTTAAGGTGAAATGTGCTAATCTTTTTTTCACAAAACAAAATGAGTAGACAAACTTTTTTTTTTTTTCTTAGGACATTCTTGCCATGCTAGTTCTACAGTCTGTTTTCATGCTTGTGTATATAAATTTGTAATTGTGTACATCTCTATTGATTATTGTGTTATATGCATTGATTGTTATATGTATTAATTGTTCATTTTAATGTGTGAAGGTCTCATTTGAGATTAACAATATGTATGTTAAATGAGTTACCTTCGTAAAATAAAGAATTTATTATTATTATAATTATGCCTCGTTCACACGAACATTTAATTCGAATTGAATTCGAATCGAATGCGAATCGAATTCGCTTATCGCGTTCACACACTCTTCTTTTTTAATTCGAATTGATTCGAATTGGCTAATTCGAATTATCCAATTCGCATTAGAAATACGCTTTTGTTAATACGAATTAAAAGTTAACGTCGTTTGGACAGAACAGCGAATTTGACGCGCATTACAATTCGAATTAGAATTGACGTTAGGACGTAAAACGTTTCGAATGCGAATTAAACTAATTCGAATTAGTTAATGCGAATCGAATTCGAATCACGTGTGAACTCAGCATTATTATGAATAAATTTGCCTGCGTATTGTTTGAAAATCATTAGAGAAACAGATTCCACCACCAAATCTCGTGTAATACGATATTTATCCACTCTCGACAGTTAAATTTTGAATATTTAACTGTCTCGAGTGGATAAATATCGTATCACACTCGATGCAGTGGTAGAATCTATATTTATCACTCAGCTCACATTCTATTATATCTGCATTCATAGATTTATTAACGTCATTTAGACTAAGCGACGCCATGTTTGTTATGTGCCTCTGCCGTCTAAACTACCTATTTAAAAGGAAGAGGTAGAAGAGAGCCAAAAGATATTCCCAATGCAAAAAAAACAGAAATGGATCTCTTCTGGCTCAATACTGAAGAACAAAAAAAACACGCCCGAGGAATCTGCAACCAATATTGCCCGTTTACCCACGAGAGGAAAGAGGAAGCGAAAACCTCAATCTGACACTGACTTCATGTTTTACTAATTTATTGATAATTACTGTTAAATAACATGCTTATCTCTACAGTAACTTTTTATCTATCCACTGACGTTACAAACGCTTAATTATATATCGGTTATTCCAGAGACATGTAGACTAAAATTTAAAGGTCTCTGGTTAATTCTAAATGATCAACTTTTCTCTGTGAAAAAGCCCACATCCTTACTGCAACGCATACAACATGTATTTATGAATGTTGTATACAAAAATGGGTTTGGGAATGAATAAATGATTTTTGGGGATATTTCAAAATAGTTTTAGGGATACGGGATATTTGTAAAAGATATTTATTGGGATATTAGGGGTAAACATTATAGAGATATTGGATATTGGGAAAAAAAACTTAAAGGGATATGGGATATTGATACCCCCACCCCTAAACAAGCCTCGCCAATGAGACCAACTATCCACCAAAGTTCAAATGAAGTGGATGTAAGCAATTATAGGCAACATATAGTTTTTTTAAGAAAAAGTATGGATTTGAAATTGTAGATTTGTTCATTTTAGACAAGTTAAGAACGTTTTTCGCCGATTTTATGTGCTTTCGATACAAATGTTGACATATGTTCATATACTGAAAGAGATAAATGCATTATTTTTTCGATTTTCAGTTATAGTTCAACGAACTATTTGATGTAATACGAATGTCTTTCACTGATGAGCAAACATTTTTTGTTGGATTCATTTGTATGATGCCAATATATTAACGTCATACATTGTCTTATATAGTGCGTAACGTTAAGAATATTACTCGCGCCATTTAGACGTCATGATTGAGCTTATGCACTGCCGATCAGTGTAACTTGAAAAAAACATGTCGGTAGGAAGTTTTTCCACGTTTGCCATTGTCCTAACGACATTTTTTGGTTCCTCGTGTTGTTTGAATATCATTCCCGATTATTTTATGGACAGTGGAGGTTTGGGTGATTGTGGTGAAACAATCAATAACAAAGAAGACGTGTATATCAGGTCTCATACTGGAGCTTATCAGCTTGGAAGTATCATAAATTACGGAGCGAACGAGAATTGTGAGCTTACATTCAACGCTGGGACAGGTATGATACCGTTATGTATTAAAAAAATCGAGTTAGTAATTTATCATTTAAACTCACAGTATTATATATCTAAGAATTATTGAGGACACCATGTCACGATATAAAAGATGCGCACAAAACACGCTTTGTAGCATTGTTATAACAAATATTTTAAATCAAAATATGAAATAATAACACATTAAACAAAACTTAGTTTTTCATAGACTTGATAATTTCTTAATTTTAATTTCTTGCTCACAAATAATGAAAATCTCTGTCTGTTGTAAATTTATACAAATAAAATTTTTTTACAGAGTACGCGTACAATAAGAATTCAAAGGTTTAGACCAAAAGAAGGCCGATTGCCGTATTGGGGTCAACTGTTAATGTCAATGTGGATATGTCAATGTCAATGTCACAAAGTTCAATGATCGATAGGACAGCATAAGTGTTTTACTCTATGAATGATAATAAGAATGTATTTTTATTAAGACCAAATTACACAGAACGAATACGCCAAAGTACTTTCGTTCCGTATACTCCAGTTGATCACAGAGTTTCATGATCCGCGCCTGGTTTTTTACACTTGACGTTCAACAAAAATTTAAAATAAATGTATTTTGAAATACGTTTTGTAATTTGGATAATATTCCCCTACATCACAACCACCGAAATGACAGAAACAAATGATGAATTATAGAGTAAATTTAACTTACATGGACCACTCTACCTCATAGCATACGATACAGAAGAGATCTTTTTGAAATTTTCGTTTAAATTTTGACACATAGTCAATTTTGATATGCACTTTCGAAATATGCAAAACAATTATACCTTCATGCCTTACTTTTTGAGATATTTTGGACTGTCAAATTTTCATATTTTAATACTTAGCCAATAATAGCAAAACGTTTAAACAAAAAAAAGATATATTACCACCCAGTTTTCGAAAAGTGTTTTTTAGTTTATACTTTTTTAAGGTAGTTGCCAGGAAAAATGAAAAATATGATAATTTTATGTGATATTAGGTAATTATCAGTAAAAAAATGCCGCATATGGCTTTCTTTCTAAGACAAATATATTGCATTTTCATGTATATGTTTTTACCTACAGGGAAGAAAGTCTTGATAAAATTTTTAGAATTTGAACTGGAAAATGCAGTAGGAAATGAATGTCTGGATGGACTTAAGATATTTGACCACCAAAACACCACCACGTCCCCTTATTCATATAACATGAACTGTACAATCAATAATAATGCCTCTATTACTGACAACTGTACTGTTAACAACAACTGCTCCATTGACAACTGCACAACGCCAAACAACTGTTCACTAGACAACTGTACCGTAGCTAACAACTGTTCAGATGAGAATGCAACACTCTCTAACATGTGCTCGATTGAAAACACTAACGGAACTACCGCCGATTTGACAGTTTGCGGAAGTGCAGGTAAGAAAGTTAATTTATATATATTAAGGTCACACTACAGTAAATTTGCAATGTCAGTAAAAAAAAAAAACAAACTCTCCAGACCTTATGGTTATATATCTTATACTATGCCGAATTTAAATAACGTTTTCTATATTTATGTACGTATGTTGTATATTCCATATTAATATTATTGTGTATATTCTAACTTATTTGATTCGTTTACAAATAGTCACATGTTCAACTATATTTTCAAAGGTACACTGAAAACAGCAGATAGAAAAGTGAATATTTCACGGTTATTTTTATATATTGCACGGTTATTTTTAGAATATCTGACACAATCGAAACAACCAGTCTAATGAATTGGTGCTCTTCTTCTGGCTTTTTGGCAATACTACGATATACTAATTGTAGCCTTTGTATGAGGTCGATACATCCTCGGACTTCTTCCTCAGTCAATATACTGTGTTCTTTCAGGTCGATATATCCTCGTATCGACCTCATACAAAGGCTATAATTGTATAATGTCACATATTGTCGGAAGACTTTATATACAGCTAAAATGTTGTTTTTTTCCACAAATTCCATTCTAACTATTTTTTTTTTCGTTGTATTTGCTATGAGAGAAATGTGTGAAGCTTTATATATGGTAAATACAACTTTTTCAACTGACATAGAATGAGTATCCTTGATTTGTAATAAATCCACGGTAAGGACACCCTTAAAAAATTCTTTGTTTGGTATTACCTACCCAATAAAATTGAGAATGGGAATGGGGAATGTGTCAAAGAGACAACAACCCGACCACAGAACAGACAACAACAGAAGGTCACCAAGCCTTGTAGTGTTGGGTAGGTAGATAGGGATTTTATTTCGTTTTGGCCAAAAAGATAAGTTACATGTTTTAGACAAGAAAACGACGTTAGAGCAGGCAAAAATCTACTAAACTAGCTTGGGAGTTTGTTCAATACAGTCTCGATACCCACCGATATTAGAACGTAAGAGGGACTGATTTCATATCAGCAGGTTATTTTTGTTCATGTATATACAATGTATTTAGACTTGAGCGATCCTGGTATATCTAGAAAAGCGATTCGGAGGTTTTCAAGTGTTATTTTCATTGATTAAGCATTCTGAACTTGTTTTTAGTAACTGTTGTCACAGAGTAGAAAAACTTCATAATATAAGTTCCAAATGGAAACAATATTCTGGAATATTATTTCCACTGGAATAAATATTACAGTAAATGTTCCTAACGGAATAAATGGTATAGAATATTTGTTCCAACAGGAACAGATATTATGACATTGTTTATGATAAAGTTTCCAGTGGAACTTCTGTTAGGCGGAACAAATATACGTTGACACTGCAACCATTTTTTATGAAACGGTATAAATATCATGCTCTATGTTCATATAAACAAAGAAAGGCATTACTCTATATCGAGTCACGAGTGTACAACAAATTTTCGTTAATATCGAGCTAATTTAAATGTTCACCTAAATAGCGGCTATCTAATATAAATGTACGAAAAGAGATTTCTCATATTTTTATAACTTTCCCTTCTACCAAACATGATCGATATAATTAGCAAAAGTTCGAAAAATTATTGATTGATTTGATGTCAGAACCCGGTTGTTCAAAGTTTTGATGAATTGATGATTTCGTTTTGGTCCAAGTACGATCAGAACAAATACGTCATTATCTGTTTTATGAGATGGGAAATCAGTACAGACATAGAAGATCATAGAATGACGTCGTCTGTCATTTTAAACGAAGTGGCTACTCAAACAGAAAAAAGAATATTTCGTTAAACACACTTCTGGGTAAGTTATTTAGCTCACATGGCCAAAAGAACCAAGTGAGCTTTTCTCGTCGCTTCGGCGTCCGTCGTCTGTCGTCGTCGTCGTCTGTTAACTTTTACAAAAATCTTCTCATCTGAAACTACTCAGGCCACAATCTTCATAAGGGTATTAAGTTTTAAAAAATGTGTCCGATAACCTCGCCTGTCAACCAACATGGCTAGCATGGTTGAAAATAGAACATGGGGGTAAAATGCAAGTTTTGTCTATTATCTTGAAAACCACTAAGAATAGAGAAAATCTGACAGAAGCAAAAATTGCTCAGAAGGTTGTTTGTCTATTTACACAAAACTGTCAGACGATATTTTTATAAAGTTATTGCACTTAAATGACAAATTTAACCATATTTTTTTTCAATTTTGTCTATTGTCTAAAAAAATTGAAATAGATAGATAGAAACACTGAATAGCAAAAATGATCATCAAGACAAGATCTACAAATAAATAAACATAGCTGAAATCTTCAGTCAATTTCTTTTTGGAGTTATTGCCTTTAATGATGATGTTTACAATTGTATTACGTTTTTTACTAATATCTTAAATACTATAATAGATAGATAAAAACTTATAGAAGCAAAAATGACCAGCAAGACCTTGCCTTGCGGTCATAAAACTTTCGAGCACGATTATTGTACTCAGACTCAGAAATCAACCAATCAAAATACTGGATTTGGTGTTTCGAGCACAAATTTTGTACTCCGAGCACTGAGTAAAGTTTTATGACCGAGGGCCAAGATCTACAAATACGTCAGCATATCTGAAATCGTCAGTCGACTTCTTATTGAAGCTATTGCTTTGTAATGAAGATTTTTACCCATTATTAGTGTTTTTGTCTTTAATCTTGCAAACTATATCAGATAGATAAACACTTAAGATGGCAAAAATTATCAACAAGATAAGATCTACAAATAAGTTAAATTTTGTAGAAACCGTTAGTAGACTCTTGATAGGAGTATAGGAGGGTCTTGACCTCAAATGGCGAATTTGTACCCTTTTCTATGTTTTGGGCAAAAACTAAAGAAGATAGAGAGAAACTGTAAACAGAAAAATTATCAGCAATACAAGTTCAACAAAAACAGATTTTTTTTATGAATTCTATTCTGAAGAGTGTCCATTGTTGAAGAAGCACACATAGACCTAGATGAGCGACACAGCGTCTAATTTCACAAAAAATCTTAAGAGTAACAACACTTGTAAGTCATGGGGGGTAAATTGATTGTTTACTTCTTACTTCTAAATTTCTTGAAGACCAATGGCTATCGGTTTCGTTCATCACTCATTAACCTAACTCATCATTTAGTTTAACTACACTCACCACCCTCCCCCAACCCCCCGTGTGCTGATTGAATTATGTCGTATGTCTAAAACAAGATTGCAATATTTCTGACAGGTCAAAGTCCATTTGTATCCGCTTCACCAGAGGTGCAGTTTAAGTTTTACACAAACAGTCAAAACCATTTTTCCGGTTTCCAGTTGCTTGTTACAGCATTTCGTGAGGCCGATAATTGCTCAAGCAACGAATTTAAATGTGATACAAACAGGTAAGACATTATTAGTTTTTTCTTTATTCATTCGTTTATTTTATATAATTTGATTTACATTTTTCCACTTTAAATTACGTTTTCTCCAAAATCCGTCCTTAGAATTTTTATTGAAATGATATGTTAATATTGGTATAAATGAAATGAAAATATAAGGTGGTCATAAAAACAAATCCGTTGTGAAACCGTTATATAAACTTAATGCATCCTCATGTTCTTTCTGTCATACTACTGAATATCCTCTCGATATTCGTAAAAGAAAAAAAATGACATTCTTTCTGGTTTTCTTGTCATGATTTGTTGTAGAATGTTTTCTTTTGTTATCTTTTTTAAACATTTTTCTCTTCACATTTTCACTACATATAATAAATTGTAGATGTATCCCTACGAATCTGAAGTGTGATACAGTACCACACTGTGTGGATGGTACAGATGAAAATGACAACATCGTAAGTGCTCAAATAGTTTTTAATGTTTATTGTTCTTTGCACAGTTTAAAGCTTATCATCACGTGGTATAAACACCAACGCGACAACATCTTGTCAACACCATCTTGGCAACACCAACAATACACATCTATAGAAGATCTTATCAACAGGTGGTATAAACACCAACGTAACATTATCTTGGCAACGCCAACAATACACTTCTATAGAAGATCTTATCAACACGTGGTTTAAACACAAACGTGTCAACATCTTGGCAACACCAACAATACACTTCGATATGGGTCAGTATGCGGTTTTCACCTTTAAGGCAAATTGTCTAGGCCTGAATACTCCAAGTTTAAAAAAAAAGAAAGAAAACTGGCCGTATGCTAAGCGTATAAGTCATAAATAGGCGGAAATAAATGAATAAAGCTATCAATCAAATCAAAAACCTACCGACATTGACAATTACGGACTTTTTCTTTTTTGGTAACGGTATACTAATATAAACGTGTCCAGATTAAACCGTCTACATGAGACCTCATCCTTTCTATTTTGTTTCCATCAAGAGAGGTGTACCCTTTCTATTTTGTTTCCATCAAGAGAGATGTAAATTAGCATGTGAAATACCTCCCCCTTCCCCGCCTTTTCTACTTTTTTTTCTCTTCTTTTTATCATTTATGAAAGTATACCATATCGATGAAGTATTTTGATTCGAGAAAATAATTCATTTCAATAAAAATCTCATCAAAAAGTAATTTGCAGCCTAAATCATATTACTATCCATTATGACAATAATGCAATTTTATCTTTTAGAATAAATCTTAAAAAACCAGAAACGCCACCTGTTTTGCAAGTCGTTTACAATAGACAAATAGTATTAAAAGATAAAACAATTTTCATTGCATAATGCATTCATATCTGAAGTATTTAATAATATGTCCATCTTCCAAGCGTGTCCAATTCCCACAAACGTGTCCATATGAAGTCACTAACTGCGAAAACATATCTAAATGCTAAAGGGCGTCAAAACGTGTCCTTTTTATGAACGGCCAATCGTGTTCAATCCCCAAAATGTGACCGACTGAAGACTAAACGGCGCAATGGTGTCCATATTTTAAAAAACTCACAAACGTGTCTTACCTATTGAATTCATTGTTAATATGTTGTCTAAACATGCATACAATATTTGCCACTGGACGTTAAGCATCCAACAATCAAACTTTTTTCCTTAATATGCATGAAATAATTGCCACAAATTATTAACTTTCAGGCCGGCTGTACTGTCTTAGATAAAATCTTAGGGTACGTGTTTGGACTTGGACAGATGACAGTGATCACTATTGCAATTTTAGTAGGCGTTATCATCTTTTCAATTATCACATTTATCATTGTCTACTATGTATGCTGTAAAAACCTATTAATACTGTCCATGCTATGCAAGAGGCGGAACCTATTCCTAAGACATCTACAAACGAAAGCAATAAAGACAGTAAGAAGGGCCAAAAAGGAAAGCGAACTGTCACTGTTGTAAAACCGGCACCACAACCACACCAATCGGAAGCAACTAAAACTTCTACAAAGCAGACTTCCGGTAAGAAGTCAAAGAAAAAGTCGGACGAGGAAGATGATCCATTTTGGTGATTATCAATGCTCATCAATATATGTATTTGTTAAGTTAAGATGCTTTGAAGAGTTCTTTTGAACAACCCAGAGCAACTTACCATTAGGTTGAGTCATTTTACATAATCAAAGGTATGCCAATTATTAGAAAACACGTCTTTCCAGTCTCCTAGCGGATGTAGAGCTCTTACTTACTATATGAGTAGTTATATAATGTATGATAAGGTGAACTACTTTTAACTTTATTACAAATTGTGTATGGTTTTTGTTCGATTTCACTTTTTAAATAGAAATTTAAAACATATCTTTTCTTCGTATTTTGGGCCCCAGTTTATTGAAAATGACAAATTCGTATTGCCTATTTCATCGTTATCAGGATTATTAAAACCCTTTCCTCCATGTTGACGCCTCTGTGTAGTACTTCAGTTGAAACGCTTTGTCTACGAAAAGTCTGTGTTAGACTTAATAAAATTTGTATCTAATATAAAAAGGATATTCCTGAGAATATCTGACTCGAATTTCATTGATTTTATATTTGTTTCCGCAAATGCTGATTTTTTTAATAGCCGTCGCCTTCTTTTCGAAGTTCTTGTAGACAACCAAGTTTCAGAACACCGACATTGTCACGTTAACGACATTTATTGTTGGTTATTGATACTAACTGGTTATTAAATATCTAATATTCAATGTGTACGATACAGTTTGCGTAAAAAATGATTTTCCGTCAGAAAAAACTTTATGTTGAATAAGACGAAGTCATCATCGGTGTTCACTCTCGCTTTGAAGTCGTAGAATATAACAAAAAAAGCAAGTTTATGTTTAAACTTACGTTCAAAATATCAGAAATTTAATGAACTACGCGGAGATATGCAGTCGAGTCCATACAATTCTTTTCTGACCCATTATGGACAAAAGTATAGCAACTTGCAAAATGTAAACATGTTCTTAGGGAATCACATTATAAGACTTCCGGCGAGTCATAAAGTGGGCGGGAACATATAAATTTTAATGACCAGAAAAAACAGTCAACGTACAAATCTTTTAATGTTTTGCTTATAGAAAATGACTAAGTTTCAATCATACTTATTTTTAATTTTCAATTTCATTAACGAGAATAGCGAATTATTCAACAATGTACTGTATCCGTAAGTTGTGATTCTAAGCCCCGCCTACCGATCGGATTTTCAGTTTTTACAGTGATGTTTACACAAATAAAAGACTATAAATATTTTTTCTACGGTCTTTATTTCAACAACCATAAACAAATATTGTTCCGTGAACTGCCTTGTTTAAGTAATTGCAATTTGACTCAAAAATTACAGAAGTCGGTTTCACAAAAACTTACGACTAAGATTGATCGTAAGTATACTGAATTGTTCATGACTTACGATCAATCTTAGTCGTAAGTA
Source organism: Mytilus coruscus (assembly GCA_017311375.1). Lineage (NCBI taxonomy): Eukaryota > Metazoa > Mollusca > Bivalvia > Mytilida > Mytilidae > Mytilus > Mytilus coruscus. Next base: position 4,842,318 of record CM029596.1, on the reverse strand, counting down.
TTTTGTGAAACCGACTCAGAGCCTTAACTTAGCGGTTCACTTCAATTTACAAAATATGTCACACCACATATATATGGTCACACTGTAATAGACATACGTGCATTTCTCCCTTCATGATTTTTGCCGTTTTTCCAGTTTCAGATAATCAATCTGCAAGATGGAAGTAAAAATAGCTGATTTGATTCAAGCAACCAACTGATCAGTATATCTAATGATGACTTTTCAGGAGAGGTACTAGAGGGATATTTATATCATAAACCCTGTTCATATGTTGCTATTTTTTCAAGCTGATTTTTAAGAAAAAAATTCTAAATTCACTGGATGTTACTGATTAATATTTTGTTAGTCTGAGAAAGAAAAAAAACACATTATCTATTAGGCCATGCAAAAATGATTTTTTGTTTCCCCTATCCCTATCGGGTGTGTTTTTACCCTCTGGATCAATTCTTTAAAAAAAAGCGTTGCTCTCGTTTCATTTGACAACTTTGAATGATACTTTTTAAAATTGTTTGATAATCTCTTAAAAGTGTGCCAACATTGCTCAATGTAATTATGATTCCTTTAGTTTCAGTATATGTAAGAGAATGATAATCTCTTTCTTCATGATTAAATACGAGCGTTAGTGAGTACTTATCATGATGAAAGGGATTATCATTCTCTTACAAACTTAGAATATTGTAAAGTGCTCAAGGCTCAAATGATCTCTTGATTGGTTTTATTCAAGAATTGGTTTCTTTGCCAGTACAATGTTTACAATTAATGGATGACTTCCCTTTTAGGCATTTCATTTTATATGTATTGGTCTTAGTGATGTAAGGACTTACTTTTAATTTGGGAAATTCTAGTAAATTGTGTTTTAGACATTAGATGACACAGCGTTACAATGAAATTGTAGAAATTGTATAAGTTTCCTAATTGTGAGTATGAGTGTAAATTATGTAATATTTTAGTGAGGAATTATCTTTTTGTTTATTTACTGTTCAATTTAATGAATTCAAAATCAGAGTTACAACTAAATTTATTCCACAGCAAATTCTATTCCAGCTCTTTACACCAAGTACTATTTAATTAACTAAAATTTAAATATTGAAAAAAATGCTTTTTAAAGGAAATTCAAAAGTAAATTGGTATATTGGAGATGACTATTCTTATTAACAGCGAATACAATAATCTGAGTTTTGATTTGCGAAATAGCTAAGGATTTAGGTTATATCCTATTTTAAGTTGTTTTTTTTTCTTTATGTGCTTCGGGCAGTTGTAACTCGTTGATAGATTTTTTTTTTTTTTTTGTTTTATAACTGTAAATAGGCCTAAACAAAAGGATAATCCCTTACTAAGAACATGATTTACATTCATTCTTCACAATCTTAGAATATAGCAAAGTGCTCTCGACCAATGAAAGTGTAGAATTTGGTGTTTCTTAATTGTTCCTAATGAATGTGCTTCAGGCAGTTGTAACTCATTTATAGAAATTCTTTGTTTTGAACTGTAAATAGGCCTAAACAAAAGGATAATCCCTTACTAAGAACATGATTTACATTCATTCTTCACAATTAAGGAACACCAAATTCTACACTTTCATTGGTCGAGAGCACTTTGCTATATTCTAACATAGCTTATACCACAATATAGAATGTAAACCAAGAATTTACTGTGGGGTTAAGTGGTTAACAATAACATTCTCTGTAGAGCAAAAGTCACAAAAACAATTAAATAAAATAAGAAGTTTATCCTGCCTGCTGGGCCTTATTATTTTCACATGTTATGTGAAAACAACAACATTCATTTTTTCCATGGTCTTAGTTGTCATTTTTATTGAAAAACCTATGCGAATGAAGGATGTAAATAAAAATTATTAATGGAGGAAAGAGTTAATTGAGGAAACTGAGGTTTGGTAAAGTGGTTCTAAAGAAGGGTTATGGCTTTTTCATTATTATTTTTTTTTTAAATGCCATTTAACATTCCATATCTTGTTTGAAATTTGTAACTTTGATACAAATGTATACATTTCTTTGATACAAACGAACGATACAATGTATGCCTTTGTTGTTGAATGCTGTATATCATAATTGCTTTTCGTTTGTTGTTTTGTACACATTTTAGGCCGTTGCTTTTCTCGTTTGAATTGTTTTATATTTTTTCATGTCGGGGCCTTTTATAGCTTGCTATGCGGTATGGGGTTCGCTCGTTGTTGTAGGCCGTACGGTGACCTATATTATAGTTGCCAACATCTACGTCATTTGATCTCTAGTGGATACTTGTCTCATTGGCAATCATATCACGTTTTCTTGTTATGCATAGAAATAAACTCATCATAAATGCCAGGACGCGCGTTTCGACTACAAAAGACTCATCAGTTACGCTCGAATCAAAAATTCAAATTAAAAAGCCAAATAAAGTACAGAATTAAAGAGCATTGAGGCTAGTTGAATGGTATGACCCTTGTTCAAATGTGACCTATTCTTTAAAGCTAACAAATCAATCACCATTCTATTCCCTGTCAGTATCGTATATTTTTTACGACATAAAACAATTCTCACGAGATTATTGCCCGAACTTGGTTTTGTTTTTTATTGTTAAGCGTTGATTTTGTTTTGTTTTGATCTTTTAAGTCCAATGATATATTTAAAGTAAGTTCGTTTTGGTATAATTCGATTTAAAATTCATGTTGGTTTCAAGTCCATGTTACAAATAGTAATAAATAGATATTCTTTCGGAAAAACGTCGGTTATGAACAAATTTGCTAAGAAGTGCAAAAAGTAGCAAGGTACTGTATTGTTTGATATTATCATACTTGTAACTGGATATTATGATGCTAAAAGCTTTTTAAGTTGATTAATTAATTGTGAATTCAGTGTGATAACTATCTCAAATCTACTGCTAATTTAAGAAAAAATATTACTGGACAAAAAAAGATATTTCAGTAATGAAAAAACGGATTCATTATGCACGTTCAAAATACAATGGCCGCTGTATTTTTTTTTTACACGAACAAAACAGAAGCCACAATCTAAATTGATCACTTATAGCAAACATACTTTTAATATCCGTGTATCAGATGCATATCCGATTAATTGATTAAAGTTTTTTTTTTTGCTTAATGTCCAGTGGCAATTAATGCATATTTGAAAAGTGACGAATCTTAACTCGATTTTATACATGTATCTTTTTTTTTCTAAACTTGAAGTTTCGGAACTGTGAACAGAACGATTTATTTGAACTTCAAAAAATTGTAAATTGAACAGAATTATTCGGTTAAATGTTTGTGAAAGTGATTATATAATACATTGACAAAAATGGTTTATTGATATGAAATTTTGGTGAAAGATAATCAAAATATAAAGAGGAGATTTGTAGCGATATTTAGCAAAAATTAGTGTGATATTTCAATGAATTGGACTGTAAGCACTGATTGGGGTTATTTGAATTTAAGTGTATCGACACATTAAGTATGTAATATAACAATGACCTCTTACAAAACTTTAACACCTCTGTGTGAGTGCTGTATTTCTTTAGAATTAGCTTTACATGTCTGCGATACGACTTTGATATCATATGTCATTGTTCCGTATCACTTTCAATGTGCAATGTATTGTTATGATAAAAGGGTAAATAATACAGTTCGAAACCGGAACGTCAAATCATTTCCTTGGTTATTACCTCCTCAACATTTTTTAATTACACTGAATTAAAACGATGGTAAATGTGAGTTTGTTGTACTGTTTTATCTAGTTGTATGCCTATCATCCGAACAAGCGGTAATGAGATTTAATTAATACAGTCACGTTTCCCTTGGTTTTTTTTAATACAAAGACAGCAGAAAGAAAGAAAACAAAGTGAAAATATGTAAAAGTAAACAACTTGCTAGGCTAATTATCCACGTGCTCTGGTAGTCTGCTGTGTAACACTTACAAATGTTTGATAATTATCCACGTGCTCTGGTAGTCTGCTGTGTAACACTTACAAATGTTTGATAATTATCCACGTGCTCTGGTAGTCTGCTGTGTAACACTTACAAATGTTTGATAATTATCCACGTGCTCTGGTAGTCTGCTGTGTAACACTTACAAATGTTTGATAATTATCCACGTGCTCTGGTAGACTGCTGTGTAACACTTACAAATGTTTGATAATTATCCACGTGCTCTGGTAGTCTGCTGTGTAACACTTACAAATGTTTGATAATTATCCACGTGCTCTGGTAGTCTGCTGTGTAACACTTACAAATGTTTGATAATTATCCACGTGCTCTGGTAGTCTGCTGTGTAACACTTACAAATGTTTGATAATTATCCACGTGCTCTGGTAGACTGCTGTGTAACACTTACAAATGTTTGATAATTATCCACGTGCTCTGGTAGACTGCTGTGTAACACTTACAAATGTTTGATAATTATCCACGTGCTCTGGTAGTCTGCTGTGTAACACTTACAAATGTTTGATAATTATCCACGTGCTCTGGTAGACTGCTGTGTAACACTTACAAATGTTTGATAATTATCCTCGTGCTCTGGTAGTCTGCTGTGTAACACTTACAAATGTTTGATAATTATCCACGTGCTCTGGTACTCTGCTGTGTAACACTTACAAATGCTTGATAATTATCCACGTGCTCTGGTAGTCTGCTGTGTAACACTTACAAATGTTTGACAGTTATTTGAGAACGTGTTTGTTGTTTGTTGGCTTTTAATTTAATCTGGAATCAAGAAACAAACCATTTCAAAATAAAAGAAAGATAACACCTGTTCACACAGCTAAAACGTTGTCATGTCATGACCACTCTGTACCAATGACTTGAACACTTCGTCCCATTGGATTTACCACTCTATTCCAATGAATTGACCGCTCTGTTCAAAGGGCTTAATATAAAAATAAGGAGATGTGGTATGATTGCCAATGAGACAACTATCCACCCAAGCACAAATGAAGTTGATGTAAGCAATGATAAGCAACCATACGACCTTCAACAATGAGAAAACACCAAACTATATAGTCGGCTATAAAAGGTCCCGACATGAAAAATATGAAACAATTCAATTGAGAAAACTAACGACCTAATGTATAACCAATCAATTTACGAAAAACAAATATGACAGACATGAACCAACGGCAACCACTTAACTACAAGCTCCTGACTTAGGACAGGCACATAAAGAATGTGGCGGGATTAAACATGTTTGTGAGCGCTCAGCCCTCCTCTTACTTGGGACAGTGGTGTATCAGCACAATATAAGAACAAACTATAAAAAGCAGTAAAATAAAAGCTTAACTCATCAGATCGATACAAAGCAGAAAAACATCAAACAAAAAAACAGACCGGACGTGGCAGGGTATTTATCCATCCCTCATCCCTAATAACAAAAAAAGACACTAAGTACAGATCCGAGAGTACTTGCAGTTACTGACAGCAAGTTCAAAGCCAATAACAACTTATTAAAAAAATCATGTATGTAAGACTACAATATCATTCAGTACACATCCAACATTCATTAGATTTAGTGTAAAGACGTCATTAACAATCAGAGAAATACATGACCTTGTGCAATGCCAAAATATAGGTATCGACATATTATGGTACTGTGAAAGTACATAAGTGTATAACAATAAATAAATAACACATAGCTGACCTCTCAGATATGTGTTATTTAATTTATTATACTGAATTATTTGTTATTACTGTCTATTAAATTTCAAATTCAAAGTAATAAACTATGTCGTCTTGTACATAACAATCATCCGTATTTATTAAAGCGCACACTTGGGCAAGCGTCTCCGTGAAGGGTAATAGAGTATTTGCCGTGGGAAAGAGTAAATTGTCTCCCTCGTATTAACCAATCAAAATCTGGCATTTTGACATGAAGTATAATAATAGAATTTATTGCACGCTAACTTTTGGTTACTTTCTGTGGAAATATTATATTGCTATGCAATAATATTAATTAGTATCATGGTTTTAATTTACTGATAGCAATTTCAATATTTATACCAATAAAACAAATTTCAAAACTTAATTACAGTGTTGAATTGGTAACCTTTAGAATAAGTTTATTTAAAGGACTGATAAGTTAACCCGGATCGTATCTAAATTTCCGGGCTCGGTTAACAACATCATCGCTCACTTATAAGTGTTGTTCTTTGTGCTTATTAATTTTTCGACGTCTGTGTTGTTTATACCGGTAACTGTCCCGTCTATCCTTTGCCATGAAAAACGTGTTTCAATTTCAAAATTTTACATTCGGTCAAGTTTCAGGGTTAGAAAATGTATATGACCGATGGTCTAGAATTTGGTGATGTCTTAGGGTTAGATAATAGTCAATTACCAATCTGCTTTAGCGCGATGTCTTACTTATCAATGTATTTTATAGGTATAACACGACGGGTGTCACATGTGGAGCAGGATCTGCTTACCCTTCCGGAGCTCGTAAGACCCCGTTTTTGGTGGGGTTCATGTTGCTTAGTCTTTAGTTTTTTATGTTATATTTTGTGTACTGTTGTTTTCCTGTTTGTCTTTTTCTTTTTTAGCCATGGCGTTGTATCAGTTTGTTTTCGACTTGTGAGTTTGAATGTCCCTTTGGTATCTTTCGCCTCTCTTCTCCATCCCAATGAATTGACCATATGTTCCAATGACTGACCATACTATTACAATGAATTACCACTATGTTCCGATAAATTAACAACTCTGTTCCATTAAATTGACCACTACTTTCCAATTAATTGACCCCGATGGTCAATGTACGGCTTTCAACAAGGCGTAAGATAATTCAAACGAAAAACCAAAGGCTCATTTATGATTTCACTTTTAAATAGAAATTTAAAACATATCTTTTCTTCGTATTTTGGGCCCCAGTTTATTGAAAATGACAAATTCGTATTGCCTATTTCATCGTTATCAGGATTATTAAAACCCTTTCCTCCATGTTGACGCCTCTGTGTAGTACTTCAGTTGAAACGCTTTGTCTACGAAAAGTCTGTGTTAGACTTAATAAAATTTGTATCTAATATAAAAAGGATATTCCTGAGAATATCTGACTCGAATTTCATTGATTTTATATTTGTTTCCGCAAATGCTGATTTTTTTAATAGCCGTCGCCTTCTTTTCGAAGTTCTTGTAGACAACCAAGTTTCAGAACACCGACATTGTCACGTTAACGACATTTATTGTTGGTTATTGATACTAACTGGTTATTAAATATCTAATATTCAATGTGTACGATACAGTTTGCGTAAAAATGATTTTCCGTCAGAAAAACTTTATGTTGAATAAGACGAAGTCATCATCGGTGTTCACTCGCTTTGAAGTCGTAGAATATAACAAAAAAAGCAAGTTTATGTTTAAACTTACGTTCAAAATATCAGAAATTTAATGAACTACGCGGAGATATGCAGTCGAGTCCATACAATTCTTTTCTGACCCATTATGGACAAAAGTATAGCAACTTGCAAAATGTAAACATGTTCTTAGGGAATCACATTATACGACTTCCGGCGAGTCATAAAGTGGGCGGGAACATATAAATTTTAATGACCAGAAAAAAAACAGTCAACGTACAAATCTTTTAATGTTTTTGCTTATAGAAAATGACTAAGTTTCAATCATACTTATTTTTTAATTTTCAATTTCATTAACGAGAATAGCGAATTATTCAACAATGTACTGTATCCGTAAGTTGTGATTCTAAGCCCCGCCTACCGATCGGATTTTCAGTTTTTACAGTGATGTTTACACAAATAAAAGACTATAAATATTTTTTCTACGGTCTTTATTTCAACAACCATAAACAAATATTGTTCCGTGAACTGCCTTGTTTAAGTAATTGCAATTTGACTCAAAAATTACAGAAGTCGGTTTCACAAAAAAACTTACGACTAAGATTGATCGTAAGTATACTGAATTGTTCATGACTTACGATCAATCTTAGTCGTAAGTATTTTTGTGAAACCGACTCCAGAGCCTTAACTTAGCGGTTCACTTCCAATTTACAAAATATGTCACACCACATATATATGGTCACACTGTAATAGACATACGTGCATTTCTCCCTTCATGATTTTTGCCGTTTTTCCAGTTTCAGATAATCAATCTGCAAGATGGAAGTAAAAATAGCTGATTTGATTCAAGCAACCAACTGATCAGTATATCTAATGATGACTTTTCAGGAGAGGTACTAGAGGGATATTTATATCATAAACCCTGTTCATATGTTGCTATTTTTCAAGCTGATTTTAAGAAAAAATTCTAAATTCACTGGATGTTACTGATTAATATTTTGTTAGTCTGAGAAAGAAAAAAAACACATTATCTATTAGGCCATGCAAAAATGATTTTTTGTTTCCCCTATCCCTATCGGGTGTGTTTTTACCCTCTGGATCAATTCTTTAAAAAAAAGCGTTGCTCTCGTTTCATTTGACAATTTTGAATGATACTTTTTAAAATTGTTTGATAATCTCTTAAAAGTGTGCCAACATTGCTCAATTTAATTATGATTCCTTTAGTTTCAGTATATGTAAGAGAATGATAATCTCTTTCTCCATGATTAAATACGAGCGTTAGTGAGTACTTATCATGATGAAAGGGATTATCATTCTCTTAAACTTAGAATATTGTAAAGTGCTCAAGGCTCAAATGATCTCTTGATTGGTTTTATTCAAGAATTGGTTTCTTTGCCAGTACAATGTTTACAATTAATGGATGACTTCCCTTTTAGGCATTTCATTTTATATGTATTGGTCTTAGTGATGTAAGGACTTACTTTTAATTTGGGAAATTCTAGTAAATTGTGTTTTAGACATTAGATGACACAGCGTTACAATGAAATTGTAGAAATTGTATAAGTTTCCTAATTGTGAGTATGAGTGTAAATTATGTAATATTTTAGTGAGGAATTATCTTTTGTTTATTTACTGTTCAATTTAATGAATTCAAAATCAGAGTTACAACTAAATTTATTCCACAGCAAATTCTATTCCAGCTCTTTACACCAAGTACTATTTAATTAACTAAAATTTAAATATTGAAAAAAAATGCTTTTAAAGGAAATTCAAAAGTAAATTGGTATATTGGAGATGACTATTCTTATTAACTGCGAATACAATAATCTGAGTTTTGATTTGCGAGATAGCTAAGGATTTAGGTTATATCCTATTTTAAGTTGTTTTTTTCTTTATGTGCTTCGGGCAGTTGTAACTCGTTGATAGATTTTTTTGTTTTTTGTTTTATAACTGTAAATAGGCCTAAACAAAAGGATAATCCCTTACTAAGAACATGATTTACATTCATTCTTCGCAATCTTAGAATATAGCAAAGTGCTCTCGACCAATGAAAGTGTAGAATTTGGTGTTTCTTAATTGTTCCTAATGAATGTGCTTCAGGCAGTTGTAACTCATTTATAGAAATTCTTTGTTTTGAACTGTAAATAGGCCTAAACAAAAGGATAATCCCTTACTAAGAACATGATTTACATTCATTCTTCACAATTAAGGAACACCAAATTCTACACTTTCATTGGTCGAGAGCACTTTGCTATATTCTAACATAGCTTATACCACAATATAGAATGTAAACCAAGAATTTACTGTGGGGTTAAGTGGTTAACAATAACATTCTCTGTAGAGCAAAAGTCACAAAAACAATTAAATAAAATAAGAAGTTTATCCTGCCTGTTGGGCCTTATTATTTTCACATGTTATGTGAAAACAACAACATTCATTTTTTCCATGGTCTTAGTTGTCATTTTTATTGAAAAACCTATGCGAATGAAGGATGTAAATAAAAATTATTAATGGAGGAAAGAGTTAATTGAGGAAACTGAGGTTTGGTAAAGTGGTTCTAAAGAAGGGTTATGGCTTTTTCATTATTATTTTTTTTAAATGCCATTTGACATTCCATATCTTGTTTGAAATTTGTAACTTTGATACAAATGTATACATTTCTTTGATACAAACGAACGATACAATGTATGCCTTTGTTGTTGAATGCTGTATATCATAATTGCTTTTCGTTTGTTGTTTTGTACACATTTTAGGCCGTTGCTTTTCTCGTTTGAATTGTTTTATATTTTTCATGTCGGGGCCTTTTATAGCTTGCTATGCGGTATGGGGTTCGCTCGTTGTTGTAGGCCGTACGGTGACCTATATTATAGTTGCCAACATCTACGTCATTTGATCTCTAGTGGATACTTGTCTCATTGGCAATCATATCACGTTTTCTTGTTATGCATAGAAATAAACTCATCATAAATGCCAGGACGCGCGTTTCGACTACAAAAACTCATCAGTTACGCTCGAATCAAAATTCAAATTAAAAGCCAAATAAAGTACAGAATTAAAGAGCATTGAGGCTAGTTGAATGGTAAGACCCTTGTTCAAATGTGACCTATTCTTTAAAGCTAACAAATCAATCACCATTCTATTCCCTGTCAGTATGGTATATTTTTTACGACATAAAACAATTCTCACGAGATTATTGCCCGAACTTGGTTTTGTTTTTTATTGTTAAGCGTTGATTTTGTTTTTGTTTTGATCTTTTAAGTCCAATGATATATTTAAAGTAAGTTCGTTTTGGTATAATTCGATTTAAAATTCATGTTGGTTTTAAGTCCATGTTACAAATAGTAATAAATAGATATTCTTTCGCAAAAACGTCGGTTATGAACAAATTTGCTAACAAGTGCAAAAAGTAGCAAGGTACTGTATTGTTTGATATTATCATACTTGTAACTGGATATTATGATGCTAAAAGCTTTTTAAGTTGATTAATTAATTGTGAATTCAGTGTGATAACTATCTCAAATCTACTGCTAATTTAAGAAAAAATATTACTGGACAAAAAAAGATATTTCAGTAATGAAAAAACGGATTCATTATGCACGTTCAAAATACAATGGCCGCTGTATTTTTTTTTTACACGAACAAAACAGAAGCCACAATCTAAATTGATCACTTATAGCAAACATACTTTTAATATCCGTGTATCAGATGCATATCCGATTAATTGATTAAAGTTTTTTTTTTTTTGCTTAATGTCCAGTGGCAATTAATGCATATTTGAAAAGTGACGAATCTTAACTCGATTTTATACATGTATCTTTTTTTTTCTAAACTTGAAGTTTCGGAACTGTGAACAGAACGATTTATTTGAACTTCAAAAAATTGTAAATTGAACAGAATTATTCGGTTAAATGTTTGTGAAAGTGATTATATAATACATTGACAAAATGGTTTATTGATATGAAATTTTGGTGAAAGATAATCAAAATATAAAGAGGAGATTTGTAGCGATATTTAGCAAAATTAGTGTGATATTTCAATGAATTGGACTGTAAGCACTGATTGGGGTTATTTGAATTTAAGTGTATCGACACATTAGGTATGTAATATAACAATGACCTCTTACAAAACTTTAACACCTCTGTGTGAGTGCTGTATTTCTTTAGAATTAGCTTTACATGTCTGCGATACGACTTTGATATCATATGTCATTGTTCCGTATCACTTTCAATGTGCAATGTATTGTTATGATAAAAGGGTAAATAATACAGTTCGAAACCGGAACGTCAAATCATTTCCTTGGTTATTACCTCCTCAACATTTTTTAATTACACTGAATTAAAACGATGGTAAATGTGAGTTTGTTGTACTGTTTTATCTAGTTGTATGCCTATCATCCGAACAAGCGGTAATGAGATTTAATTAATACAGTCACGTTTCCCTTGGTTTTTTTTAATACAAAGACAGCAGAAAGAAAGAAAACAAAGTGAAAATATGTAAAAACAAACAACTTGCTAGGCTAATTATCCACGTGCTCTGGTAGTCTGCTGTGTAACACTTACAAATGTTTGATAATTATCCACGTGCTCTGGTAGTCTGCTGTGTAACACTTACAAATGTTTGATAATTATCCACGTGCTCTGGTAGTCTGCTGTGTAACACTTACAAATGTTTGATAATTATCCACGTGCTCTGGTAGACTGCTGTGTAACACTTACAAATGTTTGATAATTATCCACGTGCTCTGGTAGTCTGCTGTGTAACACTTACAAATGTTTGATAATTATCCACGTGCTCTGGTAGTCTGCTGTGTAACACTTACAAATGTTTGATAATTATCCACGTGCTCTGGTAGTCTGCTGTGTAACACTTACAAATGTTTGATAATTATCCACGTGCTCTGGTAGACTGCTGTGTAACACTTACAAATGTTTGATAATTATCCACGTGCTCTGGTAGACTGCTGTGTAACACTTACAAATGTTTGATAATTATCCACGTGCTCTGGTAGTCTGCTGTGTAACACTTACAAATGTTTGATAATTATCCACGTGCTCTGGTAGACTGCTGTGTAACACTTACAAATGTTTGATAATTATCCTCGTGCTCTGGTAGTCTGCTGTGTAACACTTACAAATGTTTGATAATTATCCACGTGCTCTGGTACTCTGCTGTGTAACACTTACAAATGCTTGATAATTATCCACGTGCTCTGGTAGTCTGCTGTGTAACACTTACAAATGTTTGACAGTTATTTGAGAACGTGTTTGTTGTTTGTTGGCTTTTAATTTAATCTGGAATCAAGAAACAAACCATTTCAAAATAAAAGAAAGATAACACCTGTTCACACAGCTAAAACGTTGTCATGTCATGACCACTCTGTACCAATGACTTGAACACTTCGTCCCATTGGATTTACCACTCTATTCCAATGAATTGACCGCTCTGTTCAAAGGGCTTAATATAAAAATAAGGAGATGTGGTATGATTGCCAATGAGACAACTATCCACCCAAGCACAAATGAAGTTGATGTAAGCAATGATAAGCAACCATACGACCTTCAACAATGAGAAAACACCAAACTATATAGTCGGCTATAAAAGGTCCCGACATGAAAAATATGAAACAATTCAATTGAGAAAACTAACGACCTAATGTATAACCAATCAATTTACGAAAACAAATATGACAGACATGAACCAACGGCAACCACTTAACTACAAGCTCCTGACTTAGGACAGGCACATAAAGAATGTGGCGGGATTAAACATGTTTGTGAGCGCTCAGCCCTCCTCTTACTTGGGACAGTGGTGTATCAGCACAATATAAGAACAAACTATAAAAGCAGTAAAATAAAAGCTTAACTCATCAGATCGATACAAAGCAGAAAACATCAAACAAAAACAGACCGGACGTGGCAGGGTATTTATCCATCCCTCATCCCTAATAACAAAAAAAGACACTAAGTACAGATCCGAGAGTACTTGCAGTTACTGACAGCAAGTTCAAAGCCAATAACAACTTATTAAAAAAATCATGTATGTAAGACTACAATATCATTCAGTACACATCCAACATTCATTAGATTTAGTGTAAAGACGTCATTAACAATCAGAGAAATACATGACCTTGTGCAATGCCAAAATATAGGTATCGACATATTATGGTACTGTGAAAGTACATAAGTGTATAACAATAAATAAATAACACATAGCTGACCTCTCAGATATGTGTTATTTAATTTATTATACTGAATTATTTGTTATTACTGTCTATTAAATTTCAAATTCAAAGTAATAAACTATGTCGTCTTGTACATAACAATCATCCGTATTTATTAAAGCGCACACTTGGGCAAGCGTCTCCGTGAAGGGTAATAGAGTATTTGCCGTGGGAAAGAGTAAATTGTCTCCCTCGTATTAACCAATCAAAATCTGGCATTTTGACATGAAGTATAATAATAGAATTTATTGCACGCTAACTTTTGGTTACTTTCTGTGGGAAATATTATATTGCTATGCAATAATATTAATTAGTATCATGGTTTTAATTTACTGATAGCAATTTCAATATTTATACCAATAAAAACAAATTTCAAAAACTTAATTACAGTGTTGAATTGGTAACCTTTTAGAATAAGTTTATTTAAAGGACTGATAAGTTAACCCGGATCGTATCTAAATTTCCGGGCTCGGTTAACAACATCATCGCTCACTTATAAGTGTTGTTCTTTGTGCTTATTAATTTTTCGACGTCTGTGTTGTTTATACCGGTAACTGTCCCGTCTATCCTTTGCCATGAAAAACGTGTTTCAATTTCAAAATTTTACATTCGGTCAAGTTTCAGGGTTAGAAAATGTATATGACCGATGGTCTAGAATTTGGTGATGTCTTAGGGTTAGATAATAGTCAATTACCAATCTGCTTTAGCGCGATGTCTTACTTATCAATGTATTTTATAGGTATAACACGACGGGTGTCACATGTGGAGCAGGATCTGCTTACCCTTCCGGAGCTCGTAAGACCCCGTTTTTGGTGGGGTTCATGTTGCTAGTCTTTAGTTTTTATGTTATATTTTGTGTACTGTTGTTTTCCTGTTTGTCTTTTCTTTTTAGCCATGGCGTTGTATCAGTTTGTTTTCGACTTGTGAGTTTGAATGTCCCTTTGGTATCTTTCGCCTCTCTTCTCCATCCCAATGAATTGACCATATGTTCCAATGACTGACCATACTATTACAATGAATTACCACTATGTTCCGATAAATTAACAACTCTGTTCCATTAAATTGACCACTACTTTCCAATTAATTGACCCCGATGGTCAATGTACGGCTTTCAACAAGGCGTAAGATAATTCAAACGAAAAAACCAAAGGCCTCATTTATGACAAAACAATCGACATTTCAATAATAATAGGAATGACCCCGAAATAAAACGAATGCACCAGAAATAAATAAAACATTTCATGTTTTCGATATTGTTTTAAGAGTTGAATGCTTCTTTTTGTAAATTTATTGGGGTGTAAAAGCGTTGACCGAAATACATTTTGTATGAAGCGCGGAAGCGATTCATTCTAAAAATTTGCGCACCGTCAACGCCTTTACAACCCTATAAAATTACTAAAAGAAGCATTCAATATTTATAATTACATTTTTTGCTAGGATCATGAAAACACGAAAATTATCAAGTTTTTCATTTATTCAACTGTGCACTTTAGTTTTGAAGCTCGTGTCGTCATGAATGTTACATTTCATTTTGAAATGAAGGTTAATTTTAGAATGACGCGAGATTGCTGCTAGCCAATCAAAATAACGTATTATAATGAAACATACATGTAATGTAATTATTTAAATAAGAAAGAATAATTTGCTCAAGATGTATATGCATAAACCAGTTAACATGTCAATCTGATAATAAGTTTTGCACAGTTCGGCATTATAAACTACAAAATTAACATTTATCAGCTGTATTTATTATCATAATTAACATTTAAGATTACCAAAAATACGTTTAAACAGCTTTGATAAAGTCTATAGATATCATTTTCGCTATTTTCTTTTTTGTCATTTGGGTTGCTGTCATTTGAGATTACTCAAATCTCCTTTCTATACCTATGAAAAATTCTTGTAATCATTTCACACTTAGATATTAAAGCATATTTTTTCAGACTTTGCGAAAATTTGGTTTTGTCTATAATTATTAATGTCGGCCGCAATCAATTTTCAGTGCGTTTTGTGAAGTACATTGTATTATACAGTTAAAGGCAGTGTAATGAAATGTAAATGAAAGAATAAGAGACAATGTTAATTTTCAACGAAATGAATAAATCTGAATTACAAAGCTTCCCTAACAAAGCAGTGACTTTCTTGATGTTCTGACATTGTAGAACTAGACAATTAACTTACAAGAACTATTATAGTGCGCTTTCTTAATCGTCTTAATGTGCGTCTTAAATAATAACATGAATGTTATAGAAAAGAATTCTCTCTCTCTCTCTCTCTCTCTCTCTCTCTCTCTCTCTCTCTCTCTCTCTCTCTCTCTCTCACACACAGAGACCACAATTAAGGAATGACTTTTTTATTTTTTCTGTCTAATCGAAATAACATAAAACATGTGGTGCACACTAAATAACCTGCATAGCGGTTTATTTAAAAGTGTGCACAACATTTTTTATGTTATTTCGAATAGACAGAAAGAATATTAAAGCCATTCCTTATAACTTAATTCTAAAAAGGAGTAAATCATGATAAAAACGTTGATGACGTCGCGGTCACATGACAGTATTATGTCTATGAGCTGATAGATAAAACACTTTCAGCCAATCAGAAGACGTGTTACATCCAAAATTAAATTATTCAGAAATCAATTAGAAAAAGTCAGCTCAAAATTTACGAAGAAATATATGACACAAAGAGATCTGTGTAAAAACAATCGACACACGGTTTATTCTTATTACTTGTATAAATTTTATGAATTAAATAGAGGCGAGATTTGTTGACGAGATAGCAGCCCAACGACACAAAAATAAGAGATATCTGCAGATCAATATACAACAGTTTTCAGAGTGCCAAGATATTAATCCCCCCAAATCTAGAAAATTGTATATAAAAAACAGAAACTCTAAAAGATTTGCCAAGAACACAAATTTGACTGACCGGCCGAAACATTAAGATAAAATCTGGCGAGACTCCTGACTTAAGACAGGCTAATAGACACATTGCAAGGTTATAACAAATCATTACTTTATCTGAATGGATTAAAGACCTTTGGTTATGCACTCGTATGCGCATTGAAAATCTTCGACGTACACCGCGCTGGTTTTAACAGGTTATGGATGCTTTATCCTCTGTCTACAACAAATATGTTGTTATTCCAACACACAAAGCCTCTATGTTTTATATACAAAAATCATTATTTAGAATGTGTAACATAAGAACTCGAAATTTACAGCAAAACTGGGAATCCCACATATACTCTTAAATCATTCACGAAAGAGGTGATTTTAGAAAAAGTCACAAATACTTTTTTCTCTCCTTTGATATTATCATAACAAAGGACAACGACAATCTCCCATATTTATACTTGATATATAAAATTCACAAAAATTCTTATAAACAGCGATCTATAGTCAAAATGTTCGACTAGATATCTTTCAAAATATGTTAACCTCCTTTTTTTATACAGCAAAAGATGACCTTCAGAAATATTGTGCTGAAGTATATTCAACCAGTGATATCAATGTGATGTGGATTTTTAAAATTCTTAAGATCTACTACAAAATCTTCAATAAGAATCTTTACAATTTTCAGTAAATATCAAAACTATTGATTTTTTAACGCTGTACACTACTATTCACCATGCTGAATTGAAAGATCGAATACACCGAGGATGGCCCCTTCAAAATGCTCAAAACTTTTTGTCGACAACATATTTGTTAGATTTCGGTGGATTGATAGTCCAACAGATTTTCGGTATTCAAATGTGTACTAAGTATGCACCCATAGGGCTAATATGTTTTTGTTGTCATATTAAGCAGAATTTGTACAAAATGAAATAAAATGATGTGGTATGATTGCCAATGAAATAATTTTTCACCAGAGATCAAATGACGTAAAATTTACAAAATATAGGTCACCGAACGGTCTTCAACAATGAGCAAAACCCATACCGTATGCAAGCTTTAATAAGACCCAACAGAAAAAATGTAAAACAATCAATCGAGAAAATTAACGACCTGTGTTATGTACAAAACAATAAACGAAAAACAAATATAGTATACCGCAAAAAAAAACACTGAGTAGCAGGCTCCTGACTTGGAACAGGTACATACAGAATGAGGTGGGTTAGACCTTTTGCGAGAGCCTTAACCTTCCCTAACTTGTGACAGAGGTGTTACAGCACATCATACGGACTAACTATTAAAATACGTTGAAAAGGGTTTGATTCATCAGATCGACAAAACATATGACGGACACCAATCAAAATATGACGAAAACCTATAAACGACAACCAAAACTTTCTCAAAGACAAACAAGAAAATAGATAGTTAATTTCACTTTCAGAAACATTGATGATATCCTGTCGGTCAATAACTCACATTTAAGTGTGGTCTTGGATCTCATTTATCTGAGTGAACTTCAAAATAAGGGAATTACCGAAACTGGAAAGTCTGTCTCATATTTTGATTTTTTGCTCGATATTAACACTGATGGATGACTTCAGACTAAAACACATGGCAAATGGAATGATTTCAACTTTCCAATTGTTAACTTTACATTTCACAGCAGAGACATCGTATGGCCTTTACATATCTCAATTGAAACGTTATGCTCGTGTATGTTCAAATTATACGGACTTCATGAGCAGGGATGAACTAAAACACAGAAACTGCTTGCTCAAACTGAGCTATGAAAAAGAACGACTGAAATCGACACTACATAAGTGTAAAACTTATGTAGTGTCGATTTCAGTCGGTCACCATAACAAATTAGTTGACCGAGACGATATGTCTATGTCTCAGCTCACTAGAGAATGCTTTGGCAGTCTTTGGTCTTTTAAAATAACAGAATAAGATCGGTTATGTATATCTGTTAGTTGGTGATTTTAGTTTGTCATGCCAATATGCTGAGTTAAGACAATGTTAGGTTTTTGTGCTATTACACTACTGTCCAAGGTTAGGGGAGGGTTGATCTTTAACCCCATTAACCAGTTTCAAGGCCCTGTCCCAAGACAATCAGGAGCCTGTAATTCAGCGGTTGTCGTAGATAATTTATATTTCTTTTGTAATAAATTAGTCCAATGTTTTTAAAAGTAAAATAACAAAAATACCGAACTCCATAATTTTACCAACTAATACTTATGAATCCCTGTTGAAGAATTTTAGTAATTAGAGTATTATTATTATTGAAATCTGAAAAGACGCGCATATAGGACCAACTGAGAAATGTATCCTCATTAAAAGGGACAAATTAATTTCTGGTAGATAACTTTTATTCGTATAATTAGAAAATTTTGTTTTCATAGAGACAATATCTAATTATCTACCGTATTACTGCAAATATCTATCAAGTGGTGTTTCCTTGGGTCCTAAGCAGTTTAACCCTATATAAACATCTTTTATTGTGGCAATTTGAACTTAGATAAGCGTTAACATTTATATTATGTCTATGCAATCTGTAGGCTATTCTTCGTACATATGCGTTGTCAGATGGAAAATTAAATGTGATTTTCTTTTCAATGTGTGTAATTCCTGTACCAAGTCAGGAATATGACAGTTGTTTTCCATTCGTGAGATTTGTTTGATCTTTTGAGTTTGCCATTTCATAAAGGACTTTCCGTTTTGAATTTCCCTTGGAGTTCGGTATTTTTGTTATTTTACTTTTTCATGTTTTGCTCTGTGAAATTTGACACATTCAATTGATGGTGATGAATCCGAAGAAATTTTTGCTCGTTGTTGTCAGTTATTTGTATATAGAGGTTTTAAAACGCTATGAACTTATTACGGTAACCATAAAAAAAGGACTTCGATACTAGATATAAGCTGAAACAAGGACAATAATCCTAGAGCCTTGATGCACTTTTTTCTTTCCTGAAAATAAATTCTGACCACTAGCACAATCAGTATTTATAAAAAAAAAGAGTATATATCAAGGTTTCCTTTCTCTTTTTTTCCTGTCCTTTATTACCAGTTGCCGGTTTTTGGCAGAACGATTCACCAAAGACATCAAAAGTGTTGAATTCTTTATTTGCAAAGCAGTAGTTACATGCTGTAGCAACACAAACTCAAACATATTTACATTGTGACACACAATAAACAACAGAGAATAATATTATAAGATATTACAATAGACAAATAATCAACTTATTAGATGTGATCTAATCTGCTAGGCAGATTTCAAATAATTACATAATTTTCCAACTAAAGATCTAGATTTTGTTTGATACAAATACATAAGTTTTGTCAAAAAAGTGTTAGAATGTCTGCTACTTGTTACAATTAACATACAAGAAGAAATCCTAATGATAATATAATTTGATAATGTTACAATTAACATACCATCAGAAATCCTAATGATAAGGTATATTTCAACATAATTTGATAATATCATTGCAATTACCAATTTCTATTCATACATAAACTTCATGAAGATCCATGTAAAAGTTACTTCAGGCACAGATCAAACATTGTCGAGTGTTATATGTAACATTGTTTGAGAAAATATCCATGGTTTTATACAGCTACTTTAGTACAAGCACTCTTGATGTACATCTGTTAAGAAGCATAGAAACTGTACATTTGTAAAGATTTATATAAGCTAAACATAATTCGTTGAGATGCATATAAACTGTACATTTGTAAATTTGTAAAGATATATATTAACTGTGTATATACATCTTTACAGAAACAGGCTACAGTTAATAGACATTTTCACAGACATTTGTACAGTTTGAATGCATCTCAACGGATGTGCATTTTATATACAGATTTACAGATGTACAGTTTATATGCATCTCAACTAGAATACAGTTTATATGCGTTATCAAGATTGCTTGTACTAAAGTAGCTGTGTAGACAGAAAAGTTCCATTTAAGATGAATCATTACAAAAAAGATCATGTAATTGTGCTTGACGAACATAACTTATGTTTTCTTTTTATGTCTTTACATGTTATACTTTTTGTAAAATTTTCTCTTAGAAATTCTATTTAAAGCTAAACTTTACCGCCTTTTGCTATGAAATTCCATGCAAACTTATTGTTATTAAAAGAGGATATGCATGGCCTTTTTTCGAAGACAAAATATTGCTAAACAACTAATATTCTTACACTTAAATTTTGAAGTTAAAGGCATACGATACAGAAAAGGTCTTACATTGATTTTCCTTTAAACACTTGAAAGTATACACCAAAACAGTTTGATGCCGTTAATGCAAAGCTTCGAAAATACTTTTGATTTTTTGTTTCCGAACTTTTAAAGTGGCGCTAAGATTCTATAAAAATGACAGTACTTTGTGCAATTTTATTGAAAATAATTATAAAATATTATATCGCTAAGACTTTGATTTTTATACTCTTTATACTTAGTCTATCATATCAAAAGATAATTTGAAGTGCCGTTAGTACTCAACATTTCATGTTTAAAATTTATTCACAGAATTTCAACGATAAATGTGTGTACCTTGTAGATAAAATTGAGAATGGAAACGGGGAATGTGTCAAAGAGACACAACCCGACCAAAAGAGCAGAAAACAGCCCAAGGCCATCAATGGGTTTTCAACACAGCGAGAAAATCCCGCATCCGGAGGCGGGCTTCAGCTGGCCCCTAAACAATAATGTATACTAGCTTTTTCAAATATCAAACAAAGAGCTGGTTTTCTTTTTTCGTTTCGTTGTAAATCAATTGATATCAGTCGGAGTAATGTAATAAATAAATGTGGTTTGTGGTTTGTCTTGTGGCTTGTCTCGTTGGGTTTTTTATATGTAAAGGAATACAATCATCGTTATTCATGGTAATAACTCTTCATTGTTAAATCATCTTTGTTTTTTTTTTTTTTTTTAGGGTGCTTTCCCATAATTTTAAACCAAAAAAAAATATTTTCTGCAAACAGTCATCTAATATAACAATTGCGATTACATTTTTTTATTTCTTTAGACGTATACTTAGGAACCTAACGAGCAAAAGGTAAGCAGATATTGTACATGTAACACTTATTTTAATCCTTATCTCCATAAATCTTCATTATTTGTTTCACATCTGAACATTTTATCATCGAGCTGACAGAGGATAACCTTAACGCATGTCATTACTAATATCTAATTGACTTTCGTGCTCTTTTTTTATATCATGTAAACCATTTGTCATATGATAAATCATTTATAACAACATAGTTTAACTTGTATTGGTATTACCTAATCATCCATTATGTAGGTGTGAAAGTGAAAGATACATTTCAGTATTCACGATTTACCACACGCCTAAGGCCCAGCTCTGTAAAAATGTTATCTGGTCGGTACAAACTGAAAAGAGAAATTTTATGAGAGAGTTTTTCTTAAAGACTTTTTTCTGAATAACGTATACATGGTATACCCCGAGTCTTCTTTTATTCATAGAGAATGTGTAGCGTTTGCAATCTTCTTTTTAAAATTCTTTTTCCAAATTTTACATGTTTTTTAAATTTGGCAACAAAGAACATCTTTTACAAAACTGAATTAATTTGCATCTGAACTGCATACTTTTAGTAGAAGAATGGATATGGTTAACATAGTCCTTCTTATTTGAATTACTCAAAATGTCAAAATGCATCAAACTTTCCTTTTCGATCATGTAATGCATATATATAAAAAAACAACAAAAAAACTCACGATAATAGCATGTTTTTTTATAAAGGATATCTTAATACGCCAAAGAAGTGTAAAAAACTTTAAGTACACATATGATGAGTCTATTATGCTGTGAATTTTAGAAAAGATGGAAGGATGATTTGAAAACTGTGTGAAATGAATAAAGGGGAATTTGTCTCACCTTTTTTACTGAAAAATTAATAGTAATCGAAAGTTACCATTATTAATATATATGCTATAAATCATAATAGGCAACATAAAATCTGCGTTTGCTTTTATTTTATAATAGAAGTGTGTAAACACTTTCTCATCATAAGGAACTGGAATGTACTGATCAATCATTGTTTATTTATTTATTTTATTGATCAATTACATTTCATTTCAAAATTTTTTTATTCAGTATCAATTCGACTAATTATAATCATCAAAAGTGTTTATCAGGAAATTATTGAAAT
The DNA here is from genome assembly GCA_017311375.1 of Mytilus coruscus. NCBI lineage: Eukaryota > Metazoa > Mollusca > Bivalvia > Mytilida > Mytilidae > Mytilus > Mytilus coruscus. Next base: position 4,819,757 of record CM029596.1, on the reverse strand, counting down.
ATAAAAATAGGGAGAGACTGACTTTTTTCCCCGTCTCTACATTATATTAAAAGTTTTTTTTTCTTAAATTTTAAAACTGTGTGTGTGGTGCTAAACTATTACACATACATATGTATGTGGTGTTCCGTGATTGAAAGGATATACATGCAAGAGAAGAAAAGAAGAAGATTGCCATATAAAATAAGGAGATATGGTATGGTTGCCAATAAGACAACTTAACGACAGAGTCCAAATAAGGTGGATGTAAGGAACTATAATAGGTCACCACGTGGCTTTTTTAATCAGCAAAACCCATACCTAAGCTAAAAGGGGCCCGATAGGATGAAATGTGAAGCAATAAAACCCGTTTTTTTTAATATAAATTTTAAATAGTTCAGGCTTGATTTTATGATCTCAAAAATAATAAATGACGACAGAATTTGTTAAATAGAAAACTATTAATACTTAGCGCCTAAAGAATATATTTCAATAATTAATTGTGTCATAAATAATAATTTAGTTTTGCGGTATTGCTATAACAATATAAAACAATCACAAATTTGTCATATAGGTAATACAAAGGTAGACACACTTGACTGAACATACAATAATTTATTAGACAAATGTCAGATGTAGGTTTTATGGTTTATTTGATGTTTTATTGTTATTCAATGTCAGTTTTAACAGACCTCTAATGGGTGGAACAATTTTACAGAAATCAGCGTAAAGAGGTCGTGTGTTGGATTTAAAGTTGCTTCCCTTCATCCCTTAAGTCACCAGATATGGATTTCCATTGTATTATAACTATGATGGTAAGCCTTGATACTTAATTTGAAATTTTATTTTACAGTTATCTTTTTTAATTTATCAAATTGTATTTCATAAAACTGTTATTTAAATAACTTGCTTGCTTTTTGTTTGTTTTTTGTTTTTTTTTTGTTTTTTTTTTTTTTTTTTTTTTTGTTTTTTTTCTGTTTGGTTTTGAATAATGCATATTTGTAGGAATAATGATAAATTATTACAATACCATTTTTGGCTTTCCATCTGAATGTATTTGTATGCCTGACATTTTATTAAAGTAAAAAACAGATTTGATTTAAATCAAAAGTCAATACAATTACTGTCTTTTGTTTCGGATTCTCAAATCTACACAAATCAAATTTTAACAAACAATCTGTTCGGGCATTTCTTTTTTCAAATATTTCTTTTGTAGTTTTAAAAGGATAGGAGATACTAATGGGTACAATTAAAATCATGAATCGTTGACAGACAGACAACAACAATTCCAAAAAGAAAGAATAGATAAACATCGAGTATAAGTAACGAAAACAGAAAACTTATAAAAGGTTGAGCTAATTGAACCATATTATACACCGAGGAACTCAAAACTTCGAACATTTTACGTGTTGCAGGATCACAATATTGACGACTTCAAGTATAAAATATCTGATTGCACCTGTGCGAGTTCCCCATCTACAAATACATTAATTTTGCCCTGCCACGTTATAACTTGTGTTTCTAGCCTCCTCTACGAATTGTATTAACCATAGGATCGGAAACCTTAAACCATATACTGTAAACATAATTTAACAATACTAATGTATTCTGTCGAGGATTATGCTAGCCACTGGACAAACATCAGTAGATATCATTTACACTCTGTGCGGGTTAATTCAGAGAGGAAGTTGTTACAAACAGAGAGGAAGTTGTTACAAACCAGAATTTAGTTAATTCAGAGAGGAAGTTGTTACAAACCAGAATTTAGTTAATTCAGAGAGGAAGTTGTTACAAACCAGAATTTGGTTAATTCAGAGAGGAAGTTGTTACAAACCAGAATTGTTACAAACCAGAATTTAGACCCTTACTGGGTCAATGAACACTATACTGTTAATTCAGAGAGGAAGTTGTTACAAACCAGAATTTAGAACCTTACTGGGTCAATCAACACTATACTGTTAATTCAGAGAGGAAGTTGTTACAAACCAGAATTTAGAACCTTACTGGGTCAATCAACACTATACTGTTAATTCAGAGAGGAAGTTGTTACAAACCAGAATTTAGAACCTTACTGGGTCAATCAACACTATACTGTTAATTCAAACCAGAGGGTCAATGAACACTATACTGTTAATTCAGTTGTTACAAACCAGATTTAGTTTAGAACCAGAATTACCCTGGGTCAATGAACACTATACTGTTTTCCTCACGGTCCTGATCAATATCGTTGTATGTGGAAATCGCATTATGTAAGGCTTTTAATAAAGGAATCGGGAGTTAATATTAATACAGTATTCAAGGGCTTGCGTTCCTTATCATAATTTCCTTGATAAAGATTTTATCTTACAAGGAAGCTATTGAACAAAGAGCTGAAAAAAGTCATGTTTTCAAAAGTTGTATGAACGTCATTACGATTTGGTTGATTGTTATGGATACCTGTGTGATATATGACCATGGATATGTTACAGCCATAATCTTGTCGTCTTTTTCATGTTATGTCATGACCAAATACAACTAATTACCCGAACTTTGATTGACCCTGATTGCGACATGATGGTTTTTAACTGGTGAGCAAGCACTGCTTACCTTTTCCGTAGTATAAACAGAGTTACGCCCTTTTCAACTGATTTTTGCAGTTTTTTCTTATGTTGCACTGTTACACCACTGTCCCAGGTTCGGGAGAGGGTTTGGCGCCATCAAACTAGTTTGGCCCCGCCACATTGTGGTCAGGATCGAGCCTGTAATTCAGTGTTCATCGTTTGTTGCTGTGTATCATATTTGTTTTTTGTTCATTGTTTTGTAGTTAAATCAGGCCGTTAGTTTTCAAGTTTTGATTGTTTTACATTTGTCATTTCGGGGCCTTTTATAGCTGACTATGCGGTATGGGTTTTGCTCATTGATGGTGGTCGTACGGTGATATATAAATGTTAAATTCTATGTCATTTGGTCTCTAGTGGAGAGTTGTCTCATTGGCAATCATACCACATATTCTTATTTTATATTAACCCCAGTGTTGTGTTGAGTTGATGTAGCTCAGCCTCTAGATCTCTGATTAGCGGTTTGTACACCAATGTTTGTCTGTTTATTCTCCCCTTTTTAATAAATGTATGAATGCACACAATGATGTTAATCCTCTTACTGTCCAAATATTAAATATGTTCAGCATCTGTTCATTACTGCACCTCTTTCAAATAATACATTCACGATTATAGTGTACTATTTTTCTTCAATAGATCTACACCAATCTGAGTTTTTTTTTTTTTTTTTTTTTTTTGCAGTATTTTCTAGAATAAGACATGTAATCATATTGAATAGACTTTTTTCATATTACCGACTGTTGACTGTGCGGTTTATATTTTTTTGTTCGACAGGTTACCTTCTCTGTGGTTGGACATTCTGGTACTCGGTCAAGTACGAGCAACCTAAAAAAGTAAAATCAAGCTTACGATCGGTAAAATTAACTGTTTTATGTTTTCTATACATGACAAAATCTTCGGAAAACACTAAACTTTCCCCCCAAATTGCACCGATTATATATTTGATTTTACTTCTTTTGGTTGTTCCTAATTACCGAGTACCAGGATGTCCTACCACAGAGTAGGTAACCTGTCGAAAATTATAAAATCCGGAGTCAAAAGTTGGTAATATGAAAATAGTCTATTAGCGGCAACAAGAGGGTAAATACTATAATAGGCAGTACAGTTAGTGAAAGAAAAGGCAAATATCCAACATAGAAAGTGTTCATGATCAAGCGGCATTCAACCAAATGAATAAACCAATAAACAATTCAAGTCAAGTTACTTATTAAATATTGCAATTCTTATGAAATCGACATTATAATTACATATAATGTGAAATGTAAGTTGTTGATTTTAATGAGACATATGCTCCATGAACATGATGAATAATGGGTTAATATTTCTATTTTCACAGGTTATCGTCATTGCTGGAAAGGTAAGCTGTTTTTCATAACTTACTCAATAATCAGACTTTATTGGGACTTATTATACTTGTAAGTGCATGTATGGTATACAAAAGGAGATGACCAATAAACCTCTGAATTATTTTACTCATGAAGGTCTAAAAACATAATAGTGATTAAACAAACATCGTGTGTTTTTCTATGTTGTGATGTTATACTATTGTTTCAGAAAAGGGAGAAGGTTTGGTACCATTAAAACGTTTAATCCCGCTGCAAATGTTTGCACCTGTCCTAAGTCAGGAATCTGATGTACAGTAGTTGTCGTTTGTTTATGTAATTTATACGTGTTTCTCGTTTCTCGTATTTTATATAGACTAGACCGTTGGTTTTACTGTTTGAATGGTTTTACACTAGTACTTTTGGGGCCCTTTATAGCTTGTTGTTCGGTGTGAGCCAAGGCTCCGTGTTGAAGGCCGTACATTGACCTATAATGGTTTACTTTTATAAATTGTTATTTGGATAGAGAGTTGTCTCATTGGCACTCACACCACATCTTCCTATATCTATTCTTTAAAAAAATTCAGCAGTTTTATATATCTTTATATAATTAACATAGTATTCAGGGCTGTTGGCGATAATACTGCTACTTCAACACGTTTTGTTAAATGCATAGAATTTAAACGAAATCTGGAATCAATGTGTACCTGAATGACTTTCAAATGCAAAGGTTTAATCACTGTAGAATTTTGGCTATTTGTTTGCAGTGCCAATAGTCTTTATCTTGATTAATTATTTGTAAAAATATTCGTTTGTCGGAATCTGATCTATCCAAAGTATAAAGATCAATTTATACTGATGTTCAACACCCTCGAACACAGTCAAACTTGGTCATTGTAGGTTGTTTTTTTGTGAGTGATTGTATCTCAATTATTTATAATGAACGTGATAAAGGATACTTACGAAACCTTAAAGTATCCTCCATATATGATATTTTATTTGCTATTGACACAGATGGGCGAATTCAAACTAGAATATATGAATAACGTAATGATTTCAACTTTCCAATATTTTACTTGCTATTGACACAGATGGTCGAATTCAAACTAGAATATATGAATAACGTAATGATTTGAACTTTCCAATATTTTACTTGCTATTAACACAGATGGTCGAATTCAAACTAGAATATATGAATAACGTAATGATTTCAACTTTCCAATATTTTACTTGCTATTGACACAGATGGGCGAATTCAAACTAGAATATATGAATAACGTAATGATTTGAACTTTCCAATATTTTACTTGCTATCGACACAGATGGGCGAATTCAAACTAGAATATATGAATAACGTAATGATTTCCACTTTCCAGTTGTCAAATACTGATTTCTAATAATAATACTTTATTCAAAAGCAGTACAGCTTATAGAATGTCTAAGCAGTAACATACCATCTGCCCAATCGTCTGGGGTTAACATAACTCAATCAAAACGTTACGCTTGTGTATGATCACACTATATGGGCCTAATTGGCAGGGTGTGCTTCTGACACAAGAACTGCTCCAACAGAATTTTAAGATGGAATGACTGAAATCGTGACTACATAAGTTTTACGGTGAACAACACGAATTGCTCGACTTTTACGATGTGTGTATGTCTTAACATAATAGCTTCATGTTTTTCATGGTCTTATATCTCGAGATACCAGAATTGTAGGCTAATCTGTAAATTTAAAGATTGTGTCCTGTTTCTGATTGGGACATGTAGACTGAGTTTTCTCGGTGGGTGATGCATGCATAGCAGAAGACGCTTACCCTGCCGACGCATCCGGTCTGATTTGTCTTTTCCTAATCGATTTACCAGATTTGAACATTGGTAAACTTTTCATATGTTCTTCAACATCGCAATTCATTCGGCCTGCTGATTGTCTTGATTAAAGCGCATGTTTAGTATTGTTAGAAGAAAACACAGGTATCTTCGATCAGTATTTCTTTTTCTAGGCAGTCAGTCGTTCGGGAATGGGCTATTTTTCGGCACGGTTATTGTGTTAAATTGCAGAACTATATTATTAGTCATATGATTTCCTCTGAAATCTAAGAAGATTCTAACTATCACTATCAGGAATTGTGGTTTATAAACAACTGTTACACAAATGGGAGGTTTGGGTAGCTATATAATCAGGTTTAACCCACCAATTTCTTCGGAACTTGCCGGTACCAAGTCAGGAATATGGCAGTTATTTTCACTTGTTCCGTTGATTGATAGCGTTTGATTTTGTCAGTTTGTATGAACTTCCCCTTTTTTAATTTGCCTTGGAGTTCGATATTTTTGTTATACTTTTTATGGAGGAGAATTTACAACAATAACAATTAATCTATATAAGATCAATCATTCATGTTTTGCTCGAGCAAATAACGATAGGTTTTGAAGTACTGTTTCTTGTGTTTAGCATTACCTATTTTCCAATATTTTACTTGCTATTAACACAGATGGTCGAATTCAAACTAGAATATATGAATAACGTAATGATTTCAACTTTCCAATATTTTACTTGCTATTGACACAGATGGGCGAATTCAAACTAGAATATATGAATAACGTAATGATATCAACTTTCCAATATTTTACTTGCTTTCGACACAGATGGGCGAATTCAAACTAGAATATATGAATAACGTAATGATTTCCACTTTCCAGTTGTCAAATACTGATTTCTAATAATAATACTTTATTCAAAAGCAGTACAGCTTATAGAATGTCTAAGCAGTAACATACCATCTGCCCAATCGTCTGGGGTTAACATAACTCAATTAAAACGTTACGCTTGTGTATGATCACACTATACGGGCCTAATTGGCAGGGTGTGCTTCTGACACAAGACCTGCTCCAACAGAATTTTAAGGTGAGATGACTGAAATCGTGACTACATAAGTTTACGGTGAACAACACGAATTGCTTGACTTTTACGATGTGTGTATGTCTTAACATAATAGCTTGATGTTTTTCATGGTCTTATATCTCGAGATACCAGAATTGTAGGCTAATCTGTAAATTTAAAGATTGTGTCCTGTTTCTGATTGGACATGTAGACTGAGTTTTCTCGGTGGGTGATGCATGCATAGCAGAAGACGCTTACCCTGCCGACGCATCCGGTCTGATTTGTCTTTTCCTAATCGATTTACCAGATTTGAACATTGGTAAACTTTTCATATGTTCTTCAACGTCGCAATTCATTCGGCCTACTGATTGTCTTGATTAAAGCGCATGTTTAGTATTGTTAGAAGAAAACACTGGTATCTTCGATCAGTATTTCTTTTTCTAGGCAGTCAGTCGTTCGGGAATGGACTATTTTTCGGCACGGTTATTGTGTTAAATTGTAGAACTATATTATTAGTCATATGATTTCCTCTGAAATCTAAGAAGATTCTAACTATCACTATCAGGAATTGTGGTTTATAAACAACTGTTACACAAATGGGAGGTTTGGGTAGCTATATAATCAGGTTTAACCCACCAATTTCTTCGGAACTTGCCGGTACCAAGTCAGGAATATGGCAGTTATTTTAACTTGTTCCGTTGATTGATAGCGTTTGATTTTGTCAGTTTGTATGGACTTCCCCTTTTTTTTAATTTGCCTTGGAGTTCGATATTTATGTTATACTTTTTATGGAGGAGAATTTACAACAATAACAATTAATCTATATAAGATCAATCATTCATGTTTTGCTCGAGCAAATAACGATAGGTTTTGAAGTACTGTTTCTTGTGTTTAGCATTACCTATGTTATTATGACTGGATTAACATAAAGAAAATATATGCCATCAAAGCGGCATGAGCCTCTTACGGCTTCTTTTCAAAGGACGATTAAAAATGAAAGTGTATATAAACAAATAACTATTTTTTAATTAGTATTATCATTAGAAATAGATATAGACATAGACATATTCTATTATTTCGAATCATGATGCCGTAAATAGAACAGTACAACCATTCATAACTAAATAAATAGATTCATAAATAAACAGGAAAAAAGTGATTTTTATAATTGAATATTTAACATAATGGAATAGGGAAAAAAACCTAATTAACTACAAAGTTAATACATTATGACCGATGATACCATGGCAACACAAAAACAAAACGATCAAAACAAGAGTCAACTAAACGTTAATGGAGAGAACAAAAAAATTACACAAAATGTATTAATTCAGAATATGTGACATAATGACACATTAACTTCATGACTGATTACGGTGATTTGGCTGTCAATCATTTATACAATCTGCGGAAAACCAAGATATGAGACTATTCACCTTCGTGACTTGATACATTATTATAGCATGAACGGTTTAGTCTAAGTTATGAATAATTAACAACCATTGTGGTAAGTAAACATCGTGGAACAATATAAAAAAAAAGGAAATAACTAAATCTGATTGCCAATATCCGAATATCTCAATCAAGTTTTTATATAAAAGTTTACAAATTCTCTGTGACGGTAGCAATCTTCCATGGTTGCGAGTTTGGAGTAGTTTTTTGTACATAATTGAACTCATGCTGAGCACGTAAACAAATATATCACAACTAGCCGTTCTTACATTTCGAAAGTCTTTGTTTGCTTGCGAAATATTGTTTATGGAAAGATGAAACATTTGTTTAGACATTATACTTGCATGCTTATTAGATGACTTCAACTTTTTGGTCATATAGCTCAACTTTTTCGGTTCTTATACATCCTTGGCTTTCAGTTATTCGGCTTTGAGCGTTCCTGATTAAGGTAAATCCAGAAAAGCGCTTCGAACGCATGGAATTTATAACGTGTTGTTTTCGTTTTTTAAACTAGATTTCTTCCAGAATTGGTTAATACTTTGAACAAATTAAGGCAGTATTATTTTGCCGATGTTGAAATCGCATGAATCATAAATAAGTGCAATCATTTAACTTCATTACGAACGTTTAACCGGATGAATGTTTTTCGACAGATTGGACAGATTACCCTACTTTTTAAAATACAAAAGGTCAAACTTAGATACAAATATCTTGTCATTTGGAAGGAACAAATTATACTTTATTAAAACAATTCTTGTTTGAGCAACAGAACAGCTGTCACATGTGAAGCAAGAACTGCTTACCCGTCCAGAGCACCTAAATTTACTCCCTGTTTTTGGTTAGGTCCATGTTGGTCAATCTTAAGTTTGTTTTCTATGTAATGTTGAAGTATTGTTGTTAATCTTTTCTTCCCTTTTATTGTTTGCCATGATGTTTAAGGTTTTAGACTGCCCTTTTGGTATCATCTCTGTCAATGATGTTTAAGGTTTTAGACTGCCCTGTTGGTATCATCTCTGTCCATGATGTTTAAGGTTTTAGACTGCCCTGTTGGTATCATCTCTGTCTATGATGTTTAAGGTTTTAGACTGCCCTGTTGGTATCATCTCTGTCTATGATGTTTAAGGTTTTAGACTGCCCTGTTGGTATCATCTCTGTCTATGATGTTTAAGGTTTTAGACTGCCCTGTTGGTATCATCTCTGTCTATGATGTTTAAGGTTTTAGACTGCCCTGTTGGTATCATCTCTGTCTATGATGTTTAAGGTTTTAGACTGCCCTGTTGGTATCATCTCTGTCTATGATGTTTAAGGTTTTAGACTGCCCTGTTGGTATCATCTCTGTCTATGATGTTTAAGGTTTTAGACTGCCCTGTTGGTATCATCTCTGTCTATGATGTTTAAGGTTTTAGACTGCCCTGTTGGTATCATCTCTGTCTATGATGTTTAAGGTTTTAGACTGCCCTGTTGGTATCATCTCTGTCTATTTTCAGTTTTCAACAAACGTAACTAACATCATCAAAACGCTTGATTGTTTGAATGAAATAATTTTGTTAACATTTCTTAGGATGTGTTTTTTTCAACTGATGGTCTGCATTCTGAAAACAAATTGTTTCCCCTTTCTTTTCAACATTTAAACATAAGTAAATCTATAATTTATTGCCAATGTTATAACTGTCCACCAGAGACCTAATGATGAGGATTAAACATACAATATAAAAAGAAGATGTTGTATGATTGCCAATGAGACAACTCTCCACAAGAGACCAAACAACTATAGGTCACCGTACGGCCTTCAACAATGAGCAAAGCCCATACCGCATAGTCATTTATAAAAGGCCCCGGAATGACAAATTTAAAACAATTCAAACGAGAAAACTAACGGCCTAATTAATGTACAAAATAATGAGCGAAAAACGAATATGTAACACAGCAACAAATGACAACCACTGAATTACAGGCTCCTGACTTGGGACAGGAACATACAGAATGTGGCGGGTTTAAACTAGTTTGAAGGCACCAATCCTCCCCTAACCTGGAACAGTGGTGTAACAGTACAACATAAGAACAAACAATAAAAATCCGTTGCAAAAGACTTAACTCATCAGATGGATACAAATAGAAATACATCTAACAAAAACACAGAGTGGACGTGGACGGGTACTTGTACATCCAAACAATGAAAAGACACTGAGTACAGATCTGAGAGTACTCGCAGTTACTGACAGCTAGTTCAAAGCCTATAACAACTAATAAAAAAAATCAAGGTCACCGTACAGTCTTTAACAATTAGCAAAACCCATACCATATAGTAAGGTGTAACAGACACTGACATAACAACATGTGAAAAAATTCAAATGAGAAAACTAACGACCGAACTAATGTAAAAAACATTAACGGAAAAACAAATACGGCACATAATTTCCAACGACAACCACTTAGTTACAGCCTTGTGAGAGACAGTCACATAAACATGTTTGGGATAACTCAACACCCTAAGTCCTTTACCTGGGACAATGGTGTAATAGCCAAACAAAAACAAACTGTAAAAACTAGTTCGAAAGGACTTCACTCATCTGATCGGCACGATGCAAAAAAACAACAGACAATCACACAGTATCGATCTATGAGTACCCGCAGTTACTGAAAACTTAAAGACAATCCCATAGTACCGATCTATGAGTACTTGCAGTTACTGAAAACTTAACAGACAATCACACAGTACCGATCTATGAGTACTCGCAGTTACTGAAAACTTAACAGACAATCACACAGTACCGATCTATGAGTACTCGCAGTTACTGAAAATTTAACAGACAATCACACAGTACCGATCTATGAGTACTCGCAGTTACTGAAAACTTAACAGACAATCACACAGTAACGCTTTATGAGTACTCGCAGTTGCTGAAAACTAGTTCAAATTAAGCCAATTTCAAATTATAAATAAACCATGTTTTCCAAGACTAAAATACCAACCAAAGTATCGACAGAACGTACGACCATTGTAATTGGTTAGCAATACTTCTTAAGTTATATTATTATTTATTAAAAATCAATGTTATTAACAATAAGAACAATATTTAAAGATCTAATTAAAGTTTTAAATTGATAACACTCAGAATACGTTATTTCAAAGGATCAATAAGTTTACATTTATCGCATTTTGATTTACATGCTATATACACAACATCACTGTTAATTTAAAATATGATGTACTGTTTGTAAAAAGGTCACTAGTGATACAGCCATGCTTCCAAAAATCCAAACCAGGTTAGCGCCTGTTAAACGTTTAAACCCGCTGCAGTTTTATGCAGCTGTCCTAAGTCAGGAAGGAGCCTGTTGTTCAGTGGTTGTCGTTTGTTGGTGTGGTTCATAGGTGTTTCTCGTTTCTCGTTTTTTATATTGATTAGACCGTTGGTTTTCCTGTTTGAATTGTTTTACACTAGTCATTTTGGGGTCTTTATAGCTTGCTGTTCGGTGTGAGCCAAGGCTCCGTGTTGAAGGCCGTACTTTGACCTATAATTGTTATTTTTTATACATTGTGACTTGGATGGAGAGTTGCAGTGGCGGATCCAGAGGAGGGCGTAGAGGGCGTACGCCCCCCTTTCTGCTTGCACTTTTTTTTTTTTTTTAAATGATTAATCAGACTTGACTTCACGAACTTTGCCATTTCCCGTGGATTTATTTTTTATGCGACAATTCTTTACTTATAAAGATATTTTTCGCTCGTATTTACTGTAATATATTATTGATTATGTCAAAGTCATGTGATTCGCTACGGTGGAGTTGACCAGTACGTCGAAAAAAACGTCTCTCAGCCATTTCGAAATTCAAATTACAGTAACACATTGCTTAGGCTGAGGGTGACAAGCATGACGCCTTCAAAGCGACAAAGTATTGAGCAAGAACGTATTGACTTCTATTTCACAATTCCATCCAACAGAAAGTAATACTCTATTACACTCTCATGAAAAAAAAGTTCCACAGCAATATTATTTACCTACGAAAACATGTTTAACCCCACACGCCCCAGCCCATTAATAACATGGGGGCAGTCTTGAGATATTTTAGAGACAAAAATCTGACCCTGAATTTTGCCTTAAACAAAAATTCTGGCCGTATCTGGATTGAAAACAATAATCTTGTCCACTTTTTTGCTATTAGAAAAAATATTTTCAACAAAATTATTTAGCATTAAATGTCAGAACATGATGAATAAAAAACGGTCGTAATTTTTTTTTTTTTTTTTTTTTTTTTTGGGGTGCATGTGAATCCCATATCTGACCGGAATGTCTGTTTCGCCGAACTGATATACTGATTACTTTTTTCAGGGCCCGACTGCAACCTGCCTGCTGGGTGTGGCCTATATGTCTCCATGTGTCGACCGTCATTCTCAACGTTATTGTCATTTCCGACTCATTTGTAGCCTTTGGTTGATTTGGAACCCCTCACTTCCCTTGTTGGTTGAAACATTTCAACCAAAATTTGGATAAAAATTGCTTGTTTGTCTTTCTTCGTGTCGGTCGTATTTTAAATTTCATTGAACAGCCGTATATCTGTTTTACAACAAGAAATCTGTGAGGTTATGGTAACTAACCATACAACAAACGAGAATTTTCCATGTCCATTTTTTACTGACAAATCCCACATCAAATATATTAATTAGTACATAGCTTTGGATCCATCCAATCATTTAATAATAGACAATTAATGGAGATAATACGGCACCAAAAATGTCCAACCCCTGCACTTTAACTATAAAATGCATTTTACACTTATTTTATGTTTTTTAACCAAATAAAAGTCAAAAAAAAATTTTAAACTTTAATACTACGCCCCCCTTTCCAAAATCCTGGATCCGCCCCTCAGTTGTTTCATTGGCACTCATATCACATCTTCTTATTTACAAATATATGTATCTATTACAGTATTTAGTTAATTTGTGGTAACGAAATCCCTGATCTAATAATTTACCAGTTATACATAGATTACGTTCATTAAACTCATGAAATCTTACAGACACGACATAACGAAAGAGTTTTAAAATATACATACCGTAAGGAGGACCCAAAGGAACATTCTGGCAAAAATTGTCAGGTTTCGTATAAAAGTATGAACAGAAAGGACAAATTGCTGAACTTTATGAAATTGGAATTTCAATTCTTTATTTTTTAAGGTTTATAGAACGCAAACGAACTGTAAACGTCATGATGACTGTTAAGTGTGTACATATCTATAATAATCAATGCCAGTTCATTGTCGAAGACTGAGACATGTTGAAAAGGACAATTCTCTACAATAATTAATCTACAGATTTAATGAATTGTACTTGCAAAAGGAAGTTAATGATAACAGTGGCGGATCCAGAAGGGGGATTCGGGGTAGGAACCCCTTTTTGGACGATCAATGCATTTGAATGGGGACATAAAGTTGGAACCCCCCTTTATCCTGGGTTGGGAACCCCCCCCCTTTTTAAAATGGCTGGATCCGCCCCTGATGATAATAATATATTTCCATACTATTTTTATTTACACTAAATGAAAAAAGATAATGATTTACGATTGTTCATGGTATACAGAGACAAAACAAGATGTCAGAGTTGACAAACTTTTAACTGAAATATATCATTTTCTTTATATTTTTAACCATCATGTTTGACATAAAACGTTTTATGATTTTATTACATATTTCCCACACAATGACATCTAAATGGTTTCTCCTATTTTGTTTAAGCTACAAATTGGGCATGAAGTGTGTGGATCATAAACGAATTCAGATAAATGCTGTTAAAAGCAGTTTTGTATACTCCAAAGACATTAACTTATTCAACAATCAAACTTTTTGTTTTAAGTTACGTAATGATATGATTATATATTTTGTTTTTAAGTTACGTAATGATATGATTATATATTTTGTTTTAAAGTTACGTAAAGATATGATTATATACTTTTGTTTTAAGTTACGTAAAGATATGATTATGTATTTTTTTGTTTTTAAGTTACGTAAAGATATGATTATGTATTTTTTTGTTTTCTGTAAGTATATCTAAAGTCGAGCGACTAATTTAACAAACATTCTTACGTGAAAAAGTAATCGGGAGTCATGAACTTTTCAGTATAACTTACGATTAATTTTCATCGTAAGATTTTTATGTGAAAAGAGCCTCAGTGTCATATTTTGATATTGTAAGACTAAACAAAACGCACAAATATGATAATAAAAATATTCCTGAGTGGGTCTATATAAGTAGACATTTCTATTAGATTTTTTTTTTAATTTAATGTGATAATTTATCACAACAAATGCACATAAACGCTTCACATAAAAAAATTAAGTTTTTATACGTTGATAAAACGATATTTCATATTTGATTGATCGATAACTGGATCAGGAAAATATGTTTTTAATGTTGTTAAGGGCATACGATACAGTAGAGATCCCTCGTTGATTTTTTCTGTTAAGGGCATACGATACAGTAGAGATCCCTCGTTGATTTTTTCTGTTAAGGGCATACGATACAGTAGAAATCCCTCGTTGATTTTTTCTGTTAAGGGCATACGATAAAGTAGAGATCCCTCGTTGATTTTTTCTGTTAAGGGCATACGATACAGTAGAAATCCTCGTTGATTTTTCTGTGAAGGGCATACGATACAGTAGAAATCCCTCGTTGATTTTTTCTGTGAAGGGCATACGATACAGTAGAGATCCCTCGTTGATTTTTTCTGTTAAGGGCATACGATACAGTAGAAATCCCTCGTTGATTTTTTCTGTGAAGGGCATACGATACAGTAGAAATCCCTCGTTGATTTTTTCTGTGAAGGGCATACGATACAGTAGAAATCCCTCGTTGATTTTTTCTGTTAAGGGCATACGATACAGTAGAAATCCCTCGTTGATTTTTTCTGTTAAGGGCATACGATACAGTAGAAATCCCTCGTTGATTTTTTCTGTTAAGGGCATACGATACAGTAGAGATCCCTCGTTGATTTTTTCTGTTAAGGGCATACGATACAGTAGAAATCCCTCGTTGATTTTTTCTGTGAAGGGCATACGATACAGTAGAAATCCCTCGTTGATTTTTTCTGTGAAGGGCATACGATACAGTAGAAATCCCTCGTTGATTTTTTCTGTTAAGGGCATACGATACAGTAGAGTTCCCTCGTTGATTTTTTCTTGAAATTTTGGTAGAAGGTCAATTTCAATGTGTACTTTTGAAATATGCAGAAAAATATACCTTCATGACTTACTTTTTGAGATAATTTGGTTCAAAATTTGCATGTTTGAAGGAATAACCCTGAAATTTCATAATTAAGGACTTTTAAGGAAAGTAACAATACTTTTGAACGAACAGTCATAACTTAACCGAGTTTTTTGTAAAATGTTCCCTAGATCTATGGCAGCACCATGTTGTAACAAGTTTAAGGTTAAACCAAATTATTATTTTCTGAATTTATATAACTATTTGTGAAATACAGATATTGACAATATTTTTGTGTCTTTTCAGAAGTGCAGAAAAAATTCGATCGTTGATTTTTTCTTAAAATTTTGGCGGAGCGTTCTTTAAACATTACTTAATTGATTGCAAAAGAAAAAACTGGGGGTCCATGTGCTTGTTTTTTCAATAAAAGCAATAAACCTTGATTTTTAATGGCAAACGGCACGTTTGCCAATAAGGCGCTAAACTACGTTGAAATAAATTTTAATCGCAACAACGTCGTGAAATCTTTCCCGCCGTTCACGACGCTGTCAAGTTCAGTGGTATAGCCAAGGTTTTTTTTTCGAAAACAATAATATTAATTATCAAAATGTATAAAGCTGGTTACTTGTAAAATAGCATAAGATATTTGCAAAACCTTTATGAATTATTACGAAACTTGGATAGACAAAGGTATACTAGTAAATTATTTTAGAAAAGAAATGTTCGGAAACAAAAAAGATAAATCTTTTAAAAAAATCAGTTTGCATCTCTGTCCGACATTAGTCCTACAATTCATTTAGACAACACAGCTTGAGTTTTAATTATTCAAAAGGCCCTGACATGACAAAATGTGAAACAATTATAAAGTAAGTGGGATAATATAAAAATAAAGACATTTGGTATGATTGTCAATGAGACAAATATCAACCATAGTTCAAATGACGAAGATAAACGCAATTAAAGGTCATGGTACGGCCTTCAACATAAAAAAAGCCACACCGTATAGTCAGTTCTAAAAAGCCCCGACATGAAAACGTGAATCAATTCAAACAAAAAAACTAACGGCCTACTCTATGGGCATTACATGAACACAAAAGCATACCCACATTAACTCAGGTCAGCTTAGAAACTACTCTGAACACTGAATATGTTTAAAAAGTAAATATTTAGAGCTGTTTCGAGCACATTCATGTCGTTATTGTCTCAATATAGTCCATTACGGTGTAGTATAACATTTCATAGGAAGTACAGCAGTCGACATTAGAGCATGAAATTGCGTGATTCTGTATCAATAGATAAGCTACCTAACCTTGTCTTCAGGGTATTTGTTTTATTACGGTATATATAATTATTGACTTACTTGTCTGTATTATACCTCCAATCTAGGAGTGGGAGCAACCACATTGTTTGTCCGTCCGTCCGGTGGTTCAACAAATATTTTGTTTCTTATCTAAGAAACTACCTTACAGAAAGACTTCGTATTTGGTCAGCAACTTAACAACAATGAGTTGCAACGTGTGAACACTTTTTGGGTCTGTCAGATACCTACTTCCTGTGTGCCGATTCTTCGATTTTTTTCTCTCAATATGTACACAGGGGATATGCTTAGCACATCAACCGTTGGTCTATAATACGGGGCTTATAACTGTGTCTTTTTAACTGACAGTCAGGAACAGTATGAGGCGTTGTCTTTATTTATTATGTTATGTTGATAGTCTCTGTTAAATTTATCCGTACAATTCTCTATACGATTTAGAGTTTGCCAAATGTTGTAGATACTATATTTTGATCAAGACAGGTCGTTGATATCTAAATTACTTATTGGGCTTTTTGTGTAATTGGGTTTCTGTCTCATCGATGTATAATTATTTACATATCTTTTATTTATTTCCTATATGAAATAAAACACATACATAATTATGAATGTGGATTTGATTTTTTTTCACATTTCAAGTTAATACTCGTGATATGGCCGATTTTCTTAGCAGGTACTTTTTCAAATTCGCGCAATTGGATTTATGACGTCAGTGGATTTTCCGCAAATGTGACTACATCTAAAGCGACGTCGCGAAATGTAATCGTTCTTATTAGAAACATCGCGAAATTACAACGTTCTGATTAACAACGTCGAGAAAACAACACGAAACGTTTTGAAAACGTAATTATCTGCCCCTGCTACTGTATCGTATACCCTTAAGGAAGTTTGCTGCTCAGTTTCAAAATAAATAACTTTCCATAAAACTAGTATATATTGATAGGGGATTAATTGAAGAACCAAAAAAGCAAAACAAATATAGGGGTCAATGTGCTTGTTTTCAAGATATTAGCCATTGGAATTTTGGCGGAAAATGTTCTCTAACTGGATTTTCATAGCTTTATCATTGACCAGTTAAAGTTCTCATGTCAATTTGTAGCTTGTTTTGGCTGCGTTTCTAGTTTAAAACTGGATTTTCATAGCTTTATCATTGACCAGTTAAAGTTCTATAAAATACTGAGGTTATTAGAGATATGAATGAAATTGTGATTAAAAATTGTTGTTTTCATAATTCCATACGATGCCTCCATTTCAAAGTAACTAAAACCCTTCTTGATCCCCTACACAAATTGACGGTGACATTGTTTTCTTTTTCAATATACGTCATATAACGTTAACAAATATAGGGGTCAATGTGCTTGTTTTCAAGATATTAGCCATTGGAATTTTAGGGAAACAAAGATCATCCTTATTGCGTTTGAAATTGTACGTCTTTATAGAAACAAAACTATTTAAAATAAATAAGATTTTATAAGACTTTTACAAATGTCTTATAATTATATATGTAAAAGATTTATAATTAACTATTTGTAAAAGAAAAATGGGGGTCCATGGGCAAAATTTTTAGAGCATTCAAATGGATAAAACCAGAGGATTTCGAAAATCTGACAAAATTCCAAAACTTGACAAGCAAACATCCTTAAGGGCATACGATACAGTTTCGATCCCTTAATGAAATTTTTACGAACATTTGCATACAAGCTATTTTTCACTTAAGCAATTCCAATATGTAATAAAAATATACCTTCATGTGCTACTTTTAGAGATAAAAGGGGTCGAAATTTTAGACATTTACTCTAAATTTCGGTTCTTTGGATAGACACACCTAACTTTTTTTATTTCAAGATAAACACAAGCGGATTTTTGTTGAAACATTATAAAAATCTTCTTCTCATAAATATGTTTTAATATGCACAAATGTTCTTTTGAAGTAATTTATTTTTAACAAAGTTTCAGGATTTTAGAAATTAAATGGCATTTTTGCAGTATATTTATCAAATTTAAAAAAAATTCAATATTGACTTTTTCATTATAATTGGTACAAATAATCTTCATACGTATTCAAATCTAATGCCATTTTAAAAAAGATGGGTCCATGTACTCGTTTTCGAGTTAAATAAGTTTGAATGATAAAAATCAGTCGAAAAATGCATCTTTTCCCGTTATGTCACAGTTAGACGTCGCGAAAATAACATTTTACGTTAGCAACGTCATTACCTCCCTGTAACTCTATCGTATGCCCTTAAACTTGCAGAATTCGACGTTTATCAGTTGGAAAGCAAGTCCTTGGAAACGTCCGTTGTCGTTAAACTCTATCAGCAACAATAACAGGTGGAACTAATTAGGTGGCGCTGCAGTCGTAAGTGACGTCAAAAAGTCCGCGAAATCAATCGGCTAAAAAATCGACGTTTAAACCATTTTTTTCAACTTGACATGCTTTTATTATTATTGATTTTTGAAGTTTGTAGGTTTTGTGATCAAAATAGTTTCAATACGACATGGAAACATTGTCGAAAATAACTTTTATTTGCTATTACTTTATCCTGTCCGTTCTAAAAATATCAGCCATCTTTTTTGTTCGCCAAAAACATCGAATTTAAATAACTTGACGTTTGTGTATCCAAATACGGAAAAGAACGGTAAAAATCTTAAACGAAACCGGGTAACCTATTTCAAATTTCTACACAATTATGAAGCCATCATTTTTTACTCTAATACATCAATTTTAGTGACCGACAGTCATGTCAATTTGTAGCAGATTTTGGCTGCGTTTCTAGTTTAAAACAGTGAATGTTCAGCTTCTTTTCGTTGTACCTGTTTCAAAAGTACTCTAAAATACTGAGTTTATTAGAGATATGAATGAAATTGTGATTAAAAATTGTTGTTTTTCACAATTCCATACGATACCTCTATTTCAAAGTAATTAAAACACTTCTTGATCCCCTACACAAATTGACGGTGACATTGTTTTCTTTTTTCAACATACGTCATATATAACGTTAACAAAATGGTCTGGGTCATGTGCATAGTGAAAATTTACACATTGGAAAAGTGAAACAAAGATCATCTTTATTGCGTTTGAAACTGTACGTCTTAGAAAATTTCATTCATACTGGAATCAAATATGACAAATTAATGATAGCCTATGGATGGTCAAAAACTCAAAAAATAGCAAGAGAAAATGCCTTCTAATGAAAATTTCTGGAGGAAAAAACATATGAAAAAGGAAATGAAGGTCAGTTTAAAATTATGCTTATAAGTTATAAGTTAAAAACATTGCTTATTTGATTGTCTCTTTACTAAATAAGGTACAGTAATAAGTGAAAACACACAGGCACTTGTCTCAGAAAAAAAATTCCTATATACCTTAATATAACACAAGGTACTTAACTCGCATTTTTGAAAGATGTCAGCCGGTCGCGAAATTCCGTTATATGCCGATTTCTCGGTTGTCAACCCCACTAAAACTTGTTACGTCGTAAATCTAAATTGATTTTTCTACACAATGGTGTATAACATGCCTACTTTTGTTGTCAGGATCATCCGTAGCAATCCTACCCAAGTATGTCAATCGTGATTATTTCGTCTACCGACGCCAAATTGGAAACATACGTCTCGCAGTAAAAGGTATCTTCCCACTATCTTTATATATCTCGGTTTCCGATTGGTCAAATGTTATGGGAAGGTCTAAATGTTTCTCGGAGTTATCTGATCTTTTTTCATTTCATACGTGAAGTCCAGAGAGAGTCTGAACGACATTGACGTAATGGGAAAATTTGTGTCTAAAAAAAGAAATCGTAACTTATTAGACATACCACAAATAACACTTGTTTGGTTTTTTTTTTTTTCACGGTATCTTTTACAATTTTACTAACTGGGTGATAAGTTCTATTCATACAAAAACTAACAGTTTTTTTTAATAATTTTTATAATTAATCATTTACTGCGAGTTTTGTGTTTCCAATTTGGCGTCGGTAGACGAAATGATTACGATTGACATACTTGGGTAGGATTGCTACGGATGATTCTGACAACAAAAGTAGGCATGTTATACACAATTGTGTAGAAAAATTAATTTAGATTTACGACATAACAAGTTTTAGTGGGGTTGACAACCGAGAAATCGGCGTATAACGGAATTTCGCGACCGGCTGGCATTTTTCAAAAATGCGAGTTAAGTACTTTGTGTTATATTAAGGTATATAGGAATTTCTTTTCTGAGACAAGTGCCTGTGCGTTGATCATTAAGTAAAAGGCACAAGATATGTCCCACCAACTTTCATTTGTGATATAAATATCCAATTATCGAGGTAAAATATACAATACTTTGTTTATAGATATGTATACCAGCTGATACAGCAACCTGAAGAGTAGAAGCACCATTTTGTTTTTTCAAAAGGTTTACTTAAATAATCTATAAAATACCCAGAGAAATTTGGCAAGGGCTACTAACTGTGCTAGCTAATCTAATAATTTAATTTTACAATAATAATGAGTTTCAAAATTATGTCACTTATAATTTTAAGTATTATTTTTTACAGAATTTCTGTCAATATTTTTGGTATACTTTTTTCTGTGAGATATTTTTTAGGCAGTACTGTACTGTTCAACTAAGAAACATAGGATTGAGAAGAAACTGTTTGTCCCACTTTTTAGAATTTAAAATTGTCCCACTTTTTAGAATATAAAATTATCCCACTTTTTAGAATATAAAATTGTCCCACTTTTAGAATATAAAATTGTCCCACTTTTAGAATATAAAATATCCCACTTTTAGAATATAAAATTATCCCACTTTTAGAATATAAAGATTATTTGAATTGTATAAAGTATGTTTTATTGCATTAAACATTGTTAGAATTATTTTAAATATTCTACTTGGAGTGATCCCATATCCCTTTATAAAAATAACAAAGTATATTTCATCAGCTAGAGCAAATTTATATCAATTCAGCTAGGTTTCTAGGTGACATTTCTTAATTTTAACTATTTTTTTGTCTTTTAATTTTTACCTCTAATCCTTCTCTGAAAAGTATGGTCGTATTTCTTCTTGATATCATAATAGCATAGTTGTAAATCGAATTTCATTTATTTTCTTCTTGATTTTTGTAAAGTAAGCTCCTTTTCATTCATTTTGTTGGGTTTTTATTTTGACTGGTGAAATCAAGGGGAGATAACCACTCGCACAAATCGGCAAAAACCACGTCCGCTTCGTGTTGAAAATAACTTGACGTTTGCGTATCCAAAATTCTATTACCTAGATATTCATATCGAGTGTTTGTCTTAATGAGATGCTTTATTAAATTTAAATTCACCCCATCATTTTTAGTTTCCTCGAAAATATTTCGATTTTTCGATCAGGAGACTTGACAATTTTCACACAAACGTCAAGTTTGGAGATAAAATAAAGAAACAAGGACTTTGAGCTGATGTGTAAGTTTAGACGAATTAAAACTACGTATATTAAAGATTATTTTGATCAATAAGTTTTTATCATGACAGTGGTGTTTTAGTGAGTAAAAATGAGGTTTGTCTCATCCGTAGTTGTATTTTCACGGTCACGTGACTCTATTGTTGCTGATAGACTTAGGGTCAAACCGTGACCTGCTTTCCAACTGTTTTGGCGGTGCTTGAAATAAGTATCCATTACAGTTTTATAATGCTGAGCCACTTCATGAGTGCCTTATTTGATACAAGTTAAATACATTACATTACATTATTTATTTTCAGGTAGAGGGGGCAGCAATTCAACATGATCAAAAGTGCACATTGTCATCAGAATGTCCAACAGGTTCCTGCTGCAGGCATACTAATGGATCACTTTTGGTATATTCTGGAGTGTTCGACCATATAGGTATTCTCTTATATATATCTGAAGTTAACCCCAGTCAAGCTTATTCATAGTTAATACAACATTACTTAACGAGCGAATTTAAAATATTCTACGGAAAGTGGACGTTACGGTCCTAATGAAACATTATACAAATCACGATTTCTTCATTATTAGTTATTCCTGTGTTAAATTTACTCTTTTGAAGTAATTTTTACGCAAGATGAATAGTCGGTATCTTTGGTTTCCCAACAGTATAATAATATAGCATCATCTCTTTCTGATTTCTTATCATATAACAACAAGCAAAAAAGTCAACGTTTTACGCTCATTTGTCAGCCTTTTAGCTATATTTCGATCCTCATTTGACCCATAGCTCACTCAATTTTGTCAATATAACGGATCTACAACAACTTTCATACAAGTGGGAGGCTTAGCTAGCTATAAAACCAGGTTAAACCCAACTTTTTTTTCGGAAAATGCCTGTACCAAGTCAGGAGTATGGCAGTTGTTCTAGTGATTGATAGCGTTTGATTTTGTCATTTTTTATGGAATTCCTTTTTTTTAAATTTGCCTTGGAGTTCGGTATTTTTGTTGTTTTTTACTATGAAGAACACAATAAAAAGTTAAACTAAACTGATACCTTTAAAATATCATTTAGTTTAGTTATATAAAATTAATATTGGACATCGTAATGATTTTGTTTGGTTCAGTGTGTATAGGTGCCAATAACTAGATGTTATAACACAACTTTTTATAAGATTTGTCCCTTTACAGTCTTCTACAAGGAAAACAAACCAATAGATTTGCACCTGTCATAATGATATACGGAGATTCAAGTTATGAATCTAGCCAAAATTAAATAATCCTATGAATCTTATATGAATACATTTATTGAAGATATCCTATTCAGTCAATCAATAATTATATAACATACTGATCAATTGTCAAACTTGTTGAATTCATACTGGTGCCCTTTTCTTATTAAAATATAAGTTCTACCACTGCATCTAATGTGATGCAATATTTGACCTCTCCAGGCCGTTTAATTTCAATTATAAATATTTTTTTAAAGATTTAACTGTCGAGTGTGTAGAAATACAGTGGTAGAATTTTGTTAAATGATTTTTATGAGGTTTGTATACAAACTTTATCATTTGTTTTACAATGATCTGCAAAAAAATCGTGTTCTGTCTATTTGACGTCAACAGACATGGTTGGGTTTTTAAATTGAATTTTGACCAATATAGAACCAATATCAAGCGACCCTACGATGACTATAACAAATAATCAACCGTTTGAGGAACGTATAAATCGACTAAGAATAAGAGAAAAGCAAATACATGGTGGCCACTGAGTTGAAGCATTTTTAAGTGTTAGCAATCTTACTGCATGACAGTTAAGTTCAAAATGTATAATGATATGTTGAAAACCGAATGACAAAAATCTGAAAAAACATTTGATATAATTTTAGGACCATACAATCCACTGACAACAGGCCATTGTGTACCGTTATTAGCACAGTATAACGAACAATGTGGCGAGACATGTCCATGTGACGAAACAGAAGGTAAAATATACGCACATAAGCTTTATCGAATATTCTAGCTTTGTTCCTTTATATACGTCTAAACATGTTACATCTTTACGACACAAGTTCTCCATCGAATAACCCGTAGTTGTACAGGACTAACACCATAATAAACATTTATATTTCGTCTCAAATACAGATATATATAAATTTCCTAAAACTGCCTTCTGACACCCCAATCTGATTTTATCATTACAATTGAAAACGAGTTATTTCCCTTGTTAGGAAGTATACTATTATAAATACTAATTAGCTGCATGCAAAGCAATGGTGAGAAGTTTTAGTTCAAGTATGTTGAAAGCAAAAAGACTATTAATGATTTCAAAATTTATATAAATCAAATAGTATTGTTAAATAATAATGGAAAAAATCTCTAATCATTGACTTTTCCTTGGTCGTCATTGCCGCGTTGAATTTCTAATGTCCATCAAGGATCGTAGTATAAAGACCAAATTATGTTGTGCATATCAATAATATAAATAAATGTTACAGTTAAAGGGTACCATATCTACCACATGAAAAAGAAATTATTAATAGAACAATATACGAAGGAGATAAATCAAAGGCGATCAAACAACTTAAAAACTTAAAAAGACATTTAAGAACAGAGATTACTTGATAGCAATGCGAACTCAAACCAAACCTTGGACTCATAACAGGAGCATCTTAAAGGAAAGCATATCTTTCGTCGTATCCGACAACAATGAGGAAATCTGAGTCCAATTTGATAAAAGATGTGAAGCACTTCAGGGTTATGTCTACGAGAATGTTCGCTTATATTGGTGGCGAGTGATTATTTCTGACAGATATATCATTAAAGTCGGAATATAAATGAAGGCAACAGTAGTTTTCAGATGTTCAAATCTTGTAAATCGATTAAGAAGACAAATCAAGGTAACAAAAAGAAACCGAATGAATCGATTGCACTCCAAAAGGAGTTGAAAAAATAAAATCACAAAAATACCGAACTCCGAGGAAAATTCAAAGAGGAAAGTCCCTAATCAAATGGCAAAATCAAAAGCTCAAACACATCAAACGAATGGATAACAACTGTCATATTCCTGACTTGGTACAGGCATTTTCTTATGTAGAAAATGGTGGATTGAACCTGGTTTTAAAGCTAGCTAAACCTCTCACTTGTATGACAGTCGCATCAAAATCCATTATATTGACAACGATGTGTGAACAAAACAAACAGACACAATAGGTAAACATATCACAAATAGGGGTACAACAGCATCACGAACTTATCAATTTTTAAATCTGCGACAGTGATTCTGCTATCCGGGGCTAGAAAGTCCTTGTAAATGTTCATATTGTAAACGTTTATAGTTTAATAAAAGTTATCGTGCTTATACTTATTTTTCGTTTTCTTTTATTTCTAGGTTTAACATGTTTCAGGAGTATTTTAAAAGATAATACCATAGCTCCATTTAGATGCCAGGACAAATCTTACGTTGACAGAGAAACCGATACATTTATGGATTGCTTCCAAAATCCAAAATGTCAACTTCCTCTTTAAGTCTAAATATTTTTACGGTTTGCCAATTTCGATAAAAACACATGTAAATATTTAGAGGGCTCAAAGCTAAAACACGTTTGGTGCAAATAAAGGTGCAACACTATCTTCTGCAGAATATGTAAATGTTGAAGAAATTGATCGAGCCAACAGATAAACGTACTTCTTGTATATACTCAAAAAAGACACTCTAGTAACTATGCAACTATATATGAATATTAGAATGATTTCATTATGCTTATTATTAAACAGAAAAGGAGAAAGAGAGTTTTAAGATTGAAACTAAACGATTTTGTCGGGGAAGTTGACTCTCATATAAAAACTGACGAAAAATTAACGCAAGTGTTGCTCCTGTATTTGTACAGGGTTTATTCATGGCAATAAAATTGCATCTTTGTATCTAATCAATGTATATATATTATTGTTTTTCTCTTCCTTAAATATACATGTATATCATCTTTACGTAAACCAAAGAAAAATGACGAAAGATAATATATATTTTATTGATATGATAATAGGAGACAACGAACAAATGACACAAATTGTTTTTTTGACAAATCACAAAAAAAGGTGAATTTGACCTTCCCTGCACTACTCTGTAAATTCATATTTGTATATCGATGCAAGTAGTTTCACAGATGTGACAAACCCTCTAATTTGAATACATCTATCGAAGGATATTGAATGCTTACATTTGAAGGCGTTGTAATCAGAATATATAGTTACTATGTAGTTAAAATGTACGACCCTCCCCCTTTTCAGTTAACCCTGCAGTTCTTTTAAGAATTTATGACATAAAATCTTAATAAAATTTTCAAGATATACTGTGTTCTGTTATCATTTAGGCATCCAATATTTTGGCATGAACTTGTAAATTTGTTAACAACTTTATCAAAGTTTTATAACGATAAACGTTCTTTCTAAACAAAAGAGGTGGGGTTAATTTCCCCTGTATTTGCTCCACTCACAGGGTTAACAATTTTACATATTTTGATAAAATCAAAAATGTTTTTCAGCGCTATATGTGCTGTTGATGACATTTTCATAAAAAGAAATCAATGTTTTGCATCGAAGGACTTCGCTAACAAAAATAAATTATTGTGTATCTGAAAGGCAATATATAGCTGTACTTATGGTTTTGGTCTATTTTTAGGCGTTTATAATTCTTGATCTGTTTAGAAATAATCTACACTATTGTTAAAACTTTAGGTACATTTACACAAATGGAATTATGAATTTGATAAAGATGGAAAGTCTTTATGAATACTACATGGTGTGACATTATTTCAGGGGGATTTTGCACTTTGGACAATGCGAGGAGGAAAGATTTCATAAACAACGAAACGTAGTTATAGAAAATGAATACATAGAAATAAAAGATAAACGAGACAGAGTTACAGATAAAAAATGGAGAAAAAGCACAGTGACATGGTTACAGATGATATACACAGAAAAATAAATAAAAACGAGAAATGTTTACAGAGAAAAATTCAGAGAAAGAAAAAAAAAATCGACGAGTAAAAGCTAAAAAATAATAAATCAGAGTTACAAAAGACAACGAGAAAGGTTTACAGATAATAAAACCAAAAAATTAAGATAGCAACAAGACAGACTTACAGATAATAAAATCAGAGAATACATAATCAACCAGACAGGGTTACAAATATAAAATGGAAAAAAGCACAGAGACATGGTTACATATGATATACTAGAGAAATAAAAAAAAAAACGACGAAACAGGGCTTCAATTATTAAAACAGAGAGTTATAAAAGACAACAAGACAGGCTTACAGATAATAAAACCAAAAAAATCAAGATAGCAAGGACATGGTTAAAGCTAATAAAACTAAAGAAATACGATAGTATCAAAACGTAATTAAAGATAATAAAAACAGAAAAATCAAAAAGCAACGAGACAGCGGTTTAACATATTAAAAGTAAAAAAAAAGCAACGCGATAGATCACTGGGTCGATACCTCTGCTGGTGGACTTTTAATCCCCGGGGTGTCATTAGCTCAACTGTACTGACATGCAAATACGGACATTGTTTTATTCAAATTTGCTGTTAAAACGAAATGAATTACTGAAATTATTTCCCTCACATATCTTTTTCGGATTTGGATTAACTTTTGCCCTTTTGTTTTTATCAGCTGTGGAGCATGATCTGCTATCCTTCCGCAGCACCTGAGATCGACCCGAGTTTATGGTTGGGTTCGTGTTGCTCAGTCTTTAGTTTTTGTGGGGTTCGTGTTGCTCAGTCTTTAGTTTTTGTGGGGTTCGTGTTGCTCAGTCTTTAGTTTTTGTGGGGTTCGTGTTGCTCAGTCTTTAGTTTTTGTGGGGTTCGTGTTGCTCAGTTTTTAGTTTTTGTGGGGTTCGTGTTGTTCGTGTTGCTCAGTCTTTAGTTTTTGTGGGGTTCGTGTTGCTCAGTCTAGTTTTTGTGGGGTTCGTGTTGCTCAGTCTAGTTTTGTGGGGTTCGTGTTGCTCAGTCTTTAGTTTTGTGGGGTTTGTGTTGCTCAGTCTAGTTTTGTGGGGTTCGTGTTGCTCAGTCTTTAGTTTTGTGGGGTTTGTGTTGCTCAGTCTTTAGTTTTGTGGGGTTCGTGTTGCTCAGTCTTTAGTTTTGTGGGGTTCGTGTTGCTCAGTCTTTAGTTTTGTGGGGTTCGTGTTGCTCAGTTTTTAGTTTTGTGGGGTTCGTGTTGCTCAGTCTTTAGTTTTGTGGGGTTCGTGTTGCTCAGTCTAGTTTTGTGGGGTTCGTGTTGCTCAGTCTTTAGTTTTATGGGGTTCGTGTTGCTCAGTCTTTAGTTTTGTGGGGTTCGTGTTGCTCAGTCTAGTTTTGTGGGGTTCGTGTTGCTCAGTCTTTAGTTTTGTGGGGTTTGTGTTGCTCAGTCTAGTTTTGTGGGGTTCGTGTTGCTCAGTCTTTAGTTTTGTGGGGTTTGTGTTGCTCAGTCTTTAGTTTTGTGGGGTTCGTGTTGCTCAGTCTTTAGTTTTGTGGGGTTCGTGTTGCTCAGTCTTTAGTTTTGTGGGGTTCGTGTTGCTCAGTTTTAGTTTTGTGGGGTTCGTGTTGCTCAGTTTTTAGTTTTGTGGGGTTCGTGTTGCTCAGTTTTAGTTTTGTGGGGTTCGTGTTGCTCAGTCTTTAGTTTTGTGGGGTTCGTGTTGCTCAGTCTAGTTTTTGTGGGGTTCGTGTTGCTCAGTCTTTAGTTTTTGTGGGGTTTGTGTTGCTCAGTCTAGTTTTTTTGGATTTCGTGTTGCTCAGTCTTTAGTTTTTGTGGGGTTTGTGTTGCTCAGTCTTTAGTTTTTGTGGGGTTCGTGTTGCTCAGTCTTTAGTTTTTGTGGGGTTTGTGTTGCTCAGTCTTTAGTTTTTGTGGGGTTTGTGTTGCTCAGTCTTTAGTTTTCTATGTTGTGTTTTGTAGACTGTTTTTTGTCTTTTGGTCGTTTTTTTTAGATATGGCATTGTTACTTCGTTAATGATCGACTAATGAGTTTGACTATCCCGTTTGTACCTTCCCCCTCTCTGTGACGTTTGAATTACGATTTGCATTTTCAAATATTTTGTGTCTACTGAAGATTTTGATCATTTGACCTATTTGTAAATTTGATCTTATTTATCCTTTTGCTATTTTAAATTTCTGACTATTTATAAAATTTTGCAAGATATTAAGCAAAAACACAAAAAAACGATAAAAATCGTCATTAAAGGGCAAGAACTCCAATTATCCTAAAGATTTCGGCATGTTGACTTATTTGCAGATTTTGTCTTGCTAATTGCTTTCGCTATATTAAATGGGCATTAGCTGTCAAATTCGTGTTCCCCGATTCGACTCAAAATCTCATATTTTATTTATAATATACTAAAATGTCAATCCAAATTACAAAATATCCAAAAGAAACAGTTCACAATGCACGGATTCGTTATAATGTTTCATCACTTTATGTGTATTTTAAAATAGATTTAAATAATTATCCATCTGAATGATTTTCAAAATAATAGGCAAAACTGAAGAAAAAATAATGGTAAGAAATATGAATCAGCAAGACAAAAAATGAAAACAACATTTTATAAATTTCATGCGTCCAATTTCCTGGATTTACCTTTATCAGGAATGCACAAAGGCGAATATTTGAAAGCCAAGAATGTATAAGAACCGAAACAGTTGAAGAATTATATGACCAAAAAGATATAAAGATAATAACCAAATCCATTTAAAGTTCAACTTTGCTTGGGGGGGTTGATTAATAATGTCTATATTTGTAAATGGACAATTTAAGAAAGGTTTGTTATAAATCATGTCAGTACCGAAGTATTGACTACTGAGCTGATGATATCCTCGAGAAATGAAAGTCCACCACCCAGTGCTTTAAAAATGGACAAAGTAACAGAAAAAGACTTGTGCAAACAGCAAAAAAAAAATAAAAACAGGGATCATATCAAAAAGGGCACTACTAGCGTCGCGTTCTCTATTGATGAAAGCTGGTACCGAATCACACTATGTACGGCTAAAAATTGTAAAGCACTATGAAAAGATATGACACTCTCAGCTGATCACAATAGAGACTAAATCATGATGGCGAATGTTAAACATGATTATTCATGATACGTCTTTATGATGAGTATAATAGGTAAATGTCAATGAGATAGCAAACCAACAAAATACAATTGTTCACTCTTTTTGTATGGAGCATTA
This sequence comes from Mytilus coruscus, assembly GCA_017311375.1. Classification (NCBI taxonomy): domain Eukaryota; kingdom Metazoa; phylum Mollusca; class Bivalvia; order Mytilida; family Mytilidae; genus Mytilus; species Mytilus coruscus. Next base: position 4,789,400 of record CM029596.1, on the reverse strand, counting down.
AATTCAAATTATATGTTGCCGTTTTAGCTTGAAGATATTAAAGTGATGGCTGTCAGAACGTATTGTGTGTGTACATTTTATTTTTCATTATTTCTGGATTTCATTCAGTTTAGCTTGCCAATTATTGAATTATCAGTATTCCATCTGGACCGTTTTTACTCCGGTAATGGTATATGTCTGGCTTTTCTAGCCTAAAAATACAAAACTTGTCTCCAGTTCAACGGAAGGTTTTCAACATTACATAAATATCTATTTACCATATGAAGCATATCTACTGTTCATGAAAATCATTGACAATAAAAATTCACAGTTACAAAACATTTTACTCGTCAGACTTTCTTCGCCGCATAGCAATATACCAAAGTATTTTAGTGATTACAAATATTCCAATTAAAACAGCCAGATAGTATGAAAGTGGCCATTCAACTTTTGTAACCAGAAGTATTATGTCGGAATCAAACTCTGTATATGTAGAATTTGTTGTTGGGTTGATCATATTACATACAGGAACCATACTTTTTGCACCACACCTGTAAAATTAAAAAAATCCAAAAACAAAAATGGTATATATCTTAATTATTATAAAATAGTGACAAAATCATAAGTTTAAACTCGTTGAAAAAGGAGATTGACCGTAATGGAATATCTGTTTCACAAATGTCATAATCACAATCCCGTCCTCTTTTCCTCAAAAGTGACCTACTGAATTAGACTTATCACTAGGTTTGTACTTATATGTACATGAGCAACACGACGGATGTCACGTGTGGAGAAGTATCTGATTACCCTTCTGGAGCACCCCAGATCATCCCAGGTTTTCGGCGGGGTTCGTATTGCTCATTCTTTAGTTTTCTATGTTGTGTTTTGTATACTGTTGTTTGTCTTTTGGTGGTTTTTCGTTTTTTGCCATAACATTGTCATAAAATTGAGAATGGAAATGGGGAATGTGTCAAAGAGACAACAACCCGACCACAGAACAGACAACAACAGAAGGTCACCAATAGGTCTTCAATACAGCGAGAAATTCCCGCACCCGGAGGCATCCTTAAGCTGGCCCCTAAACAAATATATATACTAGTTCAGTGATAATGGACGTCATACTAAACTCCAAATTATACACAAGAAACTAAAAGTAAAAATAATACAAGACTAACAAAGGCCAGTTTGTTTTCGACTATCCCTTTGGTATTTTGCGCCTCTCTGTCTTCCTTCTAATCTTTTGTTTTTCACTGTGTCTAAACTACTCTGGCAAAAAATGGTTGGACTCAATGGTATCTAATATCCGGTACAGTGACGGACTATCAACAGACAGAGAAAAGGTAGGATTTCTGTTTATTTATTTGTTTATTTTATAATATTTAAGAATATGAATACATATATAAGTAGTTTCGATTGCGAGATGAAATATTTTCTACAACCGTTCTATGTTAATGGGGAAATAAGTCAAAAGGCACGTCAAAATGATGAATTGAGTGAACCTTGCTTCGAATTTGTTTAATTTCTCGTTAAATTGTGCACATTGTATGGAAAGAATGGTACGGATAGGAAGATATTAACATGGAGATTGCAAGACTAGTCACTTTGAGTACCTCAATACTTGTATTTCTGTGCACGGAACGAAAGAAATGGGTCATGTCAAAGTGGGAGGACCCGCTTTAATTTGTCAATGTTGTTTACAATATAATGACCCGGTTTTGTCTTTGTATAGGACCCGGTTTTTGTTTCTTTTTAAAACCACAAGTTTATGAAAAGCAACGTTAACACGGATCTGAACAGTGTCCGTCGACAGAAATTCAATATATAAATAATTTTAAAACAAACCTGTGGTGAAAAAAAATATTTTAAACGGGCACTTTTTGAAATAGGGAGTACACATTTTTCGAAGGCAAAACGTATACCTTATTGCACTTATCTTCGTTCAAATGCAATATCAATACCTTAAAGCATGCACTTACATAAGGATTATATTGCAATGCTTGCAATGATTTCCCTAAAACAAGTATATAAATTATTCAAGTACACCCTCTAGGGTGCGCTCGATTTTAGTGACTCAGCACGAGTTTATTTGGACTGTAAAAGTTGTTAAGGACTTTTTGTAGACAATAAACGCTAGCGCATGATGGACAAACAAGTGAGTAATCTATGTTTACAAATTTATAACGAAAATCTCTATAATTAAGACTGCGGGTTTTTTGCAAAAATCTTGGCTTTATTTGCCAGCAAATCGCCATTTTCTATTAATTCAATAGTTAACAGTATTGCTTTGAACAACGGTTCCCTTTGGTATATGCACAAAATGGCACGCCACTTTTACTCTGAAATTTTACTGTTTTGATATTGTAGTACTTTAGTACACAGGCCTACAGAAGGGGTCATAAACCTTAAATATTTTATAACGTTATGATGTTTGTTTGTTTGTTTACTATATTAGTATGTAATGATGTAAACATAAGAAAATGTGGTATGAATGTGTCACCATATCAATTTATCAAAAGAGTAAGATGCCAATGAGACAACTTTCCATCAGAGAACAAATGACATAAAAGTTAGCAAATATCATGAATAAAGGTCAGCGTATGGCCTTCAACACTGAGAAACACCAATACCGCAAGCTATAAAGGGCCCAAAACGACAAACGTAAAAAATTCAAACGAGAAAACTAACGGCCTATTTTATGTACTAAACAAAAAACGAAAAACAAATATAGATATGGTGGATGTATAAATACCCGTCCACGTCCACTCTGTGTTTTTGTTAGATGTACTTCTATTTGTATCCATCTGACGAGTTAAGCCTTTTTCAACTGATTTTTATAGTTTGTTTTTATGTTGTACTGTTACACCACTGTCCCAGGTTAGGGGAAGGGTTGGCGCCTTCAAACGAGTTTAACCCCGTCACAGTCTGTATGTGCCTGTCCCAAATTCAGTGGTTGTCATTTGTTGCTGTGTAACATATTTTTTTCGTTCATTATTTTGTACATACATAAGCCGGTTAGTTTTCTCGTTTGAATTGTTTTACATTTGTCATTTTGTGGCCTTTTATAGCTGATTATACGATATGGGCTTTGCTCATTAGTGAAGGCCGTACGGTGACCTATAGCTGTTATTTCTGTGTCATTTGGTCTCTTGTGGAGAGTTGTCTCATTGGCAATTATACCACATCTTATTTTTATAATGATATTTTTTTTAAAGCAACAAAAGATAACAACTGAATTACATGCTCCTTGATTCGGGACTGGTACAATGTGAATTTTGAGAATAAACATGATAATCCATCTCACAAACATCCAATTTAGCGGGTGTCTCTGTTTTCTCGTTTCTTGTAAGATTTTAAGATGGTAAACGATATACATGTAGTTATATTATATCTGGCGGATTAAGGGTGCGTAGAGGGCAAATGCCCCCCTTTTGATGGCAAAAAAATAATAAATCATGTTTTTCGCGATTTATATATGATTTTCAGCAAAAAATCGTCCAATAAAAGTTCTCCTCGCCACACTTGGCGATATATAATCCGTTTTAGGGAATTACGCCCGTTTCAAAAATCGTGGATCCGCCCCCTTTATATTGACAATTATAAACTTGAACGTCACTGTAAAATATTTGTCAATGTACAATAAGATGGCCTGAGACTATTATACTAATTTATTGATTGATTGATTGGTGTTTAACGCCACTTTCAGCACTATTTTGTTATTTTGTGGCGGTCAGTTTCTATTGGTGGAGGAAGTCGGAGTGCCCGGAGAGAACCACCGACCTTCGGTAGGAAAACTGACAATCCTAGTCAATTAGATTAGAGTCGAGCGCACCTGCCAGCGCGGGATTCCAACTCAAAACCTCAGTCTTGACTGGCTAGTGATACAGTACTTCGACTACTTATACCACTCGGCCACCGAGGCCCCCTATAATAATTTATACTTAGTATTATAGTTAAAAGTAGGGATAAAACGATTTTTAACACATGATTATTGTGATCCTTTGCGCCGCATGAAAATTCATATTCTAGGGCGATTCTGCATGCATATACATTTGTCTTATGCTCTTGCTTTATAATGAACATTTAGTGTTCAGAATATTTATTTTCAAACAATCATAGGAAAGATAACACCCCTAAGGTAGAGTGGAGTACTTATTAAGATAACCATCCTGTTGTGCAAGAAAATCACAAATCAAATGTGCGTTCTTCAATTTTCAAGGCCGTACACTCCAAGTTTGAACTCTTAAATTTACATAATTCATATCAATAAAAGTATAGAGAGCTTAAACCTCAAATTGCGTTACAACCTTCTTTCCTTTGTATTTTGCAGTTAAAGTATTTGTTTAATGCAAAGTAAAATTAAAATTATTTTTGTTCCAATAAATCAGGAATGCAAGTGTTTACGGATTCAAATAAATAATAAGTTGTCCTCTGAAAAGAAATCGATTTCCAACGAGCCATCAAACTCTTTTTGAATACCGGAGTTTAATTTACGTTATGCGATTATGCAATTTCGTTAATGCACAGAAATACAAATATCGAGGTGCTCAAAGTGACTAGTCTTGCAATCTCAATGTTAATATCTTTCTTTTCGTACCTTTCTTTCCGTACAATGTGCACAGTTCATGAGAAATTAAACAAATTCGAAGCAAGGTTCACTCAATTCATCATTTTGACGTGCCTTTTGACTTATTTCTCTGTTAATCTAGAACGGTTGTAGGAAATATTTCATCTCACAATCGAAACTACTTATATTATGTATTCATATTCTTAAATATTATAAAAATAACAAATAAATAAACAGAAATCCAACCTTTTCACTGTCTATTGATGATCCGTCACCGTACCGGATATTAGATACCACTGAGTCCAAACATTTTTGGCCGGGGTAGTTTAGACACAGTGTTTTTGTTCTATGATATCCTAACTTAAATGTATCTTAGTTCCTTTTATTGATTTCATTATTTCTTGTGAACAAATCAATTAAGACCGTACGTGTATCTGTTGTTTTTGTTTTATTTGTTTTTTGACGTTCAATTGCAGTCTAATAGACGTATACTGGACTTCTCCGCTTATTCGTATAATCAAACTGTTTTGCACTGTTTTGTAACGTAGAGTATAACGGATAGCTTCTCTGTGTTCTATATCTTACTTGATTGGTTTTGCATCTTTGAATTCCATGTAAATAAATGCATTCAGGCCATAGTAAAAGAACGATGCGTATCGTCCCCAACTAAACCATGAGGGTGGTGTATTAAATGCGCCACCTGTAAAAATACAAAGTGTGATTTATCATTACAGTTTGGATATCAATATTTGTATATTTTGTTATAAATTTAATCCAACAAAGCCCAAATAAATCATCCTGTTTTGAAGTAACAACAAAGATACGGCTGATTTTAATTACACATTTGATTCATTAACGTTAATATGGAAAAGCTGAGAACAAACATTTCTATATTTTCATAAAAATGAAGGTTTGTTTGATTAGTTTAAACATATTTTATTTGCTAAATATCAGCAAAATGGATGAGACACAAGTAAATCATACTTATGAAGTCTTCTCCATATTACAATACTAGTATAGATACAATAATAACATTATGAGCAGTATACTTTTTCTGTCTATATAAAATCTTCCAATAATTAGGAATACCAAGAAAGGTCTGTCATATAAATACCTAATTTAACACTAGATACATAAGGGTAAATATCAACAATAAAACTTCCTGTACAGATTAAAGGAGAATAATCTTGATGTTCATACAAATGTAGTATGAAGAAGTGAAAATTAGTAGATATTCCAAATAATCAAAGCTGGTATACAGACAAGATCCATATTAATATAAAATAACAAAAAAGTATTAAAAATAGTATCAACAGGTCGAATTAAAAGAAAGTACGATTTGAGAGTACTCGCAGTTACTGACAGCTAGTTAAAAGCCAAAACAATTAATGATAAAAAATCATGCATCAGAGACTAAAATCAACTAAAACACATCCCAGGGATTTAGTATTTTAACGTCATGAACAGTCAGAGAAGACATGACTTGTGCAATGCCAAAAATAAATGTATCGACAGGTAGTAGGATAGTGAGGAGCTACTTCTTAAGAGATAAAAATTAACGTGTGTGTGTCTCTAAACATCCCGCCTCAAAAGAAGATACAACTTAGTTATGTTTTAATTTGCTAATGACAAAATCGATATTAGTGCCAATGTAAACTATATTCAGAGATCTAATTACAATATTGGTACGATAACCCTTACTTATAAGTTTGTTTAAAGGTTCGATGAGTTTACACGGATCACATAGTGATTTCTCTCTTTAAGTACAATATTACCGTAAAATTTAGGATGTGAAATACCATTTTAATAAGTTTTCTACAGGTACAGCCAAATTTACTAATCAAATCTTTGTATCTATGAAAGAATTTAGTAAAAGTTTTAAGTAATTTATGGTATCGAAATCCCTGACACAATAATTTCCCAGTGATGCATTGATTACGTTCGTTAAAATCTATGACATCAGAACACACACGGGCATACCGAACGAGTTGGGATATATAAACACCGTATGATGGAGCCAAAGGCACATCGCCGTCTAAAATGGAAAATTAACAATAGGAAATGAAAAATCGTCTCTTTTGTCGTAAATTTTAGTATGTAGTTTCGTTAGAAATTGAAATGTCTAAATCTAGAAAAGGCAACTGCTGCTGTTTATGTTAGATTTAGTTAAAGTAAGTTCTTTTGGGTAAATTTCGGAAGTATATTTAGAGAACTCTGGATTATTTAACGAAAAATATCATCCAGATAACGGTAGGTATTGTTGAATGTTTCAACTAAATATAACAATGATGGGTCTTTACTGAGTTTGGTCATAAACTGAGATTCATAGCAATATAGAAATAAATTTGTTATTAAAGGGGCACAGTTAGTGCCCATAGGAATACCTACTACCTGACGATACACTTTATCGCCGAAACGTACATAAATGTTATCTAGCAGAAAATTTAAAGCTTCAATCATATCCTCACATTTCCAGTAAGTGTATCTAGCATACTTTCCTTTTCGTTGCAGAAAAGGCTTTAAACGAGTTACAGCAAATAAAATTATAAAATCAACTAAAACACATCCCAGGGATTTAGTATTTTAACGTCATGAACAGTCAGAGAAGACATGACTTGTGCAATGCCAAAATAAATGTATCGACAGGTAGTAGGATAGTGAGGAGCTACTTCTTAAGAGATAAAATTAACGTGTGTGTGTCTAAACATCCCGCCTCAAAAGAAGATACAACTTAGTTATGTTTTAATTTGCTAATGACAAAATCGATATTAGTGCCAATGTAAACTATATTCAGAGATCTAATTACAATATTGGTACGATAACCCTTACTTATAAGTTTGTTTAAAGGTTCGATGAGTTTACACGGATCACATAGTGATTTCCTCGCTTTAAGTACAATATTACCGTAAAATTTAGGATGTGAAATACCATTTTAATAAGTTTTCTACAGGTACAGCCAAATTTACTAATCAAATCTTTGTATCTATGAAAGAATTTAGTAAAAGTTTTAAGTAATTTATGGTATCGAAATCCCTGACACAATAATTTCCCAGTGATGCATTGATTACGTTCGTTAAAATCTATGACATCAGAACACACACGGGCATACCGAACGAGTTGGGATATATAAACACCGTATGATGGAGCCAAAGGCACATCGCCGTCTAAAATGGAAAATTAACAATAGGAAATGAAAAATCGTCTCTTTTGTCGTAAATTTTAGTATGTAGTTTCCGTTAGAAATTGAAATGTCTAAATCTAGAAAAGGGCAACTGCTGCTGTTTATGTTAGATTTAGTTAAAGTAAGTTCTTTTGGGTAAATTTCGGAAGTATATTTAGAGAACTCTGGATTATTTAACGAAAAATATCATCCAGATAACGGTAGGTATTGTTGAATGTTTCAACTAAATATAACAATGATGGGTCTTTACTGAGTTTGGTCATAAACTGAGATTCATAGCAATATAGAAATAAATTTGCTATTAAAGGGCACAGTTAGTGCCCATAGGAATACCTACTACCTGACGATACACTTTATCGCCGAAACGTACATAAATGTTATCTAGCAGAAAATTTAAAGCTTCAATCATATCCTCACATTTCCAGTAAGTGTATCTAGCATACTTTCCTTTTCGTTGCAGAAAAGGCTTTAAACGAGTTACAGCAAATAAAATTACAATGAGATTTTTCGAAAGACCATTTTATCAAATACAAAACTTTTTCTTTATAAGATTGTGGAAGTGTAGTGTACAGAGTAGAAAAATCATAACTGTCAACAGAATTATAAGGACCATCAAAAGCATGTATTTTATCTAAAACCTCTAAAGAATTTTTAACACTCCAAAAATAATTAATACCATTATTTTCATAAGCTTTATTACAAAAGTTAATAACCAGTTCTTTGATAGTAGTAAGGAGGTAGTTAGAAGAACTGATAGATTAGTAGTAGAACACTTACTCGATGCGGAGATGAAACGGAATTTAAATGGTTTTTGTGTAATTTCGGTAACCAGTACATGGTAGGGACTTTCAAATGTTCGGAAGATGCTTTAAGTTGGGTAGTGGCAGTGGTATGCTTGTTAACGATTTGACTCTCTGTGGTGCGAACGGACCTGAATGTAGAGGAATTGATAATTTCGTTTTGAAGAACTTCCGTGTAGTATATGCGTCACACCACCACTACATTATTGGCTGCCTTGTCTGCCGGTACGAACACAAACCGCTCTGCGAGTACCTTGAGTTTATTTTTATTCTTGAAATGGGAATATCATGGATCCTATTATTAATTTCAGAATTGTTTTCTAAATGAGATATTCGGATATTAACAGTATTCATAATTTTATTCAAATAACTGTCTAAAGATTTTTATCCGATTTTCACGTTTGCACCAATTTTTACAGTAGGCAGACAGAGCGTCTTTAATGACCTGACGACACTGTTTCCAATCTATTATAGATGGAGGACGGTATTTCGGTCCTTTCTTTAGAAAAGTAATGACCTCACGGTCTTCGACGATGTTGAGGTCTCCTGTAATAACATGACCATAGGGAACATATATAAAACTAGATGTTTCGCAGTCTCAAGTGGAAGGAACATTATTTTCTATATTGACGTCTGATGTAATTGACGTATAATTAAAATCAAATTTCTGCTCGGTTTTTATAAGAATACGAAATAATGGGTTGTTCTATATTATCAAAATATGGAGGTATTAAGCTATATACGGAAGAGTCATTGAATATGCTAGACAAATTAATAAAATCAATACCTCTATTTATATATTTTAATTTAAGAAAATGTCGTTTATGATTTTCAGGTTTATCAATACTAGAAATAGCCTATGATGACAAAAGGCTGTAATAATACGGGTTACATGTAAAGCGAACAAATTCATTAAATATTATACGAGCTATAAATAAAAAGAAAAGAACAAGAAGAATGGAAAAGGAGGAAAAGAAAAAGAAGCAAATCATATTTTCTGTGATGATGACTTAGGTTTGATGGTGATGATCATCTGTGCCGGTAGCAATAATAATTTATGAAGGTACTAAAAATCTGTTAGACCTTTTAATAAAATCTTGAACATGTTTGAAAATAAGGAGATTTTGTTCATTCGAAAGTTCAAGGTCTCCGAAAGTTAATACTTTAGTATCAATAATAAAGTATTCAGTAAGCCAATTAAGATTGTTAAGTAAAATTTCTCTTTGTGTGTATTTTTGGCAAACGGAAAAGAAAATGATGAACATCCTCAATATCAGACCCACACTGACACGAAGGATCCAGTATAATGTTAGCTTCGAAAAGGTCACAGTTTAAAAATGAAGCGGAACATCGCAATTGAGTTAAAATAATATTCAGTTTCCTCGGACCTTACATATAATACGGCGCAACTCTACTCTAAACACTTTCATTTTTCAATTCTATCTTAAATTTGAATATAAAATCGGTGTTTCGAATTTTTAAGTCACGCTTATTTCATTCTCTTATTGTTAATGGAATAAAAGATTCAGTGGTAAGGGAAAGTCTACAAAATGGAACAATGATATTTTGACTGTTTCGCAACAAATGGTTGATTGTACTTTGTATACATGAGGAGGGGGACAGGATTACACAGGTACTCAGGTGCATGTTTTTTTATTTATATTATAAGACATCTGTAATTTTCTTCTGTCTTCGTCTTTCATATAAAGATTCACAGCCAACCTCAGAGTACAGATTATCAGTTTTAGTGAAGATTGGTAGACCTGTTACAATTCTTGCGGCCTCCAATTGCAAGTTTTCTAATTTATTTAAATAACATATCCCACAATTATACCACACTTCAGTGGCATATTCAAAAATGGGTCTAATAAAAACTAGATAAAGTTTTTCTAAATTATTACGAGACATTCGATATTTAAGTTTATGCAGAACATTAAGGTGATCTTTACACTTGTAATTATACTTTCAATATGAATTGTTCCATTTTGCATCACAACTAAAGGTAACTCCCAGGTGCTTATGCGATGTATTTATAGGGATATTTTATCATTTAGTGAAAAGTTGAGGTCTAGTATCACAATATTTGAAAATATCATACTTTTTGTTTATTAGGATTAAATGACATAAGCCATTTAGTTGACCAAACATCCAGCTCTTTCGGGTCGCGGTCGATCACAGATTTAATCTGTTCACTATCTCTACCGGAATAACTGAATGAAGTGTCGTCTGCAAATAGCCTACACAACGATGTAAGCTTATCAGCAATATCATTAATATATATAAAATAAGAGAAGAGGTCCCAAAACAGATCCCTGGGGTACACCTGCTGACACATTACAAAAGGAGGAGGACGGATTATGCAGTACTACTGTTTGTTTGATACCATATAAACAGGTAAATATGGGCCAGTAAGGTAAGCGTGGCTGTCTGGAAGTGACGTCATTGTTTTATGTTGTTTTACCAGCTTGCTCTATAAATTTGATTTAGTTTTACAAGATTTGTAGTAGCTTACTAACTTAAAGTATTCTTATTTATGCTCCATTACAGAAGTGCTGATGTGAAGTGAAAATATTCTTTAATCACCTATAGAAGAAAGAATATTAACCAAATTCCATAATACCATAAACACGATAACCTTAATCGTTTAGTAGGACACTCTAAATTTGTAAAAACATTAATAACAACCTCATCCTCAGCATATTAACGTGACACTATCAATATCAAATCTATAGTTAAGGGGTGATAACTTTAAATTATTTGACATTTTGTAGTTTAAGATTTTAATATTCGCTGACATCTGTCATGTTTGCTAATTAAAAACTATGCTTTTATGAATTGAAATAGAACGTAATCCCAATTTTTAGTTAAAATAGTAGTGTATACTAATTTGCATGCATGTTCATGTTCCTATTGATTTGAAATTTTAAAAATAACTGTCATATTTGTGGCCTGGATGATTCATCATCATCATCATCATCATCATCATCATCATCATCATCATCATCATCATCATCATCATCATCATCATCATCATCATCATCATCATCATCCATCATCCATCATCCATCATCATCATCATCATCATCCATCATCATCATCATCATCCATCATCCATCATCCATCATCATCATCATCATCATCATCATCATCATCATCATCATCATCCATCATCCATCATCATCATCCATCATCATCCATCATCATCATCATCCATCATCATCCATCATCATCATCATCATCATCATCATCATCATCATCATCATCATCATCATCATCATCATCATCATCATCATCATCATCATCATCATCATCATCATCATCATCATCATCATCATCATCATCATCATCATCATCATCATCCATCATCATCATCATCATCATCATCATCATCATCATCATCATCATCATCATCATCATCATCATCATCATCATCATCATCATCATCATCATCATCATCATCATCATCATCATCATCATCATCATCATCATCATCATCATCATCATCATCATCATCATCATCATCATCATCATCATCATCATCATCATCATCATCCATCATCATCATCATCATCATCATCATCATCATCATTCATGTTAGTTGTTATTTGCCTTCAGCGTTCTTAAATTACATTAAACGAATGCGTAGATAAAATCCAAAATATGTTTTAACAACAATATTCATCTTGGAATTTCAATGAAAGCAATGATTGTAAATCTCATAAAATCATCTGAATTTAAATATCTGGGTTAAAAGTTTATATACAAACCCCACAACATCATTGACAGTAGACCTAGTGGTACCATAGTAACGGTCCATGGCGGTCGCAATGCTGCTCCAATAAACACTCCAATACTCTGGACAAAGAAATAAAATTTTCTTAAACGTCAATGGTGAACGTCAAATTATAAATAATGTTAATAGAAACAAATGTTTATCAATAAACAAAATGATAATTCATACCGATACAAATAATGATAATCTTAGATTACTGTATGTAAACATAACTGATTCTGATAAAGTGTAAGTTATTACTAAATGTTTCCCAATAAAATAGAATGCTTGAAAAAATACTCTTTTGAATGTATATAAACATTTTTTTCTTTGAACGCACGCAAATACTCTTTAAAGGGTTCAGAATTAATTGTTGGGCTTAACCTTGCAAACAAACTTGAGACAGTTGACAAATTTATGATAAGGTATAAGTGTCATATACTAAGATTTACCTGTGCTGCTAGTACATCGGCCATTAATACACCAAGAGATGCAAAGAATGCCTCCAAATTATTGAGGTTAGCAACCCAGTAAATTACACTCAGGTACACGAAGGGCTGTATAACTGTCAGAGGTATCTCACTCAACGTTTTAGATAAACAAAAAGCTGACAGTCTGTAATGATTGTATTTTCTCTCTTTATTGATAACCTTGATTTCTTTTGGAACTGAAATACAAATCAATGCTATATGGTAACAAATCATATGGGCTCCATAGAGCCTCAATCGCTCAGCTGGTATATATTTCAATTGAAGCATCGATTACAAATTAGAACTAAAGAAATATATAACACCGTGTAAGGTTGGTTTCAATTGGTTAAGTAGTTCTTTAGAAGAAGATCTTGTTGAAAGTCGGACCCACGGGACTCAGGACCAAAGTAAAGACACTTGGTTAGAACCTGATAAGGAACAAATTTCATTTGCTTTCATTTCACTTCATCGGGTCATGAAAAGAAAGCTAAAATGTAATATCTCTATCAAAATTCAAAGTAAGTTTTGACATCAGATGGCAGCCATTTTGAATTTCCGATCGGTATCAATATAACAAGATTTGTAATAAATCTCAGCTTGTGAATTTCTTATCCAATCAAAAGTAACAATACGTGTTTGCAATATTTACAGGCACATATCTGACAAGTTGATATCAATTGATCCCACTGTTACAGTCACATATCTGACAAGTTGGTATCAATTGATCCCACTGTTACAGGCACATATCAGACAAGTTGGTATCAATTGATCCCACTGTTACAGTCACATATCTGACAAGTTGGTATCAATTGATCCCACTGTTACAGGCACATATCTGACAAGTTGGTATCAATTGATCCCACTGTTACAGGCACATATCTGACAAGTTGGTATCAATTGATCCCACTGTTACAGGCACATATCTGACAAGTTGGTATCAATTGATCCCACTGTTACAGGCACATATCTGACAAGTTGGTATCAATTGATCCCACTGTTACAGGCACATATCTGATAAGTTGGTATCAATTGATCCCACTGTTACAGGCACATATCTGACAAGTTGGTATCAACTGATCCCACTGTTACAGGCACATATCTGACAAGTTGGTATCAACTGATCCCACTGTTACAGGCACATATCTGACAAGTTGGTATCAACTGATCCCACTGTTACAGGCACATATCTGACAAGTTGGTATCAACTGATCCCACTGTTACAGGCACATATCTGACAAGTTGGTATCAATTGATCCCACTGTTACAGGCACATATCTGACAAGTTGGTATCAATTGATCCCACTGTTACAGGCACATATCTGACAAGTTGGTATCAATTGATCCCACTGTTCCTATGGAGAAACTTACCCTACGTTCAGCCAATCAGAAATTAGAAAAGACCATGTTTGGTGAAGAATCGGTACCACAGTAAAAACACTTAGAACGGATTTTTTTAAGGAACGTCTCTACCAAGCTTGATTTGAATTTGTTCAGTAGTTCTCAATAAGGAATCCAAAATGTGAAGGGCGAACGCACTGACGCCAGACGCCGACTGTTGACAAGAAGCTTACGTTGTTTTCCATTCGTTTGATGTGTTTGAGCTTTTGATTTTGCCATTTGATAAGGTACTTTCCGTTTTGAATTTTCCTTGAGTTCGGTATTTTTATTGTTTTGATTTTTACTTTGTCCAGGTGAGCGAAAACATAATAATAATGAATAAGGTACAATCAACTTTTCTTTTATTATTCATAGCAACTCCTTTTAGAGGGGCCTGATGGGGGTCTCATCACGATTCACGAGTTGATTTTTTTGTCAATCACGATTCACAGAAAATAAATTTCCATGATCACGGATCACGAAAATATAAAAAAAATAAATCTGTAGAAAAACGGATCACGATAGCGAAAATGCGCCGATCACGAAGAACGAAAATAACCCATCAGTCCCCTCCTTTTACAATTTGATTTTCAACGATCCACTTTATTTATCCTAACACATGTTTCCTGGTATATTCAAAGGAGATGAATACTTGGCTGTTTTTATGACACAAAATGACAAGATACGTATACTTAAAACTTTTAAGATGTGCTTTTCTTTTTGAAATACGAGTAGGGTGTGTTTAGTGTTGTGTTCATTATGCTGCGAGATGTTGAGTCAAAGTGTGCATTTTATTTTGAAGAAATCACTTTTTAGAATTATTATAAAATTAAGGAAATTATTTATTAGAAAATACATATCCACTATGCAAATTTGGTGTTGGTAATTATCAAAATAGTTGTAATAATAGTAAAAGAGGCATGTTTTAAAATCTTAAAAGTATTAAATTGAACACATGCTCATTGCTAACCATCACAATAAAATAGAAGCTTAATATTGTATACACATTTCATCGTGAAACCATACACGTAACTCAATTGAATATTAAGGAAATCTCTTACATCTCAATTTGATAACGTATTTGTTTGTGTCATAACATCTGATTAAGTTATAGCAGTTTCTTAATTTGATAACGTTTTTGTCTGTAACACATGACAATGTCATAGAACTTGTTGTTATTATTTCTATTGATCAGACTGAAGTGATGCCATTAACATCGACAGTTTAACTTAGATTTCTATAATCGTACTTACATGTTAGGATACCATCTAACAATGAAAAAAACGCCCACTGGACAACAGTAAAAAAGAACTGAAATTAAATTATTAATATGTTTTCTCCTCTCTTTAATGTGTAAAGACTCCATTCAGAAATTCAAGTTCAAAACATCAATGACAAATGGATGGAACAGAATTCCATTTGATTGAAAAATTCAACAACACTTACCGTTATCTTGATGATATTTTTTGGTTGAATAATCAGGAATTCTCTAGATATACTGCCGAAATTTACTTTAAATCAATTTATTAAACATTAACAGCAATAACTGTCTCTTCCTAGATTTAGATATTTCAGTTTTATACGAGAAACTCTTCACAAAAATATACGACAAAAGGGACGATCTTTCTTTTCCTATTGATAATTTTCATTTTCGTTTTTTAAACGGTGATGTTCCTTTGACACCGTCTTACGTTGTTTATTATATTTAAACTCGAGCCCGGAAATTTAGATACGATCCGGGTAAACTTATCAGTTCTTAAATAGACTAATTCTAAAAGGTTACCAATTCAACACTGTGATTAAATCTTTGAATATTGATTTATTGGTATAAATATCGATTTTGTCATTAGTAAATTAAAACCATACTAAATATTATTGTTATACACATATGCACATTCACGGAACTACAATCTGTCGATACCTATATTTTGGCATTTTGCACAAGGTCATGTTTTTCTATGACTGTTAATGACATCTTTTACAAGTCCATTGGATGTTGGATGTGTACTGATTGATGCTTTAGTCTTAGTTACATGATTGCTTTATTAGTTGTTATTGTCGTTGAACAAGCTGTCATTGACGGCGCAGTACTCTCAGATCTGTACTTAGTGTCGTTTGTGATGTGATGAGTGTATAAATAACCTGCCACGTCCGGTCTGTGTGTTTGTTAGATGTTCTTCTGCTTTGTATCCATCTGATGAGTTAAATGTTGTACTGTTACTGCACTATTCCAGGTTAGAGGGGGTTGACGCCTTCAAACATGTTAAAACCCGCCACATTCTTTATGTGCCTGTACAAAGTCAGGAGCCTGTAGTTCAGTGGATGTCGTTGGTTCATGTCTGTCATATTTTTTTTTTTTTCGTAAATTATTTTGTTATTAATTAGGCTGTCAGTTTTCTCAATTGAATTGTTTCAAATTTTTCATGTCGGTGCCTTTTATAGCAGACTTTACGGTATGGGTTTTTCTCATTGTTGAAGGACGTATGGTGGCCTATAATTGCTTACAACCACTGCATTTGAACTTTGGTGGATAGTTGTCTCATTGGCAATCATACCACATCTCCTTTATTTTCTTTACCAAACCCAATATGTCCTTAACAGTCTATATATTGTACAGCCGTATTATCACATACACTTACCAAACCCAATCTGTCCTTAACGGTCTCCTCCGTCCTCTCTGGTTGCCACCAAACCAGTATGCAGACAACAAGAATATACACATTTTGTATAACACTGATTGGAAATAAAATTCTTCTACGTGCATTTGTGAAGTTACGACAGAATAATGTCCAGAACTGATTGCAATAAGATGATGAATAAAGACTTGACGAAGGACTGGATAGTGTTGTGTCCTTTGTTTTTTCTATTAATACTTTTATTTCCTCAGCGTCGTATTTGACTGGTTTGGTATAGTTGTTATTATCCTTACTCAGTGAACTTTTACTACTTTTAGGAAATTTAGCATGATATTTTGTCAGATGGAAATAATCAGGCCAATCTTGAGTGTTTCTGAAAAAAAATAAAGAAAAATTATCAAATAAGGAGACTGAACAGTACAATCCTATAAAAAATTGTTTGGGGTAAAGAAATTTGAATAAGAGATCACACACTCAGTCCAAACATATGGGGCTTTATTGATAATTTCTGTGATGTCAATGTGAAAAATTTACCAAAATTATATTAAAAAAGACGGACAACGACAATTGAATGATAAGAATCTTACTCATGATATTGTTTTGTGTAGAAGTTGGTACATGAAACCATGAAAGTTTTAACACCTAATAGCTATACTAAATTATTCGTTAAATATGAGATCAGAACATGCAAGATCAGTGATTTCCTCTGGAAATTAGCCAAAAGAAAATTTAAGTTTTTTTTTAATTTTTGCATCATGTCAACTGGTTTGATATGGAAGTTTTCAACTGGTTTAATATGGAAGTTTTCAGATTCGTCTCAGCAAAAATAGAAGCTGAAAATATTTAAGCAGTTGTATTTCCTCTTTTCATTTTCATAATTTTTTTTTTTTTTTTTTTTTTTTTATTTGTATAGGTGGGTTGTTATGGGGCTGCTTTTTTTTCTGTTTGTTTGTTAACGTAAAGAGCGTTATATAATTAAAAAAAAACGTATTTACTGTCGATAAAAAGCTTAAAAAGAAACTAGTAAAAATTGATTAAAATACAGGTATGATATTTTATAACGCCAATGATAATGACAATAGGTCCGTGTAACACTTATCAATTCAAAATTTCATAAAGTTTTTAAATTTTAGATTTTTGGAATTTTGATCAAAGTTTTGAAATTTTGAAATTATCACCAAATAATTAAAATATTAAAATACTAAATATCGTTTTTAAATTTGATAGTTTAGATATTTGATCAAATTTTAAAAGTACTAAACTTAACGTGCAGTTTTGATTATTTCGCTTTTGAAAGTTTGATTTTTAAATTTTGATTAAGATGTCAAAATAGAAAAGGGGCGAAAAGCGGGGTACCTGTAAACACGGCTCTGATTATAATCATTCTTAGTAAGGAATAAATAGCACGAAGTATATCAAATCATTTTTAATTACAAAATAAATAATTAAAAGAAGAAGTCGTTTTTTTATAAACCATATTAGACATCGCATGGGATAACAGTATCCTGAAATTTTTAAGGTTGTGCATCTATTAAAAAAAGATATTTAAACCTATTTTAACCGGAATCAAGCAAGTTGATTTACTTTTTTAAAAAATCTCTAATATAAGGTTAGCGTTTGAGATAAATAATTCAGAGCTATTTGGTGTCCCCAATGCCCAACATTTAGGAGTAACAGTGAAAACTGACCAACTCGCAGTAGGCCAAATAGTATTATTCGATTTTTTAGCTTTCCTCATGAAGGTAGATCCAGAAAAAGCGCTTCGGTCGCATGCAACTTTTAACGTTTTGTTTCAATTTTTTATCGATTGCAAGACGATAATATATTGCCTTTTATGATTGATTTCAGTTCCAAGTAATGATACGGAAGGAATACTGAATTTATGGTGTCGCAATGAACGTTGTGCTAGGCGTGCTTCAGCTGGCCCCTAGACAAAAATGTGTACTGGTTCAGTGATAATAGACGTCATACTAAACTCCGATGAACAATGAACTAAAATTAAAATCATACAAGACTAAAAAGGCAAGAGGCTCTTGAATTGGGACAGGCGCACAAATGCAGTGGAGTTAAACATGATTCGTGAGATCTCAACCCACCCCCTATACCTCTAGCCAATGTAGAATAAACAACCACACAGCAATACGCACAGTAAAATGCACTTTCAAAGAAGTCCGAGTCTTATGTCAGAATAGGAAACAAAAGAAACTAATCAAAATGACAATGATAATAAATTAACAAAGGACTATTATATGAATAGCTAGCAGTTACTGACATGCCAGCTCCAGACCTCAATTAAACTAATTGAAAGATTATGTCTTCATCATATGAATATCAAGCACAATCCTTCCCTGTTGTATTTATTGCTAATTTGTTATCGTCCTGAACATGCATGAAATATTTGTCACTGGCAACCAAAAATCGATCATTTAAAATAGGTCGTTTACATACAAATTACAAAGAAACATGGGATTCAACTCCCTCGGACAAAGTAGCCCTTGGATGGATTTTGATATGTTTAACTTCCCTTTGGCCAAACACCTCTTCAATTGTTTCGGTTCTTATATTTACTTGACTTTCAAATATTCAGTTTTTAGCGTTCCGTAGGTGAAGGCTTTACTTAAAATTCAGCGTTTTACATTGTACTGGTTTTTCGAGAGCAACATTGGTGTATTGATTCACAAATATATTACTATTCATCGTTGATATAAATTTTCAAAATGCCGACACCTACAAATGGATAGATGGGCGCTTAATGACAGCGGCAACTATAACATAAATATGCAGGCTGAAAATAATGTTTATGGTATAAGTTAATATGATATGAATGTATTGAGCTTTTACAAAACCAGAACAATGAGTTGGATATTAACGTTTTCTTTATTTGACCTTTTTGATTTGATTTTACTTTATTTGGCCTTTTTAACTTTATTTGATTCGAGCGTCACTGATGAGTCTTTTGAAGACGAAACGCGCGTCTGGCGCAAATACAAGATCTGCATCCTGGTATCTATCTATAATGAGTTTATTTAGATACGTTATAACCTGGTTCCAAGCTACTAATATTTGATCTTAGTACTCTTAAATTCAGCGTGTATGGCGGGTAACAGTGTAGAATAGATATCAACAACCTCCCACATTCGTGGCTAGCACAACGTTCATTGCGACATCATAAACTCAGTACGCGATCCGTATCAATACTTTGAACTGAAATCAATGATAAAAGGCAATATACAATAATGATCGTTATGCAATCTATAAAAATTGAAAACTTTAACGTTAAAAATTGCATGCTACCGAAGCGGTTTTTCTGGATCTACCTTCATCAGGAACGCTCAAAAGCCGAATATTTGAAGGCCAACAATTTGAAATTGATAAAATGTTAACTGAGATGATCGTTTAGAACGAACATTCAATGATTCCATCTGCCGACATGTTGCAAATAGTCGTAGAGCAAAAAAAAAAAGAAATCAAATTTGAGGGAATTTTATTTTATTGCCTAAAGTGCAGCAGAAAATATAAATATAATTAACCTTTAGTTACCATACTATTTGGCCTACTGCATGCGAGTTGGTCAGTTTTCACTGCTACTTCTTAATGTTGGGCGCTGGGGAAACCAAAAAGTTCTAAATTATTTATCTGAAACGCTAAGCTTATATTAGAGATTATATCTTTTTATTTTAAAGTAAATCTACTTGTTTGATGCCGGTTTAAATAATTTTATTCAATAGATGCAAAACCTTAAAAGATTCAGGATACTGTTATTTCATGTGATGTCCAATTTGTTTTATAACAAAATTTACTTCTCCTTTTAATTATTTATTTTGCATTTATAAAATTATTTGATATATTTCGTGCTTTTTATTCCTAACCAAGAATGGTCATAATCAGAGCCGTGTTTCTTGCTTTCAAATGAATTCTCCGCTTTTGAGAAATACAACTGTCTACCTCTGGTCTTATTTTATACATTAACTTTTTAGTAACAGTAACTGTTTATTTCATTTTGTATCGTTTCGTTCCGCTTTTATTCCCGTTTCGTAGTTTACAGGTACCCCTCTTTTTTGCCCCTTTTCTATTTTTGATATCTTTATCAAAAATTTAAAAAATCAAACTTTCAAAAAGCGAAATAATCAAAACTGCACGTTAAGTTTAGTACTTTAAAAGTTTGATCAAATATCTAAACTATCAAATTTAAAAACGGTATTTAGAATTTTAAAATTTTGATTATTTGGCGAAAATTTCAAAATTTCAAAACTTTTCAAAATTTAGGAATTTTGATATTTTAAAACTTTGATCAAAATTCCCAAAATCTTAAATTTAAAAACTTTTTAAATTTTTGAAATGATAAGTGTTACACGGACCACAATACCTTCTTTTGTATGCGGCTTCAACAATTTTTTCCTGGACAGGGATTGTGTCATCCAAGCAATCTTCATTTAGAAGTTCTACTGAAGAAAGTTAAGTGTCTGTTTAAAACACCACCAAACTACCTCAATATAATACATTTGACAATAACAGTGATTAGTACATAGACGTATGACTATCCTATAAAATCCTATATAACTATTTCTCCACTATATTTCCAATAGTTAAAGTCAACGAATGAAGACAGATTATTTTGAAATTTCACACGAGATTTTTGTACGCGACAACTTTATTGTTGCAGCTAATGCTACTACTGCTGCTGTTGATAAATTATGTATAAAAATCATTACAGTGAAACTAGAACTGCATTTATGTTCAGTTTGCTTGTATATTTTGTTAACTGACTCCTTTCATCAAGACTTCAATTATGACTCATAATTATTTTCGTTTATTGTTGCAGTCCGAATCAGTTTGTTTGTCGTCTCTTATAAATTTTCTCGCATTTTTTTAACATGGGCCTTTTATTGCTTACGATATGGTATGGGATGTACTCATTGTTGAAAGCCGTAAATAACCTATATCAGATCTCATGATAATTTTGTTAAAGCCTCGGTCACACCTTAACGGATAGCTCGAACGGATGCCTAACGGATAACTTTTTTTCAATCCGTTCATGTCCGTTAGACGTCCGTTCTTATCCGTTAGACGTCCGTCCATATCCGTTTCATGTCCGTTTAGCGTACGTTTTATCCGTCAACGTCCGTTCTGTCCGGTGGAAAATTTTGAGCATGTTCAAAACTTTGAACGGACGTCCAACGGATGAAGTGTTTGTTGAACGTCCGGTAGACGTCCGTTTTGTACGGTACTCGTCCGTTTCGTTTCCGTTTTGTATCCGTTACTTGTCCGTAAACATCCGTTGGAGGTCTGGTGGACAAATTCACCAACGGACAACTACTGAACGTTTAACGGATAAAAAAGATGTTGAACGAATGTTAAACGGACTTCTACCGGACGTATAACGGATAAAACGGATGATGAACGGATCTGAAACGGATAAATGCCAATTGAAAATTTCGCGTCAGGAATGCCAATTATTGATATGTCAGATTTCTTGAGGTTCATGAATTCTCATTATTCATAATCGATCTTAGAGTAAGGGGACGTCTGCATTATCAATCAGCTCTTATTCAGGCCAGACACTGCCCTTTGGTGGCATTTTGAAGAACAAACCAAAACCAGTTACACAGAAACATTTTGAATATTTATGCGATTTACATGTATTATTATTGTCGCCTTTAATTTTTCCGTATAACTTGTTCATCCGTTTTATCCGGTACGCTTCCGTTAGGTGTCCGTTTTATGCGGTACTCGTCCGCTGGATGTACGTTCGACATCCGTTCTGTCCGGTACGTTTCCGTTTCTCGTACGTTGCATATCCGGTGTGTGTCCGTTATGCATTCGTTACGCGTCCGTTTTATTTGGGCAGTACATCAACGGACTCCAACGGATAACAATTTTGTCAACGGACAACTTTTATTTTCATCCGTTAGGCGTCCGTTCGTGCTATCCGGTAAGATGTGACCACAGCTTATGTATCAATTCTATCTCTCATAATGTATAGTATAATACCAATTATGACAGTAAATGTTTGATTTCTTTGCCATGTTTAGTTTATTGATATTACTCCATGGTTTTGTTCTTCATTTCACTGTTGTGGCGTGATCATCGTTTTTCAATGAAATGGCACTAGGAGCCGTTTTAAACTTGCAGTGAGGTGAAATTTTTTTTTTTTTTTTTTTTGCTCCGTGTTGAAGGCCTCACTGTGATTTTGAGATAAATAACAGCTATAAAAGAGCTGTTCCTTTGCTTTTTTGTGTTTTTGCTGTGCATGTATTGATTTTTTGCGTCATGGATTGATACCCCATTTTCTTTCTTTTCTTTTACTAAGATATAATATTTGATACCGAAACAACTATCTTAAAGACCTTACACATATCATCCATAGCTTACACATATAATCCATAGGATGATGGCCGACAGGTGGAGTTGTATCTAACTGTTGTAAGAAACTGTCGCATTGTGCTGAGGTTCCGTAAAACGCGGTCTAATAGAAACAAAAGTTTAATACAAATCATGGAGCAGTTATATTGTTGGTATAATGTGCAGAGTATCTAATAACAGACTAAAACTTCGGGCATAAAAACTTCAATGTTTTGTTTATAGCTTTGACCCTCATATTTGACCTATAAATATTAGAATCGTAAACCATTCTTCCACAAAGAAAGGAAACATATAACTATTATTTTCTATTGGCAAGATAGTGCAATGTATGTTTCGTTTAGAAGTGATTTTAAGGTTGAATGTCTAACTACATTGGATTATTTTCTTTAAATTTGGTTGTTCCATACTGCTTGGTCTAGATAGACGACGGGTCGAGTTGTGCGTACGTGAACTTGACCGGTAACCCACCACATTGTGTGACTGTACCAAGTAAGTCTATCTGGACCATGTGTTGTTTATTGCTGATATTCGTCTTTGTTCGAAGGATTCAATTGTTGGTTGATGTGGTGTGTTATACTGTACAGTTTTTCTATCGTTATGTTCTCCTTCCTTAATTAATACACTTGAAAATAATGGGATTTATTTCTATACTTGCGATCGTTTTATTTCAGTTCTATTACAGCTTCATTATACCATATCAAACATAACATATGTATGTGTAAAACACTTACATGACCATTATAAAGAAACAATGATTTGGAGCAGGTTTGGTATATCCCACTTGGACAAGCTCGTAGTGAGACAATTCCTATCTTTTCAAACTGATTCATGTAATACCTTAAAAACCTCATCAAATCTAAGGCATCTTTATAATCTAAGTCTGTAATTGGCTCCTAAAATTACACATACGTAGTATATATATATATATATTTCTCTAATTCTATGGAAATTTATACCTTTCCGAACCCATTGTATAAAAAAATTTAATCAACGTGTGGTTGCCAGTGATCTCAGAAGATGATTGGATGAATTTAAGGGTCATAACCTTTTTTCAGCTCACTGGATGAATCAAAATATGCTAACAGGTGTTAATGAAATTGACAACTCATGCTTTTTGGAAAGTGGAAGGCACTCGAAGGGGATTTTAGTTTAACAAAAAATAAAATTTATTTTTTTCATCATTAGAGAAACAGATTCTTACATAGGTACTCGTGGATTATCGGATTTATCCAATCTCGATAGTTAAATTATAAATTTTAAAGTCCTCGCCGAGGCTCGGACTTTAAAATTGATAATTTAACTATCTCGATTGGATAAATCCGATAATCCACTGGCATCAATGTAAGAATCTATATATATCAATTCTTAAGATTCCGAAGAAAACAACAATATAAAGTAGATGCAAAATGATATGGTATGTAAGATTAGATGTACCATGTGCGCAATTCGAAATTTATTTTTCGTCAACGACCCTCAGTGATTACAAAGGTTTAAAATTGTATTGCTTCATGCGAGGCTTATATGGTACTTGACGTATTTTTTTCTGACTAAATTCCAGGTTAACAGCTCGTAAATATCAAAATTTACAAATCAACATTGGGAAAGATATTCATCGGTTATAAATTTCTTAACTAGCCATATAGATCTACTGAATATCGTACACAGTTGTACATGTAAGACGCATTTCTTTCACTGTTTTGTCTTATTCATTATTATCTTCATCTTGATTTTTTTTGTACATTGCACTATTTTTAATTATTGTTATAGGATTAGCTATACCTACATCAATAACTAGAACTTTAGGATCTATCAGAATTTCACAAGCTATGCTAAGCTTCTTTTTCACAGCTGTGGGAACGACCTGTACCACTGTATGGAATAAAGGTATAGATGTTTATTCGTTAAAAAGTTATTAGCTCAACTGGTGTCAATTAAACTGTTATATTTATTTAGTTTAGATTTATCTGAACTTGTATGCTATTGCATTTATTTAGTTTAGATTTAGCTGAACGTGTATGCTTTTGTATTTATTTCGTTTAGATTTAGCTCAAAGTGTATGATATTGTATTTATTTAGTTGAGATTTAGCTCAAAGTGTATGACATTGTATTAATTTAGTTGAACGTGTATGATATTGTGTTTATTCAGTTAAGATTTAGCTGAACGTGTATGATATTGTATTTATTAAGTTTAGATTTAGCTGCACGTGTATGATATTATATCTATTTAGTTTAGATTTAGCTGAACGGTTGTGATATTGTATTTATTTGTAAACCGTTAATAGATTCATTTAGAATTTCTAAATTCTTCAATACAACAAATGAAGCAATTTCAATGGATTTTTTTTTTATTTTGTAATAACTGGAACAGCGCATTTTGAAGATGACACGCGTTATGTCGTAAGAGTAGATTTAATCGTCGGATAACTGAGACTTACGGTTTTATATAAACACAAGATAAACACATTAAGCCTTCTCCAAATTGACTTTGTAATGTATTTCATCCTATAAAGATCGATGTTCAAATTGACAGTTACTTCACTCTGACATTTTAATACGTCATGATTTCAGATTTTTGTCTTTAAAGACAATATTTGACTTCACTAAGTGTTTACATTTTTTAAGTAATCTTGTCGTAACTCACTAAAATATCTCTTAACTTATTGAAATCTCGTGTTAGCTTACTGAAATCTAGATACATCTGTAGATGAAGCAGATCAATTACTTGTTTAACTCTGTTTTTGATGTTAACTTCGTTTGAAGAAAGTCTCAGTTTAGCAGTAAACTAAAAAGAAAAGGAATATAATATAGAATTAACTTATTCATATTTAAGTCAATAACACTGAGATGCGGCAAGGATTTTATATTAAAATCTGTTCATTGTTGCCGTTAAGCTGACTTCCAGAAGTACAAAATGAAAACAATTGCAATTTAAGGTTTCTTCGTATTTATAGAAGATTAATTATGATATTTTCCCTTTAATTGAAATAGTCTACACATAAAAACTGTTGTTTAATAGGTATCTTACAGATAGGGTTTCATATACTGTCAAGGTAGGAAGAAACAAGTCTCGTGATTGGACAAAGGCTATTCTGTTTCGGCATACGTTTACTGGTTCCCCGTTCAGAAGTATTTCGCCTATATATGGCTTCAAATGCCCTGCAATTGTTGATACTAACGCTGATTTTCCAGATCCTACAAGTTATAAGACGAGAACATTATAAGTGAATCCATTAATGTTTTGTTAAAATTATCAAGTGAGTTTTTATAAATTTGTTATGTTGAAAATAAATGTATGGTAAACAAAAACGAAACAGCAACTAATCAGAAACAAGTTCTATTAAAACAGACACTAAAAACGCATCATATAGTCTAAATAATGGGCGACCATTAGTTATTGTACGTTTTATTTTAATTATATTGTCATCAGTCTACATGTAGGTAGACTGCTACATATAGGTAGACTGTTACATGTAGGTAGACTGTAGGTAGACTGCTACATGTAGGTAGACTGTTATATGTAGATAGACTGTTACATGTAGGTAGACTGTTACATGTAGGTAGACTTAGGTAGACTGCTACATCTAGGTAGACTGTTACATGAAGGTAGACTTGTCACATGTAGGTAGACTGTTACATGTAGGTAGACTGTTACATGTAGATAGACTTGCTACATGTAGGTAGACTGTCACTTGTAAGTAGACTGTTGCTACATGTAGGTAGACTATTACATGTAGGTAGACTGTGACATGTGGGTAGACTGTCACATGTAGATAGACTGTTACATGTAGGTAGACTGTCACGTGTAGGTAGACTGCTACATGTAGGTAGATTGTTACATGTAGATAGACTGTTACATGTGGGTAGACTGTCACATGTAGGTAGACTGTTACATGTGGGTAGACTGTCACATGTAGGTAGACTGTTACATGTAGGTAGACTGTTACATGTGGATAGACTGTCACATGTAGACAGACTGTTACATGTAGGTAGACTGTTACGTGTAGGTAGACTGTTACATGTAGGTAGACTGCTACATGTAGGTAGACTGTTACATGTAGGAAGACTGTTACGTGTAGGTAGACTGTTACATGTAGGTAGACTGCTACATGTGGGTAGACTGTTACATGTAGGTAGACTGCTACATGTAGGTAGACTGTTACATGTTGGTAGACTGTCACATGTGGGTAGACTATAACATGTAGATGGACTGTCACATGTAGGTAGACTGTTACGTGTAGGTAGACTGCTATATGTAGGTAGACTGTCACATGTAGGTAGACTGTTACATGTAGGTAGACGTGTAGGTAGACTGTTACATGTAGGTAGACTGTTACATGTAGGTAGACTGTCACATGTGGGTAGACTGTCACATGTGGGTAGACTGTTACATGTAGGTCGACTACTACATGTAGGTCGACTGTTACATGTAGGTGGACTGTTACATATGGGTAGACTGTTACATGTAGGTAGACGTGTAGGTAGACTGTTACATATAGGTAGACTGTTACATGTAGGTAGACTGTCACATGTGGGTAGACTGTCACATGTGGGTAGACTGTTACATGTAGGTAGACTGCTACATGTAGGTAAACTGTCACGTGTAGGTAGACTGTTACATGTAGGTAGAATGTTACATGTAGGTAGACTGTTACATGTGGGTAGACTGCTACATGTGGGTAGACTGTTACATGTGGGTAGACTGTTACATGTGGGTAGACTGCTACATGTGGGTAGACTGCTACATGTGGGTAGACTGCTACATATAGGAAGACTGTTACATGTAGGTAGACTGCTACATGTAGGTAGACTGCTACATGTAAGTAGACTGTTACATGTAGGTAGACTGTTACATGTAGGTAGACTGTTATATGTAGGTAGACTGTTACGTGCAGGTAGACTGCTACATGTAGGTTGACTGTCACGTGTCGGTAGACTGTTACATGTAGGTAGACTGTTACATGTGGGTAGACTGTTACATGTAGGTAGACTGTTACATGTGAGTAGACTGTTACATGTAGGTAGACTGCTACGTGTAGGTCGACTGCTACATGTGGGTAGACTGTTACGTGTAGGTAGACTGTTACATGTAGGTAGACTTTCACGTGTAGGTAGACTGTTACATGTAGGTAGACTGCTACATGTAGGTAGACTGTTACATGTGGGTAGACTGTTCCATGTAGGTCGACTGTTACAAGTGGGTAGACTGCTACATGTGGGTAGACTGTTACATGTAGGTTGACTGCTACATGTAGGTTGACTGTTACATGTAGGATGACTGTTACATGTAGGTTGACTGTTACATGTAGGTCGACTACTACATGTAGGTCGACTGTTACATGTAGGTAGACTGTTACATGTAGGAAGACTGTTACTTCTAGGTAGACTGATTGTGAAAAAGTTTTGAAACAACAAATTAAACATTAGTATACAAATGCATTGAAAAATAACTGCAATTTGATTGTTTATAACAACAATAAAACTGCTTTGATTTATTTTTCTATTTTTCCTACCGACCATGCGAGACCCTTATGGGTAGTCAAGGTCGTTAAACACCCTCTTAGTAATAGTATTGTCCCTGTTTCATTAAGTTATGCTACCTTATGGTTATATAAACCTCGAAGTGTAAATATGGATAAATATTAGTATAATAAACTGACTTATTAAATAATATTTTATTTCAAAAATAAGTCGTTATCCATGTTTTTCTGATTAATGATTACTATACTATAAATGAAAATATTAATTTTCGCGAACCATTTAGGTCACAGAAATTCCAAAATATCTCATCAGTAAGGAGAGTTGTGCAAATAATGTGAATACACAGGACCCCGATCCAATTCATCTTTTACTAAAAGTATACATCATTTTCTGTTTTGTATCTACTAACAACATTCCATTTTTCTATAATTTCGATTTAAATATGTCAAAACCTGTAGTAAAAATAGATGTATTGTCAGTAAATAACATTACGATATATTCAATATTGTATATTGTTTTATTGTTTTATAGTTTATTTACTTTCTCCCTAACTTATCACTAAATACATAATTTACTCCTCAAATGACTGAGAATTTAAATCCCATAATAAATAGTATGAATTTGAACAATTACAGAAGTCATATAATCTGTGTGTCATTCGGCATGATTTACAATATACTTGTTAACGTTGAACTTGTGGCTTCTGTCCTATTGTACTGAAACACGTGAATATGTAGGAAGCATTTTAAACACAGCAAATTGTAGACATTCATATTCCAAAATGAAGCGTCAATGAAATGTTAACTCTGTTTTAGCGGTTGTTCACGTTTAATATTCATATATTGTGTAAAAGTTACTTGTGTTAGTAAGAGGATTAGATTAAGAGATTTGAAATCGTCGTTTCTGTGTTGTTCTTTCCGTTTTGTTGTCCAATTAACTTTCATTTGTTTTTCTGAATTAATACTACGTGTTTCCTACAACTAGCATACGCTGTAAAGCATGAGTATGCTATTTAACTATAATCGATTTTTACACGTTTTTGTTTATAAATCAATGAGACAAAATTTGATAGCTGTTGGTTGTTTTTGTTTTTACCACAGGGGCAAATATTTCATGCATATCATAGTCAGGACAAGAACAAATCCAGTAAGTAACGTCTGTGAAGTAGGTCGACCGGGATGGAGTTTTTTTTTTAATGGAACAGACATTTTCCTTTGTAACAGGGCCAAAACAGACCCCTCAAAAGATGTCTTCGAATGGTTCTTCAACGTACAGATAGCTTAGCTTGACACTATCACTTCAATGTTCAAGGGGCATCGAATTTAACGTCCTCTTCCCACCGCATAGGGAGGTCACTTAGCGTCTTTTTTTAATGCTGAACGGGCATTCTTATTTTAAAACCAGGGCGAAAGATTAGCAGTGGCTCAAGGCTACAAAATTTGGGATAAACCCTTAAATTTTAGCTGTAAATGTCCACAGTGCTTATGTTATTCTTTCATTTTGTTGCAGGTTATGTTTCTAGATGGAAAATTTAGTCTTTTGCCCGGAAACCCCGGTCACCCTTTGAGTAAAAACAGCAACTTTTGCTTTCTTTCTTTATTCAGCCTCGTTTGTCATTAATTGTTTCTATCTTGCAGCATCAAAAATGTTTTGTATTTTTTTGTTTGTTATGTTTTCTTTTATTAGATTTTGTCTTCTTACACCAAAACCTTTTCGTGCGGTATAAAGTGGTTAATTTTTTGCATATGATTTCGAACAGTTATAGCGCTTTTGAAATTAACCCTGTTCAACCGAACACTTTTATTGAAAGAGTTATCTCCCAATAAAACTGTTTTTCTTGTGTGCGCATCTCCTTCGCAACCTTAAAAGAAATCGACAAATTTATTTTTTTTTAATTGCTCGTTAATTCCTCAGGATGCTCGGTCAATTTTAACCGAAGCGATACTGCGACTCTTTATGAGAGTTATTCCCTTTCGTATTGACATAAGTGGTATATAAAAGTAACTCATGAACTGTAAGTGATAGAGACCTAGGGTATCTTGATTTGAGGTCCTTGGTCCACAAAAATAAAATAGTGTCGATATAAGGTCAAGGTCTTGTTCTAAATTTTGCTCTTTGCTTGTGTGTGCATCTTTGATCTTACTTTAAAAGCTAGATAAATGTTTGGGTTGGTGAGACGAAGATCTGGTACATTCAGTTCGAAGTGATCTGATATCTTATAGGAGTTATTGCCCCTGAAATGTTGAAATTTAAGGTACATTGATTAAAGCCATAGGGTCTTTTGCAAAGGGTTGGGTGACACATGACCTTAAAAAATATCAACAAGTGACCTTGTGACCGGAAGTAGCTATGTTTGCCTTTATAAAACAATATATTTTAGAATCAAAATACAGTTACCTTAAAATGACACCAGAAGTCACCTTTGGTAAACCAGAAGTAGCTAATTATTACCCTTATTTGAAAGAAAAATATTTAGAAACCATATATTTTCGGAATAAGTGTAAAGTAAGCTTTCTTATAGCACCTGATGTGACCTTCGTTAAACCGGAAGTGGCTGTTTATCTCTCTTATTTCAAGTGAAGTACATAGGAACCATATATTTTTGGAATTAACGCATACAAAGCTATTATATCAGACCGGAAGGGACATTTTCTTAACCGGAAAGAGCAAAATATCTCCCATGTTTAAAACAAAAGTATATAGAAACCTATATTTTTGAAATCAGTGTAAAGAAAGCTTTCATATGAGACCAAAAGTAGCATTTTCTAAACCGGAAGTAGAAAATTATCTCCCTTATTTCAGATATAAATATAGAAAACCATATATTTGTTTAATCAGTATGAAGAAACCTATGATTGGACGCCAATAGTATCTTTGATTAAACCGGAAGTAGCTTCTTATCAATGATTTAGAAATTCAATGTTGAAAGACCTTCAATTGTTCTCTGAACAATTGGTATTTAATTACCATTTGAATTTATTGTTCAATTTGATATTCACTGTTCCCAGTACAACAAGAGGAAAATCAAAAACTGTCAATTAAAAAAGGACAGAATCAAACATCACTAAAAATGAAATTGACGAAAATATAAACAACAGTCAACAAAACACAGAAAACTACTAAAGATTTAACACCTCCCTACCAAAAACATGGGATCAACTCCGGTGCTCAGGGACGGTGCACCTCATTTTTGTATACATTATTTTTATATACTGATGGACTTTAAAAACGCAACTCACATTTTTGTGATTTTTTTTTTTACCAAATCATGATTGATCATCATATAACTACTATTCGTGCTTACCCTATTTCTTTCTGTTGAGAAAAATTAAATACATGACTTACCTGAGGTTATTGAACATACCGGATTATTGAAGTCGCACGAATTTCTCAAAGCAAAATTTGAAACCCATAAATGATTTTTTCTAAGGTTTTTTTCTTCGTGAAACAATTCTTTCAATCCATACCCACACTTAAATCTGTGAAAAAATGTTGCGTCTCCAAATTAACGAGAATGAGCAATGAAAATCTGAATTATGCCATAAGAATATTATAGACAAAATGGGTGAACGTGTCGTTGCCAGACAATTTCACGTCAGAAACTCGTCTTGCTGTCCTTACAAAAACGGCAATGGCAGATGGCATCTGTTGATGACCATCTATGACCAGATCAATGTGTCGTGACAACGCCACGTCAATAAAATTTGATTACGCAACGTCATTTTCGAGACATGTTTACGACCGCAACCTCAACTGCTAATCAAGTCGCTGAATGTCATGGCAGACAAATTCACGTCATAAATGATTCCAATATACTGAAATGCCAAAGAATCGACTGCAGAAGAACATTTAAAGCCCAAAAGTTTAAACCGCATAATTGCCAAATCACACTGCAATGGGTGGACAGAGTAAAAATCAGAAGGTAAAAAACAGAACTGAAAACATGCCAAACAGAATTGACTGACCCTTCTGACAATCATTTTGGCGCTGTTAACAGCCAGTCATTGCCTTCGACGGTGACACATCCATTGATAAGGAAGAAACCAGGGTTTCAGTGCATACCACACGATTTGAACATCAAAAATGACGTAATCATTTCAACTTTCGAAATGCTAACTTTTTTTAGACAATGAAGTAATGAATGAAATTTATGGTTATACGTTTATTTTACAAAAATTGCATATTTGAAAATGGGAATTAAAAAGATTAATCTAGTGTTGCGTTTTTATAGTCCGTCAGTAAATAACACTTGTAACTGGCACACATCAGAGATGGAATGTGATATTACTTTTTGCATCAACTTTGCACATTTATGACATAAATTGAAACACTTATAAAATAGTTTAGTACAATTGGATTGGAAAACGTTAATTCTAAATATAGTTATTTTATTTCTTTTTGTTGAATATCATGTATTTTGTATATTTCATTTATTTAAGACTCCTCCTTATTTTCGAAAAGGAGTGGACGAAACTTTGGAAGGTAAGTGAATATCAATTTTCTCATATCAAATTTGAAGTGCACCTTAAATATTTTACAATCAATTTAAAGTACAGCGTGACTTACATCCAATGTACACAAGAGAAGTCACAGGATTTTGAGGTTAATTAAATATTGGCTAAGCATTCGTCTTTCCTAAGTTAATCCACAAACGGGATTGTCGCATCTTCTAATTCGTTGCCTTTGATCTTCCGCCATTTAAGCATTAATTCAAAAACAAACTCCCCGAAAATGTAATAAGTTTCTAAGGTAATTTATTATGAAAAATTGTAGATCCATTTATTATACTGAAATTACGAAACAAGAGGAAATTATGTCTGACTCTCTCTCTCAAATTGTATTATGTACAAAATGAACATACAGAAAATGGACGCCAATGTACCTCAAGGCTTTTATATGTATAAAAAAAAATAGGGCTTATCACATATCAATACATAAATATACATCCCTGGCTTTCAAATATTTAGGTTTAAACGTTCCTGACGAAGGTAAATCCAGACTTCGGACGCACGACATTTACATAGTGTTATTTTCTTATATTAACAATGAGTAAATGTTAATAAATATAACAACAAGGAGACGTGGTATTATTGCCAATCAGAAAAATATCCACAAAAGACATTCGGACATAGATGTGAACAACGGCCTTCAACAATGAGCAGTAGGCATACAGTAAGCTTTGAAAGAATCCGGGATGACAAAAACCTGAAACAATTTAAAAGTGAAAACATATGGTATAATTTAAGAGAGAAAAAAACGGAAACAATTCTGGCAGACAGCCTGATAACTTTCCAGAAGTGATGCTAACAATAAGACTATTCTGTCAAAATTACTTCTAGACACAAGACAATGTGAGAATTGTTCGATGTATTATAAGTACATTATCATTTTTCTTCATTTAACGCACTTTTGGCGTACACAAGTTTAAGCCTGGTTTCTTTGATGAGATATTTTTTGTCTGGGTTTCTACCAATTTGTAAAAATCTTTAGATACCAACCTTTCGGTCCAAAAATTCCGAGAATTTCTCCTTTTTCCACCATCCCTGATACATTCCGAAGAATATGGTTATTGTTAAGACTCAGGTTAATGTTACGAAATATAAATTCAGATTCTGAACAACCTGGGGAGTGAAAACAATCCGCTGCCATTTTAAAGAATTTCTTTTCTCTCACAGACGTTTCAAGATAATGAGAGATATATATATATACGTATATGGTATCGTAAAAGTTATATAGCTACAATAAGAGACCTGTAAGTGACAGTAAACACTTTCTTACCACAGTTTAAATGAAGTTTCTGTTGACCTTATATATTTACATAAAACAGGATGGCGGATCGAAAGCTATTTCAATCATAACTTTTAGATGTGTTGAAAATATTCGGTTATTTAGAGGTATTTTTTCGTTCTTATATTTCTTTATAAAACACGAAGATTATAACATGGCGTTGTTAGTTTATTTTCGACTTATGAGTTTGAATATCCCTTTGGTATCTTTCGCCTTTCTTTAAAACAATTCAAAACATTTTTTAAAATAATTCCTTAACCATAATATGTGCAATTCCGTACGTTTTGCACATCTATAACAATTCAACCGTGTATGTAAAATATTGAACAAGTCTAGTGATACAAAATGCAGTCCATACTACAGTTAAAAGATAACTGCATATCTGCCAGACAATAAATGCCCCACTTTCGTATGCCGACAAGATATGGTCGTCTTTACGAAATTATTGTCTGCGTACCTGTACACGTGCACTTTAAACCATATGTACTCTAACAGAAATTTACATAGCGTTTACATGAAATGTTAATGCCACTATATATACAGTACTGGTAATATCAATAATCAGTACATATCTTACCCATATCTTTCAGTACACTTAATTATATGCGTGTTTTCAATAATACTAAGAAAACAGTTATTTTCAGTACTTTTGTCACATCAGCATATTTCAGTACTGAAATTTTAGCCACTTTTCGGTACTGAAAATTTTTCTATTATTTTACAATACTGACTTCTTTTACATTTTTCAGTACTGAGCGCTCACAAACATGTTTAACCCTGCCACATTCTTTATGTGCCTGTCCCAAGTCAGGAGTCTGTAGTTCAGTGGTTGACGTTGGTTCGGGTCTGTCATATTTGGTTTTTTTTGTTAACTGTTTTGTTATGAATTAGGCCGTTAGTTTTCTCAATTGAATTGTTTCATATTTTTCAAGTCGGTGCTTTTTAAGGGTTTTTCTCATTGTTGAAGGCCGTACGGTTGCCTATAATTGCTTACTTCCACTTTATTTGAACTTTGGTGGATAGTTGTCTCATTGACAATCATACCTTATCTACTTATTTTAATAATGATAAGTCCGTCTCTCACATCGCTGATTACTTCTCATCAGGCATCACATAGCTATGATACAAAACAAGCCGTTTTACTATTTATTCTTACTTCAAGATATCTAATAAACTTTATAAGATATCTCATATAGTTTATAAGATATCTTATATAGTTTATAAGATATCTTATATAGTTTATAAGATATCTTATATAGTTTATAAGATATCTCATATAGTTTATAGGATATCTTATATACTATATAAGATATCTTATAAAAACTAGATTATATATGATATTTTATATAGTTTATAAGATATCTTATATGGTTTATAAGATATCGTATACATTATTTGAGATATCTTATATATTATATGAGATATCTTAAAGTTCGAATAAATAGTAAAACGGCTTGACATATACACGCTATGTAAACTCCTGGTAGATCATCTTTAGTAAAAATTGTAGATGGTATTGTTGACTGTTGTTGTTGAATAAAAGTTACATGTGCTTACAAAATGTACATCAATATTATTGAGAATGTACAATAAGAATAAAATATTAATATTAGATACATGGTTTACGTAAGGCAGACCGAACAGAGAGAACATTCTCTGTTTTGTTTAATTTTTTTCGTTTTGAAATGTTTTTCTTTGTTCTTTTCTACTTTTTTTATAATGATGAACTACGTTAAGCGTATTACATATGGAACTTACGAGTCTGTAATGCCAAAACTACACAATGGCTAATTATTGTATCAAATTATCTTCTCTCAACGTAAAAAATGGCTTTGGAACGATTCTAAAAGTAATTTCATGTTTCTTTGATGAAAAAAATCAAAGCGACATTATTTTCTGACACGAAACACACAATATTGAATCTATTGACACTATATGGAAACGAAACTGATGTATAGCCACTAAACATTTTTTCTAAATTTAAAATGGCACTTGTGAAAACAGGTGTTGCATAACTTTTAACAGAGACTGTAACAGATATGCCGTCGGCACCAAATTCAAAGAACTATGGTATTAAGCTATAACCCATGGCAATCACTTATATGTTGATTCCAGCGCTTGTGTTTCTTAACATGATTTTATTTAAAACTTCCTATGTATGTTATGTTCTTTTTGTTGTTGTCGGGGAAAATTACCATCAGTAATCCCGTACTCGCTGCTAGAACAGCAGCAACTTCTTACCCTTCAATCCCAGTTTTTTTTTTTTTTTTTGAAGTTCGTGTTTTTCTTAAATCTAGTTTGATGTGGTTTGTTAACTTGTTTTTTTCCTTTTTCTTTTCTAGTTTTGACAGTGGCATTGTTTTTCTTATCCTCGACTTGTGCTTATTGTTATCTTCTCACCGTCTAAAAAAATCATATCCACTTAAACACACCATTATATATTCAACAAATTATTTTCTTTCTTTATTCATGAACAGATGAAAACTTCAAACACTATATACAGAAATTACATGGAGAAATATTATTCACTTTAAGTCTGTTCTAGTTAAATATCGTTTTTCTCTATTGGCTTTTGCTACTACATTTGCTAAATGAACCGATTCTATTCTCTTTAAACATTCTATAAGTTGGTCCGCGTCGTTTTTACTGACTTGCTTTCCTCGCCACATCCAAAGTATCTCGAAAACGGTAAGAACTGTTGGTTGGTTGACTGTCTTTAAATTAAGTATATCTTCATTTTGAAGTCCGAGCTCTACACCCAACATCTGTGCTGTTTCTACGGACATTGCGCCGGCAAGTATCAGTAAGCTCTGGTGACTCAGTACTGGGACTTCCTCTACGCAAATAGACATTTTTTTAATTAAAGATTATACTCCACAAAAATACTAAGGAGAACTCACCTTGAACTATCAATATTTAAACATAGTGACTTTGAACAAAGATATATATTTCAAGTCAAAAAATAAAATAAACAAATTCTATATTACAATAGTGTTTTATGTTACAAAGTTTCTTTTGATACATTTGTATCATCGGGTGGTGGGACTGTACTATCCAAGTGAAATGTAATAAACATGTAGAAAAACGGTTTGTTACTACGAGGCAAAAGATCTGCTTGATCATATGCGACACCAATTGTTCATATCTTACATGTTGTAGTATAGCTGAACATCTATTACTTTCCATTTAGCATCCAATTTAACGTATGTAAAAATTAGAGCATTCAATTTATTTAAAGTATCTGATTAATACAAATGTTGTATCTACGAAAAAGTAAGACCTACCTTTAATAAACTTTTTAAGATTTTCCTGTTTCGGTGGAACTATACTTGAGGACATTATGAATAAAACTTACCAAATATAGCTTTGTATGCTAATGTTGACTTAACTGATCTTCCGGAAGACCTTGATGACCGTGATTGGCGGGAAAACGTCAATCTTCCATAGGTATCTGCCAATGTAAATAACACAGTTGTAATACTTGTATTTAAAGTCATACCTTTAGCCAATTATTGTAATTATGCAAACGATATAATGAGCACAATTATGGCATAATTACTTCGTTAATGTTCAATGTCATTAAATCTCCACGTTGGCATTAACTAGTTTAAATGTTTGATGAAAGTAAAATGAATTTGGTCATAGCTGAAAGTGTTGATGCATTCAAAGGTTTATGTCAAAAACAAAAAAAAACCAGGGCATAGACAATGAGTGAAGTATGAACAAAACAACAAGCCATCAACAAATTATAGAAATTTGTCATGTCAGACGTTTGAAATTGAAATCGTGATGTATTAAGTATACCAGAGAGTATACCAATATCATTAGTTGTTTGCAAGGTAAACAGGAAGATCAAGTACGCTTTAAATATATAGAAAATATAACATTTTTAATACAGCTGACAACAAATTAGTGATTTTCATACATAGTTTTTGTTGTTGTTTGTTTTGAATTATGTATTTTGTTTGGTTGTTTTTTTTTTTGGTTGGGTTTTGTTTGGTATTTTTTTTTTTTTCTGTAAAAACAAAATCATTATATTTTAATGTGAAAGGAATACTTTCTATCAGTTACTTAGTAAGTCGAAGATATAATATGATGTAGGGATTCTTGGCAGCCTTACAACACATCCATTAAAATATTTAACTTGGTTGAAAATCTGAATGTGAGGTTGGGATTCTTGACAAACTTACAAGAAATCGGTTAAAATATTTAACTTGGTCGAACTTCTGAATGTGAGTTTGGGATTCGTGACAAACTTATAAGATATTAATTGAATTATTTTACTTGGTCGAACATCTGAATGTAATGTTGGGATTCGTGACAGACTTATAAGATATGTATTACTATACATTACTTGGTCGAACATCTGAATGTGATGTAGGAATTTGTGACAGACTTTTAAGATATCGATTGATATAACTTACTTGGTCGAACATCTTTATGTGAGGTTGGGATTCTTGACAAACTTATAAGATATCGATTAAAATATTTTACTTGGTCAAACATCTGAATATAATGTAGGAATTCGTGACAGACTAATAAGATATCGATTGATATAACTTACTTGGTCGAACATCAGAATGTGATGTAGGAATTAGTGACAGACTAATAAGATATCGATTGATATAACTTACTTGGTCGAACATCAGAATGTGATGTAGGAATTCGTGACAGACTAATAAGATATCGATTAAAATCGATTGTTGCTGAATGTAATAAAAATCCATCTCCATGAGTATCACTTATAAAATTCAAAATTCCCACTTGCCGACCTCTCGGATCACGGCGTTCTTCGACGTGGAAAGAACGGTAATTATCACGTGCTGTTGACAAATAAACAATTGAATAATGTTCGGAAGGTATTTCACGAATCTTCTGAATAGTTCCATCCATTTCCATACGAACAACATCTTGCTCTTTCATGCGAATATCTGGGCTTCTGCTACCTGGAATCTCAAATAGTCCTTCATTTGCGCGCTTTCTTAATATCCTCGTTGTAAATCGTTTTTCTACTATTTCTACCCACAATTTTACTACTCCAACAGTGAGAAGGTTCTTATCCATATAAGTCATTATATTACATATATGTTCTAAGCCACAATATAAATCAAATTCTTCGAGTAATTTATTTCTATTCTTCTTCAGAATTTTCCGTTTCACCTTTCCTAGTGCAATACTGTTAATAAAGCACAACATTACAATTACATTAACACATTGACGTAGCACCAATACTGGCACTTTTTTAACGATCAGTACCTGTTTTATCGTCAGCTCATAAAATAGCAATGATGTAAAAAAAAAAAGCTTGTTTATAATTAGAACTTATGATATATGCCGTGTGTTTCAATTTATAAAGTCCTTAGCTAAAACCTGTAGGTTTCTAAAAGTGAAAATGTACCTTATGCTTTAAAATGATTGGTTTTTTTTACAGTGTTCTTTTTATTTGTCTTTGTATATTTTTAACCTTTACTGTTTAGTCTATTTTTGGTAACATCCTTTTGGTGTGGCTCGGTATCTATACATCCCGCCATTGTGTTATTGTGCTGTGGTAATTTTTTGTAATCTTGTCTTTCATTTTTGCTTATGTTTCTACAGAACATACAAAATTGTTTTGTTCAATTTACATAATATAGTTCTAAACATAGTTTTTGTTAAATGATATAATTTATAAACTTAAAATTTAGAATAAGAGTGCATCCTAGAAATCTTACAAGCCGTTGAGAAGATTGTGACCTCGAAGACTTAAAGCTCAATCGCAGCAACTAATTTGCATGTGTCTAGCTATTCAAACATTTGGTCTAGAGAGTACATGAATGTTCAATAAAGAAGTTTATGTCGAGTGCAGGAAAAAATAATGTTATCTCTTTTTCGTAATTTTTGTTGCAATATACATGGTTGTGATAGTCGTACCTGTTATTTAAACAAGAAACTGCAAACGTATAACAATTCCCATGTGGTTCACATTGAATGGCATCATTAACGATTCGAATTGATAAACTGCCTTCCAGATTTCTTTCGAATAAGACTATTTCTGAGTTACTATCCTCTATATCATGAAGTATTGGTAGATGCACTAGAATCGGCTTATTAATAGCTACATTTCCGTCATGTGTTACATTTAGAATGTCAGAACAAGCAACGATACCATGACAGTCTTCTTTACAGGTTTCTTTATAACCATACATCCTGTTCCGGTTGATTTGAATGAACTGAAAGTAGAAAGCATTGACGTATATCAAACAGTGAAATACAATGAAAAAAAACATTTCTCCCAGGCAAAGTTGACTTAGATGGATTATTTTTGGTCATATAGCTATTCAACTGTTTTGATTTTGATTTTGTTTTGATTTTTTTAATGTGAAAAAAAGACAAAAGGTTTACATCTTAAGGATAGCATTATCTAGTAACCCTCATTGATATCCCATATCAGCTATCGTTAGTTTACTAAGCTTGTTTGCCTTATTTAGATACCGACATTGGTAATATTTTGAACTTGCTGCTGTCTTGATAATGAAATTTACATTTTTATACCCGAGTAAAACAGTTATCTGGAAAATAGCTTACAATTATCTAAATTCGACACCTCAACATGAAACTCTGAATAAACCGTCTTTAAGACGAAGAGATTACCAAAATTGCTTCTAACATGTTTTAATAACCGTTACTATTTCACTTTCTAAAATGTGTTTGTTTTGATTCATTTAACTTGACTCATTCCCGGACAGACAGGTTGAAGAAGCCCAATCGCTTATTCCTGCACCAGGTTGTTAATTTGAATCAATGTGTCTCAATGAGCACAATAAAGGCAACAGTAGTATACCGCTATTCGAAATTCATAAATCGATTGAGAAAAAAACAATACCAGAGATGAAAAAATGTGGACAATTCATTCCATCCAATATGTAAGTATAAACTATTATTGACTTAAATACAAGGCAAATTGAAAAGTCTTAAGAGCAAATTAGTTTTTTTTTTCTTCGAAGGAAACGATCTTTTCTTTCAAAAATCAACAAATATTTTGTTTGCATCGTAAACCAGACGCCTTCTTATGGATTGCAAATTGCGTATTTGGTTCGATATGCAGGTTTCAGATTTCAACAAGCCTAATATTTTCCTGGTCTTTATTGTGTAAATACAAGGAGAATGATAAAGGTGGTGTTTCACAAAATCATGTTTTCTTGTTACTATTAATAAAGCAAACAAAATTGAGATGAAGAACAACAATAAAAGCGCTGTTCCCTTGCTTATTGTGTGTATTTTTTTTTTTTTTTTTTTGCTGTGCATGTACTGATTTTGTGTCATGGATGGATACTCCATATCCTTTGTTTTTCTATTAATATTTAACACCAAGAATTATCCTCTCAGTTTTGTTTGTTTATTTAGTATCGTCGAGCGCGTTGTTGATATATTTATGTCATTATTATATCGTTATTGTTCGATCGTTGTTTACGTTTTGGGATTCATATCAATTCTTGTTTCATTAGTCAGATAATAGAGAAAAGAACTGCATATTTCTATAACAGGAATCGGACAAGTTCTGGCAAGGTGAATCACTTTTGTTTTATTATGTTTGATATAAGCAAAATATGTTGAATAAATTGTCCTATTGACAGCGTTTAAAAGTACCTACCGTAAAAGAGGTC
This sequence comes from Mytilus coruscus, assembly GCA_017311375.1. Classification (NCBI taxonomy): domain Eukaryota; kingdom Metazoa; phylum Mollusca; class Bivalvia; order Mytilida; family Mytilidae; genus Mytilus; species Mytilus coruscus. Next base: position 4,747,349 of record CM029596.1, on the reverse strand, counting down.
TGAATCGTTCAAATCAAATCTAGATGCTTACCCGAAATTTAGTAATACAAGGGACGCTAAAAGAGTTTTTTGGTATACTCATTCTAACACGTGTATCGTCATCCGACACAAACGAGTGTCCTGCTGTAGTTACTTCTCTGTGAATGCCACGGAATCCAACAACCGCCACAAACGCAGATATCATCTTGGCTTCGAACTCAATGTAGTTGTTCTGAAATTAATGTTTAACAGCCAGTTCAATATCATAACATTTTTAATGTGTTCATAACATCTGGTTTCACCTTGTTCTCAGTGCATTTTTACTCAACTTACCATTTTAATGCATTATACAATATGTCAAAATCATTATGAAAGAGTCAACATTGTCAATTTGTCTATTAATAAATCCAACGTCACCGTCACGCCACGTATTTTTACTGACTGTCACTTGATTGATTTTACTGCTATATGAGTGTTGCTGAATTTGGGGTCATTAATGTTTCGGTATTGTTCATGACGTTTAATCATTTTGAATTCAATTAACCCGGCCGAACATGTGTGTTATCAGTACATGTTGCTGTTTGTTTTACAACCACCCCTTTCCCTTATTTGTCGTCACTCTATCATACCCCTCTTCAGAAATATTTTATCAGAAATTGTTTGAATTTTTTCTGTTGGAAGTCATCGATACGTTTTCATTATAACAAATTTAACATACTTTGAAGAACAATACTATTTTTATAACTTAAGAGGTCGAATATTTTCTCTAATACTTCTTTACATATACCTTAAATTCTCCATTGAGATCAGTCCACTTAGTGCCATATTTAACTTTCACTTTGACCATTGAAGACGGTGGTAAAGCCCCAGTAGATAACGGAAATCGCAACAGAATCTTTTCTGATGTACAAAATGGTGCTCCTGTCACTTGAAATATATCAGACATTAACTGTTGTCCCTCTTGAAATACAAGGCCATTGATAACTTCTGGTCTGTCTTCTACTGCGCACCTTACTACGTCACAATGTGATATATTTCCTAATAACTTCGTTGGCTGCAGTGCTGTCACACCTTCTCCCATTTCTAGGGAACCCAGAATTCTGTAGACAAATAGAGTACGATATATCCCTTTAGGGTTTTATACCTTTGAAAGAATGTTCAGAAGAAATTTAATATAATCTAAGTTTTAAAATATTTTAAAAGCAGGAGTTTTATGAATGAAATTAACGTACAGTTTCCAACTCAATGTACCCTATCGAGTCATTGAAAGTAAAGGACAGTTTGTGGACTAACAATTCAAATTCTTGAACCTAGCATGTTTACACATTCAGACAAATCAATCGGTACAGCTTTTATAGTTGTTTTGTTTTTATTTTTAACAGTGACTATCTTCTAGGATGAGCAACTCCTGGGTTTAATAAGATCACCTTCCATACCGTTTGGCCTTCTAATATGTCCATACATTTCCAATGGCATGTATTATATCTACTAGTATGAACAACTCCTGGGTTTAATAAGATCACCTTACATGCCGTTTGGCCTTCTAATATGTCCATACATTTCCAATGGCATGTATTACATCTACTAGTATGAACAACTCCTGGGTTTAATAAGATCACCTTACATGCCGTATGGCCTTCTAATATGTCCATACATTTCCAATGACATGTATTATATCTACTAGTATGAACAACACCTGGGTTTAATAAGATCACCTTACATGCCGTTTGGCCTTCTAATATGTCCATACATTTCCAATGGCATGTATTATATCTACTAGTATGAACAACTCCTGGGTTTAATAAGATCACCTTCCATGCCGTTTGGCCTTCTAATATGTCCATACACTTCCAATGGCATGTATTATATCTACATACTAGTATGAACAACTCCTGGGTCTAATAAGATCACCTTACATGCCGTTTGGCTTTCTAATATGTCCATACATTTCCAATGGCATGTATTATATCTACTAGTATGAACAACTCCTGGGTTTAATAAGATCACCTTACATGCCGTTTGGCCTTCTAATATGTCCATACATTTCCAATGGCATGTATTACATCTACTAGTATGAACTAATAAGATCACCTTACATGCCGTTTGGCCTTCTAATATGTATGAACAACTCCTGGGTTTAATAAGATCACCTTCCATGCCTTCTAATATGTTTGGCCTTCTAATATGTCCATACATTTCCAATGGCATGTATTATATCTACTAGTATGAACAACTCCTGGGTTTAATAAGATCACCTTACATGCCGTTTGGCCTTCTAATATGTCCATACATTTCCAATGGCATGTATTATATCTACTAGTATGAACAACTCCTGGGTTTAATAAGATCACCTTGCATGCCGTTTGGCCTTCTAATATGTCCATACATTTCCAATGACATGTATTATATCTACTAGTATGAACAACTCCTGGGTTTAATAAGATCACCTTACATGCCGTTTGGCCTTCTAATATGTCCATACATTTCCAATGGCATGTATTATATCTACTAGTATGAACAACTCCTGGGTTTAATAAGATCACCTTACATGCCGTTTCTAGTATGTCCATACATTTCCAATGGCATGTATTACATGCCGTTTGGCCTTCTAATATGTCCATACATTTCCAATGGCATCCTGGGTTTATTACATGCCGTATCTACTAGTGTATGAACAACTCCTGGGTTTAATAAGATCACCTTACATGCCGTATGGCCTTCTAATATGTCCATACATTTCCAATGGCATGTATTATATCTACTAGTATGAACAACTCCTGGGTTTAATAAGATCACCTTACATGCCGTTTGGCCTTCTAATATGTCCATACATTTCCAATGGCATGTATTATATCTACTAGTATGAACAACTCCTGGGTTTAATAAGATCACCTTACATGCCGTTTGGCCTTCTAATATGTCCATACATTTCCAATGGCATGTATTATATCTACTAGTATGAACAACTCCTGGGTTTAATAAGATCACCTTCCATGCCGTTTGGCCTTCTAATATGTCCATACACTTCCAATGGCATGTATTATATCTACTAGTATGAACAACTCCTGGGTTTAATAAGATCACCTTACATGCCGTTTGGCCTTCTAATATGTCCATACATTTCCAATGGCATGTATTATATCTACTAGTATGAACAACTCCTGGGTTTAATAAGATCACCTTCCATGCCGTTTGGCCTTCTAATATGTCCATACATTTCCAATGGCATGTATTATATCTACTAGTATGAACAACTCCTGGGTTTAATAAGATCACCTTCCATGCCGTTTGGCCTTCTAATATGTCCATACATTTCCAATGGCATGTATTATATCTACTAGTATGAACAACTCCTGGGTTTAATAAGATCACCTTACATGCCGTTTGGCCTTCTAATATGTCCATACATTTCCAATGGCATGTATTATATCTACTAGTATGAACAACTCCTGGGTTTAATAAGATCACCTTACATGCCGTTTGGCCTTCTAATATGTCCATACATTTCCAATGGCATGTATTATGTCTACTAGTATGAACAACTCCTGGGTTTAATAAGATCACCTTACATGCCGTATGGCCTTCTAATATGTCCATACATTTCCAATGACATGTATTATATCTACTAGTATGAACAACTCCTGGGTTTAATAAGATCACCTTACATGCCGTTTGGCCTTCTAATATGTCCATACACTTCCAATGGCATGTATTATATCTAGTAGTATGAACAACTCCTGGGTTTAATAAGATCACCTTACATGCCGTTTGGCCTTCTAATATGTCCATACATTTCCAATGGCATGTATTATATCTACTAGTATGAACAACTCCTGGTTTAATAAGATCACCTTACATGCCGTTTGGCCTTCTAATATGTCCATACATTTCCAATGGCATGTATTACATCTACTAGTTTGAACAACTCCTGGGTTTAATAAGATCACCTTACATGCCGTTTGGCCTTCTAATATGTCCATACATTTCCAATGGCATGTATTATGTCTACTAGTATGAACAACTCCTGGGTTTAATAAGATCACCTTACATGCCGTATGGCCTTCTAATATGTCCATACATTTCCAATGACATGTATTATATCTACTAGTATGAACAACTCCTGGGTTTAATAAGATCACCTTACATGCCGTTTGGCCTTCTAATATGTCCATACATTTCCAATGGCATGTATTATATCTACTAGTATGAACAACTCCTGGGTTTAATAAGATCACCTTCCATGCCGTTTGGCCTTCTAATATGTCCATACACTTCCAATGGCATGTATTATATCTACTAGTATGAACAACTCCTGGGTTTAATAAGATCACCTTACATGCCGTTTGGCCTTCTAATATGTCCATACATTTCCAATGGCATGTATTATATCTACTAGTATGAACAACTCCTGGGTTTAATAAGATCACCTTACATGCCGTTTGGCCTTCTAATATGTCCATACATTTCCAATGGCATGTATTATATCTACTAGTATGAACAACTCCTGGGTTTAATAAGATCACCTTCCATGCCGTTTGGCCTTCTAATATGTCCATACACTTCCAATGGCATGTATTATATCTACTAGTATGAACAACTCCTGGGTTTAATAAGATCACCTTACATGCCGTTTGGCCTTCTAATATGTCCATACATTTCCAATGGCATGTATTATATCTACTAGTATGAACAACTCCTGGGTTTAATAAGATCACCTTCCATGCCGTTTGGCCTTCTAATGTGTCCATACACTTCCAATGGCATGTATTATATCTAGTCGTATGAACAACTCCTGGGTTTAATAAGATCACCTTACATGCCGTTTGGCCTTCTAATATGTCCATACATTTCCAATGGCATGTATTATATCTACTAGTATGAACAACTCCTGGTTTAATAAGATCACCTTACATGCCGTTTGGCCTTCTAATATGTCCATACATTTCCAATGGCATGTATTATATCTACTAGTATGAACAACTCCTGGGTTTAATAAGATCACCTTACATGCCGTTTGGCCTTCTAATATGTCCATACATTTCCAATGGCATGCATTATATATCTTATGTTTCATGGTACGAAAATACATATCATTATCTAACATGTCCTTATGTATTATTTTATTATCTAACATGTCCTTATATACCATATTATTATCTAACCTAATCCTTATATACCATTTTATTATCTAACATGTCCTTATATACCATTTTATTATCTAACCTAATCCTTATATACCATATCATTTTATTATCTAACATGTCCTTATATACCATATCATTACCTAACATGTCCTTATATACCATTTATTATTATCTAACCTAATCCTTATATACCATTTTATTATCTAACCTAATCCTTATATACCATTTTATTATCTAACCTAATCCTTATATACCATTTTATTATCTAACATGTCCTTATATACCATTTTATTATCTAACCTAATCCTTATATACCATTTTATTATCTAACCTAATCCTTATATACCATTTTATTATCTAACATGTCCTTATATACCATTTTATTATCTAAAATGTCCTTATATACCATTTTATTATCTAACATGTCCTTATATACCATTTTATTTATTGATGTTGCTTTAAAGATTATTTGTTATACTGATTTGACCATCAAATTTTTGTAACTGGAATGATAATTTTTCTGTGATTTACTGATAAGATTTACTAATATGACCTTTGCTCTGTGATTTCCTGGTATGACAATTTCTTTTTGGTTCATTGATTAACGTCTCCTCGGAGACGTTATTAAGAATTGAACGATGGACAGTCTGCGGGCTGAATGCTTCTAACTACCTGATTGGAAGATATTACTGAGACATTAATAATTAAAGTTCGTTGATTGGTTGGGACAATCCAAACCTAGTAAATGTCTGTCAATCCCGTAGAGTATCGGATTTGTACTCTCTATTTTAGCAATTAGATTTTGCCTGGTAACCAATCATGCATATCGGTACACAGGTAAATTTTATCTATAAATAGCCGAATCTCCTGTAAACACACACAAAGGCCAGTCAAGGTCGTTAAACACTTCCATCATCATCAACACACACAAGATTCACATTCAATCCAGTCGCTCACTGTTACGCACATTTTATAAAGGAAAAACATAAGATAACTTGAACATGGTTATAATATTTAATGACGAGAGAATAAATTTAACAATATGACTGTTTCTTTTTTACTCATTGATACACATGTATAACAATTGACCTTAAGTTTTTGATGTGACCGTTGACCTTCAATTTACTGATATGGCAATTGGATTTTGATTCATTTACATGAATATGACCGTTGTCTTTGATATTCTGACATGACTATTGTCTTTTGGTTTATTGATGTGACCATTTCCGTTTGGATTATTGATAAGACCATGACCTTAATTCTGACATGACTACTGCCCTTTGATTTACTTGTTTATATTTTCTGTCTCGTTTACATTTAGAATTATACGAACCCCTTGGTTTTCCCTATAGTGAAAAAAGCATCAGAACATAGGTTTCCTAATTTATGGATCAACTTTCTGTATTCTTCCAAAGATATTCTAAAATGAAAATTGTGAATACAAATATGTAGCAATGGTAAATTACAATAAATGAGGAAAAAACAGCCAAAATTAATCACGTGATAAATGCTAAAAAATCAATACAATATTTACAGATGCGAAAGATACCAAAGGTAAGTGGACAGAAAGTCACAGAACAGAAAGTCACAGGACAAAAAGTCACAGGACAAAAAGTAACAGGATAAAAAGTCACAGGACAGAAAGTCACAGAACAGAAAGTCACAGGACAGAAAGTGGACAGAAAGTCACAGGACAGAAAGTCACAGGACAAAAAGTCACAGAACAGAAAGTCACAGGACAGAAAGTCACAGGACAAAAAGTCATAGGACAGGACAGAAAGTCACAGGACAAAAAGTCACAGGACAGAAAGTCACAGGACAAAAAGTTACAGGACAGAAAGACACAGGACAAAAAGTCACAGGACAAAAAGTCACAGGACAGAAAGTCACAAATTTGACAGGACAAAAAGTCAAAAACGATTTGTTTATAATTGTTTGAATATATAAGAGAAAGTTCGTAAAATAATTTCCTTATATTACATATATTCATTTAACGGTTCAGGAAATTGTTCCTTAGCCTTGATAAATGAGGGTATATCAAATCTTAATCATACAAAGGATATATTTATTGGCATCATGAAGCCATTTAAGTACCTAGAAACTTTGACAAACTGTTTTCTTAACAATTATTTGATCATTGGTGTTTTTTGTTTTTTTTTTTTTTTTTGTAATAGATTTTGTTTACAAAGTTACTTTAAATATAACAGTTCAAGAAAAATGCAAAAACGTTTTTAAAAATAATAGTTTTCTTATTCAAAGAAAAATAATCTCAAACTTGAATTGTGACTCTTTGTCCTGTGACTTTTTGTCCTTGACTTTTTGTCTGTAACTTTCTGTCCTACATTCGTTCAAACCGTCATTAGTCGAAAACGAACTGACAATGCCATGGCAAAACAGAAAACGAACTGACAATGCCATGGCAAAACAGAAAACGAACTGACAATGCCATGGCAAAACAGAAAACGAACTGACAATGTGTTGAAATAACTCAAATAAAACAGCAAAATAAAATTAAAAAAAAACAACATTAAAACAGAATAGACAACACATCAAAGAAAAACTTAGGCTATAATTCAAAGAGAGTCAAAGCTGCAAATCAAAATAGATAAGTAAAACAGAGTGACTGAGGCAACATCAAAATGATCAAAGGCGGTTATTATTTTAAGACTTGAGCAGTATACTATATAAATACGATAAGAGAACATGATGATTGTCATTAACTCAACTCATTAATGTCACAATATTGTTTATAAGATGGCAAACAAAGACATGGAAATGACATAAAGTTAAACAGCACAAATACAGAAATATGTAGATACACCTTCTGGCTTATCTCTAAGACTTGTTACAGAAATATGTAGATACACCTTCTGGCTTATCTCTAAGACTTGTTACAGAAATATGTAGATACACCTTCTGGCTTATCTCTAAGACTTGTTACAGAAATATGTAGATACACCTTCTGGCTTATCTCTAAGACTTGTTACAGAAATATGTAGATACACCTTCTGGCTTATCTCTAAGACTTGTTACAGAAATATGTAGATACACCTTCTGGCTTATCTCTAAGACTTGTTACAGAAATATGTAGATACACCTTCTGGCTTATCTCTAAGACTTGTTACAGAAATATGTAGATACACCTTCTGGCTTATCTCTAAGACTTGTTACAGAAATATGTAGATACACCTTCTGGCTTATCTCTAAGACTTGTTACAGAAATATGTAGATACACCTTCTGGCTTATCTCTAAGACTTGTATAGTATCTCTAAGATACACCTTCTGGCTTATCTCTAAGACTTGTTACAGAAATATGTAGATACACCTTCTGGCTTATCTCTAAGACTTGTTACAGAAATATGTAGATACACCTTCTGGCTTATCTCTAAGACTTGTTACAGAAATATGTAGATACACCTTCTGGCTTATCTCTAAGACTTGTATAGTAGATACACCTTCTGGCTTATCTCTAAGACTTGTTACAGTAGATACACCTATCTCTAAGACTAGATACACCTTCTGGCTTATCTCTAAGACTTGTTACAGAAATATGTAGATACACCTTCTGGCTTATCTCTAAGACTTGTTACAGAAATATGTAGATACACCTTCTGGCTTATCTCTAAGACTTGTATAGTAGATACACCTTCTGGCTTATCTCTAAGACTTGTTACAGAAATATGTAGATACACCTTCTGGCTTATCTCTAAGACTTGTTACAGAAATATGTAGATACACCTTCTGGCTTATCTCTAAGACTTGTTACAGAAATATGTAGATACACCTTCTGGCTTATCTCTAAGACTTGTATAGTAGATACACCTTCTGGCTTATCTCTAAGACTTGTTACAGAAATATGTAGATACACCTTCTGGCTTATCTCTAAGACTTGTTACAGAAATATGTAGATACACCTTCTGGCTTATCTCTAAGACTTGTTACAGAAATATGTAGATACACCTTCTGGCTTATCTCTAAGACTTGTATAGTAGATACACCTTCTGGCTTATCTCTAAGACTTGTTACAGAAATATGTAGATACACCTTCTGGCTTATCTCTAAGACTTGTTACAGAAATATGTAGATATACCTTCTGGCTTATCTCTAAGACTTGTATAGTAGATACACCTTCTGGCTTATCTCTAAGACTTGTTACAGAAATATGTAGATACACCTTCTGGCTTATCTCTAAGACTTGTTACAGAAATATGTAGATACACCTTCTGGCTTATCTCTAAGACTTGTTACAGAAATATGTAGATACACCTTCTGGCTTATCTCTAAGACTTGTTACAGAAATATGTAGATACACCTTCTGGCTTATCTCTAAGACTTGTTACAGAAATATGTAGATACACCTTCTGGCTTATCTCTAAGACTTGTTACAGAAATATGTAGATACACCTTCTGGCTTATCTCTAAGACTTGTTACAGAAATATGTAGATACACCTTCTGGCTTATCTCTAAGACTTGTATAGTAGATACACCTTCTGGCTTATCTCTAAGACTTGTATAGTAGATACACCTTCTGGCTTATCTCTAAGACTTGTATAGTAGATACACCTTCTGGCTTATCTCTAAGACTTGTTACAGAAATATGTAGATACACCTTCTGGCTTATCTCTAAGACTTGTTACAGAAATAAGTAGATACACCTTCTGGCTTATCTCTAAGACTTGTTACAGAAATATGTAGATACACCTTCTGGCTTATCTCTAAGACTTGTATAGTAGATACACCTTCTGGCTTATCTCTAAGACTTGTATAGTAGATACACCTTCTGGCTTATCTCTAAGACTTGTATAGTAGATACACCTTCTGGCTTATCTCTAAGACTTGTTACAGAAATATGTAGATACACCTTCTGGCTTATCTCTAAGACTTGTTACAGAAATATGTAGATACACCTTCTGGCTTATCTCTAAGACTTGTTACAGAAATATGTAGATACACCTTCTGGCTTATCTCTAAGACTTGTTACAGAAATATGTAGATACACCTTCTGGCTTATCTCTAAGACTTGTTACAGAAATATGTAGATACACCTTCTGGCTTATCTCTAAGACTTGTTACAGAAATATGTAGATACACCTTCTGGCTTATCTCTAAGACTTGTATAGTAGATACACCTTCTGGCTTATCTCTAAGACTTGTATAGTAGATACACCTTCTGGCTTATCTCTAAGACTTGTATAGTAGATACACCTTCTGGCTTATCTCTAAGACTTGTATAGTAGATACACCTTCTGGCTTATCTCTAAGACTTGTATAGTAGATACACCTTCTGGCTTATCTCTAAGACTTGTATAGTAGATACACCTTCTGGCTTATCTCTAAGACTTGTATAGTAGATACACCTTCTGGCTTATCTCTAAGACTTGTATAGTAGATACACCTTCTGGCTTATCTCTAAGACTTGTATAGTAGATACACCTTCTGGCTTATCTCTAAGACTTGTTACAGAAATATGTAGATACACCTTCTGGCTTATCTCTAAGACTTGTTACAGAAATATGTAGATACACCTTCTGGCTTATCTCTAAGACTTGTATAGTAGATACACCTTCTGGCTTATCTCTAAGACTTGTATAGTAGATACACCTTCTGGCTTATCTCTAAGACTTGTATAGTAGATACACCTTCTGGCTTATCTCTAAGACTTGTTACAGAAATATGTAGATACACCTTCTGGCTTATCTCTAAGACTTGTTACAGAAATATGTAGATACACCTTCTGGCTTATCTCTAAGACTTGTTACAGAAATATGTAGATACACCTTCTGGCTTATCTCTAAGACTTGTTACAGAAATATGTAGATACACCTTCTGGCTTATCTCTAAGACTTGTTATGCACAGTAAAATTCAGATCAATAACTTACACGTTCAAATAATTGATGTTCTAGTATCATAACAATCATTTGTTCAAAACATAAGAATAGCATTAATAACATGGTGACCACATTCCAAAAAATTATTCAAAACTCTTGGAACAGTTTTTATCATTTACAGCCAATCTCGTTAATTCTTTGAGAGAAAAAATCTGAAATTGAAGGACTAAAACTTAAACTGTACATATTGCGCAGTATTATTGCCAGTATACATTGTATATTTATAATAATGTTGTGTTCAACTTACGAATGAAGACCATGAGTTAACACAGACTGTATATCCTTTGTAAACCTGCATATTGTGGACTGTACAAGTCGTCGCCTTTCTCTACCATTCTCGTCTTCAAATCTGTAGGAGAGCAATAGTGACTAATAAATACCATCTAACAAAAGCGATTGTAAATTCCTTAAAGGTTATCTAATATTGCACTCATTTGTTTTCATCATAAGTATACACAGTCGATAGTAGAACGAACTAGAAAGTAAATTTTGTCTGATATTTGCAAAATTGCAGTTTTCCACTAAGACATCAAACGTCATAGTGTTATTCCTGTTAAACTTGTTCGTTATTTACGGATTATAATGCATCATAGAATAACAGATTGGTTAAAGACTCTTGTCTAAGCCTTAGACATCACCATATTATCATCAGCTCAGTATTCAGCAGCTTCGTTACTGGTATGATTAACAACAAATATTTCTGAAATTCTAACTTGATAATATAAATAAGATGTGGTATGAGTGCCTATGAGACAACTCTCCATCCAAGTCACAATGTATAAAAAATTAACAATGATAGGTCAAAGTACGGCCGTCAACACGAAGCCTTGGCTCACACCGAACAGAAAGCTATAAAGGGCCCCAAAATGACTAGTGTAAAACAATTCAAACAGGAAAACCAACGGTTTAATCTATATAAAAAACGAGAAACGAGAAACACCTATGAACCACACCAACAAACGACAACCACTGAACAACAGGATCATAACTTAGGACAGGTGCATAAAAATGATAAACTTAGAAAATATTAAGAAACTAAGGTTCTAGCTCTCTCAAGCAAAGTTGATCTTTTACTGTTACTTGATTTTACTTATCTTGTTAGGCCCCTTTTGGTCACATAGCTCCTACTTGCATATATTGGCTTTGTTTTATTTTTATTTTTATTTTTTGACATGAATATGATAAGGAAGTATTGTTCGTTGTGAAGGTAAATCCCGAAAACTAATCGCACGCGTCAACATTTATATATAATGTTTATGTTTCATGTTCACTTGCAACACAACATAGAAATTCTTTAAACATAAAAGCAGACCGTATGTGAACGTTTGAAAAGTTTAAAATATTACTTTATGACTTGCAATAATAAAAGAAGTTATATCAATGTAAATTTATACATACCATTCTACTGGTAAAGCTAATCCAAACTTTTTGAAAAATACTTTAAAAATATTATATTATTCGTGATAGACATCAAAAACATCTTATGTATTATATTACATACATCTATCTATATCTATGTATGAATCTATGCAAATTGTTCCTTATTCATGTTTGCGTATTATACAGTGTATTTATAATTTCTTTAAGAAAGATATTAATGGGATAACAAGATAGATACTATTATATAGCATGTGTCATTTAAATTTAAATAAACAAATTAAACCTGATAAACAGTTATTCACCATTCTTGAATTTTTACTGAGATAAATTAAATGTTCTAATATATAAATCTATATGTAATCGGTTTAGGTTGTTAAATATTTCTTTTGAATGTAAGTGTTGGTATGTTTGGCAATTAAACGTAAATGGACTTAGCTATTTCACAAATAGTTATAAAACTTCTTTACAATTGTTTGCTAATTGATAATAACTGGGACTATTATACTAACCATTAGTATAAAAGTCCTAGATAATAATAATAATAATAACTACAGGTTCTAGAAAGCATATGTCGATCACCTGGATCTATGTGTGTTTCCAACATTAAAGACTTTATTATAATTCATGAACAAGATCTCTTTTTGTTGATCTTATATAGCTAAATTGATATTTAAATAAATTTTACTGGTTTCAAATTCTTAGCAAAAATACCAAAAAATGGGTAAAATCTTCATTAACGTGCAATAACTTTTATAAGAAGTGGACTGACAATTTTGTCAATGCTGATATGTTTGCAGATTTTGTCGTGCTGTTTTTTTTTTTTTTTTTTTTTTTTTTTTTTTTTGCCTTTTAAAGTTATAAGTTTTCATGATAAAAAGTAAAAACACACAAAAAATGGTAAAGCATCGACATTTAGGGTATATAACACCTATAAGGAGTCAGTCGACTATTTTGGGTATAACAAATTATTTTTAGATCTTGTCTTGATTATTTTTGTTGTTTACAGTTTCTTTCTATCTATTGTAGTGTTCAACTATATTTTTATAGTTTGTTCTTATATTGTACTGTTACACCAATGTTCCAGGTAAGGGGGAGGGTTTGGCACCAGCAAATCAGTTTAACCCAGGGGCGGATCCAGCCATTTTCAAAAGGGGGGCCAACCCAGGATGAAAGGGGGGTTCCAACTATATGTCCCCATTCAAATGCATTGATCGTCCAAAAAAAGGGGGGTTCCAACCCCGATCCGCCTCTCCACATTCTACCCCCCAAATCAGATCCGTTCAGTGGTTGTCGCTGGTTCTCTGTCATATTTGTTTTTCGTAAATTCTTAGTTTTCTCAATTGTGCCTGTCCCAAATTAGGAGCCTTTAGTTCAGTGGTTGTCGCTGGTTCATGTCTGTCATATTATTATATATATCTGACGTAATTTCTAAACTAGATACCTAAATCATGATTGTGGAAAAGTCTGTTCCTATTGGCCCAGTAGGTTCAGAGGAGAAGATTTTTGTAAAAAAAAGTTAACGGACGATAATTGACAGACGACGGACGCCAAATGATGAGAAGAGCTCACCTGACCCGAAGCTAATAATAATTATAATGATAATGGAGTTTTAAGTAATCTTAAGGCCTTCATGTGAAAAGAATAATGTAAAATATTTTCTTTCCTTATTAATAAAGGCAATTGAATAATTATTGGTGACTTAAAAATTTAAGAAGAAATTGTAGGGGTGATCAGAAGGGACAGATAACAGCATGGTCAATAGAATAAGGTAAAAAAAATAAAGGACCAAACAAGTCCACACGAAACCAAATTGAACAAAGGGTAAATATAGGTACTCAGGAAGAGTAAGCGGTTCCTATTCTTCGAGTTGCACCCGTTGTGTAGTTCATGACAATAAATTACAAAGTGATAAGTCTTATTTTTTATTAGCGGCAAATGAGATAAGGCGGGAAGGTAAGTGGTGACGACCGACGATAAATGGAACATGCATGAATCTGTGGCTGAGATAATCAATAACACCATTTATTGTGACTTATTTACTTTATATCCGATAAGAGATCAATTATTTGACTTTTATATACATCAGAACAGACCAAGTGTGGATTCAAATTTTCCTGCTTTTGGGCGAGTATTATAAGTGTTTTACTCTTAATAAATAAATATGTAAGTGTCTGTATCTCTATTGAGAGTTTCTTGATATACAAGAACTTACTTTAGTCTTTTGAGAAGTACTTTTGTTCCCCTCAAAAGGCTGAGAATCCCAGATATAAAACCAGAGTATACTGTAGAAGCACCGTCTCTGTAACTAAAATAATATTTATTGAACATTAGTATATTGTTTGTTATGAATAATGTCTTCGTAGCTAATTCGTTATCGTAATAAGATGTCAGCATTAGTTACTTATACTTTCGTCTACTGATCGAGATTTAAAAAAGTGTACCGTGGAGGTAAAAAAAAGGTTACCCCTCCCACTAACATATTCATGTGCTTCCCCTTTCCCCGAGTCTTGAACCTCAGCGGTCATATGCCATATCTTTATGTATATTTCTATGAGGAGAATTTGATGACAGTTTTTTTGGAAGCTTATGTCCATTTCAAAATCGATTTCATACTGTTAACTGATTCGAACATTTGTGTTGTTAGGTTGCTATTACATTAACGTTTTCCCGACATCTCCTTTTATCCATAAATGCTTACGTTATATCTTTGTCCAGACAATTATATCGACAGTGTAGACCTAATCCGTAGTATAATCCATGGACAGGTCGCAACATTGGGATTATATTTAAATCAAACCTGTAACACATTGTAAATCTTATTATTACATTGAAAAATATAGTACTATTATATATGACATACAAACAGATTTTAAGGTTTGAGGATTTGGTGAACGATCATTGCTTCCATTCATACTACTTGTGTGAGACTTGTCTGTCATTATACGAAGACTGAATCATATCAAAATAAAATGAATCGTTAGAATGTTGCTTATATTATAATTTTCATGTGGATATTATTTTCTACTTTACTTTTGTTATTTAGAAAAATGAGTGAGGTCCAACTGTCTCTTAAGTATTTTTAATAAACAATTGCTCATTCATTCTGTATTTTTCAAAAGTGATCAGATTGTTTGGATAATCACATGGAATTCTGTTACCAAACATTTGGAAAAGGCTTTATTATACTGTAAACGTTAGATGTTATAAGTTCAGTAGATTATTAAGATCATTTGTAAGAAAATCATATAATGATTATTACATTGTACCTTTGTAAGAATAAGGCCATAACCTCTCCATACAAGGAAGTCATATCGGTCGCCAGTTCCATCATCTCAGGAAGAATTATATTCTTGTATCTGAAAACAAAGGTAATTCAATGCAAAACACATAGATTATAACAACACCAGGGGTACGTACGATTTGTTGTTTAAATGATGAATGAATGTATTACCATTTCTATTCACCATCATTTCCAGATAAAGTTGGTTATTTCCCCTTTATTTTAAAATATATACCGACAAAGATGGCCTAAACCTCTTGCACTAGATATTAAAAGCCTTGAGCATGCATGCAGAAAACAAAAATAAGTATTCTTTCAAGGTTACCATCCATCATCAACTTACTCAATTTTATCTGTATCTTTTACTTTTAACCATATTTCCAGTATGCCATGAAACAGTAACTGTAAGCTGTTTATTTCTCTGGCATGAAATTCTACATCTTCATCGGAATATCTGTAAAATCAAAATAGAAATAAATTTGATATATTTTTAAATCTAACTACAGAAAATAAGTTTTCCATGCAGTAATTTGGTTAACCAGTATGAATATATATAATTTATACATTTGTTTGGACTGTACGGAAAACAATACAAAATAGTCATGTATCTTAATACGAATATCAAATATAATATTAAGCAACCAGTCATAATGTTTTAGACGATAGTTCACCACTTATCACAGTTGGCAGTGAGTCTGGGTAATATTAGGGCTTTTATCAGCAGTACATACATCCTAATATAATTATGGGATTGTTCAGACGTATCTATGAGACAAATTTAATGTTAAATTCATTTGGCTTTTTATATGGTAATATGTACATGTATGTAAAATCTCATAAACTGTAAGCCATTTACAATATGTGATTACATTTTATGACAATTGTAGTTCACTTGATTACGAGAGTTATATAAAGATCATGGCTTTTCGAAAATCTGTTTACACGAAACAACAAATAACGGGATGATGCAAGATAATAATTCATCATCACCTGAGTAGATTTAATACAATATAAATATCATTTTTCTAACAAGACAGAAAAAAGACGTCGAACGCTGTAGTTGGTGCGTTCCTGGTGAAGGGAAATCCAGAACAGCGCTTCGAACGCAGCAACACTTTAAAATGTTATTTTCGTCTTTTAAAATTCGCACGATCTTCAACACATACAAGTATCATTATCTTATGGTATGCTCTAAGTGCCACATACAAGTATCCTTATAATATGTTATGCTTAAAAGATTCACGGACAAGTTTATTCATAAAATTTTATGTTCTAACACGCCACAAACAATTCCCTTTATAATGTGTTACTAGTATGCGCTTTAGCGCCACAGACAACTATCTTTATAATTTGTTATGCCGTAAAACGCCACAGACAAATGTCTTTAAAATATGTTATGCTCTAAAGCGCAAGGGACACTTATTACCAAGGTGGCATTCATAGCTCATAAGTCGAAGAGAAACTAACGCCTTGGCAAAAAAAAACCGAAAGACGACGAAAATACAAACAAATTAAAAAAATACTTCATAGAAAACTAAGGACTGAGCAACAGGAACCACATCAAAAAATACTTCATAGAAAACTAAGAACTGAGCAACAGAACCACATGAAAACTAAGGACTGAGCAACAGGAACCACATAAAAAATACTTCATAGAAAACTAAGGACTGAGCAACAGGAACCACATAAAAAATAATAGAAAACTAAAGACTGAGCAACAGGAACCACATAAAAAATACTTCATAGAAAACTAAGGACTGAGCAACAGGAACCACATCAAAAAATACTTCATAGAAAACTAAGGACTGAGCAACAGGAACCACATCAAAAAATACTTCATAGAAAACTAAGGACTGAGCAACAGGAACCACATAAAAAAAACATTCGGGGTGATCTCAGATTATCCGGGAGTTTACATGCTAAAAATAACTTATACAAGTAAACAATAAAAACCACATTGTACATACATTTCTTTTTCTCTGACGTTGACACGGACTCGTCCTAGTAGTTCCACTGTGTCAGTTATAAGAGACTTCAGCTTCAAAATGTTTTCTCTTCCATGGCTGTTTTAAATAAAGGAAATAATATTTAAAAACCGTCATTATAGATTCATTTTGGTTTTTTTTTTTTCTTTTGCCCTAATTTCCACAACCCTTTCTACTGTTTTTTGTTTCATTGAGATTGACAGCACTTACAAAAATCTTCAAGATGATTTAATGCTATTTAATCCGGTCATAATCTCTATCTGACTGTATGATAAGAACAAATTTGAATTAAAGTAGCATATTTATTTGTCATTGTAAACTTTTGAAAATTTAGAACTAACTTACAAAACCATAAAACTGCTATAGCTTTTATTTCAAGACATCTTTGCTACAGTAGCAGATCAATGTTCAAGACGAAATATAAATATAATTCCTAATACAAGCTTTTACCTTTCTTTTCTAATTAGATTTGTCCTGATCTTCCATAATCTATCAACTTCTAACTTGACTTTATTGTCGGCAATGTCCGGTTTCCTTAGACCAATTCCATGTATTACACTACAAACCAAATAAATCAAGAGTATTTTTTTTTCCTTTTCTTTTCATATTCTTTCATTTCTTTTTATTAGAAAAGTACAGTTATAACCTATTATCCTATCATGATCACACATAAAAAACTAAATCTTTTTAAAAATATGAAACGAATGATTACCGACTAAATTAAATGACGTAAACACAAAGCATTCTTATGAATAGAAAATGTGAACACAAAGTATTCTGTTAACAGAAAAATTGAACACAAAGTGAACACAAAGTATTCCTGCTAACAGAAAATGTGAACACAGAGCATCAAAGCATTCCTATACACAGAAAATATAAACACAAAGTATACTATTAACAGAAAATGTGAGCACAAAGTATTCCTTATAACAGAAAATGAAAGCACAGAATATTCCTGTTAATAGAAAATGCGAACACAAAGCATTCATATTAACAGAAAATGTGAACACAAAGTATTCCTATGAACAGAAAATGTGACCATATTTAGTATTCCTGTTAACAAAAATGTAGAATCAAACAAAATTTTAACTAAAGTAGTATATGTAACCAAAATATGTGAAGTCGAATAATTGTTAAAACACAAATAGTAGGAAATAAAAGTATCACTACTTATTTTAACTATTTCATCAATGTATAACCAACATCAGTTTACCTACAAAATGTATTAACACATACTTACAATATACGAGAAATTGAAGAATAACAAACATTAGATAAAACAAAAACAAAGATCACCGTGAGTTTGAATAATCATCAACCTTAGTAAAGTTCTACTACTGAAGTTAAATATAGTAATGTTATCACCATTAACACTAAATATGGAAAACTAATCACTGCAATGCCTGTATTTTACGGCTTAAGTAAGTTCCCTCATCTGTCTGCTGAACGCTGCAATGCTATGTTTTATGCCTTCAGTAAGTTCCCTTGACTGACTGCTGAGTGCTGCAATGCTATGTTTTATACCTTCAGTAACTTCTCTTGACTGATTGCTGAGCGCTGCAATGCTATATTTTATGCCTTCAGTAATTTACCTTGAATGACTGCTGAGCGCTGCAATGCTATATTGTATGCCTTCAGTAAGATTATCTTGACTGACTGCTGAGTGCTGCAATGCTCAATTTTATGCCTTCAGTAATTTCCCTTGACTGACTGCTGAAAACTGCAATGCTATATTCTATGCCTTCAGTAATTTCGCTTGACTGACTGTTGAGCGCTGCAATGCCTTTAATTAACGCATTGAGTAAGTTCCTTTACCTTTCTGCTGAGCGCCTGCAATGCCTGTAATTTACGCCTAATGTAAGTTCCCATACCTGTCTGCCGAGCGATGTAATGCCTGTATTCTACGCCTAATGTAAGTTCCCTTTACTGTCTGCTGGACGCCTGTAATGCCTGTAATTAACGCCTAATGTAATTTCCCATATCTGTCTGCTGAGCGCCTGTAATGCCTGTATTTTACGCCTAACGCAATTTCCCATACCTGTCTGTTGATCGATATAACGTATGTAATTTACACCTTGAATATGTTCCCATAACCTGTCTGCTGAGCTCCTGTGATGCCTGTATATCACATCTAATGTAAGTTCCCATACCTGTCTGCTGAGCGCCTGTAATACCTGTATTTTACGCCTAAATGTAAGTTCCCATACCTGTCTGCTGAGCGCCTATAATGCCTGTATTTTACGCCTTATGTAAGTTCCCATACCTGTCTGCTGAGCGCCTGTAATGCCTATTGTTTACGCCTAACTCAAGTTCACATACCTGTCTGTTGAGCGATGTAACGTCTGTGTATTACGCCTTATGTAAGTTCCCATACCTGTCTGCTGGGCGATGCAATGCATATATTTAACGCCTACTGTAAGTTCCCATACCTATCTACTGAGAGCCTGTAATGCCTGTATTTTACGCCTTATGTAAGTTCCCATATGTGTCTGTTGGGTGATGTAATGCTCATATTTTACGTCTTGATTAAGTTTTCTTACTGGTCTACATAGCACGGCAATACCTTTGCGCCTCGTGTAATTCTCTTACCGGTCTACTGAGCATAACAATGCATGTCTTTTACGCCATGAATGACTAGTAGTTATCTTGTCTGTCTACTAAGCAATATATGACTTTTACGTCTCGAGTAAGTTCCCTTACCTGTATACGGAGTGCAGCAGCAATGCACGTGCTTTATGCCCATAGTAAGTTTCCTTGTCCGTCTGCTGAGCGTTTGAATACCTTTATTTTACGCCTTGCGAAAGTTCCCTACCTATCTCCTGTTTGTGATATTTCAAAATCCTCCTCCATAATTACGATTTGTACATATATAAAATAATTGTCCAATGTTTTATTCCAAATGATTCATCTCAGTTTTCTTGTTTTTTAAGTTTAGTTCACATAAAGTTGATCTAGGTTTTTAAATGCAATCGCAACTTGCTGCCAAAAAGGCCAAAAGATTTTATAATACTTGCAGCAAAATATCTTTATTTCTTTTGTTAATTATTTAATCTGGTTTTATAAATCACTCCTGTTTATTTTGTGAAAAGAACAAACTATGTGTGTATATATATTAATCCCATGCGTCATTTGCAGGTTAAATATCATATTGTTATTCGTGTCAGAGTAAGAAGATATAAGAAGATGTGGTATGAGTGCCAATGAGACAACTCTCCATCCAAGCCAAAATTTATAAATGTAAACCATTATAGGTCAAAGTACGGTCTTCAATGCTTTCAACATAATAAATATATTTGAATTTTATCATAGGAAATTTGCACAATATGATAAATTTGCATGTAAAATAATTGACTGGTTTGATTGTTTGGTACATGTACAATTAATTCCACCAAATATTCTATTTGTTAGAAAACTTATTGGAATTGTTATAAGAAGCCTTTGTATAGTAGACTTCACTTTCATCTGTATTAAAACTAAATTCTAGAATTCAATGACGCTTTATTCACATTCAGATATGATCCATTTTACACGTTTTGAATCAATCTAATTAAGTAGTTTAATTGCTCCCGTTCTGATACGTTGCGCATCACGGTGCATCCTTGATGCGCAACATATCAGAAAGGAAGCAGTTCAAGGACTCAATTTTAATTAGATTAGATCAGAATCAAAATGTTCATGAAAACATAGATAAGACAGTCACATACAGAATGTGGCGGGATTAAATATGTTTGCGGGCGCCCACCCTTCCAACCTAACATGGAACAGTAGTGTAACAGCACAACACATGAACAAACTATAAAAATCAGTTGAAAAGGGCTTAATTCATCAGATCGATACATATCAGAAAAACAAGTTACAAAAACACAGACCAGACGTGGCGGGGTATTTATAAATCCCCACAACAAAAAAGACACTAAGTACAGATCTTAGAGTACTAGCAGTTACTGAAGTTAGTTAGTTCAAAGCACGTAACAACTAATAAAGTTAGCATGTATCCAAGACTAATATAGCTCTCCAACTGTGTCGGTGGCTTTCAAATATTTGGCTTTGAGCTTTCCTGATAAAGTTAAAGCCAGAAATGCGCGTCGAATACACAACAATCATTAAAGTGTTATTTTGATTTCTTACTTACCTTTGTCGAGCTGACCTAAGAAGGTTAGCTATGTTTGATCCCATACTTTGAAGTGATGGAAGTCTCGACTGACGACGGTTATCGTCTTGCTTGTCTTTCAAACTTGTTATGTCGAAAGACTGTCGCTTTATTTCTAGTGGTTGTCGTCGGATTTCTTCTTTTCTGTGTTTTTCTCTCTGAAGAGCAATAGTGTGTCGCCTAGGACTAAATCCTACCTTCTGAACCCTTCTGTTACTTGGATGCCGTTTAATGTTATCCTTTCGAGAACTTCCATCTTTATTGTTTTCTTTCTCATTGCGTTTTCCACTCAAGTCAATAGGCGGTACTTGGTCGTTAGTGCATAACTCTTTTGATTCAGTTGTTTGCTCTGAAATTTCTGATTGTGTATAATTTGTTATAGAAAAGTTATCTGTTATATTACTCTGCGCTACTTTTTCAATAATCTCCATATTATCATCATCGTGTTTGTCCATGTTCTCTTGACTACTTTTCCCACCTAACGCTATTGTTTCATGTTTGTCCATGTTCTCTTGACTACTTTTCCCACCTGACGCTATTGTTTCATGTTGGTCCATGTTCTCTGGACTACTTTTCCCACCTGACGCTATTGTTTCATCTGCTATTGTTTGTTGATTTTCCTTGAAATTTTTTGATGTGGCATTTTGGTCTTGCTTTATGATGTTGTCGCTAAATAACTGCAGACCTGTTGTTTTGTTTAATGTAATGTTTTCAGTTTTCGTATGGTTAGATTGTTCTGGGATATAAGTGTCCTCCTCGCCATCATCACTGTTTTCCCAGGTTCGTTCTGTGGGTAATGTGAAAGATATAGTGCTCCTTCCAGTCTCACTCATCTTCAGGTTTTACAAGAGCGGTAATTATAATGCCATAATGCTTGTGAGATTATAAGTTATGAGTAAGCTATAGGAATCTAATGATTTAGACTTCTGTTTCTGGAAGAAAATTAAAAGAGTGTAACTTTTGTTTTTACTTTTTACATTATAGAAATATAAATTTTCTTGATTCGAATTGATTAATTGATTATTGGTTGCTTTACGTCAATGGCAAATATTTCATGCATGTTCAGGACGAATCTTGATTTCGATATTGTAGTTCAACGAAGGAAACTTTATACTAAAATTTACGACAAAGAGGATATTTTTCGTTCCCTGTTGTTAATATTCCTTTCTAGACAATGATTTTCCTATGGAACCTTTTAACGGAGTGTAGTTTTCCTTTCTAGTACACTTTACCTGTGTTTGTAGTGATGTTTTAGATTTAGTGAACGTAAAAGATCTACTCGTGTAAAATATTAGTCAGGAAATTTGTAATCACGCAGTGGATGGTTGAGTGTAACTCTCCGCATTCTTAATGTGATCCTGTAATCCGGTGGTTTCAGTTTGTATCCGTCTCATTGTGTTGGTTTGTTTTTTGTTTAGGTATTTTTAGTATAAAAATGATAAATTCAGTTGGCTTTTTTTCTCATTTAAATACAGTATTTTTTTCATCCCGGTTTCCTTTATAGCTTACTATAACTAATGTATAGGTTTTGGTTCATTGTTAAAGGTGCATTAAACGATATCGACGTATAAAAAGTGAAAGAATGTAAAGTATGCTTTTTGTTTCAAACATTTACAGGAACCGAATATTGAATAATAATTATTTATAAACAGTCAGTTTGGTTCAATTTTGTACAATAAGCCCCACAACTTCACTGATACATTATTCGCAATAATACGCCTCTTAGATCTATATGCATTCGACGTATTATTTTACCTCAGTTGGAGATGATTAAACGTTTGTACGCAGCTTGACTGTCATGTGGAAAGGTGAAACAAGGAATTAAATAGGATGAACGATAACACGCACTGGTTCGAACCACGAAAAATCTTTTTGAAGAAGGTTACAAGTAATACGGTGATGTACATTATTTCTTTTAAACTATGATATGAAAACAAATTGATAAATCTTAATTATATATTACTGAACGTGCTATTGATATGTATCGGTTTATATCATCTATTTATATATTTATTCATGATCACATGCTTAGGTAAAACAATTCAGAGACAAGTGCCTGTGGTTTCGGCAGACATACCGCATCTGATTTTTATATTAGCTAAATATAAGCATCTATTTTTTTTTCTTTCTGTTATCCCGATATTATAGATTTACGTTTTTATCTTAACTTTTTGTTGTATATTTTCTTCACTTATTCGACGGATGAAATTGTATGACTGAGTTCTCAATTTAACTAGTTTATCGCCGCCACAAACGAGTGTGCTTAGGAGGGGTTTGTTTCTCATCCTATTTTGTTTTTTTTTTTCATTAATTTTGTCTTTTTAAAAATGGAAGATCTTTAATTAATTGATTCCATTTAGTAGACTAGGGATGATTTTGAGCTTGACATACAGTATAGACACTTGCCTGTGTATTGTTTTTATCTCCAATAGTATTTTGTAGTGTGATGAAGGGTTGCCGTCTTACACTAAACCTCTTTTAATACACCTATTACAATACACTTCAACTTGTGTATACATTTCAAAGTCTCTTGTTCTTATATTTACATGCAGAAAAATGAAAATATCTAAATTTTCTTTTTAATTTAATGCCCTAATGTTTTAATCAATATGAACGAGTGACACTAATTGTCGACAATAACGTAATCTGTTATATTGTATAACATTTTATAAGTAAATTTGATGAAGGATATTTGGTGATCTTTGGTTGCTTACATCCACGTGATTTTGACTCTGGTCGATGGTTGTCTCAATCATTGACAATTATACCTAATTCCCTAAATGTCATAGTGAAGTTACAATGACTAACATGGTTATGACCAACCTTGCTTCCCAAATTTGCACTGTCTGATGTAGCAATTAGGCAAACTATATTTTACCACTTAATTTTGAATATTGCGTTTCTGGACAAGCAAACAAAAAATAATGATTATCACAATAAGATTTGTTTTTGGAAATATGTTCAATTGAACAAATTTTTTGCTAGTACTTTTTAACTTTTATTTCGGAAAAGAGAATTAAATTACACAACAAACTGTTAGAAAATTACCGAGAGAAACCCAAGTAAATATGATAATGGTTATATGTTTAACTTGCAACATCTAGTGTTATGCTTTTGTTTTTGCCAAAAACGATGTAAAAAAAGTTCACTTACCTTTCCTCATCTATGCACTCCACTCTAATTTTATTGTCTTATTCCAATACACATTACTTATTGAAATATACAAGTGTATTAAAGTTAATCTTAAGATTAAAGAGTTTTTTGATTTATTTTAAACAATCAGATTAGAATTCTTTTTCATTATGACACATTTAATATAGCAACTGCTTTAATCTTGTTTGTTTGTAAATTGATTTTTGAAGCAATAGGTAAATATAAAGCGTTATTCTTAATATTACAACATTTAACTTGTTCAGCAAAACACTGTGAAAAACTTGCTTTACATACCTAGTGAACAACTGGTCAATATATACATAAATAGTTTGGGTTCAAGAAAGTGTTAATAGATTTGCAGAAAAAACTATACGTGTGCTAGACTAAGAAAGGGAAACATAATTATTTTGCTATCAGTTATACAAAATAAATGCATGATAGTTAATTTTACAGTACATGTATTAATGTTATTCGTAATTGATTTCCAACTATATATGTTGTTAAACAGTCTTCGAACTCTTTTATCTTTAGCTTCGTCCTTTGATTATAATAATGTTGTTGGAAGACGGCAGTGCTGGTATCTAATCCTCAAAACTCTATAGAAATATATCATTCTCTGTTGTTTCCGTCTATCACACAAAAGGAAAAAAGGTTCAGATCTTCCATCGCCTTTGTGATGCAAATCTTTAGACCCTCGATGTACATTTGAATGTTTTGTTTTTGTATGGTTCCCATATATTGCTTTATTTCCATCAAATGGGCTCACAAGGAGCATAATATAATATCATTATAATATTATTTTTACAAATATCATGGCTCGTACTCTATTATAGATCTTAACAATGAGATATATGCGTTTTATCTGCATTCTTTTAGCAGGTTGCATCCGAGGAATCCTAGTGTTGAGCTGGCTTTTTACTGATGTTTGCCAGTATTATGTGTGTTTGAAAACGAATCCTAAGGTTGAACTGGCTTTTTACTGATGTTTGCCATGTGGTGTGTGTGTTTAATGAGGAATCATAGGGTTGAACTGGCTTTTTACTGATGTTTGCCATGTGGTGTGTGTGTTTGATGAGGAATCATAGGGTTGAACTGGCTTTTTACTGATGATTGCCATATGATTTGTGTGTTTGATGAAGAATAATAGGGGTGAACTTCTTTTTACTGGTGTTTGCCATGTGAAGTGTGTGTCTAATTGTATATTATCAGATATTTGACCCGAGCTATGGGTCTGTGATTACCCCTGTGTCAAGTATGTATCTGCTGAGTTAAGTTTTTGTCAGTGTGTTTACAATACAATGCAATACGCTTGATTTAGAGTCGTGCATAGTACAACATGTCTTTTTTTGTCTATGTGTTTGAAGCATTAGTTAATAGAAATATGCTCAAATAGCCTGTGATGCACAATATGACGTAACGAATATCCCGAATGATACATTTAGGGGCGAACGATGTGTGCGGTGTTAAGTCACAATAGTTTTTTTACTACTCGATCGTCAAAACATTGATCAAAGGAGTAACTCAATCTATAAAACGCTACTGAATGCACTTCATGACGAAATGGACAATATTCTTGAGTACAACGATCTCGCACAAAGTACACACAAGAGTAAACACTGCAGCACAAAGTCGTACTGGAACAACTTAGTACGAAATCCGATTCTTGAGGTAAATATTACTGAAAAGTACTATTTGAGTTATCATGGTGATCGCCGACCAAAAACAGAACGCAGGGAGATATCCAAAGTAAAGAGCAGACAATTTGACAATCGTCTGCGACAAGAAGAACGGAAATATACAGCTCAAACACTGAATCGAATGAACTCAACGAATCGGGATAATCCGATAGAATTTTGGCGTGAAATCAGTAAAATAGGTCCAGGTAAAACATCGACAAACATTGATAGTGTCAGCATGGACGATGGGTCAGTGTCTCATTAACCTTCCGATATCTTACAACGATGAAAAGAAGAATATTTCAAACTATTTTCTAGTAACGATACAAAGTAGAATGACAAAAATACCGAACTCCAAGAAAAATTCAAAACGGAAAGTCACTTATCAAATGGCAAAATCTAAAGCTCAAACACTTCAAACGAATGGAAAACAACTGTCATATTCCTGACATGGTACAGGCATTTCCTTAAAATTTATTCTGAATTTGGTGAGCGACTACTAAACCTTAATTCACAACTAGACTAGAGCATGAAAATAAAAATCTCACTTTAAATGATCAGATATATATTGATGAAACGAAACGTGCGCTGATGAGCTTGAAAATTGACAAAGCAGAAGGAAATGCAGGAATAGACAATTTACCTAATGAAATATTAATGAGTGATATACTGACGAAAACCTTTGCGAACTGTTTAATATATGTCTTAGCTATGGAATTGATCAAGATCCTTGGTGTTGAAGCAGTTTATATGTCCTCTGCTGAAAAAAGGTAAAGATTTCCGCAAACCAATGGATAACCGAAGCATAAGTCTGATGTCACTTGAACTGCCGCTAAAACATTTAGTCAGATTCTGAATGAAAGGATCATCAATCATCTGGAAAACAATAACTTTCTAAGCGAGGAACAAAACCGATTTAGGCTGCTTAGATCATGTCTGAACCATATCTTTTCATTGTGTACAATATTGCGAGACAGAAAACTGCAGAACATGGACAGTTATTTGTGCTTCGTTGACATCAGCAAGGCATTCAATTCATTGGATCATACAATACCCTGGAATAAACTTTTAGCCATGGATGTATGTGGAAATATGTACAAAGTAATAAGGTGTCTTTACTCAAAGCTACAACGTGCAGTACGACTATCGCCTACAATGTTTACTGAATGTTTGTCAGTCAGTGATTCATTTATCCGTCAAGGCGACAACCTCGTGCCGACTCTTTGTTCATTGTAAATTGATGATTTGGTGCCACTTATCAACGGAATTTCTTGTGATGCATTAGTCGGTGACGATATTATAAGCTGTTTGTTATACCCTGACGATCTAGTTCTTATTTCGGACACTATTGATGAATTACAAAATCCGCTCGATGTTCTGAACGATTGGACAAGGACACAACTGATGAACGTTAATACGAAAAAAAAAGACAAACATTATGCATATTCGTAAGACTACTAAAGATAGATCCCAATTTACATTTCGACTAGGGGACAACACAGTTGAATTTGTAACGAAATATGGCTACTTGGAACTCTCATCATCCGAACATATGGATTATAATGTCTCCATTAGTTAACTAGTAAGTGCAGCTAGTATACCATTGGGATCATTGACAACTTAATTCTTTAACATGGGAAATATGGACTACGACAAATGCACGAAAATTTAAGAAAACACTATTATTCCTGTACTTGATTATGTATCCAGAGTAAAGGGAGCCAAGCAATACGACACTATCGATCCCTTACATTATAGAGCTATCCAAACTTTTCTTGGCGTCGGCAAAACACAACCAACTCCAACAATATTAGCAGACATAGGATGGCATCCAGTTTTATTCACTATCAGTTTAATGTAATCCGCTCATGATGTCGTCTTATGCACATTCCTGACCACAGAATTTGTCGAAAAGTGTTTGTTTGAGATCGTGAAATTTCAAGACGTGGTTTAACAGACATCTGGACAAATGCGACCTTTCACATCTTACTGACAATAACTTCGACATCTCGGCTAGATTCTTCTTAGACTCTGCGAAAAGTAAAATTGTGGTGGCAGACTTTAAAGACAAATGGTATAATGAAATAAACAATATGCCAAAATTGAGCACTTACACTTCTAAAAAAACTGAATTTTGTGTCGAGTCGTATGTATAAAAGCATTTACATTATAGAGCTTTCCAAACTTTTCTTGGCGTCGGCAAAACACAATCAATTAACGAGGACCCAAAGATCTGCAATCGCTTGAATTCGCTATGGTATATTCCCAATAGAAGTCGAACGAGGACGTTATAGAAACATTCCAATTGAACATCGAGTCTGTAAATTGTGCAACTTTAGGTCAATTGAAGATGAAAAACACTTCATTTTATTCTGTGATCGTAACTATAATTTGAGAGACTGCAATTTCTCCAGATCCTCCTTTACAGATAAATGAACTTCCTCCAAATGCTGCCTTTACTGAACAGTCATCTAACGACAACAAATGCATATCGATCTTTATCTTAGACTGTGGTCTTTATCTTAGACTGTGATCTTTATCTTAGACTGTGGTCTTTATCTTAGACTGTGGTCTTTGTCTTAGACTGTGATCTTTTCTTAGACTGTGATCTTTATCTTAGACTGTGGTCTTCATCTTAGACTGTGGTCTTTATCTTAGACTGTGATCTTCATCTTAGACTGTGATCTTTATCTTAGACTGTGGTCTTTATCTTAGACTGTGGTCTTTATCTTAGACTGTGGTTATCTAAGACTGTGGTCTTTATCTTAGACTGTGGTCTTTATCTTAGACTGTGATCTTTATCTTAGACTGTGGTCTTTATCTTAGACTGTGATCTTTATCTTAGACTGTGGTCTTTATCTTAGACTGTGGTCTTTGTCTTAGACTGTGGTCTTCATCTTAGACTGTGGTCTTCATCTTAGACTGTGATCTTCATCTTAGACTGTGGTCTTTATCTTAGACTGTGGTCTTTATCTTAGACGGTGGTCTTTATCTTAGACGGTGGTCTTTATCTTAGACGGTGGTCTTTATCTTAGACGGTGGTCTTTATCTTAGACTGTGGTCTTTATCTTAGACTGTGGTCGAAGATCTCTAATTATTATTTTACTTAACTCTCGCGTTATCTTATAACTTAGCTATTCGTCCAAAGCTTTTTGTTATTTTTTTTTTCAAATATATTACGTTTTAATTTGTCAAAATTTCTAAGTAATTTTGCATTTCCTTTTTGTCTTATGATAATCTGTGTGTTGTAATTGTTATTACTCTGTTTTGGCCTGATGTCAATTTGCATCTTTTGTAAATTCTGATTTGAATTGTTGAAGGAGTATTTCTGTCTTATCTTTAAAACTCTTTCATCTTGCAATAGTATTAAAACTTAAAACTTGTCTACACTTTATACACAAGTATTCTCTATTCCAAACTAAAAGACAAATTGAAAGAGTTGGTCCTTCTTTGTTTCATAAAAAAGAATGGCCAACGTAGATACAAGTATCTTGTCTTAGAGGGGGATAAATCGTACTTGTTAAAAATCACTCTGATTCAAACAAAAGATTCTCTAAAACTGACATTATCAAGATGCTTCATTTCTTGATTGACAACATATTTGTTACGTTTGGAGGACGTGTTTTTCTACAAAAATCAGCATTCCGATGACACCAACTGTGCTAATAATGTTCTCTCACTAAATAATTCAAAATTTGATGACTATGTTGAACGCATTTATCCCATCGAAGTGGAGATAAAGGATACAACAGATATAGTTAAGTCTGCCTATATCTTGATTTACATCTAGAAATTGACAATGAGGGTCGGTTAAAAACAAATCTTTACGACAAAAGAGATTATTTCAGCTTCCCAATTGTGAACTTTCCATTTTTATGTAGCAACATTCCAGCAGCGCATGCATACGAGGTATGTATCTCCCAGTTGATACAATATTCTAGGGATTTTATTTCCTATGATGATTTCCTTGATAGCGGGTTGCTGCTCACAAGGAAGCTCTTAAACCAAGAGTTCCAAGTGGTAGTGTTGACATCATTCCTTCGTAAATTTTACGGACGCCATCACGGGTTGGTTTACCGTTATGGAATATCTGTTTCACAGATTACGACGGATATGTTCCAATTGTTACAACTACAACCCAATCCCCTTTTTACCGAATGTGATCAACCGAATTAGACTTATCACCGGGTTTGTACTTACAAGAGCAACATGATAGGTGCCACATGTGGAGCATGATCTCTTTAACCTTCCGGAGCACCTCAGATCATCCCTAGTTTTGTTTTAAAGGGGTTCGTGTTGCTCTTACTTTAGTTATTAGTGTTGTTCTCTGTGCTTTTTAATTTTTCAATGTTTGTGTTGTTTATACCGGTAACAGTCTCGTCTATCCTTCGTCATGAAAATATTGTTTCAATTTAAAAATTCACATTCGGTCAAGTTTCAGGATTTGAAAATTTGAAATGACCGATGTTCTAGAATTTAGTGATGTCTTATGGTTAGGTAAGAGTCAATTACCAATCCGCTATTGCGTGATGTCTAATGGTTTTATATAACTTATCAACGTATTTCATAGGAGTAACACGACGGGTGCCACATGTGTAGCATGATCTGCTTACCCTTCCAGAGCACCTGAGATCAATCCCAGTTTTTGGTTGGGTTCGTGTTGCTCAGTATTAGTTTTGCATGCAGTGTTTTGTGTACTTTTATTTGTCTGTTTGTCTTTTTTTTTCAGTTTAGCCTTGGCGTTTTTTGTTTTCGACTTATGAGTTTGAATGTCCCTTTGGTATCTTTCGCCTCTCTTTTACTGTCGGTTATCAATCTGGTTCCTTTTTTAGGGTGATACTCCTTTATTGCCATGTTTCTTGGATTTGATTCATTCCCATTAGGGTTTTAAATTGTTTTGTTTAAATCCGTCGGTTATTGTTGAATTTGGTATTTCCTCTAGTTTTAACTGGTACTAATGTTTAAAGTCTACGCTTTCGTTATATGTTGACTACTAGAGATCTAAGACTTTAGCGATAAGAAAATACAAGCGAGAGTGTTGCGTGCGATATAAAAAAAACGTGCAACGCAAGAAGTAACTGGAAGGGAACAGACAAGTCAGGTCCGGCGATTAATATACTGCTTCGATGATAATTTCACCACCGAACACCACAGAACACAGATGAACACTAAAAGTACCATTAAACTCTGAGGAAAACTGCAGTTTAACACAATAAAACGATAAAATAACAAAATTCCTTAAAATTCAAACATCGTATTATTATTTTTTAAATGTCATGTCAGGATAGATATACTGTTCCCAGGTTATGTGCACCATCCATTTGATGTTATTAAAGTCGAGACGTTTTCGGATTCAATATGATTTTTTCCATGGTTCACATTGCATACATTTCTTTGTATATTATCCTACTGTCTTTACTTTTCAATTATTAATAATTCAAATAAGTCCAAACATTTCATTTAAAAAACTATGTTGTAAATAACTTTGTTAAATTTTGTTTGTTGTTATAAAATCAATAATGTAAATTCAGAAATTATTGTGATGTTTTTAATAATGCGAATAATTAAACTGGGTGAGTATCAAGAAAATCTCGCATCCGGAGGCGGGCTTCAGCTGGCCCCTATACAAAAATGTGTACTAGTTCAATGAAAATGGACGCCACACTAAACTCCGAAACATACAAATGAACTAAAATTAAAAAAACATACAAGACTAACAAAGACCAGAGGCTCCTGACCCGGGAAAGGCGCAAAAACGCGGCGGGGCCAAAAATGTATTTATTTGAATCGGAAGCTTTTCAAGAAATTGCAATAATTAATCTCGCATTCATGAAACCGAACTTGATGCAAAGTATATTGCTCTCTTGAAATACAAGCGTCAATACATGCTTGAACTGTCATATTTATTCTGTGGTGACTACCATGAATACTGGTCAATATTGAAAAAAAGACTTAGAACTATTCAATATCAAAATTCAAGGGTCCATTTAGAGTATATAAAATAATAAAATCAATAAAAATCACAACTTTGAAGTTATACAATATCCAGGCATACCTCACATGCAATCTATCATGCATGCTGATTATTAATTATTATACAATGATTTAAAAGAACAAACTAGTAACAACGTATTTGATTTTAACGAAAGAAATCTCTGTATTACTGAAAAATTATTACACCAGGGTTTTCGATGATCTTTGATATCACAAACTAGTCAAAACATTTACTAAATTTTTTCATCGGTACAAAGACATCATTCGTGAATATAAATCAACATGCAGACATCTTATACGTTCGGGTATTTCACATCCAATCTTTATGGTAATATTCTATACAAAGCACAAAAATGTCGATATTCGC
This sequence comes from Mytilus coruscus, assembly GCA_017311375.1. Lineage (NCBI taxonomy): Eukaryota > Metazoa > Mollusca > Bivalvia > Mytilida > Mytilidae > Mytilus > Mytilus coruscus. The sequence continues at coordinate 4,714,350 of CM029596.1, read as the reverse complement.
CTCAAAAGCTAACCAAACCTTTAAACACTTATTCAGAAGGGATATAGTTACGATACTGTTGTCAGGTCATTAAGACATATTAAGACATAAAGCTTTATTTAGAGTCGATATAAGCAATACACTTACAAACATAAGCTCTGAAGAGCTTTTAAAACCGACAGAACAAAAGCACAACAAACAAAACATACATATCAAGTCATGCACACATACAATTAATCATAGAAAGCAAGAGTTCATATTAATATATAGATATAAGAAGATGTGGTATGAGTGCCAATGAGACAACTCTCCATCCAAGTCAAAATTTATAAAAGTAAACCATTATAGGTCAAAGTACGGTCTTCAACACGGAGCCTTGGCTCACACCGAACAGTAAGCTATAAAGGGCCCCAAAAATTACTAGTGTAAAACCATTCAAACGGGAAAACCAACGGTCTAATCTATATAAAAAACGAGAAACGAAAATATGTATACATGCAACACAAAAGTTCTATAAAACATCTTAAACACACACACACACATTGAAGTATGCACTTATGAGGTAAAGACACAAAAGCAAAAGTGAAATGGATTGCAACATAAAATACACATACAGATTTACTACAATAAGCACAAAATAGCAGATGGCATATTTTGGTATTAATATTGATTCACTCATAGGATCTTTGCATCGGAAATAAACACATTTATTCTAAAACCAGTTGTTGGCATGATACGGGTTATGTTCTTCATATATTTTATTTTATGATGGTATGATACTAAACCCCTGACGGGAGGGATTGTGCTAGATTTTCATATGATGAAGACATAATCTTTCAATCGGTTTAATTGAGGTCTGGAGCTGGCATGTCAGTAACTACTAGTAGTCCTTTGTTAATTTATGTATCATTGTCATTTTGTCATTTTGCTTAGTTTTTTTTTTTTTTTTTTTTTTTTTTTTTTTTTTGTTACCTATTCTGACATCGGACTCGGACTTCTTTTACATTGAGTTTTACTATGCATATCGCTGTTTATTCTACATTGACAAGAGGTATAGGGGCGGGTTGAGAACTCACAAAGCATGTTTAACCTCTCCGCATTTTTGCACCTGTCACAAGTCAGGAGCCTTTGTTAGTCTTGTATGTTTTTTAATGTTAGTTCATTTATAAGATTTGGAGTTTAGTGTGACGTCTATTTTCAATGAATTAGTACACATTTTTGTTTAGGGGCCAGCTGAAGCCCATCTCCGGGTGCGGGATTGTCTCGTTGTGTTGAAGACCCATTGGTGGCCTTCTGTTGTTTTCTGCTCTTTGGTCTGGTTGTCTCTTTGACACATTCCCCATTTCCATTCTCAATTTTAGTAAGAACTGATACATTGGGGAGGAGATGAGAGGACCGATACAAAGAGGGATAACTCCATTTGTTCACCATAACCTGGGCATAGTATTGTAACGGGAGTGTGTTTTCCGACAGACTTCGTTGTCCTCCCGTTGTCTTCTTCTTCTTCCTGGTACGGGAAAGACTCCGGTGCCGGAGTTTGGAATATCCCGGAACTGTGGCGCTATGTACATGCAAATGGATGTCGAAAATTTTGTTATAATAAAATAAAAATATTTGTCACAGTTCAATTACAATTTAAAATAACATTAGTTGTAGCTTAATGTTAAACGTATTCACATTATGTACAGTGGCTAAATACACTAATTAATTAGCCAGACTAGAACCTCCAAATGTTAAGGTGGAGATACCACCTTTGAAGGATTCTAGGGAGGGTGACATGCAAATTGTTTCTGGGAGATCGTTCCAGACAGCAATAGTACTTGGGAAAAAAGATGATTTAAAAAAGTCTTTATTTGTATATATATGTCGAAATTTATGTAGGCCTCTAGTTCGCCTGTCAGATTGTGTCAGGACGTCATTAGTGACTTCGACCAACCCCCCAAGTCTACCCAAGTTTTATAAGTGGCGGCTAGTCTACTTGTTGTCTTAAAAAGATCCATATCTGCAAGCCAAAGTATGAGCGTCTGCTCATTTCAAATCCTAAGCTGTAGACTGCCTGATCCCGGTGAGGGCTAGAGACAACGAGCCCGACCGGGATATCAAACACGTGCAAGTAACCCGACAAGAATATTTACATGGCCGGTCTCGGGAGAAATAGTTACGGAACTATAAATAACACTTACTTTAAACAATTTCCCCAAATACATAATATTAACAAGTAAACAAAGTGACAACCATTACAGTATACTAACAAATTGTGGGTTACACTAATGTCCTGACAATGTCCTGACAATGTCCTGACAAAGTCCTGACGGATAGGAAAATGCTAATTACGTTTTCATTATTTAAAGGATTTACTTCAAATTTGGAACCAAGCAAGATGACAACATTGATTTAAGAAATAAAAGAAAAAAAATTAAAAAAAATATTTTTAAGAGTTAGAAAACTTGACCTGACCAACTTCGACTTTGAAATCACTGATGTCCTGACCAATATGAAACGGCTAAATACTTTTTTATTATTAACAGGATAGACTTCAAATTCGATATCAAGGAAGATTAAAACATTTAATACAAAAATATAAGAAAAAAATGAAAAAAAAAAAATTTTTAGAGTAAGAAAACTTGACCTGACCAACTACGACTTTGCCGCGACTAATGTCCGGACCGATATAAAAATGATAATTTCTTTTTTATCTTTGGAAGGATTGACTTCAAATTTGACACCAGACAAGAAAGTAACATTGAAAATTTAGTATCAAGGAAGATTTCGAGATTTAACAAAAAAATAAAAGAAATAAAAGAAAACAAATATTCAAAAGACCAAAAAACTTGACCTGACCAACATAGGCTATTCACCAAAAAGACATGTTCGTTTAAAAATAGAAAGACTATGTATATTTCTTAAATAAATGTCTTTAATTTTGAAAAATATCAATATTTTATTAAATATTTAAATGACAAAAGAAAAAATGTGAACAAATATTGCAAGGGTAAAAAAATATTGACCTGACATTGTCGAACTTGTCCTGATCAATTTTCTAACTGAAAGAAAATGTTAACCTCTTACCTTAAATTACTGAAATTAAAAATATCCGATCACAATTATATTACAACATTGAACGCAGAAAGATACTGTTGAAATGAAACGAAAGAGAAATATTAGAAACAGTTGCTGAATGTGAGTATTGTTTATGCATGTTAACTTTTTGTTATTGCTCTATTTGTTAATCTGATTAGGGCTTGTTATGATTAGATTAATCACCTACTTGTTAATCCAATTAATTAATTATGAACGTGAAGATCCAAATTGTGTGCCGTTAATTGAAGATATCGAAAGTAATGAACTACAAGGTGTGATTTGTGAAAGTGAACAATGTACTGAAAACAGTGAAGAAATAACAACCGAAATTCCGAAAGTTGTGTCAATTACTGATAAGAATTTGTCTCAAAATCGTTAGCCCGTCTTACAGTAGAAAACGACAATGTAACATTTGTGCAACAGCAGAAGGCATTTATGGTGAAGGAACTCAAGGAAACATATATGCTGTAACCTTACTACCGAAAGAAACATGTCAGTGTCCATCGACAACACAGTGTTACCATATATTAGCTGCAAAAATGTTTTAGGTGATGAAACCGATAATAAACCGAGAGTTGTTAATTTAAGAATACTATCCAAGAGAAATTTGAAAAGGAACGACAAAAATCGGGAAGAAAGAAACCACGTGCGAATGATTATGATAACACCGAAGTTTTACCAGCGCCGGATTCAGAAATAGTGGAAAATAACGATATGCCAGAAACACCAGGAAAACAATCGTCCACAACGGAAACACCTAAATCGAAGAAAAAAATAAATTCAAATGTAAGGAACAGGATATGAACACTTGTGATACACCTAAACAAGGAAAGAAATTGCGATTTTCAGAGGATGGGGATGAAATACAGATTATATCGCCGTCCGTGTCACCGAAGAGTACCTGCCGACTTCCGATGAAAAAGCGCAAATAAACAACAGACGCTAAAAGTACAAACCATACACCTTGGGTTGCAAGTTTAAATACAGAACACAAACTTATGCTGGAGAATAATTCATGGCTATGTTCCGAAATTATAAATGTGTGCATGAATATACTAGCGAAACAATTTCCACTTATATCTGGATTTCAATCAACAGGTTTAGTGCCACTTTTCGATGAAGTTGTTAAATAGTTTTATAAACAGTGTTGGACAGAAAATTTCGGGACATTCACTAGTCAAGCTACACCATGTGTGCAAATTCACCATACCGGAAAATCTCATTGGATTACATCTCTTCAGACTAAAAAGGATAGTGCCGTTTATGTGTTAGATAGTTACAGTAAAGATTTCAGATTAACCCCATCGACAGAAATTTAGTTATCAGCTATTTATTCTCATGGAAAAAAGAACTTGTTTGTTAAATTACCTGATGTTCAACAACAGACAAATGGATATGACTGTGGTGTTTATGCTATTGCCAACATGGTGGAATATTGTAATAAAGAAAAACTCAACACTCAAAGACGTACGAAGTTTATTGAGAAATACATGCGACCACATTTAATATCGTGTTTGGAAAAAGGACATTTTACACCATTTCCTCAAAAAACAACATCAAGTACAGACTTTGTTAGGATTTTTGCCAGAAGAATTGAGTGTAGTTGTCAGTGTGGTAAACCAGATGTTTTTGAGAACATGATTGGATGTGAAGCGAAAAGAGGACGGATCAGCTGTACTAAGTGGGTTCATCAGACATGTTCAGGAGTTTCAGAAGATTGGTACTGTGATGAACATCGCGATGCTTGAACATTGTATTGTATTGTATTGTATTGTATTGTATTGTATTGTATTGTATTGTATTGTATTGTATTGTATTGTATTGTATTGTGTATTGTATTGTATTGTATTGTATTGTATTGTATTGTATTGTATTGTATTGTATTGTATTGTATTGTATTGTATTGTATTGTATTGTATTGTATTGTATTGTGTATTGTATTGTATTGTATTGTATTGTATTGTATTGTATTGTATTGTATTGTAGTTTGTATTGTATTGTAGTTTGTATCATATTGTATTGTATTGTGTTAACTCCTATATATTAGGTATGGACGTTTTCACTGTGGTAAGTAATCGTGACTAAATTGTTCTTTTCCATTTAGCTTTATTGAACTCAATTTAATTGAATGTCTTTTTCTGTTAGTGAAAATTGTGTGTATTAATTTATTTTATTTCTTTGTGATTCTAACATAATTTTAATTTATATGCTTGTATACACATCATTTTCAAACAAAACTAATCTCATTTCCTGCCTTTATTTGACATGTATAATCACTCAATAACTAGATAAACAAAAATAAATAATCAGATAGGAAAAAAACATTTCAATTTGTGATTATAGTAATTAATATAGGTGTGATTTAATTTTAATGGTTCATGTCACCTTTCTTTGGGTTTATTTGTATACAGTTTTTGATTTAATTGTTACATCAAGAAAAAAACCTTTCCATTTACTTAGTTATTAAAATCATCAATATAGGTAGCTTTTATAATTATTTAATTGGGTTTAATAATTCAATAATTAGTTTCATAAGTCACACTTATTAATCAAATTAACAAGTAGAGTTGTGAAATGAGGGTAAACAATACTCACAGTCAGCAACTTGTACTCATATTCCCCTAACTTTTCATTTAACCAAATTTATTTGCTTTGGATGTTGTGTTTTATGGATAGGATAAAAATAAATTCAATGACAATATAAGGTAAGAACTAAAAACGTTTTTGTTTGTGTATTAAGTTTAATAAATTGAAGGTGGTTAGGTCAAGTTTTTATTTCGTATGAAATATTGTTTTCCAATTACTTTGTAACAAGTATAAAAACAACCCGTTATAATTTGACTTGGTTTCAAATAAGAACTCAATCATACCAACAATTTTACAAGTATTAGCACTTTTATATCGGTCAGGACATTAGTCACGACAAAGTCCATGTTGGTCAGGTCAAGTTTTTTACCCTTAAAGTATTTTTTCCCAATTCTTTTCAAATAAGTATTAAATCAATGTTACTTTCTTGTCTGGTGTCAAATTTGAAGTCAATCCTTCCAAAGATAAAAAGAAATTATCATTTTATATCGGTCCGAACATTAGTCGCGGCAAAGTCGTAGTTGGTCAGGTCAAGTTTTCTTACTCTAAAAATTTTTTTTTTTTTCATTTTTTTCTTATATTTTTGTATTAAATGTTTTAATCTTCCTTGATATCGAATTTGAAGTCTATCCTGTTAATAATAAAAAAGTATTTAGCCGTTTCATATTGGTCAGGACATTAGTGATTTCAAAGTCGAAGTTGGTCAGGTCAAGTTTTCTAACTCTTAAAAATATTTTTTTTAATTTTTTTCTTTTATTTATTAAATAAATGTTGTCATCTTGCTTGGTTCCAAATTTGAAGTAAATCCTTTAAATAATGAAAACGTAATTAGCATTTTCATATCCGTCAGGACTTTGTCAGGACATTGTCAGGACATTAGTGTGTCCCAACTCTATATTGTACCTCTTTTCCTTGTCTTATCTGGTGGAGAAAAATATGTATATTAACTGTACATGAGGAGAAAGGCGCTTCATAGTTTAGTTTCTTTTAGCTTATTTCATAAAATTTTTACTGAGGTGAAGTGCTCCAATCTACTGGAGTTTAATACACAGATAAAGAAGAAGAAGAATTAACTCCCTTACATGAACTTCCTAAAAAAAAATAACAACATACGGTTATGTAAAATATGTTAACACTTATACTTGATAACAACTATTTTAGTAGGTAAACATGTTATTTCTGTAATCTGTTGTTGTAAAGTGGAAGATCCTCTGTATTGGTGTTAACTTCGAAATGGTGTGCAAAGTGTCAGCGATAAACGTATAAACAAACAGCAGGTGTCTGTCACGCGCAAATCAATAGTTGAAAGACAATGTCAATGGGGTCGGTTACATAAGAATAGTATTTGTTTTTTATGAAAAAAATTCAGCTTTATGGTTACCAGAACACGAAATAATGATCATTACTTTACTATGTGTCCAACGATTACTGTAAATACAAGACCCTCATAGTAATAGTCATATGTGGATCGGGTGCGTCTAAACGCTGCTAAGGATTTCTTAGTGCACTAAGGAGTTATAATATGCCACTAAGGACTAGAAGGGGTGCTGTTACATGTAAAAAAATCATATTATGGGAGAGATTGATATTTAGTGCATAAATTCCAAATTTGATAGAAAAGAATCACAAATAAATGAGTAAATGGACAATGTTTAGACACGTAGGACAATGTTTAGACACGTGTCGGTTTTTCTTTGATATTGCACGATAAAAATCAGTGAAACGTTAGACACGTGTCAAATTACATAATTGATTACACTATTATCTTTAGAAAATGAAAAGACACGTTAATTATTTGCATAAGAAAATAACCAGACATTAGATATTTTTCGGTTTTTCCATAAAAATCAGTGAAACGTTAGAAAATGAAAATTAATTATTTGCATAAGAAAATTTATTATTGTTTTTAAATCTTATTTTTTTAATTCAGCATCTTTAGTTTAAATTTAAAGTATACACTGGATATTTAATGATAAAACATGGAAAATTGTTTAGTGTTTTTTAAGCAAAGAAAAATGTTTGTCCTGAAAAAAAAATAGATTGTTAAGTATAAAGTATTACAAATGTTATAATTTTCACATCATTTGGTAAAAGAATATTTTCTAAGCTATTTAAATTTGTACGAATCATCATTTTTTTCTAACAAAATTATATCTTTTGCTCTTAATTAACACACACGATTCTGAAATTAATAAGAAAATTTGAACTTAAGTTTCGGGAATTATTCGTATATTAAGGCTTTGGAGCATAGAATATCAAATTTAATTATTGCCGACATTATGGTTTCATGTAATACAAATAAATAAGCAATTATAATATACAATCATGACAAAAGTGTGCTTTCTTGTAATTTTTCGTATATAATGTACTAAAAACAGATGAACATTTTTTTTTAAATATTTGTCTCCTTTCTATATTTGAAAATGAAACTTCATTTGATTAAAGTTCGATTAATGATTTTTTAAAACTCATTTACTTTTAGATGAAAAAAAGAAATAAGAACCGTATGAATCCTCTGTAAACAGCTATCAAACTTGTTGAAAACTAGTGGTTTTGATAAACCACAAGGACTCCACATGATTTTTTCAATTTTATATAATCGCAATTCGTTATAACTATGGAGCAAGTAGCAAGCATTATGTTTTATGATAGTTGACACACATCAAAGTCGTGCAACTATGGCAAGTAACCTTGTTGGAAGAGAAATAAAGCAAAAGCAAATAAAATATTTGTCCTTTTAATCATTGTAAATAAGAACAAAAAAAATGATTATACATATTTAGCACTAGTCTTTACAATTGCTAATTACTAAAAATAAAAAGACTATGATTGTTGACCTGATTGTTTAATCAGTTGTCATGCAAGTTGGCTTGTGTCAATCAGTTCACTGATTTTCGGCAATATCAAAGAAAAACTGGCATGTGCCTAAACATTGTTCAATTACTCATTTATTTGTGGTTCTTTTTCTATAAAATTTGGAATTTATGCATACTAATCTCTACCATAATATGAAAACAAAATACATGTAACAGCACCCCTTCTAGTCCTTAGTGGCATATTATACGTCCTTAGTGCACTAAGGAGTCTTTAGCAGTGTTTAGACGTACCGTATGTTGATCAGTGCAAATCCAAATGTGATAGATCAGCATTATGTAAATTAAGGATAAGTGCTCTATCTATTGAAAGTGGGTGATATTTAAAAATACCAAAGCAGAGTATGATATGTCTTTGCTGCAACAATGGAGACATTGAAGATGAACTTCATTTTCTTTTAAAATGTTCATCCTATAAATATGTGAGAGATAATCTCATTAAAAAATTAAATAATGTTCTATTGAACAACAAATTACCTTCTTTATATACATTGTTACTTGCTTATATCAATTCCCAACAGTATTTAAAATTGTGAACTATTTGAATGAATGCTTGTTGGTGAGAAACTCATTATTAAAAGGTACTTGACTACTTTTTTTTTTTTTAAATAATTTATATATTTTTCTCATACTTATCCACTGTCAATCCTTCATTGTACATATGTTATTGTAGTTTGTCTGTATTTTGATGCCTTAATCATTTATTATACCCACGCAACGAGTTGCGGAGGGTATAATCATAAATGTTTTTGACCCGTCCGTCAGTCCTGTTTCTTGTCATCGCAACTCCTCTCAAACCACACAACAGAATTTCAGGAAACCTTTTTAGATAATAAGGACATACATGTACTATGTAGTTGTGCATATCGACAGGAAATTACGATTCAATTCTTTTTCTAGGAGTTACGCCCCTTTGAACTTATTTACTTTAATGTACTATTGCAACAGTTTGTCATCGCAACTCCTCTCAAACCACACAACAGAATTTCATGAAACCTTTTCAGATAATAAGGACATACTATGTAGATGTGCATATCGACAGGAAATTACGATTCAATTTTTTTTCCAGGAGTTACGCCCCTTTGAACTTATTTGCCCTATATACTACTGCAACCTTTTGTCATCACAACTCCTCTCAAACCACACAACAGAATTTCATGAAATCTTTTCAGATAATAAGGACATACTACGTAGATATGCATATCGACAGGAAATTGCGATTCAATTTTTTTTCCAGGAGTTACGCCCCTTTGAACTTATTTGCCCAATATACTACTGCAACCTTTTGTCATCGCAACTCCTCTCAAACCACACAACAGAATTTCATGAAACCTTTTCAGATAATAAGGACATACTATGTAGATGTGCATATCGACAGGAAATTACACTTCAATTTTTTTTCCAGGAGTTAAGCCCCTTTGAACTTATTTGCCCAATATACTACTGCAACCTTTTGTCATCGCAACTCCTCTCAAACCACACAACAGAATTTCATGAAACCTTTTCAGATTATAAGGACATACTACATAGATGTGCATATTTACAGGAAATTACGATTCATTTTTTTTTCCAGGAGTTACGCCCCTTTGAACTTATTTGCTTCAATGTACTTCTGCAACAGTTTGTCATCGCAACTCCTCTGAAACCACACAACAGAACTTTATGAAACTGTGTAGATAATAAGGACATACTATGTAGATGTGCATATTGACAGGAAATAATGATTCAATTTTTTTTTCTTAACACTTATTTTATTTCTCCAATGACAATGTGGGGACGTGGGGTATGTGAGCACGCTCACTAAGGTTCTTTCATTGTTAATGTGTTAGTGCTTATAAAGTTATCTTATCTTATCTTTTAAAAATATGAAGATAATGAGACAGCTCTCCACAAGAGGCCAATTGCAAATGACACTGAAATTAAATTCGAAATTAACAACTATAGGACCCTGTACAACCTTCAACAATGAGCACAGCCCATACCGCATAGTCGTTAATAAAAGGCCCTGAGATGACAAATGTAAAACTATTCAAACAAGAAATCTAAAGGCCTGATTTATGTACAAAGTAATGAACGGAAAACAAATATGATATACAGCAACAAAGTACAACAACTGAATTACAGGCTCCTGATTTGGGAAAGGCACATACAGAATGTGGCAGGATTAAACATGTACCGGTATGTTGTATAACTACAAAAAAAGGTACATGAAACCAAACTGGTCAAGTTTCAGAAGATCTTCTGTTAGAGCTCTGCCTTTAGATCCCTTTTGAGATGTTTTAGCCACAGTACCAGTTCACCCAAATCGATTCATCCACACTATTTCATAATGTTCTTTCATATATATATATATATGATTACATGTTAAGACAGAAGTTTGTTCTGTAAAGGAATATTATTTAACAAAGAGTCATTTTGTCATATAGTGTGCATCAGCTGTGATACAAGGACTCTTGACATTCTTACATTACAGTTCACTTATAAGTTAATAAAATTTCCCTTTGACTTTGGCTGGTACCAATATACATATATAAATTCATTTATATGAGTTACATATTTTTGATAACAGAGAATAGAAAAAAACAACATGTCATTCGTGGACAAAATACTTTTAATAGTAAACCCATTTGAAAAATATTTTTTAAATCAATTATTAAATAGTTCCATGAAGAACATAAGTATAACTATTTTTACACATCTCTGTTTCAGTAACATGTCATCAATTAGCAATAATTAGCAATGAAATTGGGTCTGACTGTGGACTGGCGAGTGTCAAGTCCCGTCAATAATTTATGTTGTAGTTTTGAGTGCAATTAAAATGATCAGTATATTAATTTAATACTTCAGATATAAATGTAGCAAAGAAATGATGATTAACAATTATCAAATGATCAGATTGATGGATCATTATGATGAGGACTTAATTAACAATCTTCTTTACTTTTTATACGACCGCAAAAAAATTTTGGGGGGTTAAAAAAAAATTGGGGGGGCATTTTTTTCCTCAAAAGAAAATTCTCTTCAAATATTATTTTTTTTGGGGGGGAAACAATTTTTTTTTGGAGGGGGTCAATTTTTTTTCCTCAAAATTTAAGAAATTTTCCATTTTTCCAAAGAAAAAAATTGGGGGTCACAATTTATTTTGCTAATTCTTTGTATATAGTCTGAAAACAGATTTACTAAGTATTGCACAATAGCACAGTGTATTGCACAACAGCAAGCTTAAGAAATATTCATTTGAATATATAAGGGGCCTCGGTGGCCGCGTGGTCTAAGTAGTTACTGCTGTAATCACTAGCCAGTCAACACTGAGGTTGTGAGTTCGAACCCGCTCGTGCGGGTGCACTCGACTCCAATCTTAATTGACTAGGATTGTCAGTTTTCCTATCGAAGGTCGGTGGTTTTCTCCGGGCACTCCGGCTTCCTCCACCAATAAAAACTGGCCGCCACGAAATAGCCCAAAAAGCGGTGCTTAAAAGTGGCTTTAAAACACCAAAAATCAAATCAAATCAAATCAATTGAATATAAATTCAAATCATACAACCAATTTCAAGTTCTTTGACACATTTATTCTGTGTCAGAAACCTCAAATGTGTCAAATATTTAATTACAATCCAAATTCAGACCTGTATCAAGCTTGAATATTGTGTCCATTTTTTGCCCCAAATGTTCAGGGTTGGACCTCTGCGGTCGTATCCAGCTGCGCTCGGCGAAGCAGTTTATTAAATAATTATCATATCTTTTTTGACATATTTAAAAGAAAGAACTTTTAAGTTTTATTAATATGAATAATCCCCCTTTTATGAATATTCTTATAACATACATAAATTTATACAAATTCTTAACAATCAATATAATTCCATGCAGGGTTTCCCCTGGGTCAAATATTTTTTTCGCCACCTCTTTCGCCAAAACAATATTTTTTTGCCACTATCAATCTTTTTTTCGCCAACTAAAAAAATGAGCTTGCAGCATTGTTGTCTCATTATTTATAATTAGGGCCCCGCCGAATGGCGGACGCCTATAGTGATCAGTCTGTCCGTCCGTCCGTCCATAACAAATTGTGTCCACTCTATATCTAGAGAACCGTTATGATTTCAAAGTTGATACTTGACATGTATATTAACCAACACCAGAGGGTGTGTCATAATGTATATACAACTTCCTAGGTCAAAGGTTAAGGTCAAAAACTTTGGTTTTAGTTGACAACCCCATGTCCTATGGTAAAGATTGTGTCCGCTCTATATCTTGAGAACCGTTATGATTTCAAAATTTATGCTTGACATGTATATAAACCAACACCAGAGGGTGTGTCATAATTTATGTACAACTTCCTAGGTCAAAGGTCAAGGTCAAAAACTTTGGTTTCTGTTGACAACCCCATGTCCAATGATAAAGATACAAATTTTTTACCACACATTATTCACAGCGGGGCCCACAGAGATGGCTCCCATCTCAATGATATCTAGTTATACATATCTATTCTCTAATCTACTAATCTACATTGTAAAAATTGAACACTCAATTAGAACAAAATTTATTATAGCACTTTTTAAAAGATACTGTAAAAATTGACTTCTCAATCAGCTTATTGGATATTTTCTGTCTTGTTAACGGACACAATTTTTTCTTACTTTTGCACCCTTTCTTTTTTATCTTTTCCAGACCATCTTTAAAAATAAAAGTTGAGACATAGAAATATGCTTAAAACAGGTACGCCACTGAAACAATTGTGAATTACAAACTTTAAAACAGTTATATTTATCAAAGTTGTAACAACAGTCTATTAGTTTACAAGTGACGCTAATTTACCACACATTTTGATTAATAATACAATGATGGACAAAGTCGATCTGTTATATTTTTTTCGTCAAATTCTTTCGCCAGTCATGATTTTTAATCACCACAATTTTTCTTTTTCATAAATTGCGAAATAGGCGAACACCAGCGGAAACTCTGATTTTATGATTAAAATGTATCTTTACATCTGTTTGTAGGAACAATCAATTTTCCCTCCCTTTATAAAAAAAATAACCATGGCTGAAAAGACTTTGCAAAGTATGGCCAAAAAAACCATAGCCGAACTGGCATTTTGGCCGTTATGTCTTGTATCGTTTAGATCCAGAGATTGAGAGTTGAAATCCCACTTGTACCAATGGAATTTGCTTAACAAACCAATTTTCCTGTATCCTTTCCTCATCACATGCGGACAATGAAGGTATTGAAGCCGATTCATAAATATGACTGAAAAACCAACAAGAATTTCTAAGACGACAATACACCACACTAGTTCTCAATAAAATACATTTGGGGTAAAAACAAAAAAGACAGTTTCTATAATAACGGGGACAGCGGTGGCGAGCTATCCTAGTAGTTCATCTACTGTATATTTAGCCTGTCAACACTGAGGTTGTGAGTTAGCCTTGGAAACCAGCAAGGTTCATTCAAATCCAATCTTTATTTACTAGGATTGTCAGTTTTCCTAAAGAAAGTCTGTTGTTCTCTCAAGACACTTTTGCTTCCTCCACCAATAAAAAATGGCCACCCAATAGTCATGATGATATTGCTGAAAGTGGGTTTAACACACAATAATCAATAGACAACTTTCTAATTTGTGCTCTTCCCCGTATACATTTCCAATGTGACAATGCTTATGTTATTACCCCCACCACCACCAGTTATCACAGATTCCTCCATGACATAGTTTACGCAGATTGACCTCGGGTCATTCATAAAAAAACAACTCAAGATTGATAATCTATAATTTAACAAGGCACCATACATGCCAGAAGATATATATCTAAATACATAATACAATAATAAGTTTAATGACTCAAACATGTCAGAATAAGATCTGACAGACAAACAATTAGTTTTCTTACAACAATACATCAAGATTTGCTGTACCAAATAGAAATAGATGTACTAAAACCAATTATGACAATGCACCTCCATGTATTTATATGCTGTCTCATTGACTACAGGTACATTCAAAAAATGACATTGTACATGAGGATACCAGTTTTTGGATCAATTTTTTGACTTCGTTATTAAATAAATTAAAAAAAATATTTTCTTTGTCCAGACGTTAACAAACAAACTATATATATATATATACTTATTCTAAGGTTTATATGGGTTTATATAGGGTTTAAATGATCCATTCAGCCTACATTTATTTCAACTCTTCAAAATTCAAGAGTCTATCCTAAATTGAGGTAAATTATATGGCCTTCCAAATACTATTTTGATTCGTAACATCACTGAAGAGACATTAATTGTAGAAATCCGGATATGGTGTACCAATTTTTGCACCTCATGTTTGCGGTATACCATCTTTTCCACAAGTTTATTGTTTTCTGTTTGGTATTAAATTATTAATAAAGATCCATTTTGTTACATCTTGTGATCCGTTTATTTGGCAATCGCCAATGGCAGTCAGCAGGGTTTAAGAACATCTGTTGTTCAACCTGTTAGTCAAATGCGTTTGTTAACAAAAAAACCTTTTTACTTTTTTGGTCTTTTTGAAATGTTGTTTGTGCTGTATTTAGACCCCTCTTCCAAGAAATTTGTTTTGCATGCGCACATATAAAAATTGCAGTTTTTATCCAACGCAATCATAGGTTTGAACGTTGTTTCCAATTTAGACTTATTTATACTTATTCTAATATACATAATTTTGTTTCATTGTAACTTGATGATTTAATCCAAGATTATGGGGTTTGTTGACTAAAAAACTCGCAAAACAAAATTATTAGTCCCCTACCAACAAAGTCAAAGGGGACTTTAGGTTTGCACTCCGTCTGTCTGTCCTTCTGTCAGTCCGGCAAATCAGACTACCACACTTTTTTTCTTCATGCTTCAAGATATTGATTTAATAATTGGTTCATTGTTTTATCATGACAAGTTACAGATCAAGTTCGAATTTTGTTCCTGTCTGATGATTTTGTGCAGAGTTATGGTCCTTGGACTAAGAAAATTTACTCAAATAATCAGTTTTCCGCACTTTTTTTCGTCATGCTTGAAGATATTGATTTAATAATTGGTATATAGTTTTATCATGATAAGTTACAGACCAAGTTTGAATTTTATTGATTTAATAATTGGTATATAGTTTTATCGATAAGTTTTTGATGATTTTTTGCAGAGTTATGGTCCTTGGACTTAGAAAATTCACTTAAAATATCAGTTTTCCGCACTTTCGTCATGCTTGAAGATATTGACTTGGTATTTGTTATATAGTTTACACCATGACAAGTATAGATCAAGTTAGCATTTTGTTCCAGTACAATTAATTTTTAACCGGTAGGAGACTATGTATTGCCATGCAATACTCTCAGAATGCTTGTTTTCATATAAATTGTTAGTGTATGTAACAGAGATATGTATCTTCTTCATTTCAGAATGAAAGTCAACATGTTTATAGCCACAGTGGTAATTAAAGGCTTCATGGGAACAGAGTTATGGGAAACTTGTTGCATCTAGAATCATAAGCTTTACATTAATATTGGTGTATCAACGTGAAGAATGGATACAAATCATTCTACATCATCTCCACACAGTGTACATAATGACACCCATACAGATAGTGGTACAACAGTTAACTTTGACAACTTGTATCCTGCCATTGTTCAATGTTTTGCTGTCATTCTCTTCGGTTACATTGCTGGCCGAGCTAATATCATCTCTACCTCACAAGGAAAAGGAATTGGGACTTTTGTCTCAAAATTTTGTCTTCCTGCTCTGCTGTTCAAGAATATGTGCATTTTGGATTTTTCCATTGTTAACTGGATGTTTTTGACAAGTGTGTTGATCTCAAAATCTGTAGTATTTATAATTGTTACAATTGTAACATTAGTTGCCAAGCGACCAGTAAATTATGGATATGCTGGATTGTTTGCTATTTTCTGTACACAAAGTAATGACTTTGCTTTAGGATATCCTATTTGTAAGTATATATATATATATTGGGTCCTATATACACAAACATAAAGTTATGTTGAGTTGTTTTTGTCTCACCTGCAACAAAAGTTGCAGTATGCGAGACATAGGGATTACTATCCGGTGGCTGTGGCGCTGTAAACTATTTCTACAAAGCTTTATATTTCAGAGGGTAGAAGACCTTGATGTTTCAAACCTTGTATGCAGATACCTTATGTAAGAAGTTTCTCTATGTCATATTTCCATTGTTCTTGATCTCTTTTTCATGGTTCAGTGACTGCTTGAAAAAAAAATTAAGATTTTTTTGTCATGTGAATTTCTCACTTATCAATAGTAATAGAATAACTGTATTTGGTATATTGGTTCCTTGCAATGTCTACATGTTCGTCAGACAGAGTTCACCTGACCTTGACCTCATTATATAGTGATCAAGGTTAAAGTTAGGTGATTAGGTCTGTTTCTCAGATACTATAAGCAGTAGGTCAACTACATACATGTATATGTGGTTTATGGAATGATTGTTAGAGATACATGTCTGTCTGGCAGGTTGCATCTGACCTTGACCTCATTTTTATGGTTCATTGGTCAATGTTAAATTTTTGTGTTTTGGTCTGTTTTTCAAATACTATAAGCAGAAGGTCAACTATACATGCTATATTTGGTGTATGGAATGATTGTAAGGTGTACATGTCTGTCTGGCAGGATTCATTTGACCTTGATCTCATTTCATGGTTCATTGGTCAATGTTAAGTATTTGTGTTTTGGTCTGTTTATCAATTACTATAAGCAATAGGTCAACCATATTTGGTGTATGGAATATTGTAAGGTGTACATGTTTGTCTGACAGGATTTATATGACCTTGACCTCATTGTCATAGATCTTTAAAAATGTTAAGTATATGTGATATTTGTAGTAAAACCTTTATCTTTGACCATGTTAAGAATTGCAACATGAAATCAATGGTCAGTAAAACAGGCGAGATATTTCAGCATGTGCACTCTAGCTTAAGACGGAAAAAATGTTTTACACACTTGGATAGTACAAATACTACATTGTAGTGTTCTTTTTGTAGGTACATGTAGTGTACATACCATTTACAATACTACATGTACATAAATACTGTTATTAATTAGTGAATGTTGATTTTTTTTTTTCAGAAAAGCCAAGGATTAGATCAGTGATATAATGGAATATGTTTTTTTAAGTGTCTGACTGTCTGACTTTCACATAACAAATCGAAGGAAAATATTTGTAGATTAAAGTCTCAGGTTTAAATGAAGAACAGAATTAACAAAATATTCATACTCCACAATGTGAATCACTACATCTACATGTATTTTCATGAATACTACCTGAACACAACCCCTGACAATATTTTCTATATTTATAAAATTTGTTTTTCTCTACAACCATTGTATGAAAATGTCATTCACCATGTTCTCATAACTGAACTTTTTTTTTCAGTACAAGCATTGTATGATAAAAGCCATCCACAGTACCTGAATTATATCTATCTGATAGCTCCTGTTTCTGTAGTTATTCTCAACCCAATTGGTTTTTATTGTTGGAAATTCAAAAAAAGCGGGAAGGAGTTGATGTAGAAGTGTCTAAGAGTATAAATGACTCTGGTCCAAAATCTGGGACATGTGCCTTGATACTGCATGTGATTAAAGGGGTAATCACAAATCCTATTGTATTCATGACCATCATCGGTATTGCAGGAAACTTCATACTACGGAGAAATTTACCTTTGGTTATCTCAGAAATTCTTGATGTTTTAGGTATTATGATTATTTTTGTTTTATTTAGAAAAACATATGACTAATGTAATACATGTAATCTTAAATACAATTAAAAATTCAACCAATTGTATCATTATTATTTCAGATAAATCTAAATGCAATTTTAACTGACAATTACATTTATTCTTATATTTTGCCAATCTGCTGTACAGATACACATGTATATGATGTACATGTATAATTTGTGAAAAGAGTTTACATTTCAATAAAATATATCAAAATATTTCAATTATATTAATATGATATTAAAAAATGTTAAATAATACACATGTTTATCTATTTTATAGATTTAAGACAGAAGAGTTATGGAAATGGTAATGAATCAAATATTCTTATCTTTACAGGTGATGCCTTCTCTGGAGCTGCTTTGTTTTATCTTGGTCTAAGTTTAGTAGGGAAAATATCAGGCCAGATGGGTCCACAACTTATTGTACCAGTACTTCTAATAGCAGCTAAAGCGTTAGTATCTATGTTTATAGATAATTAAAACACTTTATTATACGTCAGAACAAGATTGATTGATTGATTGTTGTGGTGTTTAATGGCACTTTCAGCACTCTTGGTTATACCGTGGAGGCCAGTTGTTATAGGTGAAGGAAACTAGTTTGAACTCACAACCACACAGTCTTGGCAGGCTAGTGATTACTGTAGATGAACTCCATAAATTGTAGACCACCAAGGTCTGCTTCAGAACAAGAGACAGTTATTCTGAAAGGTGTCGGCTCTTTAAGTTAATCATTGAAAAACTTAGAGTACGGGTAACTGTCATGATGAAAAACAGCAACACTGTTTCTTTAGCTATTTGGTTATAATTTTGTATTCCATATATTTGTATCATTTCATTTCTGTTCCAGTTTAGAATTCAGATAAATTGAATCAACTCACACAATCACCTGAAAACAGGACTTGCTTCAAATAATTTATTTTTACCATGAACATACTTCATTCTAGTTAGAAATGTTAAATTGCAGAAAAAAACTGATAAAATGTCTTGGCTCTCACCAATACAAATAACTTTGACAATGTTATTTACATATGAAAAGCTTACACAAAACTATAAATGTGTTTGATTGAATGTTGTAAACTGAAGTGGCAAATAATGCATATTCAGGACGACTAGGAATGGTAGAGAGTACCTCTTATCTCAGATTAATCACCTGTACAAAATTGATAAAACACTACATGTTTATTATTCGCACTAAAACTATCTATTATAAAAAAAATTGTGTTACTAGGTTAATCCTGCCATTAGTTACTTGGGAAGTTGTTGGTGCTTTAGAGAAATCCTATAGTAACAAGAATACTACAGAGTCATTGAGTATGTTTGGCTTTTTATATGGCACATTCCCAACAGCGCCATCTGTCTTTTTATATGCCAGTCACTACTCTATTGGACAAGATATTGTAAGTATATAAATATATAATACATAGAGTGTAATAGGTTCATATAATATATATTGTATATATATATTTATATAATACATAGAGTGTAATAGGTTCATATAATATGTATATATTTTAGAATATATAATACATAGAGTGTAATAGGTTCATATAATATGTATATATTTTAGAATATATAATACATAGAGTGTAATAGGTTCATATAATATGTATATATTTTAGAAGAACCTTTTCCATGTTTTCTGGGATGAAGTCTTTTATTGAAAGATCATGAAGATAATGTGCATTTTTACCCAAAGGAGTAGGGTCATTAAGGCCCGGTTTTGGCTCATGAAGATAAAGTTTTTGAGAAATATTTCAAATTTGCACATAATGTTTGGAAATACATAAGTTCAAGAAATATAAATGAATTACATAAGATTTTTGATGTTATGATGTCACAATTACGTCATAAAATGCTCCAATTTCAGTAAAACAAAGAGAACTGCTAAGTTTATGCAGTTTTCCGTCATTATATCCTTTGAGGAAACATCATGCGCAAGCAAGAAACAACAAATTACCATAAATTACTTAAAACCTTTACTAAATTTTTCCATAGATATAAAGATTTGGTTTTGAAGTTTGGTTGTACCTGTAGAAAACTTATTTCAAACGGGATAGCACATCCTCATTTTTACGGAAATGTTGTTAACCGTGCCCGGAAATTTAGAAATGATCCTTGTAAACTTATCGCTCCATTAAATAAACTTATTCTAAAAGGTTACCAATTCAACACTGTAATAAGATCATTGAATATTGTTTTTATTGGTATAAATATTGATTTTGTTATCAGTAAATTAAAAGCAAACTAAATATTACTAGTATGTTTTATACATATACACATTCATGGATCTACAATTTGTCGATACCTGTATCTTGGCATTGCACAAGGTCATGTTTTTCTCTGACTGTTTATGACGTCTTTACACTAAATCCATTGGATGTTGGATGTGTACGGATTGATAATTTAGTCTTAGATGCATGATTTTTTTATCAGTTGTTAGTGGCTTTGAACTAGCTGTCAGATAACTACGAGTACTCTCAGATCTGTTCCTAGTGTCTTTTGTTGTTTGGATGTACAAATACCCTGCCACGTCCACTTGTATTTTTGTCCATCTGATGAGTTAAGCCTTTTCAACTGATTTTTATAGTTCGTTCTTATGTTGTACTGTTATATCACTGTCCCAGGTTAGGGGGAGGGTTGGGATCCAGCTAACATGTTTAACCCCGCCACATTATGTATGTATGTGCCTGTCCCAAGTCAGGAGCCTGTAGTTCAGTGGTTGTCGTTTGTTTATGTGTTACATATTGTTTTTCGTTCATTTTTGTACATAAATAAGGCCGTTAGTTTTCTCGTTTGAATTGTTTTACATTGTCATTTCGGGCCTTTTATAGCTGACTATGCGGTATGGGCTTTGCTCATTGTTGAAGGCCGTCTGGTGACCTATAGTTGTTAATTTCTGTGTCATTTTGGTCTCTTGTGGACAGTTGTCTCATTGGCAATCATACCACATCTTCTTTTTTAAATTAATTTTAGAGAAGCTATATTATAAATTTTGACATATTCTATCTGAATATAAAGATGTTTCTTCGATACGCACTTACTTTTCGAATCTAATATATACATAAGGTTTGATGTAAAACAAGGAAAATCAACAAATTTTACCAAATATACATGTATTTTGTCATAATTTGTTGCCATGGCAACTCATTAAATGTGAAATTTGTTTTTATTTTCTGATCACCTTGTACCTTAGTGTAGTTTGGACAAAATTAGGAATATGTATTGTAACTTTTCAATTTGCACTAATATTTGGGCCAAATAAGGGCCTTGATGCCCCTACTCCCTTGTGGAAAATAAAGATATGAGAATTCTCTTGGTTTTTTTTTATATGAAAGATTTTTAAAACTATCTAAAAGGGCATTAGCTGTCAAATTCATGTTCACAGATTTGATTCAAATTCTCATATCTGATTTAAAACATACAAAAAAAAACGCATTTCCAAATTACAAAAGTTTAAAATAAACAATTAACAATAGATATAAGAAGATGTGGTATGAGTGCCAATGAGACAACTCTCCATCCAAGTCAAAATTTATAAATGTAAACCATTATAGGTCAAAATGCGGTCTTCAACACGGAGCCTAGGCTCACAATCGAACAGTAAGCTATAAAGGGCCCCAAAATTACTAGTGTAAAACCATTCAAACGGAAAACCAACGGTCTAATCTATATAAAACGAGAAACGAGAAACACTTATGAACCACATCAACAAACGACAACTACTGAACATCAGATTCCTGACTTAGGACAGGTGCAAACAAATGCAGCGGGTTTAAACGCTTTAATGGTACCAAACCTTCACCCTTTTTCTGAAACAATAGTGTAACATCACAACATAGAAAGACACGCTATAAAATATCAACTGAAATAGCTTAACTCAATCAAAGGACATAGTAACACCATTGAACATACACTGAACAAATAAATTTTACCTATGATACAATGTAAATTCAAAATAAATAAACTAAGGGAAGAATAATAAAAGTAAAATGTTATGTCGGTATGAAATGTTAAACAATTTAAGAAAACAATATGCTAGAACAAAATATCAGCCATTTGCAATAACTTTAAACACAGGTAAATAAAATAATTTTGTTGTTAGGTATAATGATACAGTTACAATAGAGAAAGGAAATATTTTAACAAAATAAATAATATTGATGTTCATAGTACAAGTGGAAATTTATATTAGTACCAAACACTTATCAAAACTGGTATATAGACCAGATATAACACAATGCATGGACTCGTTAATATTTTTCAGCATTTTGTGTGTATTTTTGTCTAGACGTCATCTAATTAACCACTGAGATGACTTCCGTAGACTGCCAACAGTCTTATAACTCAATATAAACACAAATTGTAAATATAATAAATATAAAATAGATAGCGACCACAAGCAATTGGATTTTCTAGGTCTTTTGATTTCATATTGTAGGTTAAAAAGTATGTTTATCAATGTTTTTACCTGTATAAGAATGATTGTTTTGTGAATGGAATCAGTCAACAAATGGTTCATCCTTGTTTCACTTTCAGTATTGACATTCTTTTCCTTTTAATAGCTGAAAACATGCATAATCCATCTATAGCTAAGGGTTAAATTGAAGGTCACATGAATACGGATTCAATGAGGTCGAATTATTCGTTTGCAAGTGAATAATTCATCAGCAATGTTTCTTAGCTTAATTTGACAAAATTGAACCAAACTGGCTGCTAAACCTGAATTATTATTTCACTTATTCACTTTCATCATTGATTGAACAAAAAATAATAATATTTTTCTACATCTCGTAGCTAATGCCGCTTTAAGAGAAAGCCACATGAGTTACAATATATTGCAGTTAATAAGTGAGTTAAACCCATTCTTATTCTTTTAACAATTAAGTGTATCTTGCAGCTTTAGAAAAGGGCAGGGTAATTTAAACTCAGAGGGCACTATCATTACAAATGCCGACACTTTTATGGCACCCTTTGGCGTGGAAGAATACACTTACTTAAACACTTTACTGACAAAATATTCTCATTTGTTTGGGATAACAAACCAGATGAAGTCAGAAGACACACTTTATCACAACCCACTGCACATTTGCATTATGTAATATATATTGTGTGTATTTCTATACCAATATTATTTGGTTTGTTGATAAAAATAAAGTTTAAAATATATATGATGAACTTCGAAAATTACAAAAAGTCTTAAAATTAACATGGATTAGAAAGATTAACAGAAATAATTTTGAACTGGTTAAAACTTTTTTTTTCAGAAAAAATAAACATTCTTGAAATGCAATTTCTAAGTCTGTCTTGTGTAATTTTCTGTAACCAATGATAAAGTATTGGATACATTCTTGTTGATCATGTTAATACATTTAAGGTAGCCACTGGAATGGGACCTGGTACATTCTTGTCAGCACCCATCATGTTGTATCTGTTACGGTTAATCATGTTTAATACATTTTAGGTAGCCACTGGAATGGGACTTGGTACATTCTTGTCAGCACCCATCATGTTGTATCTGTTACAGTTAATCATGTTTAATACATTTTAGGTAGCCACTGGAATGGTAGCTGGTACATTCTTGTCAGCACCCATCATGTTGTAGTTAATCATGATTAATATGATTGTAGGTAGCCACTGGAATGGTAGCTGGTACATTCTTGTCAGCACCCATCATGTTGTATCTGTTACAGTTAATCATGTTTAATACATTTTATGTGGCCACTGGAATGGTAGCTGGTACAGTCTTGTCAGCACCCATCATGTTGTATCTGTTACAGTTAATCATGATTAATATGATTTTAGGCAGCCACTGAAATGGTAGCTGGTACATTCTTGTCAGCACCCATCATGTTGTATCTGTTACAGTTAATCATGATTAATACATTTTAGGTGGCCACTGGAATGGGACCTGGTACATTCTTGTCATCACCCATCATGTTGTATCTGTTACGGTTAATCATGTTTAATAGGATTTCAGGTAGCCACTGGAATGGTGGCTGGTACATTCTTGTCAGCACCCATCATGTTGTATCTGTTATGGTTAATCATGATTAATAGGATTTTAGGTAGCCACTGGAATGGTAGCTGGTACATTCTTGTCAGCGCCCATCATGTTGTATCAGTTACGATTAATCATGTTTAATATGATTTTAGGTAGCCATTGAATGGGACCTGGTACATTCTTGTCAGCACCCATCATGTTGTATCTGTTACGGTTAATCATGTTTAATACATTTTAGGTAGCCACTGGAATGGTAGCTGGTACATTCTTGTCAGCACCCATCATGTTGTATCTGTTATGGTTAATCATGTTTAATATGATTTTAGGTAGCTACTGGAATGGGATCTGGTACATTCTTGTCAGCACCCATCATGTTGTTTCTGTTACAGTTAATCATGTTTAATACATTTTAGGTGGCCACTGAAATGGGACCTAGTACATTCTTGTCAGCACCCATCATGTTGTATCTGTTACAGTTAATCATGATTAATATGATTGTAGGTAGCCACTGGAATGGGACCTGCTACAGTCTGGTCAGCACCCATCATGTGGTATCTGTTACGGTTAATCATGATTAATACATTTTAGGTAGCCACTGGAATGGGACCTGGTACATTCTTGTCAGCACCCATCATGTTGTATCTGTTACAGTTAATCATGTTTAATACATTTTAGGTGGCCACTGGAATGGTTGCTGGTACATTCTTGTCAGCACCCATCATGTTGTATCTGTTACGGTTAATTATGATTAATACATTTTAGGTGGCCACTGGAATGGTAGCTTGTACATTCTTGTCAGCACCCATCATGTTGTATCTGTTACGGTTAATCATGATTAATACATTTTAGGTAGCCATTGGAATGGTAGCTGGTACATTCTTGTCAGCACCCATCATGTTGTATCTGTTACGGTTAATCATGATTAATACATATTAGGTGGCCATTGGAATGGTAGCTGGTACATTCTTGTCAGCACCCATCATGTTATATCTGTTACGGTTAATCATGATTAATACATTTTAGGTAGCCACTGTAATGGTAGCTGGTACATTCTTGTCGGCACCCATCATGTTGTATCTGTTACGGTTAATCATGATTAATACATTTTAGGTAGCCACTGGAATGGTAGCTGGTACATTCTTGTCAGCAACCATCATGTTGTATCTGTTACAGTTAATCATGTTTAATATGATTTTAGGTGGCCACTGGAATGGTAGCTGGTACATTCTTGTCAGCACCCATCATGTTTGTGTCTGCTAAAATGTTAACAGTAGTAGTAAATAGTGAGCTGGACTATAAAACCCTGATGTTGGAGACTTCATTTGATACTAGTATAATAAGCTTAGTCTGTAGTGTAAGTAATTTACTTCATTTGATTCATCTACATACAAGTCATCATAAATTTAGTATATGGTATATACCTGTACATTTAGTGATATTTGAAAATAACCAAATTTGTATATGCTGGTTTTTTTTTAAGAAAAAAAGTTCCTATTATAAAAAGATAGTTTGTTTTTACTGTTTGTGTCATCTCTGACATATACCAAACAATTTTGTCTGGTCTTGACAGCGTCAAAAAGCAATACTTAGGTATGCTGTCTCTGACAGCGTGGGCGGCGTCAACAATGTATTAGTTTATGGGGAATCACTAGTGGTAGGTCAAGTATATTTGGTATGTTATATTAGCATTGGCACATCTCGTTTTCATGGAGATGATTTGGCCCTGCCCACTCTATTGACTTTGAAACTGTTGCCTACTTTACATGTATTAGTTAGTGATTAGGTCAGTTTAAGGGGAACCACTTGTGGTAGGTCAATGATATTTAGTATGCAGATGCTCAAGCATTGGCACATCTCATTTCCATGGAGGTTATTATACCCCTGCTTTAAAAAAGTGGGGGTATACTGTTTTACCTCTGTCTGTCCGTCCATCCGTCAGTCTGTCCATCCGTCCCATGAATATTTTTCGTCGCATCTTTCTCAGGAACTACATCATAAGGATTTCTGAAATTTGGTTTCAGGGTTTATATAAGTCAGCTATACCGAGTAATGCGTTTTCAGATTCATAACTCAACAACTTCCTGTTTATCAAAATATTTGGGCAGGAGTATCATCAGTGAGCAGTAGCTCGCAGTTTCACTTGTTTAGTCCTTTAAGTCATGGTTCATTGATTTTGAATGTTTTGCATAGAGAACATGTTTAAAAATTTACTTTTATTATCAAAATTACAAAAGGCAGACATATCTCTATGTCAACAGTTTATCTGTAAACAAAATTCTTTTTTTTTTTCAATTTCATGAAACGAACAATCTTGACCACATACTTAATGAAAATATATTACATTTTGCATATGTAATACTGCTGGCAGTAGGAAGCCCATACTCTTTAAACCCAGACTGATAATCATTTTGATAATATCAGGATCCTCTCATGCTCCTGTTTTAGCCCTACTTCTGATATTTTTATAACAACTTCATAAAATATATAGGTATATACATGTGTATTATTAAATTTTGAAAAATCATATAATGATACGAGAAAATGTTACCTGAAATTGAAGAACCTTTTTTTTTGCTAACAATGATAATGACATATATAAATTACATAAAAGCATGACACTAACAGGGACATTTCATATTTAGTTTCTTGTTAACCAGGTTATATATTGTTCAGGTCTATAACAAGAAGCCAATGATGAAGGATATTATATGTTATTCAGGTCTCAGACAGGGTATATAATGTGACATTCCCGGCTTAGAGTGTATATTCCCTGAGACGAAGGCAAAGGGATATAAACTCTAAGCCAGGAATGTCACATTATATACCCTATCTGAAACCTGAATTACACATATATTACGGATTACCCTTGCCTTAATGTTTTTCCAGTACCAGTTATTTGTTAAACATTCACCATGCAGTATATATATTTTCTGCATACGTGAAGGATTTGTAATTTGATGTGAAAATACTTCTATCGTGTATGCAATAATTTGTAATAACACTTTAGAACATTAATTAAGTATTTGATGTGTAAATCATGTGGTTTTAAATTAAAAACATATTATTGACGGATACACGTCAATATTTTCCCTCTGACGTTCTCTATGTGATCTGTATAGCCTAAGACTACGTCATGTAGTAATGTTCTTTGTGATGACGTCGTTGCGGTTCCAATTGGGGTAAAAAATGTTGTATATACCCCGGCAGTTTCCTGAATACATACTGACATATCGACTCGACACATTTGTAATCCGTAATATAACTATTTATTCAATATTTTTCCTGGATTAACAGAAGATTTAAACAAATAATTAAATAGCTATCACGGTATTCCTTGAATTTCAATAGTAACCTAGTTAGTTACTGTCTACCTGAGAAACCAGTATTTTAGATATATGTATACCTGCACATCCACATCATTACATACACATTCATGTATAAACAGATATGATAGTCAGTGTACAAATAGTCATATGTACTAGTCTGGATGATAAATGAGTCAATATAGAAAAGGCCATAAGTTAATCTGTATGCTTGCCATCCTTCACTTATTACTGTATATATCATTTGTTTTATTCTCTTGTTGTTTAATTATATAATTTGTGTAAATCTTGGATTTATTGTCGAGCCTTCGACTTTTGTCGAAAAAGCGAGACATAGCGATCCTACATTCCGTCGGCGGCGTCCACAAATATTCACTCTGTGGTTAAAGTTTTTGAAATTTTAATAACTTTCTTAAACTATCCTGGATTTCTACCAAACTTGGACAGAAGCTTGTTTATGATCATAAGATAATATCCAAAAGTAAATTTTGTAAAAAAAAAATCCATTTTTTCCGTATTTTACTTATAAATGGACTTAGTTTTTCTGCCAGGAAACATTACATTCACTCTGTGGTTAAAGTTTTTGAAATTTTAATAACTTTCTTAAACTATCCTTGATTTGTACCAAACTTGGACAGAAGCTTGTTTATGATCATTAGATAATATCCAAAAGTAAGTTTTGTAAAAAAAATTCCAATTTTTCCGCATTTTACTTATAAATGGACTTAGTTTTTATCTATAGCTAAGGGTTAAATTGAAGGTCACATGAATATGGATTCAATGAGGTCGAATTATTCGTTTGCAAGTGAATAATTCATCAGCAATGTTTCTTAGCTTAATTTGACAAAATTGAACCAAACTGGCTGCTAAACCTGAATTATTATTTCACTTATTCACTTTCATCATTGATTGAACAAAAAATAATAATATTTTTCTACATCTCGTAGCTAATGCCGCTTTAAGAGAAAGCCACATGAGTTACAATATATTGCAGTTAATATGTGAGTTAAACCCATTCTTATTCTTTTAACAATTATGTGTATCTTGCAGCTTTAGAAAAGGGCAGGGTAATTTAAACTGAGAGGGCACTATCATTACAAACGCCGACACTTTTATGGCACCCTTTGGCGTGGAAGACTACACTTACTTAAACACTTTACTGACAAAATATTCTCATTTGTTTGGGATAACAAACCAGATGAAGTCAAAAGACACACTTTATCACAACCCACTGCACATTTGCATTATGTAATATATATTGTGTGTATTTCTATACCAATATTATTTGGTTTGTTGATAAAATAAAGTTTAAAATATATATGATGAACTTGAAAATTACAAAAAGTCTTAAAATTAACATGGATTAGAAAGATTAACAGAAATAATTTTGAACTGGTTAAAACTTTTTTTTTTCAGAAAAAATAAACATTCTTGAAATGCAATTTCTAAGTCTGTCTTGTGTAATTTTCTGTAACCAATGATAAAGTATTGGATACATTCTTGTTGATCATGTTAATACATTTAAGGTAGCCACTGGAATGGGACCTGGTACATTCTTGTCAGCACCCATCATGTTGTATCTGTTACGGTTAATCATGTTTAATACATTTTAGGTAGCCACTGGAATGGGACTTGGTACATTCTTGTCAGCACCCATCATATTGTATCTGTTATAGTTAATCATGTTTAATACATTTTAGGTAGCCACTGGAATGGTAGCTGGTACATTCTTGTCAGCCCCCATCATGTTGTAGTTAATCATGATTAATATGATTGTAGGTAGCCACTGGAATGGTAGCTGGTACATTCTTGTCAGCACCCATCATGTTGTATCTGTTACAGTTAATCATGTTTAATACATTTTATGTGGCCACTGGAATGGTAGCTGGTACAGTCTTGTCAGCACCCATCATGTTGTATCTGTTACAGTTAATCATGATTAATATGATTTTAGGCAGCCACTGAAATGGTAGCTGGTACATTTGTCAGCACCCATCATGTTGTATCTGTTACAGTTAATCATGATTAATACATTTTAGGTAGCCACTGGAATGGGACCTGGTACATTCTTGTCATCACCCATCATGTTGTATCTGTTACGGTTAATCATGTTTAATAGGATTTCAGGTAGCCACTGGAATGGTGGCTGGTACATTCTTGTCAGCACCCATCATGTTGTATCTGTTACGGTTAATCATGATTAATAGGATTTTAGGTAGCCACTGGAATGGTAGCTGGTACATTCTTGTCAGCGCCCATCATGTTGTATCAGTTACGGTTAATCATGTTTAATATGATTTTAGGTAGCCATTGGAATGGGACCTGGTACATTCTTGTCAGCACCCATCATGTTGTATCTGTTACGGTTAATCATGTTTAATACATTTTAGGTAGCCACTGGAATGGTAGCTGGTACATTCTTGTCAGCACCCATCATGTTGTATCTGTTATGGTTAATCATGTTTAATATGATTTTAGGTAGCTACTGGAATGGGACCTGGTACATTCTTGTCAGCACCCATCATGTTGTATCTGTTACAGTTAATCATGTTTAATACATTTTAGGTGGCCACTGAAATGGGACCTGGTACATTCTTGTCAGCACCCATCATGTTGTATCTGTTACAGTTAATCATGATTAATATGATTGTAGGTAGCCACTGGAATGGGACCTGCTACAGTCTTGTCAGCACCCATCATGTGGTATCTGTTACGGTTAATCATGATTAATACATTTTAGGTAGCCACTGGAATGGGACCTGGTACATTCTTGTCAGCACCCATCATGTTGTATCTGTTACAGTTAATCATGTTTAATACATTTTAGGTGGCCACTAGAATGGTAGCTGGTACATTCTTGTCAGCACCCATCATGTTGTATCTGTTACGGTTAATCATGATTAATACATTTTAGGTGGCCACTGGAATGGTAGCTTGTACATTCTTGTCAGCACCCATCATGTTGTATCTGTTACGGTTAATCATGATTAATACATTTTAGGTAGCCATTGGAATGGTAGCTGGTACATTCTTGTCAGCACCCATCATGTTGTATCTGTTACGGTTAATCATGATTAATACATTTTAGGTGGCCATTGGAATGGTAGCTGGTACATTCTTGTCAGCACCCATCATGTTGTATCTGTTACGGTTAATCATGATTAATACATTTTAGGTAGCCACTGGAATGGTAGCTGGTACATTCTTGTCAGCAACCATCATGTTGTATCTGTTACAGTTAATCATGTTTAATATGATTTTAGGTGGCCACTGGAATGGTAGCTGGTACATTCTTGTCAGCACCCATCATGTTTGTGTCTGCTAAAATGTTAACAGTAGTAGTAAATAGTGAGCTGGACTATAAAACCCTGATGTTGGAGACTTCATTTGATACTAGTATAATAAGCTTAGTCTGTAGTGTAAGTAATTTACTTCATTTGATTCATCTACATACAAGTCATCATAAATTTAGTATATGGTATATACCTGTACATTTAGTGATATTTGAAAATAATCAAATTTGTATATGCATACTGGTTTTTTTTTAAGAAAAAAAGTTCCTATTATAAAAAGATAGTTTGTTTTTACTGTTTGTGTCATCTCTGACATATACCAAACAATTTTGTCTGGTCTTGACAGCGTCAAAAAGCAATACTTAGGTATGCTGTCTCTGACAGCGTGGTAGCGTCAACAATGTATTAGTTTATGCGGAATCACTAGTGGTAGGTCAAGTATATTTGGTATGTTATATTAGCATTGGCACATCTCGTTTTCATGGAGATGATTTGGCCCTGCCCACTCTATTGACTTTGAAACTGTTGCCTACTTTACATGTATTAGTTAGTGATTAGGTCAGTTTAAGGGAACCACTTGTGGTAGGTCAATGATATTTAGTATGCAGATGCTCAAGCATTGGCACATCTCATTTCCATGGAGGTTATTATACCCCTGCTTTAAAAAGTGGGGTATACTGTTTACCTCCGTCTGTCCGTCCATCCGTCAGTCTGTCCATCCGTCCCATGAATATTTTTCGTCGCATCTTTCTCAGGAACTACATCATAAGGATTTCTGAAATTTGGTTTCAGGGTTTATATAAGTCAGCTATACCGAGTAATGCGTTTTCAGATTCATAACTCAACAACTTCCTGTTTATCAAAATATTTGGGCAGGAGTATCATCAGTGAGCAGTAGCTCGCAGTTTCACTTGTTTAGTCCTTTAAGTCATGGTTCATTGATTTTGAATGTTTTTGCATAGAGAACATGTTTAAAAATTTACTTTTTATTATCAAAATTACAAAAAGGCAGACATATCTCTATGTCAACAGTTTATTTGTAAACAAAATTCTTTTTTTTTTTTTAATTTCATGAAACGAACAATTATTATCACATACTTAATGAAAATATATTACATTTTGCATAGGTAATACTGCTGGCAGTAGGAAGCCCATACTCTTTAAACCCAGACTGATAATCATTTTGATAATATCAGGATCCTCTCATGCTCCTGTTTTAGCCCTACTTCTGATATTTTTTATAACAACTTCATAAAATATATAGGTATATACATGTGTATTATTAAATTTTTGAAAAATCATATAATGATACGAGAAAAATGTTACCTGGAAATTGAAGAACCTTTTTTTTTTTTGCTAACAATGATAATGACATATATAAATTACATAAAAGCATGACACTAACAGGGACATTTCATATTTAGTTTCTTGTTAACCAGGTTATATATTGTTCAGGTCTATAACAAGAAGCCAATGATGAAGGATATTATATGTTATTCAGGTCTCAGACAGGGTATATAATGTGACATTCCGGCTTAGAGTGTATATTCCTGAGACGAAGGCAAGGGATATAAACTCTAAGCCAGGAATGTCATATTATATAACCTATCTGAAACCTGAATTACACATATATTACGGATTACCCTTGCCTTAATGTTTTTCCAGTACCAGTTATTTTTTAAACATTCACCATGCAGTATATATATTTTCTGCATACGTGAAGGATTTGTAATTTGATGTGAAAATACTTCTATCGTGTATGCAATAATTTGTAATAACACTTTAGAACATTAATTAAGTATTTGATGTGTAAATCATGTGGTTTTAAATTAAAAACATATTATTGACGGATATACGTCAATATTTTCCCTCTGACGTTCTCTATGTGATCTGTATAGCCTAAGACTACGTCATGTAGTAATGTTCTTTGTGATGACGTCGTTGCGGTTCCAATTGGGGTAAAAAATGTTGTATATACCCGGCAGTTTCCTGAATACATACTGACATATCAACTCAACACATTTGTAATCCGTAATATAACTATTTATTCAATATTTTCCTGGATTAACAGAAGATTTAAACAAATAATTAAATAGCTATCACGGTATTCCTTGAATTTCAATAGTAACCTAGTTAGTTACTGTCTACCTGAGAAACCAGTATTTTAGATATATGTATACCTGCACATCCACATCATTACATACACATTCGTATATAAACAGATATGATAGTCAGTGTACAAATAGTCATATGTACTAGTCTGGATGATTAATGAGTCAATATAGAAAAGGCCATAAGTTAATCTGTATGCTTGCCATCCTTCACTTATTACTGTATATATCATTTGTTTTATTCTCTTGTTGTTTAATTATATAATTTGTGTAAATCTTGGATTTATTGTCGAGCCTTCGACTTTTGTCGGCGAGACCTAGCGATCCTACATTCCGTCGGTGGCGTCCACAAATATTCACTCTGTGGTTAAAGTTTTGAAATTTTAATAACTTTCTTAAACTATCCTGGATTTCTACCAAACTTGGACAGAAGCTTGTTTATGATCATAAGATAATATCCAAAAGTAAATTTTGTAAAAAAATAATCCATTTTTCCGTATTTTACTTATAAATGGACTTAGTTTTTCTGCCAGGAAACATTACATTCACTCTGTGGTTAAAGTTTTGAAATTTTAATAACTTTCTTAAACTATATTTGATTTGTACCAAACTTGGACAGAAGCTTGTTTATGATCATTAGATAATATCCAAAAGTAAGTTTTGTAAAAAAATTCCAATTTTTCCGCATTTTACTTATAAATGGACTTAGTTTTTCTACCAGGAAACATTACATTCACTCTGTGGTTAAAGTTTTTGAAATTCTAATAACTTTCTTAAACTATCCTGGATTTCTACCAAACTTGAAAAGAAGCTTGTTTATGATCATAAGATAGTATCCAGAAGTAAATTTTGTAAAAAAAAAATCGTTTTTTCAGTATTTTACTTATAAATGGACTTAGTTTTTCTGCCAGTTAACATTACATTCACTCTGTGGTTAAAGTTTTTAAAATTTTAACAACTTTCTTAAACTATCTTGGATTTGTACCAAACTTGGACAGAAGCTTGTTTATGATTAAAAGCTAGTATCTAGAAGGAAAATTTGTTAAAATTTTGTTTCATTTTTTCCGTATTTTACTTATAAATGGACTTAGTTTTTCTTCCAGTTAACATTACATACAGTCTGCAGTTTAAGTTTTTAAAACATTTATTAGATTCATAAACTATCCTTGATTTTTACCAAACTTGGACAGAAGCTACTTACAATCAAAAGATAGTATAGAGAGGAATATTTTTATTAATTTTTTCCTCATTTTTGTTGAGCCTGCGATTAACAACAAAAGTAGGCGAGACACTGGGTTCACGGAACCCTTACAAATTTTTTATTTCCTTCCTCCGCTAGTATAAACCTTGATTGATAGTATTAAAAGCTTGAAATCTAGGATTGAAGGGTTTTGTTAAACTTTGTACGCAATACTAATAGGCATTTTATGATTTTATCTTGTCTTCAATTTGGGAATTCTAGATTCTATAATTTGGGGATTTAAATTTTCAGATAAATACTAGGAATGAACGAATATTATGTTTAAATTTCTGCATGAACATATCAATGAAAAATTAGTGTATGTTTTTGAGGGATCTTTATCCCTGTTTACTAAATACAAGTATGATCCTTTTTCTGTTTAAGGGTATACATGTATAATTAGATGGGTTTATTTGTTACATGTGTAATGCCATATAATTATGTCAAAATAACATGGTTTTTTCTGTGTTTTTTTTTACTATCTGCATTTTCATTGTTGTAAAAAGAATGTCTTGTGATTTCTATAAATAGAATTTTGAAATATGTAATTATGTGTTGCAATGCAAAGAATGTTAAAACAAAATCTTAACAATAGTAGACTGTTTAGATCATTCATTTAGGGTGATAGAGTATTTGTTCTTAGAAATAAGGTTATCCAAGTTTAAAGATTATTTTTAATTTTGACAGATATGGGTGATAGTTTTATTGTTCCTTAGTGGGAGATACAAGAAAATGCCACACCAGTTTCTTCTTTGTTTCTGTGTAGCTCATGTAAGTATTAATTATATTATTGGATATTGGTTAAGCAGATAATGTTCTACCAATTGATGTTAAAAGACAAAAGTTTACCTCACAAAACCCTGGTCTTTGTTCAGTCAATTCATCCCCCCCTTTTCCTACCATATTTTCAGTAAAGTTACTATTGGATTAAACACAAACTGATGAGTTAACTGGACAAATTCCCAATTATGATATCCTACAAGAATTATAACGATATAAATATTTTAAAGGGACACAAGATAAAATCATAAATTATTGTTACCATACATTTTTCCAAAATTAAAACTTTATTATGCTTATGCTAAATAAAAAAATCCAGTAACAACTTACTGATATCAAAAGATAGCTTTGAATCTACTTTATTGCAAATGAATTGTTAGTTGTTGATGTCATTGAGTTTTATTAAATTTGGTCAGCACATCCGAAAAATGTTGAGCACTGACAAAATGTGTATGATGTTGACCCAGTAATCAGATGTGGCTGAAGAAGTGAGAAAATGCTTATGTATACGATGAAGCTAAATGTTTTTATGCTGTTTGTGTATGTTCTTTTATCACATAATTTACAAAAATGAAAATCTAGATTTCAAAATGATTTATAAAGCATGATGCTATTAATTGGAAAATATTCCAGGAAATCTACAGATGCACTACAATGTTTTTCATTTTATTTATGGTTTTGTAATAAGAAATAAATTGTCATTTTATTCATAGTTTTTGTCTCGCCTGCGACAAAAGTCGCAGTATGCAAGACATAGATATTACTATCCGGGGGCGGCGTAAACTATTTGTATAAAGCTTTATATTTCAGAAGGTAGAAGACCTGGATGCTTCATTTCTTGTATGCAGATACCTTATGTTATAAAGTTTCCGTTAATCATATGTCCATTGTCCTTGACCTCATTTTCATGGTTCAACAACTGCTTGAAAAAGTTTTTTAAGTTTTTATGTCATGTGAATTTCTCACTTATTATGAGTAATAGGATAACTATATTTGGTATATGGGTTCCTTGCAACGTCTACATGTCCGGCAGACAGAGTTCAACTGACCTCAACCTCATTTAATGGATCACTGATCAAGGTTATAGTTACATGATTAGGTCCGTTTCTCCAATACTATAAGCAGTAGGTCAACTATATTTGGTGTATGGAATGATTGTAACGGGTACATGTCAGTCTGGCAGGTTTCATCCGACCTTTACCTCATTTTCATGGTTCATTGGTCAATGTTAAGTTTTTGTGTTTTGGTCTGTTTTTCAAGTACTATAAGCAATAGGTCAACTTTAATTGGTTTATGGAATGATTGTAAGGTGTAAACTGGGTGGAAGGTATCATCTGACCTTGACCTCATTTTTATGGTTCAATGGTCAATGTTAAGTTTTTGTGTTTTGGTCTGTTTTTCAATTAGCATATGCAATAGGTCAACTATATTTGGTGTATAAAAAATTGTAAGGTGTATATGTCTGTCTAACACAATTTATCTGACCTTGACCTCATTGTCATAGATTTTAAAAATATTAAGTTTCTGTAATGCTTTTAGTAAAACCTTTTATCTTTTAGACTATCAACATAAAATCAATGGTCATTAAAACAGGCGAGACAGAGACATTTCAGCTTGTGCACTCTTGTTAATCAAAAGCATGTCATACACCCAGTAACAATGTTCCCATCCCAACACATAGTTACAATTTACATATTTAAAATTTCAAGGTTTTAGCTGTTTACAGATTCTTAGCTGTTTAGGATTGATAATGTATGATGGTTCCCACTCCAACACATTGCATAGTTACATTTTTTCTTTAATTTATTTTATAGGTGTTTAGCTGTTTAGGATTGATTTTGTATGAAGGTACCCACTCCAAAACGATATCATGGATACATCTGGTACAGTTTACCTTAATTCTTGTTGGAGTTCTGTCAACAAGATGTTGGACTGCAGTTATCTCCCTTTGTTTGTACTTCCTCCATTGTAGAAGTTTATGTTTTGTCCTTAGAATAAGATGGTGGCTGATACTTGCTGGTTTTGGGTTGGTATTCCTTTAGTTAATATGATACATGTAGTCTAATATAAGTCTGACTCCCATAAAAAATAGAGTGGAGACATATTGCAAGTCATTAGCAACAGAAGGAGAATTGGTTTCTCCAATATGTTTTCCAGTGTTTTTAGTTTAAAACTCCATGATGTGAACTAGTAATTTATGTATATCAGATTTGAATTGACCCTATCAGAATATAAAGCAGCTTGCTCCTTCAAAGACAAATTTGTCATCAATGAAAACATGCTGGCCTATCCAAATTCAAAGTCTTGATACAGTTTTATATGCCTGTAAGATTTACGTTAGATTTACACTGTTTTTTGTGAAAGCTTAAAGGAAACTCTCTTTTGATTTTTAAACTCACAACACTAATCACAGGCCAGGCAGTGAGTTCCATGAAACCCTTTATACATTTTTCAGATATTTTATTTATCTACTACATTATTTTTTTTTACAATAACTGAATTCATTATTTTTACTGCAAATGTTGTAGTCTCAATACCTGAAAAACAGGAGCAATCTTGCCTGCGCCCCTTACAAGGGTTTTGCCCTAGATCCATTTAAAGTCCAAAGTGCATCCATGCCTCTCACCTATTTTGTAGGTGAATTTTGATTTTATCGAAGTTTCTCTTTGCCAAAAAACTTTGAAAGCCGTTACAGTTATGAGGAATGAATTGTTTTGAGCATTAGGAGTGTGATAAATGATAATTGTACTTGTAGGATACCAATGTTCTGTACAGGATTATTAATTATGTTGGCTGGACATCATATGCATGCAGAAATAGATCCTTCATTCCATTATGGGGAAGATCAGGTACAGCTAACAAGTATTTATTGAATATTAGATGTTTGTAACAATTACATGGATTTGTTTTTGTTTCCTTTGTTTATAACTTATATCAAAACAAAGTTTAGCACAACATATTTTTGCTTCATAAACAACAAGCTAAAATTTAACTGATTATTTATCACGGCATTTATACAACATAATCAAACAGATCCAACAAACTGGCAAACAAGCAAAAAATTGGCAACAAATGAACACTAAACAGAAAGTAAAACAATCCCTATTGGCGAGACAGATCCATAACAGCTCAATGAGTATAACTGAATAAATGATTGGCAAATGAATTATTTTGTTGTTGATAATCAGATGCACTATACTTTTGCTGAATTCTATGATGGAAGATTTATTTTCCAAGCACAAAATGATGAAAAAACTTAAAATTATCTGTACTCATTGGTTCTATCATGTCTATTGATAAAGTTGAAACTTCTAATATTGCTGATGATACCAGACTATCAAAATGGACCTTTCAACACATTTGTTATATATTTAATCATACAATTGATAAATAAACTAGAAAAGTATGAATTTGTTATAAATGGGAGGGTGTGTGGTTAGAAATGTATTGTTGAAATGTATAATTATTAAAACTGATCTGGAACTCAGGTTTATGTATAAATAAGTTCATGACGTGCTTAAAACAATATTCTTAAGTATAGTTTAAGGTTATGTAAAGGTCTAAATGGCTAATTGTAAATTATTGAACGCCATTTAACACGTGCACTCAATAAACAATAAATGTAAATCAATTTAATTTATAGTCTTTCTTGTTATTATATATTAAAAGTTGAAGTATAATGTTACCAAGGTATCAGATTTTTATATTGCATGTTTTGCATGTGTAACAGCTGAGGCTTATGTATAAGGAATCGTTAAAAGTTCTGTATTCAATCACTTGGAAATTGTAATCGTTTAATAAAGTTATAAACCAATTACTACAAAGGAATTTACTAACACAGCTTGTCTGAAATTTTAAATGTGTTTACAATTAAAATGATAGAATGATTGATTGATTTTACAATAAAAAAGATTGGAATAGATGCATATATTTATAAAGGCATAAGTATACTGGTTTTATTTCTTTTACAGACCATCTTGTTCCTAGCAATCTTGATTCTATATAGTATAATTAAAATATATATAAATTATACAGATTTTTATTTCTTTTACAGACCATCTTGTTCCTAGCAATCTTGATTCTATATAGTATAATTGAAATATATATAAATTACACAGATTTTTTATTTCTTTTACAGACCATCTTGTCCCTAGCAATCTTGACTGTGTGTAGTATAATTAACATTGTCTGTCTAATTCTTAAACAAAGGAATTCATCAGCATATTCTAAATTAAGAGAACATCAGAATGGTGACATATTGAATAGTAAAAGAAAGAAAAATAATGGAATAAAGGATGACAGTCGTTGTAGGTTGTTAGGAAGGAAAGACAGTAAAGAAGAGGATTATAGATCCATGAATAGCTGTAACAACTGTGATAATTCGTGTGAAGGTAGATATTTTTCGGAAAGGACATTTCTTTAATTCTAAGATCAATCTGATTAAAATACAGATCCTGTGTCCAAGCTTTGCTTACATTGATCCATTCTACTGTCTGTTTAAGAGGCCTTTCGGAATCCTATGGTTTTGTAGGATTAATACATACCTTCAAAAATTTGAAGGCTGAAATTTCATTGGCTGACATAATAATTACTGGAATAGAAAGTAAAACAGAGTGTTGTCATATCCTTGTAAGTTTGAACACAGGAACTGTATATCAATCAAATTAATATTGGTCTAAGATAAATTTTGAATAAAACGAAAAAGTGTAAGTACAAATAAAAATATAAAGTACAGGATAAACAATGAAACCTGATTAAGCTTATGTTATTGTTTTCCTTTCCAGACAATGTCACTGCAGATTTCTTTGTTCTTTTAAATTAAATAAAATGGGTTGTTTATTTATGAATGAAGGGACATTTGTTTTCTGTTTTTTGTTCTATAGTCAGGTTGAAAAGGTTTCGGTAAACTGTATAATTTTGAAGATGATATTTACACAATGTGATCCCTTAATATAAACTTTAAAAGTAGTTAGAATTTTGAACAAGATACTTACACAATGTGGTCACTTGTATAATTGTGTGTCTATTATTTGGATGTTGTCATCCTTTATAGGAGTAGGTAGAACCAGTATAGAAGATATAGTGCCTTTCCCTAAAGAGACAGAAAGTCTCATTTCTGACTCGTCCAGTAATAGTAGTGATGGACTAACAGACACATATGAAGTAGAACAGTGTGTGTATGGCACGTGTGGTATAGAACAGAGACGAAGGTGTGCTGGTTTACTGAGGAAGTATAATACATCGGTGGTAGCTATACCTGATGAAGATTCTGTAGGCAGCAATCGATCAAGGAATGTTAAAGATGATTTCCAAAGTAACAGATTTATGTTAATGTTGGTTCTTTGTCAAGTTTCTATGTTTATGGTAAGTGTCAACAATTGTATTTATAGTGGGGTTGAGATTTTCCAGGTATCCCCGGTTTTGTTTGGGGCGGGAGGGGGGGGTTTCTTTTTGTATAGGGTTAAAATGGTAAGTGTAAAAAAGAGGCAAATTCATTGTTAAACATCAAGATGAGAAAATATGTTTATTTGTACCATTTCAGTATCCATGTTCTTTTATGATCTCAATTAGCATCAATTTCAATTTTCCACCAAATGCTATGTAAACAGAGTGAATGCTTGGACAAAAATCATCTTGTAGGTTGCATTTCTGTAAATACCAACAAAGCAATTTCCCATAGGAACTCCTTTCACGGCTAAAACTGTACCACTTTTACTATGAAGTTTTGAAAAA
This sequence comes from Mytilus coruscus, assembly GCA_017311375.1. Lineage (NCBI taxonomy): Eukaryota > Metazoa > Mollusca > Bivalvia > Mytilida > Mytilidae > Mytilus > Mytilus coruscus. Next base: position 4,673,599 of record CM029596.1, on the reverse strand, counting down.
AATTATATCCTAGAATGGAAAGTTCATATGCACTACTATTTTTTTCAAAGGTCAAAATATAGGAGGTGCGGCATATTTTCAACGTTTATATGCCCTGAACTTCTAAGAGTTTAAACTTACATTAAAATTCTATACTACTCCTACCTTTATTAAAGGATTTCCACAGATTTTAACTTGATCACTATGAATATGTATATTTACTGGTAACATTCCCAAGTTATGTCTCTACGAGATGAAACATAGAGATCATATCTGGGAACCAGTACATAAACAAAATTAATTATCTATGAATATTATATATCTCCCCAAAAGAGGCATGGTTTGAGAAACAGCTGTATTTACAAAGTGCAACCTGTAACATTACATTTGTTATAACAAATAACTTGAATAATTAAACTGACTTTAATAATTAGCTTGTTTCCAGAGCCTTAAAATTGGTTGAAAAAAAAAGTCTGCCATTAACTCCTTTTAATCAGTTGCATCATTTTTTTATGTGCAGAGAGCTTGGCAGTCACAGCAGTCCCAAAATCCAACTTTGAATTAAACAATTCTAGTCTTTCATAGTAACATTGCATTAAAAAATTTACTTTATTATTTCTAGGGATTATTCTTGTGTACTTGGAGACTTTTTAATAGAGTTACAACAGGAACATATGTAGAAGTAGAATTCCTTGACGGTGTGATGAACTATGGTCAGGTAAGCCTAAGAATTCCTTGACAGTGTGATGGTAAAAAGTAAAATAACAAAAATACTGAACTCCAAGGGAAATTCAAAGCGGAAAGTCCTTTATAAAATGGCAAAATCAAAAGCTCAATAGATAACAACTGTCATATTCCTGACTTGGTACAGGCATTTCCTTATGTAGAAAATGGTGGATTAAACCTGGTTTTATAGCTAGCTAAACCTCTCACTTGTATGACAGTCGCATAGAATTTCATTATATTGACAACAATGCGTGATCAAAACTAACAGACATAATAGGTAAAAATGTCAAAAATAGGGGTACAACCTGAGTTTCTGTCTCGTTATGTAGCCTTCACTTAGAATCAATGTTCCATATATGCATTGGTTAACTATCGAGTCTACAGCTGCACTGAGTGTGATACAATATTTCTCCAGCCGAGACTTTACTTTTTTTTTTGATGATCTTCTAAAGGATGTGTTCTTTCTGTGTAATGCCATATGGCATGGTCGCCCTTTTCATAAAGTCATGCTTGCATATTCAGAGGAAAAGCAAGAAAATTTAACCTATGAAAAACTGAGCTTCAACAAACCACATGTTGATTATAAAAAGATAAACAACCAGTTGGAGAATGTATAAATCAGCTAAAAATTAGAGAACAGATAGAAAATGAAAGGATATGGAGTAAATGTACATGGGACAAAATTGCACACAATACATAGAAAACATAGAAAATTATCAATGAACAGGGCTTTTATTCCTGTTCTTCATCTTGACAGTTGATGTAGGGTCTTCAACAATGAACGAACCATTCATATGCTACAACAAGGTCAAGACGGCCCCTTAAGTCCTATTGATAAAAATAAAACACAGTTCACCTTCTTGCTCCCCACCCACCTAGTGGGTGGGGAGCAAGAAGTTCACATATATTGCAAATTCAGAAATGTTTTTGTTGTATTGACAAACAAGGAAATGAGATAGGATTGTATTATAAAAATTGATTGGAATTCACATTTTTGTTTCTGATAGCAGTATTTTAATGCAGCATTTCATAAAATTACATTAATCATATCTTCCATTTATGTCAGTTGATGAACAGGTGGGATAATGTATACATGCAAATATTTCTGAATTTACAATAAATCTTGATGAATGCAGCCAAACTTAAGCATTTAGTTTGTTATTTATAAAAACTACTGAACAATTATATAAAATGCAATGTAGAAAAACAATTTATTATTGCAGGGATTTATTATCTTTGCTATATTTGGGTTTGATACCAGATTGATATTCCTGCCATGTATAAAAAGGTATGTACTGTGTAATTCTCTAATTGATATTCCTGCCATGTATAAAAAGGTTTGTACTGTGTAATTCTCTAATTGATATTTTATCCTGGTGATCAGACACAATAGATCTAGTTTGGAATGGTACAATGATGATTTACTATATAGAAAAGCTTCATACCTTACATGGTGCAAGGGAAAGCAGTATTGCTGTAGATAGAATTATTTAGTGTGGATATGTATTTAAACTTATACTCAGTTAATTATTCAGTGTGGATATGTATTTAAACTGATACTCAGTGAATTGTTTAGTGTGGATAGGTAATTAAACTGATACTCAGTTAATTATTTAGTGTGGATAGGTAATTAAACTGATACTCAGTTAATTATTTAGTGTGGATAGGTAATTAAACTGATACTCAGTTAATTATTCAGTGTGGATATGTATTTAAACTGATACTCAGTTAATTATTTAGTGTGGATAGGTATTTAAACTGATACTCAGTTAATTATTTAGTGTGGATAGGTACTTAAACTGATACTCAGTTAATTGTTTAGTGTGGATAGGTACTTTAACTGATACTCAGTTAATTTTTCTTGAAAATTTGTAAATGAGAGTTAAATTGGTAAATGAATTTTCCCATGCACCATCATCATATTATTTAGAAAATTTGGTTTCCCTTTATTCTCCTTAAAACAGGGATGCAGGTTGCATTACAAGAACCAGTTCAGAGAATCGCTGACAGTTTATGAAACTTTCAATGGGGGAAATCCCTCCTCTGAAAATATAAAAAAAACTGGTGTAAAGAATTTATTTATAATTTTTTTATGGGATGGCAGTTTAACATATATTTAATATTTAGAAAATTATTGTTTTTTTTTTTTTTTTGGCATAATGGTGAAATATTTGATTTACAGTAATACTTAGTTTAAAAGTAAAAGCCCCCTGAATTTCATAAAGACAGTTTTTTTTATTCACAATAGACCTTATCGCTATTTGGGAATCTGCGCAACTTGACTTGAGAATCTGCGCCACTTGAACTATTTACATCAGACAACAATCACTTTTCCTTTGTGCGTCAGACATTTTCCATTATGATGTCAAAATTTTACGGGACCCTTTGTGATGTCCAGTAATGGTGGACGAATAGCGATAAGTTGTAAAAAGCCAGTGTTGTTGTGTATAGTATTGAATACAGTCAAACCTGCCTTAAAGATCACTTCAATTCAGTGGTCACCTGCCTCTAATGGTCACTTGCAGACCTGCCCAAACATTTTCTCTACATAATTAAACTCTTTTCAGCAGTCACTTGTTAAACCGGATCAGCAGTCACCCAATTTTCACTCGAAATTGTCATTTTAATGTTAATGAATAAGATCATGACCAAAGATACATGTGTTCATAACTCAAAGTCAAAGTCAAAATTGGAACCTGTTTACAACTGTTATGGCGTAATAGGAAGTGAATTTGTGAATTTCTCTTGTTCCACTTTCCAATGAAAAATGTATCACTGTTTAATTTCACCACTAATATATACATAGTTTGTCATGAATGTTTTCTTCAAATTTGCAACTCTGGATTAAGCCATGTTTAGCTCACCTGACCCAATTGATGCTGTAGTTAACTTTACAAAATTCTTCTTCTTTGAAACTACCTGGCTAATTTGTTAAAAACTGGGCCATTTTTTATTTTTAAAAAATGTGTACAATGGTTCCACTTGTCAACCAACATGGCTGATATGGCTAAAAATAGGATATAGAAGTAAACGCAAATTTTGTATATTATCTTGAAAATCGCTATATAGAGATAGAGAAAATCTGGCAGGATCAGAAATCTTCAGAAAAATGAGAACTATCTATTGTCCATTTAAGTCAATACTGTCAGATGACTTCTTAAAAGAGTTATTGCCTCAAATTGATGAATTTTACCAATTTTTATCATTTTTGCCTATTATCTTGAAAAATATAAAAAATAAAGAGAAACTTTGATATGAAAAATGATTAGAAAGATAAGATCTACAAAGTAGCCATGTCTGAAATCAACAAGTGACTCCTTATAGGAGTTATTGCCCTTTAATGACAATTTTTACAAATTTTTTGCATTTTTATACGACCGCAAAATTGGTATCACGTCGGCGTTGTTCGAAGACATTTGGTTTCCGGACCATTACTTTAGTATAAGGGAATAGAAATCTATGAAATTTAAACACAAGGTTTGAAACCACAAAAGGAAGGTTGGGATTGATTTTGGGGGTTATGGTCCCAACAGTTTAGGAATTAGGGGCCAAAAAGAGGCTCAAATAAGCATTTTTCTAGTTTCCAGACAATAACTGGTGGAACAGGTTATGGATCTCTCTGAAATTGTACCACAAGTTTCCATACCACAAAGGGATGGTTAGGATTGGCTTTGGGTGGTTATGACTCAAACCGTTTAGGAATTAGGGGCAAAAATGGGGGAAAAACAAGGGTTTCCTGGTTAATGGACAGTTACTTAAGTATTGGTCTTTGGATCTTTATGAAATAGATATTGGACCATTAAGCATTATATAAGGGATAGCATTCGATTGATTCATGAAATTTTACAGTATATAGAAGAGAACAATATTTTTGGATTACTGCTCTTTATTGATTTTGAGAAAGCTTTGATGTTGGGACTTTTTGCTATAAGTATTACAATTTTTACATCGGATGACCGTGAGAGCATTCCGGTGTATTGCTGTCGCCTAGATTTCCATTACGCAACTTTTGTGTTGGGATTGTAACCGATCTATAAACATGATAAATACGCAGACATTATTTGCAAAATAACATTCCTTATCACTTGTTATAAATTCATTTTTTCAATGGCTACTCCTAAAAATATTTTTTTAGAACATAAATTAATAATATGAAAATGTTTTGTCGTTAGAAATATATATATAAGTAAAAAATCTTTAATATCTATGCACACGTACAGAAAAAGGGTGTTAACGCATGCGGAAGAATATCTCAAGAACTTTTGCAATCTCCCATGCAGAGTTATCTGTCTTTGCTCTCGCTCAAGGACCGATAACTCTGCATGGGACATTGAACGTTTTGCAGGAAAATATGAATGCCTACTCAAATCCAATCTATTAGAAAAAATCGAATTATTACAGAAGAGTGTCCACCATGCACTTGCACTGCACTATTATTAATATAGTAGAATAGAATGATATACATATGGATGAAATTTATATATACATGTAACTGTAATATACAAATATTAGTATAATATATAACAACAAACCAGAGTATACTGATTTGTATCACTACAATATAATAGTTATTACCATGAGGTTGAATTTATCATCAACGCACGAACTTGTCTCAGAAAAAAAATATATTTGTACTTTAATTAGATATAAGAAGATGTGGTATGAGTGCCAATGAGACAACTCTCCATCCAAGTCAAAATTTAAACCATTATAGGTCAAAGTACGGTCTTCAACACGGAGCCTTGGCTCACACCGAACAGTAAGCGATAAAGGGCCCCAAAAAAATTACTAGGGTAAAACCATTCAAAGGGGAAAACCAACGGTCTAATCTATATAAAAAACGAGAAACACTTATGAACCACATCAACAAACGACACCTCACTTTCAGGTATAAAGATATGATTTTTTTTTCTGAGACAAGTGCTTGTGACCATCCACAAGAACTTGCGGTCATCCGATGTTCAGCTGATACTTCAGTACTTTAATTCATGCTATTAGTATTACAATTTTTTTCATATGCTGAAATTAACTGTGTATTTGGTTGTTGGTCCCATTTTCTAATTGGTCCAAATTTTGGTCCTAAGGCTATAAAATTTGTTTTGTTTGATTTAATAAACATTAAATTTAAAAGATAATAAATACAATGTTATATTTGAATTACCTCTCTTACATTGCTTTTAAATTAAGTAAAGTTGTCTGCTAGTTGTAGTATGAATTATTTTTTAGCTGTTTCTAGAAACATCAAATACTGTGATGGATGTATATATAATATAATAATAGTGTATACCAAAGGGTTCAGTGGTAATAAATTTGTTTATTTGTGATCAATATCATTTGTTTTTTTTGGCATTAAGAGTTACCTCCCTTACAATGGTTTTGTTATAAAGAAATGTTGTATTGTCTTGAGGTGATTAGCTGTCAATTTATTTTTAGAAGTTACTATTAAATGCTGATGAAGGTATATTAATTTTAGCCATGATTATGTATGTCATTTTCTATTTTAATACTTTTATGATGTATTTAAATGGGTTTTTATGGTTGCAAACTCCATTGGGAATTTGAATTGAGATTATGACCATATCTTGAGGGAAAGAATTTTTTTTGGAAAAAGGGGGAAGGGAGGTTAAAAAAAAATGGGGGGAGGTAAAAAAAAATTTGGAGGGTGGGGACAATTTTTTCTCCTCAAGATTTCAGAAATTAAAAAGAAAATTTCTTCAAATATTTTTTTTTTTTGTGGAGCGCGGAGGTAAAAAAATTTTGAAGGGGGTTTCAATTTAACCAATTCTAAGTTCTTTGACTACAGTTATTCTGTGTCTGAAACCTATTATGTGTCAAATATTTAATTACAATCCAAATTCAGACCTGTATCAAGTGCGAATATTGTCCATTTTTTCCCTAACTGTTCAGGGTTGGACCTCTGCAGTTGTATCCAGCTGTGCTCGGCGAAGCAATTTATTGCCAATAATTTTGAAAACCACAATAGATAGATAGTAACTTGATCAACAAAAGCAGATCTACAAATAAGTTTCCATTGCTTAAATTGTCAGTTGACACTTTATAGCAGAAATTATCTGTGGAGTCCTTACAGGAATTATTGCCATTAAATGATAATTTTTACCCATTTTTCTATTTTGGGCAAAAAATTAAGACATTTGATAGAAAATTTAATCAGTAAAAAATGATGAGCAAGCCAAGAGATTTTTGTTATGAGTTAAATTTAATTCTACAATGTTGGAAAGTTGTCATTGTTGGAAATGCATAGATCCAGGTGAGCGACACAGACTCTTTAACAATAACTTGAAAACACTAAAAGAATAGTTGCCAGGATCCCAGTCATGTGAATATGGGAATTAGAATTTTTTGGAACCTTTTATAAAAGGTCACCTCTCTTGAGCATTCACTTTTGTCATTATACATAAGAGACCACTTAATACAGGTTTGACTGAGCTAAATATTTAACATATGATTAAATGATTGAAACGAGTACATTTCAATGGAAAAGATAACATAAATAGTAATGTCTTTGTGTTATTTTTGTTGTTGGGTTTCTTTCCCATTTCTTACCTACCTGAAACATATATATATATTCTTTTTTTTCCATCCCATAGGTGATTTCATTATGCTGGTTAACTTACTTTAAAATACTTTAAAGATGCGATATATAGTACTGTATGATTTCAAAATAATACCACTTCATTCAATATGTATTTAGATGTGATGGTTATATTGTAGCTTGGTCAACTTTAAACGTAAATTATTAAAAAGGTAACAGTCTTATTTGTTGTAATGCATGGCATGTTGTACACAATTGATGATATGGCAGTGTTACTGGATTAAAGTGTGCTTTAAATTGCATGTTAATTTGTTCAGTGCTCCTATGATGGGATTTTTTTTGTATTTGTGTAGCTCGCATTATCAGAGGGATACATACTGTGCCTTCATCTATCAATATATATGTATATAAATAGATTTATGTTATAAAACTAGAGAATGCCATTGTTGATTTTATATACTGGTACTTTAATTTTGAAGAATCGATTATTCTTGTATGAATTATATGTTAGTTTCAGTCATCTTATAAAGTGTAGCACCTTCCTATAACACGTAATCACATGACATTCCTACAACATGTTTTATATGGCATTCCTACAACATGTAATCACATGACACTCCTACAACATTTTATCAAATGACATTCTTACAACATGTAATTACATGACATTCCTACAACATGTTATGATATGACATTCCTACAACATGTTTTTTACATGACACTCCTACAACATGTTATCACATGAAAATTTTACATGTTTTTTTACATGACACTCCTACAACATGTTATCACATGACATTCCTACAATATGTAATCACATGACATTCCTTCTATGCGTTATCACATGACACCCCACCAACATTTTATTCCTTCAATGTGTTATCACATGACACTCCTACAACATGTGTTGGAAGTAGCATAAGCGTAACGTTCTCGCTGCCGATATTCATTGTAACGTCACCTAAGTGTGACGTATTGACATCAGAGTTTGAATAGAGATCCATACATGCTAGACGCCTTTGTTATTGTTAGCCATATAGTTGCCGATTTACCCACTAAACGATATTGGTGCCAAGTGACCAGGATGAATTTGAAGCTGAAATCGATCGTGCAGGACATAGAAGCGCCGTTTCAAGAATATATAAGAAATTCGACGAAATTCGGAGAGCGGAACAGAACTTGTTGATTCTGATGAACTTTCGAACATTTTAGACACTCTGAAAAGGAAACAAGAATTGTTAAGGAAATTAGATGAAGACATTATTCAGGATTTGAATCAAGAGGACATTGAAACAGAAATCGTTGACTCAGATGAGTATTCATTTAATTTAGAAACAAAAGTACGTCAAATAGCCAAATTTATAACAGTACAAACATCAACGCTAATGCCACAAGCTTTACAAACTCTAGAAACGACGTTCCGCCGTCATATCCTAGTACTAATAATCCTTCAAGCACAGAAAATCAGCACAATACACATTTCCGTTCAGATTTTCGCTCATATTCCTCAATTGCTAGCGAGTACAATAAGCTCCCTAAACTAAATCTACCAACTTTTGATGGCGACATTCTACAATGGCAGTCCTTTTGGGACTCTTATGAGGCAGCCGTACATACAAACCCAACACTGAGTAACGTCCAGAGGTTCAATTACTTGAAGTCATTGTTATCGATGAAGCTTTCCAAACCGTAAATGGCTTTGCACTTACAAATTCAAATTACGAAAGAGCAGTTTCGTTGCTACAACAAAGGTATGGACAAGTTCACAAAATCACGCAAAAGTACATGAATGCATTACTTGAAATACCGTCACCCAAGAATACCCTACAGAGCTTACGCAACTATTACGACAAAATAGAAACATATGTACGTGGTTTAGAATCCCTTGGTCAGACAGAGGATACCTATGGCTCATTATTGGTCCCTATCATATTGAAAAAGTTACCGGAGACGTGCGCATAAATTTAACAAGACACCATGGTTCAACCAGTTGGCAATTATCTGACCTACGACAAGTGATATTTCACGAACTCAATATTATGGAGGAAGGCAATTCCGCTGATTTTACGGAAACTCATACCGCTACTGCAGCATTTCACACCAATGCAAAGGTACGTACAAAACCAGCCAACAGACAAATGCACGTAAAGTCATGCGTATTTTGTAAAGAATCACACGCCCGTTAACTGCACTAAGATAATTGATCACAAAGCAAGAATTTTTATTGTTAAACGGGATCGTTTATGTTTTAACTGTCTTGGACATCATAATGTAGCAGATTGCAAATCACATCAAAGTTACAGGAAATGTAAAAAACGGCATCATACTAGTTTATGCAAAGACGAGGTACAACAAGATGAAAAACAGAGTAACACTAATGTAAATATTAGCACAATTCATGAAACACAACACAACGCTGAAGGAAGCGGGCACAGTTCTTCACTCACAGGCACAGACCAATGTATTACTTAAAACTGCCGTGCGCAAGTAAGTTCAGGCATTCAATGTACTAACGCAAACATATTATTTGATGAGGCGCACAGAGGTCTTTCATCACAGACAAATTAGCTACAGAGCTGAATTTGGCCATTACCGGACAGGAGACCGTACACTTGTCAGGATTTGGTGACACAAATGAGAGCAAAAAAGTCCGACATCTAAACACTGGTACCATTTACCTACTTACAGATACCGGAAAATTACCCATCAACGTTTTAATTGTACCAGAAATAGCTATACCAATGAAGACCTATGTACATAAGACAACCCATTTAAAGTATTTGTATGGCTTAAAATTAGCCCATCCGTCTCACATGACCCTATGTTTGAAGTTTCTCTATTGATTGGAGTCGATTATTACTGGTCGATTGTCAAGGACAGAACAGTGCGAGGAGCAGGACCTACTGCCGTCATGTCGAAAATCGGGTACCTTCTGTCCGGTCCAATCAATGGACTCCTGCAAATCCAGATCACACACGTCGTCAATGATGAACATATTAGTAGGTCACAAAGTTGAAGAGCTTAATTTAGAGACATTTTGGGAAGTTGAAGCTGCTGGTATAGAGAGTACTGACAACAAATCTGAAACGGACAATTCCAAGATATATATGAAGCAAATTGTATTAGTTACCATGGAAACAGATATGTTGCCAAGTTACCTTGGAAGGAGGAACACCCTACCTTACTAGACAACAGAAGTATTGCACAACGGAGAACAGAAAATGTCATTAAGCGTCTTAGTCGTGAACCTACATTTTACAGAAATACGGACAGATTATATATGAACAAGAAAACGTGGATTTATCGAGAGAGTTGATGAGCGATCAACCAACACAAAGGTTCATTACATACCTCACCATCCTGTACGTAAAGAGTCGTCAACCACGCCCATCAGAATTGTATTTGACTGCAGCTGCAAACCTACACCTGTTAGTCCGAGTTTAAATGATTGTTTGATGGATCTTTCGCCAAACTTGAATGACTTAACCGGGATTCTTCTCCGATTTAGAATGCACAAATACGCCGTGGCGACTGATATAGAAAAAGCCTTTCTTAATATTGGTCTTAATGAAGAGGATCGTGATGTTACCAGGTTCTTTTGGCTTAGTAACCGGATGACCCAGATAGTCAACTTACCATATACAGATTCAAGTCAGTATTATTTGGAGCAACTTGCTCTCCGTTCATCCTAAATGCTGTTATCGTAAACATTTGACTGAAAATCCCACTGACTGGACAGCAATGTTAAAGAAAGACTTATATGTTGACAATATTATTTCGAGCTTTAATCAACAAAGAGATTTGTTAGACTATTTTCATACATCACGTTCAGTATTTGAAAAAGCAGGTTTTAACTTACGCTCATGGGCTTCAAACTGCAAAGAACTACAAGACCGTGCTTCATCCAAAAATGTACTAGACGAAGACAAACTTGTCAAGATACTTGGCTTGCGATGGGACACAGAAAGCGACACACTCACATTTGCACGCAGAGACCCACTTTCAGTAGATGATAGCATTACAACAAAGCGATATACTCCGTCAGTCATCACAAGTGTACGATCCGCTCGGAATCATCAGTCCTATTACCGTTAGGAGTAAAATGTTGATGCAACATATATGGGAGTTGAAAGTAGATTGGGACGAACCGTTATCGTCGGACGTCGTTTTACAGTGGAGACAGATACAAAAGACACGAATGATTGTACCAAACTTGAGATTTCCGCTGTTACCTAGACAACACCTTAAACACGAATAACTTGTATATCCACATTTTACCGATGCAAGCTTAAAGGCCTACGGATCATGTGCATATATCGTGACGTAGATGGAAATCAAAGCACGCTAGTGATGAAGAAAATGACAATTCGAAACTTGAATTAATGGCGTCTGTTATAGGAGCTAGACTGTTGAATCATCTTATGCAACATATCAATATTGAACAAGCGATACTCTGGACTGATAGTCAGATAGTACTGAACTGGCTAAAGACTGACAAACAACTACCAGCCTTTGTTAGAAATCGAGTCTCGAAATCAAACAACTTACAAGGACGTTTAAATGGAGGTATTGCCCGACAGACTCAAACCCGGCCGACTTATTATCTAGAGGATATCAGCCGATAAATTTAAAAATAGTCAATTATGGATGCATGGTCCACAGTGGATTACTGACAAGTCTAAATGGCGTCATGGATACCTAATGATCAACACCAAATTCTCTCCGTTTCCACAGACGACTTAGAAACTGCGAAAAGGACGAGGTCCGTATGATAGCCGATACAATAGGACTTCATCAAATTATCAACATTGATCAATTTTCTTCATATCAGAAACTACTTGTGTAAGTGCTTACGTATTAAGATTCATACAAAACTGCAGAAAAGACAAACATAGTGGAATGTTAACCGTATCGGATATTCAGAATATGTCTATAATGTTAATTCGAAATTCACAACATAGAAACTATGCGAAATAATGAAGGACTTAAAGGAGAAACAAACGAAAAACAGCCTTGTTAAACAACTCAAACTGTATTTGGATCACGAAAATATAATACGCTGCGGTGGAGGGAGAATTAACAATGCAAATACACTAGAATCAGCTAAGTTTCCGTTTATTGCCATCTAAAGACAAGTTAACCGATCTCATCATAAAAGATGCGCATACAAGAAATTTCCATTGTGGACTAGAAAGTACAGTTACAGTTTTGCGCCAGCACTACTGGATTCCAACGATCAGGCGAAACGTAAAGTCACTTTTGCGTCGCTGTGTTACTTGTCGTAAAGTAACAGGAAGACCCTACCCAGTTCGGACCCACCACCCCTACCAGCCGACAGACTTCGTGAAGATCATCCATTCACAGTTACAGGAGTGGATTTCGCAGGGCCATTACACATAGGAACTAAAGAAGGACAAAACAAAAAAGTATACATATGTCTGTTTACTTGTGCTAGTACAAGAGCAGTTCATTTAGAAATTGTGCAGGATTTATCACAGAATGCTTTTATCTTAGCTTTTCGCGTTTACAAGTAGAAAGTCACTCCCAAAAGTGATGATTTCAGACAACGCGTCTACGTATGTTGCGGGGGCAAAAGAAATTGAACATTTAACAAAGTCATCATATGTAACCGAGAAGCTTAATTCTTATGGAACAACTTGGCGATTTATCCCGAAAAGAGCACCTTGGTTCGGCGGATGGTGGGAGAGATTGATAGGATTAACGAAAATTGCATTAAAAGGTATTAGGACGAGCACTGGTGGACAATGAAACACTCAACACGATAATTACTGAAGTGGAAAGTATCCTAAATGACCGCCCACTTACATACGTTTCATCGGACCCAACGGACGACGAACCCTTACTCCGTCACATTTATTATATGGAAGACGAATCAGGACGCTACCGTATAACGGACTTGAAGACTGTAGTTTACAACCAGGAACCAAAGACACTACGCATGAATCAGTAACTAGACAATCGAAGTTTCTATCATTAATTCTTAAAACTTCATAAAAGATGGAAACAGGAATACTTAACTTCGCTTAGGGAACATTACCGATACACTGGTGAAACACACAGAATATTAATGTCGGAGATGTAGTTCAGATTCATGACGATGTATCAAGAGTAAATTGGACTTTGGCTGTAATTAACAAATTAGTTTACGGCAAAGATGGACTTACGATCAGCCATAATTCGAACAAAAATGGTGTGACATCTAGACCAATCAGCAAACTTTATCCGTTAGAACTGAATTCTTTGGAAGTTGAAACTAGAGCAGCTCAGTTTGAGGCAAAGAAGAAAATAAAAACATGGACTAACGCGTGTTAAATGTAAATTGTGAAAAGTAAAAGTAAATGTGTGATTAACATATGGACATTTAAGTGAATAACCATGGACTGTTAAATATTATTACATAGAGACTTTAAAGTTTTAATTTATTTTCTCAGAACTTTTATCATTTAATTTGTGATCATTTTATTTATTGTAAAGTAATTCATTTGCGGCCCCAGTATGTTGGAAGTAACGCATAAACGTAACGTTCTCGCTGCCGATATTCATTGTAACGTCACCTAAGTGTGACGTATTGACATCAGAGTTTGAATAGAGATCCATACATGCTAGGCGCCTTTGTTATTGTTAGCCATATAGTTGCCCGATTTACCCACTAAACGATAACATGTTATGTTGTAAATTTGCTTGGGTTTTTCCAAAGTGTGCATTCATTTATACAATTGATTTTCCCTGGAGAACTTCAAAGATGAAGATATACACAGAAACATAAATTTAAAAAAGCATTCCAGCTTATTTTGTGCTTGGATTGGTCTGGATAACATTGGCTTTTTTCAGCAAAAAATAACATGTTAAATTGTCCACTGCAAACTCCAGTTTTTAACCGATAAGAAAACAATTAGATATAAATACAATTGTTCAGCAGTTTTCCAGGACAGTAAGAAAGGAGATATGATATCAGTTATACCGACTGGGTACATTAAATAAGGTTTAACTTTATGGGACATAGCGTATATTAAAATAAGATCATGTGGTATAATTGCTAATGAGACAACAATCCACAAGTGACCAAATGTTGTAGATGTACATGTAAGCAACTATAGGTGACTGTACGGCTTTCAACAATGAGTATAACCCATACTGTATAGTAATGTATAAAAGACCCCAATATGCTAGAATAAATAACAATTCAAATGAGAAAATCAAAGGCCTCATTTATGTAAAAATAACAAATGAAAAACAAATTTGACAGACAGCAACCAACGATAACCACTGAATTACAGGCTCCTGACTTAGGATAGGCATATACAGAAGTGCTCAACCCTTTCATAACCTTGACAGTGGTGTAACAGCACAACATAAGATCAAATAGTAAAGATCTGGACTCATCAGATTGGCATGAAGCCCATAAAACAACTAACAAAAAACAAAACTAAAAGTATCAATCTAAGAGTATTGACAGTTACTGAAAAAGCCAATTATAACTGACAAATAATTTATATTTTCCAAGACTAAAATATCAATCAGTACACATTCAACTGACCTAATGTAAAGACTTTATTAACAGGTTAAGAAAATCATGACCTTGTGCAATTCCAAAATACAAGTATTGATATGATGTAGAACCACAAGTGTTCATAAGTGTATAGCAACACATATACATATAGCATTGAAAGTTGATTTATAATTTCATAAAAATGTCTGTGTCTGAAAAATATATTAAAGAATTTTTCCTTTGAGTTATTTATATCAATATTGGTTTTCTGTTTCTGAACATTTATCTTGTATTAAAGATAATCTTGCCAGAAAAAAAAATTGTTTTAATTTACCATAAAGATGCTAGTAAAACATTGAAATATAGATTTTTACATGACACTCCTACAACATGTTATCACATGAAAATTTTACATGTTTTTTTACATGACACTCCTACATGTTATCACATGACATTCCTACAATATGTAATCACATGACATTCCTTCTATGCATTATCACATGACACCCCACCAACATTTTATTCCTTCAATGTGTTATCACATGACACTCCTACAACATGTTATGTTGTAAATTTATATCAATATTGGTTTTCTGTTTCTGAACATTTATCTTGTATTAAAGATAATTTGCCAGAAAAAAAAATTGTTTCAATTTACCATAAAGATGCTAGTAAAACATTGAAATATAGCTGGCCAGTTTAGTCGCTTTGTTAAATTTGTGATTTGTTTTCATATTCATCACTCTTTAACTCTCTGTTTACAAAATATTTATATTCTCATACATACAAACATGTATTAAATTTTTTGTCACATTTTCCCCAGGACCTACAAATTAGAAGTCCTTTACATCTTGTATTAAACTTCATTGTGTTTTTACATCCATGGCTCATCAACTTCCTGTTCACTGTATGCTTAAAATAGAGGTATAATAAGGGTGCAATAGGTCACAGTTCAGCTGGTCATTAAAAACATTTTTGTAAATTTCTGTTAGAGAGCCGTGGTTAGTTGTGCAGATAAATTGAGCTGATAGGTTTTGTTACTCTATGAATACAATGTCATTTAAGTTAGATATTTAATTATATAAGCATTTTTTATGAATAAAAACTCATTTTCGTATCAGTATCTGAAAAATCTGAATTAATAGAATAATGATGATATTTTGCTGGTGTGTATATTACAGGTGGCGTAAACTTGTTTATGGTGTAGAAATTGTAACACTTCCAGATTCTTCAGAACTTGATGAAGAAACAATGCATTTATGTGAACAGTTTAAGAAATACCACAAAAATAATTGTTCTAAAGCTATTGTAAAGGATCTAAAGTAAGTAATGTTTGGTATTATTTAAGACATTGAACACCAAAATACTTTATTGTTTTGAGAATATTTCCAATTTTACATATTAGATATTCCTTGTAATTTGGTAATGCCTGTAACAAAATTGTAACAAAACTCTCAGAATGAAATGTTAATAAAAAGAAGGGATTAATTCATTAGAAAAAACTCACAATTTTAAATGTTTAACTTATTTGATTAAAAAAAATTTACTGTTGTTTTGAGTTTTGTGTATTTAAAATTATTGTGAATATAAATAAAGGGGTATACATCAATCTGACAGCAACCCAATGACTTAACAATCCAACAAACTTCTTGTATTATGTTGTATAATTTTCAGTGTTATAAATAATTAGTTCACAGAAATATAACAAAGATATAATGTTATTTCAGATATAGGTTAAAAGAATATAAGCAAGTATTTACAGGAACAGACATGTGTGACTGGTTATTAGAAGTTGGTTTAGCACATGATAGAGGAGAGGCTATAGAATATGGACGTACTCTCGTCACAGGACACATAGTTAGTCATGTGACAAAGGAACATCATTTTCATGACCTTCCATATTTTTACAATTTTATTGACGAGGAGGAAGATGCTTGAAATTCAGAGTATATTTTGATATGGTTGATATATAATGCTTACTTTTAGAATTTATCCATTTTATTTGTTTATACTTTTTCATCATATAAGAGTTGTCTCCCATAGTTTCAGAGCTGTCCTTTCTGATATTTCACACAGTTGAGTTCATGGAAATCATTGAGTTTCTCGGTTATTGATATTATTTTAGAAAGTGAAATATTTCAGAGAAGTGGACAAAATAACCCAACAAATAATAAATAGATAACATGAAGTACATCTTTATAAGTATCATGAACCTCAAAATACCTACATAGGAAGGGAGATAACTCTACACTTATTGGATGTACTCCTTTCATGTTGTCAAAGGTGATATTGATCATTCATTGGTTAATATTATAGGGAGGATTGCATTTTGATTCTGCATTTAACTGATAATTGAACATCTATTTTTATTTAAGTCAATACATAACACACTTTTAAACAGACAGCATCAGACACAGGCAAGACATTTTTTGAATTATTTGGTTGAAATTGCTACTAAGGTAATACTGAAACCTATAGATAAATAGATCATGTATTAGTCCTAGGGAAATACAAGGCTTACAAACTTATTTTTGTTACAATGACATATTTTGATAATTTTATTGTGTCTTTCATTTATCATACTTTGGGTATTTGTGGAGGTCCTAAAACAGAGATGTCAAGAAAATATCATATATATTCTAAATCTTCTGTATGGAATAATCTAAAGCAATCTCTGTTACATATATATTCTAAATCTTCTGTATGGAATAATCTAAAGCAATCTCTGTTACATATATATTCTAAATCTTCTGTATGGAATAATCTAAAACAATCTCTGTTACATATATATTCTAAATCTTCTGTATGGAATAATCTTAAGCAATCTCTGTTACATATATATTCTAAATCTTCTGTATGGAATAATCTAAAACAATCTCTGTTATATATAATATTCTAAATCTTCTGTATGGAATAATCTAAAACAATCTCTGTTATGTATGATATTCTAAATCTTCTGTATGGAATAATCTAAAACAATCTCTGTTCCAAGTTTATTTCACACAAAGAAGTTGTTATTTTTATATGAATAATAGTCATTCTTGCTATAGACTAAACAGTATGAAATATGTCAATTCTGTGTTTATTAATCATTTTAACTTTATAAACTGAACATTTAGTTGTTAATTTCTGTGTCATTTGGTCTATTGTGGAGAGTTGTCTCATTGGCAGTCATACCACATCTTCTTTTTATATTTAATACAATATCTCCTCAGATTTTTCTGATATTTAATATTTGATTGATAAATATGTATTCCTTTGCCTGTTATAATTTATATTCATTGTATTTCATCAGAGTCTCAGTAAAGTGGTTTATTTTTGTGAAGTTCAAATGTTGCAAATTCTATTTTCAAACATTTTACAAGATTTTATTTCGTCTTTTTGATTTTGATTTTTGATTTTGATTGTCTTTAAAAGATCATGTTTAAGTAATTGTATATTTTGGCCATTTTACCCTTATCACAAAATCCTACTTTACAATAATAAATTGTATCATTTACTTTGTTTATTATCCTCTTTAAATAAAGAATTAGTCATAAATAGTTAGCAAACATGTAAAGTATAAACTATTTCCATATTGTATTGTTTTATTTTGCTTTCTGTAAATTTTGTAATGTATTAAGGAATCATTTTAAAAGTTTTGGCTGATTGTTATGGGATATGGTTCATTTTCTTTAAAACATTGAATGCTTGAAATGTTTTAAAAAATTGTATTCTGGATATTTTCCATACCAAATCTGTAACTACTGGATATTTTTATGACCAAACCAACCTCTACTTGATATTACTTTATAAAAACACTTTAAAATTTGCTATATTACTTCATGATCACATTGATTGTTTGAAGTCATTCTTATGAAATAATGAAATATGGTAATTGAGTTAAAAATTATTTGCTTCTTTTTGGAGTTTTAATTGGGTGTCAAAAGTATTGACAGAAAAAGTAATGGTTAAAACAGGGAATTACAAATAAAGTCAAGCTTTTTGTTTTTGTTTTAAATATTCCAACACATTTTGTAACCTTGTTATGGAGAGAAAATGAAAATATCACTTTATAAATTGTGTGTGCTTGTAACCTTTTGTGGATTGACCTTCATCAGGAACGTGCTCATAACCTTTTGTGGATTGACCTTCATCAGGAATGTGCTCATAACCTTTTGTGGATTGACCTTCATCAGGAACGTGCTCATAACCTTTTGTGGATTGACCTTCATCAGGAACGTGCTCATAACCTTTTGTGGATTGACCTTCATCAGGAACGTGCTCATAACCTTTTGTGGATTGACCTTCATCAGGAATGCTCAAACTAAACATTTGAAATCCAGGGAAGTAAAAATATGTGGAAATGTTAGGAGCTATATGACTGATAAACTCATCATAGATACCAGGATGAAAATTTTGTACGCCAGATGAGCGTATGTCTACAAAAGTACCTAAAAAGAACAGCTAAATTCATCTAAGGTCAGCTTTTCCTGAGGGAGTTGGAAACTTAGTTTTTTAATAATTTCTTAATTTATCATGGAGAATTTTAAATAAGTATGTTATGAATCATGCCATTTGAAACAGGGGTCGGTCTTTTCACCACCGAACACCACCGCACACCGAACACCACCGAACACCCAAAAAGACCACTAACCCTTAAGAAAAACAGTAATGTTACACAATAAAACAATAAAATCGATTAAATTACGTAAAATTTAATCCTATTGTCAGGTTTTTCACATTTTTGTATGCATTAGTGATGTTAAAGTTGAGAATCAAAATTAAAAAAAAAACGCTTCCGGATCCAGCAATATTTTTTCCGGATTTACATTGTCTGTATTTCATTGTATATTATCTTATGGTCTTTACTTTTCAATTATTAGAAATAAATTGTTCAAATAAGTTAAAACATTTTATTTAATGTGAAATTATCACAATAATTATATTTAAAAAAATGTTAGACTTGAAAGTGTACTGTTCTGACAACAGCCCTGCAAGACTGTTGTTCTATTTGGTTCTCTTGTTATCATTTCTTATTAACTTGTGTATATATATGTATAAACATATTCATACTCGTTCAGAAGGTAAGTCAGATATATAAATAAAGATGAAAACAATATATTTAGGTGTGTTAGATGGTACTTTAATGTGTTCGGTGGTGTTCAGCGGTGTGCAGTGGTGTTCGGTGGTGAAAAGACCTACCGTTTGAAACAGTTATGGATATTTCCTTTAATTTGCAAAAATAAAACCCCATTGGATTTATATACATGAAATGGAATCCTTATGAAACACACATGTAATGTAATTATTTTGTTTAAAAAGAAATTAATCTCACACTTGATGTGTATAAAATCAATAACACTCTGTAACTGAATCAATACATAACTTTTGCATTTAATATTTTATATTTATTTTGTGCTACTTGTTTTGCATTTGATAATATATATTTATTTTGTGCTATTTGTTTTGCATTTGATAATATACATTTATTTTGTGCTAACTGTAACATTTCTGTTGGGTAAATATGGAGACTATGAATCACATGTAAATATTCTGGCTATAACATGGGTATTTATTTGGGATATAATTATTTATATGCTGTTGCTTTATTACATACATCTGATGTTAAATTGTGGCTTCTATTAATTTTTTTTAAAGTAAGGGTACTTGTTATAACATATGTGTATAGCCTGTAGACCAAATGCATTAGCAAGTTCATAGTTTACTGTTATGTCTTATGAATTCTCCTTTAAAAGGTTTTTTTAATATGCTTTGCAAACAACTTTATTCATCTTGAAATACCAGCCTCTGCCATTTGAGAATGCTTTTTTTCTGTGAATCATTTCTTGTCATTTAATTTATCATGAAATCTTTAATGTTTAAAAGAAGCATTCCTGTTTGGATAAAATCTTGAAATAAAGTAAAATGGTGCTGTGATATAGTGTATTGTGTGATGTTGTTTATTTAACTTGTTTGTTTGTAGTTAGGTAAATTTTAAATGTAGTGTCTTTTATAAATGAGCAGAAAACAAATAAGAATATATATTACTGTAAATTAACAACATCATACAAAAATATAATGATTTATATTTATTTTTAGTTTTTGTTATTGTTAATTATTTTGCGAAATGGTTGAATAAATCAATGATATGCACATGTCTTGTTGAAACTTTTCAGAACCTATTTTGACATTGCAACTCCTCCTTCATGTTTAATCTTATTAAAGCTTGGTGCATTGTTAGATCCTAATATGTAGATGTGCATGTAGGTAGGATTTTTTATTCTGTTTCTTTTATCCAGAATTATGCCCCTTTCACCTTAAAAACTTTTATCCTTTTCAGAACTGACCTTCTCATTGCAATATTGTATCTATATGAAACTTAGCACATTATTAGTCCCATACAGACTAAGTCGAAGGGGACTTTAGGTTTGCACTCCGTCTGTCTGTCTGTCCGGCAAATCAGTTTTCCACACTTTTTTCTTCGTGCTTGAAGATATTGATTTGATAATTGGTGTATTGTTTTATCATGTCAAGTTACAGATCAAGTTGGAATTTTGTTCTGGTCTGATGATTTTGTGCAGAGTTATGGTCCTTGGACTTAGAAAATTCACTCAAATAATCAGTTTTCCTCACTTTTTCGTCATGCTTGAAGATATTGAATGGATAATTGGTATATAGTTTTATCATGACAAGTAACAGATCAAGTTCGAATTTGGTTCCGGTCTGATGATTTTGTGCAGAGTTATGGTCCTTGGACTTAGAAAATTCACTTAAATAATCAGTTTTCCACACTTTTTTTCGTCATGCTTGAAGATATTGACTTGATATTTGTTATAAAGTTTACACCATGACAAGTTATAGATCAAGTTAGCATTTTGTTCCAGTACAATGAATTTTTAACCAGTAGGGGACTATGTATTGCCATGCAATACTCACAGAATGCTTGTTATATCCTATTATGCAGATGTGCATGTAGATAGGAGTCTTTATTCTGTTTCTTTTATCCAGGATTATGCCCCTTTCACCTTAAAAACCTTTATCCTTTTCAGAACTGACCTTCTCACTGCAATATCTATATAAAACTTAGCACATTATTAGATCCTACTGGTAATATGCAGATGTGCATCATCAATGCAGCATGTGATCCATGTGGGTTGGATTTTCCTGGCCATTGAGTTTTGTTAGTGCTATGCCCTTTCAACTTGGAAAGTTTGCCTGCCTAGCACTAACCTTGTCATCACAACTCCTCTAACATTGTATCTACAAGAAACTTGTTATTTTGTGAGATCCTAATATACAGATCTGTGTGTGGATAGCATGCTCCTGACTATTGAGTTTTCCCAAAGACTTGCCTCTTTGAACATAGAAAATTTTGGCTTTGACCAGTACCACCTACCTTGTCATCATAACCCCTACTTCATTGTTTATCATATCTACATTATCTACACAAGTTGTTGTATTGTTAGATCCTTATATGTAGATGTGTATGTGAGTAGAATATTTCAGTCCATTGAGTTTTTATATAGTTATGCCCATTGAACTTGCAAAATTTTGACCCAAACCCTTATAAGTGATTAAGCAAATCTGTCAAAATAGAGAAACTGCAAACTGCAAAATTGAAAAAATTAGCAAATCTAGATATAGAAATTGTTTCATTTGTGGTTAATATTTTGATGGTTTTTAAGAGGAAGGAAATTTAATTTACTTTTCCCATTTTGCTGTTTCCAGTTTCTCTGTCCAATTTGTTTTCAAGTTTATACAAAAAAACATTATTAAATAAACTCATCATAGATACCAGGATTGAAATTTTGTACGGCAGACACACGTTTCATCTAAAAAAAGACTCATCAGTGATGCTCAATTAAAAAAAAAGTTAAAAAGGCCAAATAAAGTACGAAGTTAAAGAGCATTGAGGACCCAAAAATTCCTAAAAGTTTTGCCAAATACAGCTAAGGTAATCTATTCCGAGGTAGAAAAGCCTTAGTATTTCAAAAAGTTTTGTTTACATTAACTGGTCAAGACCTATGCCCGTAAAAAAACTTAAACTATCTGCTAAGCTGGACTCGTACCCAGCAATTTTAAGGAGCTGTGTTGACCTGGACAGGGCCAAAATTATAACACTAATCAATGAACCATAAAAACAGGTCAAGGATAAGGGAGTCCTTTCAGACAGGTATGTACAACTTGCATCAATGCATGTACTATCAACCAAATTAAATTAACCTTTAACATGAGAAAATAAGAGCATCACATTTGTGTGAAAATTACACTATGAAGAGGTCATCATTTGATTCCTTCTCAAATGAACATATTTTCAAGTCATTCTATATGTTATATATATGATAAAACTACACATCCTACCAAATATGAACCACCGGAGAAAAATCCTTAAAATGTCCTTTGATATCCTGCATCCGGTATGGTACTGGTCATTGTATCTATTTGATGTCTGAGCCAATATGTCTTCAACCATTCGATTCACCATGTTACAATCATAGTGGCTATTATAGATTTCAACTGTGATGATTCCAATGATGTGTATATAGCTTTCACTCAGTTATAACTATAACAGTAATTATGATCTCATGATACTTGACCCTTGAATAGTAATGTTAACTATAACAGTAAATATGATCTCACGATACTTGATCCTTCAATAGTAATGTTAATTATAACAGTAATTATGATCTCACGATACTTGACCCTTGAATAGTAATGTTAACTATAACAGTAATTATGATCTCACGATAGTTGACCCTTGAATAGTAATGTTAACTATAACAGTAATTATGATCTCACGATAGTTGACCCTTGAATAGTAATGTTAACTATAACAGTAATTATGATCTCATGATACTTGACCCTTGAATAGTAATGTTAATATCTATTGCCAAATTTTACTGCTGGAAAATAAACCAGTTAATGTCACTTGAACTCAAAAACGAAATATAGAAACGATAAGATAAGGCATATTAACTAATGACACTAAATCTCAACACACATTTGAGAAAACCAAAAGCAAAGAAACAGTGATTTATTGCTGTTCTTCATCTCAAAGTCACATTTCGGCCTTTGACAAACAGAAAAGGTTCACGCCTAACTGCAATTTAGACAGTCCCTAGCTGGAGCTTGAATGGAATTCTTTGATAGCTGTTGATCAAGTGACACTTTTGCATTTAAAAAGACATTTGTATTGTTGAATGCATTAGAATATTTCAATTCCGCCTGAAGGATCCTGTAGTAAATCTATTCTTTTCTAGCTCCTTGAAAGTAACCCTTAATGGTCCTCTCTGCACACAAAATATGTCATGTACAAATATACAGAGGTTTCTGTGAACTGGCACAGACAAGTTAAGGTGCAAAGAAGAATGGAGCAAAATAATCTATTTCTAATTTCTAAACTCTTGGAGAAGCTTTGTTTATAATACAATGAAGGCTAAAATCACTAGGCTATTTTCTTCCATCTTTTAGTTTTGGAAGATAAATTTCACAAGGGCATAGAGAAAGGAAATCAATATTAGAAATAAAGTTATAAACAAGTTTTATTTTTAACAAACATCAACTTTCAGGTTCTGCATTAATAAATACTTCTTCAACGCCCTCTACTTCCTTGACTTTATCTATAAGTTTGTACAGTTTTTCCATGTTATCTGAACTCATTTGAACAATTGATGTTGGTATTGGTATAAATACTGACTCAGCATAAACTACATTCAAGCCTTTAGATTCTAAATATTTCCTCACTTGGTTCACAACTAAATAGTTACACTGGAACTGAAAAAAAGATAATATACAGTGTTATTAATAGTATACATATATCTATACTACTAAAGGAAGAGACCGATTTCATTGAGCCACAACTCCTCTGAAACCATACAAAGTCAGAAATATTTGTGATATGAAGTATAAATGTAGTGTTTTGTACTTCCTAAATTTGTCTTTGAAACAATCTTTTTTCCACAGAAAACGCCAATTTTTGAGAAAATATCCAAATTCTGAGACCGTTATCGATCCGTGTCTTATACGCTTTTGCGCATGCTCAGTCGACGTACTGCCTGACAACTCGGCCCACGGCCAACTCGCACCACTCAAACACTCTCACTAATTATTACAACTTGCATCACTTTATCAAACTCACACCACTCAAAAAAAAAGAAATATAACAAACTCGAAGAAATGTGTTTAATCATTAGATTGTTTTCTTCTTCTCTTAGTAAATTCCTCCTTTCTCGGAGCACCTGTGTCACACAGAGACATAACTCAATACTTTGATTTGATTTAGTCTGTACTGTTCCGCCTATATCAGACATCCCACTTTTCAGTGTGAATTCACATTAAATTGTCCAATAATCCAATGCACTATAATAGTTACTTTTATACACATTACCACCACCTCTGTTTACACACGAAAATATGTACATCCCATGATATATACATGGAAGAAACTGGGACCTGTTAAAGTTCATTGCTCCATTTCAAATAAACATTGTCCCTGATGAGCACTTTATATTCATTAAACTGATTGTTATTAATTAGTTAATTAATACTACAAACTCGCACCACTGAAGAAATGTTTTGAATCATCAGAGAGTTCTAGATTGTCTTCTTCTTCTCTGAGTTATTTCCTCCGTTCTTGGAGCACCCGTATCACACAGAGACAGAACTTGACTCGCACCTTTCGATTAAAAAAGAAATACTACAAACTAGCACCACTGAGAAATTTTTTAATCATCAGTGTTCTAGGTTGTCTTCTTCTTCTCTGAGTTATTTCCTCTGTTCTAGGAACACTTGTGTAACACCGAGATAGTAGCTACTAATTGGACATTCAAACTCCTACTATGATGGAAGAAGAACTGATAAACTAATAAAAACTATCAATATAATGCATCAGTGCATAAAAACAGTTTGAGAAACACGAACTCAACCTGTGTATCACCATAAACATTTCAAGTAGTCTTCAAGCCGCGCTCGCACGGCTTTTTTCTAGTATTCATTAAATTTGAGATCATAGTGTTTTTTGGATTTTTTCAGCTTGAATGAAATCTATAAGTTCTTGATAGAGTTTGACTGTATGAAATAGTTGCTTTGGCTTTATTACACAGTGCTGTAAGTTCTAACAGTCATTCACTGATGTTGACAAGCTAAGAATGCAGGAAAGATGTAGTAATCTATTTAGGTCAATCATAGTGCATTAATATGTAGTATCAACAATATATGTCTGTATCTTTAAACCTACTTGAAGACCCTACATCAACTGTCAAGATGAAGAACAGGAATAAAAGCCCTGTTCATTGATAATTTTCTATGTTTTCTATGTATTGTGTGCAATTTTGTCCCATGTACATTTACTCCATATCCTTTCATTTTCTATTGTATACAAAACATCTATTGAACACTTGTTCAAATTAGAATTTACAGATAGAACAGAAGTTAAAATTAATATAAGAAAAATAACCAGTTTATTGACAAGTATGTCACTAACAAACTTTGGACTGTTTGTGAGTGAATTGATCGTGTTCACAATTCAATGAACTTAATGCAAATATGTGTTTAATGCTATAATAGAATATTATTTATAATAAGATTTTTAGCATCCTTTTATAAATTATTAACATGATTAAGAAACTAATGTTCCAACTCCCTCAGGCAAAGTTCACCTTAGATGGATTTCGCCTAATTAAGTTCTAGACTTTATTCTTAAGGATGTTCCCTCCTCTCGTTTTTGAATGTTTTGCCAGATATTCGGAATCCTCTGGTTTAATCCATGTAGTGCCATTAAAAATATTTGCCCACTAACCTCTACTTTTCTTTTCATAATTTGCTTAATATATAGTTTAAAATGACATCTTTGAAAATCTTATAAAATCCTTGTTATTTTTTCATTGTTTTTGAAAGAAAAAGGGTGCCAATGTTAAATGTATGAAAAATCTAGAGAGAATTATTTCCCGCCAAATTTTCAATGGCTTATATCTCAAAAACAAGCACACGGACCCTAGATTTGTTTCTGCTTTTTAAATTCCTTTATTTATATACTATCAATTTATAATAGTCTTTTAAAAAGCTTGTTATTTTGAAACAGAGTAGCAAACATCCTTAAGTCCGTTTCAGTAATACCTCTTCAGTTGTTCAGGACCTTATACATCCTAGGCTTTCAAATATTTGGCTTTGAGCAGTTCCTGATGAAGGTAAATCCAAAAAATTACTTCAGACACGTAAAATTTATAAAGTGTTATTATCATTTTGAATGTAGTTACACAAGTAAGGTGTTCCTACCTGTAGTACATCTATTCCATCCTCTCTGGTTTCCATGGAGACATCATCAGCCTCAGCTTCAATAGCTAACTCTATATGATCATCATGGTTTCTACTGTCTTCTTCACTGAGCTCAACATCTACAAAACCTTTTCTCTCAAAACTACGTGTAGCTGTACCTTGTTTATCAATTGTTGCCCTAGAAACAAACAACAAAATGTTTGTAATTTTTTATTTCATCTGAAAGAACTCCAAGCATTGAGATACATTGATATACACATAATATATAATATAAGTATTAATATTAAATTTTTCTATAGCAGTCTAAAGCTAAAATGTTAAGTACCCTATATTTATGCATATATGGTAATTATCTACTAGATCATAATCATCTTTTATCACTCTGGAATAAATTACATGAATACGTAGGAAAAGTTAATCATGGCATTGGCCTTCGCCTCTTACCACATGTATCTCTGTCAATAATGTGACGTCGAACATGAAAGACACCAGTAGAGGCCACCAGAGATCATTAACATATAAGGGTCAGACAGGACATGTTGGATAGAATTACAAAGTAAATAACAACCATAGTCAAGGGGAGACAAGTCAAATACAATAAAACAAAATCAAGTATATATATATAAACATCATAGATAGCAATTTTACAATGCACACAAACCACTGTCCAATTGTGATGTGCATCAACATCTTATTAATTCTACATAAATTATTATAATGCCTTAAATGAGTACAAAAAGATAGATCTCCCCTCATATATAAACTAAGTTTTTAATCAATTTCCATTTGTAATTTTATGTTACTTTACTAAATTGAACTCATCAAAATCAGCTTGGACTTACCGCTGCAAAAAATGATGAGACCCAGGACTTGCAACAAATTTCTTGTTAGAGGGGTCTAAATACAGCACAAACAACATTTTCCAAAAGACCAAAAAAGTGAAAAAGTATATTTTAACAAAACGCATTTGACTAACAGGTCGAACAACAAATGTTCTTAAATCCTGCTGACTGCCATTGGCGATTGCCAAATAAACGGATCACCGATGTAATAAATGGATCTTAATTATAAATTTAATACTAATCAGAAAACGATAAACTTGCGGAAAAGATGGTATAGCGCAAACAAAAGGTGCAAAGGTTTTTGTACACCATATCCGGATTTCGACAATTTATGTCTCTTCAGTGATGTTAGGAATCGAAACGGTATTATATATATAATGTATATAATCGAAACGCTTTAATTTGTCGAGAGTAGAAATACTGTATCATAGGAGATACCGTGGTGGAAGCGGTTTCTCTAGTGATATTTTGACAATATTAACTCGAATGAATCTTTCTATTTAAATGATCTGCAAAAGATGTTCTTTCTATGTGAAGTCATCAGACATGGTCACCTTTCTACATGACATCACAATAATGAAATCAAAGGAAAGCAAGAAAATTTGAATTTTGAATATTTAGTTTCTCAAACAGTGGGCTCTGTGTTTCCTAGGCTTAAATGTGGAATAAATCTGGCTGATGTCAACTTTCACTAAAATCTTGACTTTTGGCCTATTTGGGGCGTAATTGTCAATGCTTTATTAGAAAAGATCAGTAAAAATAGTTCTATTTCACTTTCTTATATGTCTATCCATCAACTTGAAACCCTTTTTATCTTGAAACAATGGGCTTAATATTTGAGGCTAAATACGGCCCTTACTGATCTTACTCCTTTAAGATAATGTACTGATAACATTGTGTGCATGGGTATTATTAATATCCTGAAAGAAGACATCCTGATGCAGATACATAATGGTTAATTAGTCAAACATACAATAGTGTTATTTACCCAAATTTTTTAAGTCTGGCTTGAATATCTGGTCTGGTTCTCTTTGGAAGATCGGTAAAAGCTTGTATAATAAACTTCAAACCACCAGCACCGGTACATTCTATTATCTCCTCCCGAGTACTTTCATTCTTTGATGCCTGAAGATAAAATCATCACCTTTTGTCATATTTGTATTTGGAAATTAATACAATTTGTTATTCAACATTGTTTCTATCAGTGGTGAATTCAAATCTTTCACCATAATTCTCACTTTATTATTTCAGTTTTATTTAAGGGGCTATTCCTTGATTGGTTTAAAGTTTGCCTTTCTGAAAGTAAGATTTATTTTCCAAAAGCAAAGTTTAAAAATGAGTTGGTACATTTATATATTATTCTATCCCAAAAGTTCTCTCCAGGTACTCTAGCTTCCTCAAACAAATTTTAGCCACTAAAATATAGTGATGAGCACTGATAGTGGTGATAAACACAAACAATCAATCAATTATCTATCTAAAATTGACTCCATCTGCTTAATTTCAAAACCTTTTTTAAAAATGATTAAATTAAAATGGTGATTTCTTCTTTCTGCAAGTCATTTACACATCTATGGTCTTTTTATATCTTTATTTCAGAATTCATGAGTGGTAACATGGAGCCAAATTAACCAGCTTAAAAATCGTCAAGTCCTATAACTGATGCAAAATTGTCAAATCAAAATGACAACAAAATACGCCAACAAAATACTGTGCAGATGTTAAAAACATTGTCAGTAATATATTTACAGTATTACGGATTATCCTCAGTATGGTGTCCATTGCAATGTTTTTCTGTTTACCAGAATCAATACATCTTCCCAATTCATTGTTCACTTTAGGATCTGTTGAAGCATTATCTGAAATATACATTGGTTCACAGTTATAATTATAATTAAATGAATTTCTATTAGACCTACAAAGTACACCTTTTTATAAAATTGAATTTGAAGACAATCCTTCTGTCTGTCTCCAATTATTTTATGATATGTTGAACAAAGTTTTAGATAAACATGCTCCTGTTGT
Source organism: Mytilus coruscus (assembly GCA_017311375.1). Lineage (NCBI taxonomy): Eukaryota > Metazoa > Mollusca > Bivalvia > Mytilida > Mytilidae > Mytilus > Mytilus coruscus. Next base: position 4,643,709 of record CM029596.1, on the reverse strand, counting down.
TGAAAAGAGAGTTAAAAAGGATAGGCAACCTGATTGGTATAATAGTGAAATTATGTATGCTAGGAACATGAGGGATAAATATAACGCACTTGGATTGTGGAGTGAATATAGATTTTGGAGAAATAAAACTAAACAAATAATAGAGAATTCAAAAATTATATTATAAAACATGGTAAAAGACTCTAATGACTCAAAATCTTTATGGAAATGCCTTCATAGCTTGAACCCTAAGGTAAAAAATCCCACATGAGTTAGCTACAGATGAGAACAATACATCAACAAATAATAAAAATCTATAGCAGATACCTTTAATAACTTTTTACTTCCTGTGCTGAAAAACTAAGAGAGCAAAGAGACATTACATCTGTTGACAAGGCAGATTTAAATAATCTTAGCACATTCATTAATAATCAATTAAAACAACAAAAACATGAGAAATTTACCATACCACCAATAAAGATAAATGAGCTATTTGATGAGTTAACCAAACTTGATGTAAATAAATCATCAGGAACTGATAATATTGGACCCCAAATCCTTAAAATAAGTGCCTCATATACTGCCACTCCTCTCACATATATATTCAACAGAATGATAGATACTGGTATATATCCTTCATTACTGAAAAATGCTAAGGTAACACCAGTTTACAAAGATGGTGACAAAGTTTTAGCAACAAATTACAGACCAATATCTGTTCTTCCATATCTATCAAAAATATTAGAAAGGCATGTCTCAAATAACATGTACAAGTACTTGTCTAAATTTAAACTTTTACATCCTACACAATCAGGTTTCAGGCCACATCATTCTTGTCAAACTGCACTTATTGATATCATTGACAAATGGCTGCAAGAAATGAATGATGGTAATTTAAACCTAGCAATACTGTTGGACTTCAAAAAAAGCATTTGATCTTGTAGATCATGACATTCTTTGCTTAAAGCTTGCTATTTACGGATTCAGAGAGTCTGCAGTAGGTTTTTCAGGTCATACCTAAGTAATAGAACACAGAAAGTAAACATTTGCAATGTTAATTCTGATAAAAAGATGTGAAATTTGGTGTCCTGCAAGGATCTATACTAGGTCCTCTATTATTTGTCTTATTTATAAATGACCATCCCTTTGCATTAAAAATTGTAAAACAGACTTGTTTGCTGATGATACTACTCTTCATAAATCAGGGAAAAACATAGAAAATTTACATGATGATGTACAAGAAGATTTATGCAGAGTTGAAGAATGGTGCAAAATGAATAATATGTTCATCAATACCAAAAATCTTTTCAACCAAATCTACTAATAAATTCAGAAACACTACAAAATTCATCATGTGAAAAATTATTAGGTGTTAAAATTGACAGCACACTTAGCTGGACAAATCAAATTGATCAAATTTGTGCTAGCATTTCATCAAGAATATACCTTCTTTCTAAATTAAAGAAATTTTTAGATATTAATGCCAGGAAAGCATACTATAATGGGTATATTCTGCAGCTCATCGATTACTGCTGTATTGTTTGGGAGAATGAAAAATGAAGGGATAATAAGAATATTAAAACTTCAAAAAGAGCAGCAAGATTAATTCTTGATGCAGACCCTTTATCCCCATCAGCCCCTTATTTAAAGAACTTGGATGGATGACAGTATAAAACAGAATCAAATACCACAAATATTAACTGCTATATAAATGTATGGAAAGAAGCACCACAGTACCTACTTCAAAAGTTTCAACTTATATCTGTTAATAATCCTTATGCTTTAAGGGTGTCACTTAAGGTAATTTGATAGTTCCTAAACCCAAAACTGAACTGTTTAAAAAATCTTTTGCTTATTCTGGGTCAGTTTTATGGAATGGACTACCATATGAAATGCGTAAAGTGCAAAACACTTTTCTTTTAAACAAATTATAAAACAATACTTGAACAAATGCACATGGAAAATAATGTTCATGCATAATTAAGACAGCACCTACCTTATTTGCAGAGATATCCAATGTTTAAATCCCTTTGAAACATTACACAACGTTCCTTCCAGAAAACTCATTTTGTTAATTAATCCAATAAGTTAAATTGTATATAAACATTGAGTGCAAAGTAATAAAAAGGTCAAAAGGTTTAATAATTTTAGTCACTACGGTTGAAATAAAAAATGTATATAATGAATTAGTACCAATCGAGAACCTTATTAAAGAGTGATAAACCATGGAAAAGTTTGTAAAGTCAGTTGCATCTTAACTCAACTGATATTAAGGGTCATGTTGGAGTATGCAAACTTAAATGTGAGGAAAAACATGAACTACTGTGGTCAAGCTCACCGTATATGGGAGACAAATATCTATGTAATTTAAGAATGTCTCACGGATTTTATGTGTCAGGAATGCTACCAAACCAATATTCCAGATTTTGTCAGGCATCTAACATTGGTACTATTGGGGAGACTACGATGAATAGTATTTTCCAGAAATATGCCCCGGTAGTGTCACAGCTGGTGAAAGAGTCATATGAAACTGCTCTTTTGGAGGAAATTGCTTCTTATGAAGAACTTCAAGAAGGTATCGATATTGTAACTGATGCTAGACATGGTACCAGAAAAACTCTATGTACACAGATGTAGTTTGCCTTGGTGCCAGAACACACAAAGTTTTACATGTTGAAACAATTTCAAAAGTGGATTGTACAAGTGCACAAAACATGAACTTGTAGGAACAGAGAGGATTTATGAATATTTTAAAATCTCAGAGATGAGTACGAGGTGAAAATTGCGTTCACTGTCATGACAGAAATACCAGTGGCAGTGTTAACAAATTTATCCGTATTAATGGAATTGACACAGAATCAACAAATGATACCTGGCATGCCACCAAAACATAGCCAAAGAAATCAAGACCATTTGTTCTGGGCCAAGATACAAGGAAGGACAGACGTGTCAGTCCCAATATTCAGTCTTGAAATGATTGCAACTATTACTCTTTTTTTTTGAATGTATGATTTTGATTTTATATAATATCTATTCACTACATGCAATCTGTAACTGTTTTATATGTTCTAATTATGGTACATGTACATTGAACTATTATGTCTATACGATTGTGTTAATATGTTGTATGTTTGCTTTTTTCTCTTATTATTTTTACATGTATTGTATATGAGGGCCTCAGGAAGATTAGTAATTGTAACTAACTGTGTTTACCCTCTTTAAATAAAGAATTTATTTTTATTATAATATAGGATGATGAATTTGCTTTTCATGTCCAGTGGCAAATATAATATTCACATCAGGAAAGGAACATGTTATTGTGTTATAAGTATGAACCCTGCTTAGGAATCTGATGTTCAGTAGTTGTCGTTTGTTGATGTGGTTTATAAGTGTTCCTCGTTTTTATATAGATTAGACTGGGATGTGTTTTAGTTGATTTTAGTCTCTGATGCATGATTTTTATTATTAATTGTTTTGGCTTTTAACTAGCTGTCAGTAACTGCAGTACTCTCAAATCGTACTTTCTTGTTTATTTGACCTGTTGATACTAATTGTAATGCTTTTTTGTTATTTAATGTTATTCAGGGTTATATCTGGTCTACATACCAGCTTTGATAAGTGTTTGGTACTAATATAAATTTCCACTTCGTACTATGAACATCAAAATTATTTATTTTGTTAAAATATTTCCTTTCTCTATTGTAACTGTATACGTATACCTAACAACAAAATTATTTTATTTACCTGTGTTTAAAGTTATTGCAAATGGCTGATATTTTTGTTCGAGCATATTGTTTTCTTAAATTGTTTAACATTTCATACCGATATAACATGTTACTTTTATTATTCTTCCTTAGTTTATTTATTTTGAATTTACATTGTATCATAGGTCAAATTTATTTGTTCAGTGTATGTTCAATGGTGTTACTATGTCCTTTGATTGAGTTAAGCTATTTCAGTTGATATTTTATAGTGTGTCTTTCTATGTTGTGATGTTACACTATTGTTTCAGAAAAAGGGTGAAGGTTTGGTACCATTAAAACGTTTAAACCCGCTGCATTTGTTTGCACCTGTCCTAAGTCAGGAATCTGATGTTCGGTAGTTGTGGTTTGTTGATGTGGTTCATAAGTGTTTCGTTTCTCGTTTTTATATAGATTAGACCGTTGGTTTTCCCGTTTGAATGGTTTTACACTAGTAATTTTGGGGCCCTTTATAGCTTACTGTTCGGTGTGAGCCTAGGCTCCGTGTTGAAGACCTTACTTTGACCTATAATGGTTTACATTTATAAATTTTGACTTGGATGGAGAGTTGTCTCATTGGCACTCATACCACATCTTCTTATATCTATAGACTGTTGGTTTTCCGTTTGAATGGTTTTACACTTGTAATTTTGGGGCCCTTTATAGCTTGCTGTTTGGTGTGAGCCAAGGCTCCGTGTTGAAGACCGTACTTTGACCTATAATGGTTTACTTTTATAAATTTTGACTTGGATGGACAGTTGTCTCATTGGCACTCATACCACATCTTCTCATATCTATTTTTACTAAACTGTCTCATTGGCACTCATACCACATCTTCTCATATCTATTTGTACTAAACTGACAAGCTAACAGTCAGTAGGAAGACATGTCACCCTACCCAGACACATTATTCTGACTCAGAACCAACCAGTCATTGTTCTTACTTCTAATTGCTGCATGATTAGCAGACAAGCATCAAATACCAATTTTCAGGTCTTTGGAACCCATGACCTTTCAATGAATATGTTTAATTCTTAACAGAAGTTTCTCTGGAAACTTTGTTATATATATTCTGTCAGGAACAAATACTGTAATATTTACAAGCAAAACAAATCTTCTCCAAAAGCAAAATAGAACTCTAGACAATTCAATACTGAACATGTAGTAAGCTAGTTATTACATGTATTAATTTAATCTTCAAGATCTTCATATAATGAGTTAAACAAAAAAATACTACAAAATTTACATATTTATAAATTAGAAAATTCAATACTCTGTTTTGGGAAATTTTATTTCTAGTTGTTTCTATAGACATGTTGGAAAAACCTTAAATTGCTCCATAAGGGAAAAAATGCAAAATAAAATATGTCTATGGGCCTAATAACAATGAATAATGCTTGTGTATACTTGGCTAACCCTACCTACCCTAAAGATTTTTTTGTCATCTTTCAACAAGCATTATTATTGACAGACTGTTTCCACTGTTTATAGGAGTCAAAACTTTTTAAAATAAACACATTATTTGCCTACCTACCAATTTATCCGTATTAATGGAATTGACACAGAATCAACAAATGATACCTGGCATGCCACCAAAAACATAGCCAAAGAAATCAAGACCATTTGTTCTGGGCCAAGATACAAGGAAGGACAGACGTGGCACCCTGAGTTATCGGACAAAGCAGCAAGTATAAAAACTCATCTGTATTGGGCAATGAAAAATTGCAATAAGGATCCAGTGAAACTTAAACTAAGTCTTTTGAATATAGTTGAACATGATAAGAACAATCATGAACACTGTAGTGAATTATCAAGGTATAAAACTGATTTGAATTATGAACCAACTAAATATTTAATCAAGGATCCCAAAGCAGAGATGTTATTAGGTCGGGCTCTAATGAACACCCAGGTATATAAATCGCCAACTGATTATGTTCATTGTATGGACAGTTATTATGTGGAAAGTTTCAATAATGCTATTCTTCAATATCATGACAAGAGAATTAACTTCTCCAAACAAGTGTATATTCTTCGGACAAATCTAGCCATATTGGATTGGAATGAACATGTAAATAGGCAAACCACATCATTAAAACTGTTCAAGATGCAAAACCCACGAAGACAATTACAAGTAAAAATTTTGAAAAGGAAATCTTACAACATGTGGTCTGAAATCTGGGATCAGTTAGTTCAAATTTACTTGGATTTATGATATTTTATCTCACAATTTTAAAGTCAAATCATTAAAACATAATTGTTAGTAAATATTTGTTTTCTTTATTTTGTAATGATATCTACTACAAACCATAACTATTTTGACCACAGTGGATAAGATAATTAAATCGTCTGCTACAAATTCCTCAAGCATGTGCATTTGTTTTGTTTACATTTAACAGCTGCTGTTTATATACAACTTTACCTCCTACATCACCTTATGAGTCAAATCTTAACTGCCCATGTCTTCCGATCAGGCTGATCGGATGTTGCTGGTTTAAGACAGTCCCAATATTCAGTCTTGAAATGATTGCAACTATTACTTTTTTTTTTGAATGTATGATTTTGATTTGTATATAATATCTATTCACTACATGTACATGCAATCTGTAACTGTTTTATATGTTCTAATTATGGTACATGTACATTGAACTACCCTCTTTAAATGAAGAATTTATTTTATTATAATATAGGATGATGAATTTGCTTTTCATGTCCAGTGGCAAATATAATATTCACATCAGGAAAGGAACATATTATTGTGTTATAAGTATGAACCCTGCTTAGGAATCTGATGTTCAGTAGTTGTCGTTTGTTGATGTGGTTCATAAGTGTTTCTCGTTTTTATATAGATTAGACCGTTGGTTTTCCCGTTTGAATGGTTTTACACTAGTAATTTTTGGGGCCCTTTATAGCTTGCTGTTCGGTGTGAGCCAAGGCTCCGTGTTGAAGACCGTACTTTGACCTATAATTGTTTACTTTTATAAATTTTGACTTAGATGGAGAGTTGTCTCATTGGCACTCATACCACATCTTCTTATATCTATTTGTACTAAACTAACAAGCTAACAGTCAGTAGGAAGACATGTCACCCTACCCAGACACATTATTCTGACTCAGAACCAACCAGTCATTGTTCTTACTCCTAATTGCTGCCTGATTAGCAGACAAGCATCAAATACCAATTATCAGGTCTTTGGAACCCATAACCTTTCAATGAATATGTTTTAATTCTTAACAGAAGTTTCTCTGGAAACTTTGTTATATATATTCTGTCAGGAACAAATACTGTAATATTTACAAGCAAAACAAATCTTCTCCAAAAGCAAAATAGAACTCTGGACAATTCAATACTGAACATGTAGTAAGCTAGTTATAAATTTAATCTTCAAGATCTTCATATAATGAGTTAAACAAAAAATACTACAAAATTTACATATTTATAAATTAGAAAATTCAATACCCTGTTTTGGGAAATTTTATTTCTAGTTGTTTCTATAGACATGTTGGAAAAACCTTAAATTGCTCCATAAGGGAAAAAATGCAAAATAAAATATGTCTATGGGGCCCTAATAACAATGAATAATACTTGTGTATACTTGGCTAACCCTACCTACCCTAAAGATTTTTTTGTCATCTTTCAACAAGCACTATTAATGACAGACTGTTCCACTGTTTAAAGGAGTCAAAACTTTTAAAAATAAACACATTATTTGCCTACCTACCAATGCAAATTTTTTCAGCATGTTAACGGAAACATGGGTATAATTTTATAAGGCCTATGTTACTCTCTTCTCAATATTTGAGCCCTACATGTATTTTCAAATATTTAGTACAAAACTGACATCACAATTTTAATAACCTTATACACATGTTTTAGAAATAAATACCTTTGAGAGCATTTTTTATCCTTAACGTTAACATTTGTGTTTCCTTTCCTCTTAAGGCATCCTGTTCACCTTTGGTATGTTTAATATTCTGCCAATGACTATGTCCTTTCTGCCTGTTTTGTTGATAAAAAATATTACTCAAATTTAAAACTGAACTGGACTTGGATACTGTTGTATTGTTACTTAATGAACACTTTAATCTAGAATCTGTCATATAACAACAATTGTGTTTTTGCTTCGTTCCATCATGATGACATGTCAAGGACCAAATGCTTATATTGTTCTTTAACTGAATTTTGGCTAGTATATCTTGGATACCAATGGCTGATCTGAGTTTAAAAAGCTGTTTGCAATTCATTTTAACAGTGGATCAATCTGAAAAAATATTTATATTGCATATTATCATTTTAATATAATGAAAAAGTACTACATTATGTTATGTGAATAAGAATATTTCAATTACTTCTGAATAAAACAAATAATTCAAATGTGATAAGTTGAAGTTGGAGGGACCAGACAAAACAATTCAATTTATCACATGTTCTGATCATCCAGGGTCGCCAGTTATATCCCATTTCCCTATTGAACCTTTGGGGCTCGTCAGTTACATCATCTGATTCACCATCATGACCATTTAAATATAGTACCTACAGGCAGTCAGGGGTACTACTTGTACAAGTTATTTTTATTTACTTGAAGAAGTAATATTAATATACTTATATAAGTAAATTTGTAGGATACTTATACAAGTGTTTTTTATTTACTTGTATAGGTAAAAAAAATTGGCTTAGTTATGTCCCTTAGACATTCAGATTTTTTTACTTATATAAGTGAAAAAGTCACCCTTTCTTCTTTTCTTGAATTCTTAGGACTTCTTTGCTCTAATAGAATTTTAAATTGTCTGTCCAGATGTCTTAACTAATCATTTAAGTGTAATTTCATGGACAATGAAAATCTCATTTGTCTGTTTGTTATCTTCAGAACACTGCTCATTTACAAGCCCCAAGGAGCAATTTTTGAAGGCCTTGCACAAATACTTAAGATCATTGCGCAATCAGTTTCTTTGTTGAATTAATGAGATGAAACATTGAACTCTAATCAAAAATTATGAGCTAACCTGGGAAAAATCATTAAGGCATGTTTTTACATCTCAAAACTTGAGAATTTTTGTGGGATTGTAAAAAAAATTTACTTATACAAGTGAATTTCTGAGAAAATTAAGGGGAGATTATTCAAACATTATAATTAACTTATATAAGTATATTTTTTTTTACTTCTTCATGTAAATAAAGATTACTTGTACAAGTAGTACCCCTGACTGACAGGGGTTGTCATAAGAATGAAAATTAGCCTGACCAGTAGTGCCAGTTAAAATTAATATCTTATTGCCTAAAATTTACCTGCTCCTCTTCATGTAATGCTACAAAATTTGATAAAAAATTTACTGGCCTGGGCTATTGGACCAGTGCTTAAGTCAGACCCTGACCTTGTATAGTCAACCAGTTATGTTAACCTTGAAACCTTGTTCACTGGGACATTTTTGTTTTCCAATGCTCTTAAATTTTGTAATAGATTTGGTTCTGTTTTGATTATAGAGTGCAATAATGAGTCTTATGTTGACAGTGTCTGGGATATTAAATTATAAGTCTGATATCTTGGATGAGTTTTTACAGCCACTACATTGATGTCAATGATTGAGTATTTTCTGTGTACATTGATGTCAATGATTGAGTATTTTCTGTCTACATTGATGTCAATGATTGAGTATTTTCTGTCTACATTGATGTCAATGATTGAGTATTTTCTGTCTACATTGATGCCAATGATTATTTTTTGTCTACATTGATGTCAATGATTGAGTATTTTCTGTCTTCATTGATGTTAACTGTCTACATTGATGTCAATGATTGAGTATTTTCTGTGTACATTGATGTTAATGATTGAGTATTTTCTGTCTACATTGATGTCAATGATTGAGTATTTTCTGTCTACATTGATGTTAATGATTGAGTATTTTCTGTCTACATTGATGTCAATGATTGAGTATTTTCTGTCTACATTTTCTTGTATTTGAAACTTCATCACATCAGGTCTAATTATGTTAAATTCATCCAAGGGACCTTGAAATCCACCTAGCTTGAAAAGGATGGTGGGCAACTCCAATTTTAAAATTTTGAATGAAAATATTATTGACATTTTACAGTTTTAAAAAATTGTTAGTAAGTTGAAAGACATGTGTTTAATCCTTCTATATAGTTATCTTGGGTTCTCAATTTTCCATATCGTCTGCTACCATTTCTACTGATGATGCATCTATAGATGTTTGTGTTACATGTTTGACAGTCGAAATCATTGTACAGAAATTCAATGAATATTTATTGAATTCAATTGATTGGAAACATGGTAACAATCTAACATGTACTGAAATCCCTAATATATACTGCCTAAATACCCTAGAAATGATAAAGACTCTATCATTTAGGAAATATGTCATTTATACTCAGAACAATACTCATATGAAATCAGACAAATTATTTTTGCAGCCTGTATGCAATTTACTTATGTAGCGATAAAGAAGGTGGATAACTCTAGTTTTTTATGTAATGATTTGTAGATTGTTAGTTGTCTTTTCGTTTTTGCAATGGTATTTAGATATAGGAAGATGTGGTATGAGTGCCAATGAGACAACTCTCCATCCAAGTATTATCAATTTTCCTTTGATTAAGGATTTCTTATAGTACCCATGGCAAGGGTCAGGCAATGGTCATTTTTGTTGGACATGACCTAAACTGAAACCTGTTTGACCGAAATGGCAGATTGGGATTTACCTAGATCATGATCATGATGATATATTTCTTTTACAGAAATAATTTTGGTCATTTCAAAATTCAATGAGATTGGGGATTTTTAATCACCATTTTGCACTAATTTTTGTTTTCCAATGCTTGCAGGCATGAAACTGCCACTCAGATTTTTCCAAGAATAAAATTGCCACTCAGGTACAGTAATATAATCTGAAGGGTCCTCCTAATTACCCTATTAATGATTCATAATTAATGATTAACTTGAAACTTCCAGTTTTATTTCGTCCCTCAAAATTGAAAGTAGGGTGGTCAGTTCATGAGAAATTAACAGTTTTTTGGTCATTAAAACCATTGCATTCCATAAAACAGTTAGAAATTTCATGAGGTAAATGCAGTGAAACGATCACTAAAACTATGTTCATGCTGTGAACAAAATGGTTAATCTAGAATGAATTCGACAGTTTGAAAAAGTCATCTCAAAATGACAGAAATTATGTGAAAAAATTTCCAGATCCTTGGCCTATTGTATCTTTTCCTCTTTTTAATAATTACCTATTCATTTTAAAATCAATAAAAGATTTTCTCTTGCTATGGGATAAAAAATTTACAAATCAAAATTGGTCTTTCATGTTCCAACAATCAATGACTTTCAGTGCTATTGTGATAATCAAAATTTCTGCATAGATACAGCTGCTATATTGTTAAATAAGGAAAATGCTTACAGGCAACAAAATCCTTCTTCTGAAGTAAAATGGGTAAACAATGCTGGCTGGTAACTTGTTCATCTAATTAGACAGTTCATTTCTATGTCAATATAAAAATGAACAGACTTACTGGTTGAACCAAATTTAGGTTAGTTCTATGTGTAAAAACGACACATAACCCTTCATTATTGGTCTCTTTTCACCACTGAACACCCAAAAAGGCCACCAACCCTAAGGAAAACAGTAATATTACACAATAAAACCATAAAGTAATCAAATTGCACAAATATTGATCATTTTATCATTTTTTTTCATATTTTCTGTGCATTATTTTGACTTTAAATAATTTGAGAATCAAAATAAACAAAACTGTTTTAGGATTCAGCAAGATTTTTTTCTGGATTCACACTGAATATTTCTTACTATCTCTAAATCCGGGACCAAATGTCAAAGATAACTAATTTTGAAGTGATCCATGAAAAACTTGATGTTATTTACTGTTCTAACAACAGCTCTTTTTAAAATGTTATCTGGTGATATCCAGTTATTATATCTGATTTTTTTAAAAGATACATTTAATACAACACAAAATGTAACTCATTAATTTACTCATCCTTGTTCAAAGGTAAGTCTAATGTATAAATAAAGTTTAAAAAATATATGTTTAGCAGTGTTTTGTGGTATTTTTACAATGTAGAGTGGGATGATCAAACATTTGTCAAAAGACCTTTTAACAGGTTGGGGACAATCAGCCAAATGTGGAACTTTTTCCCAAATAAGTAACAATCCCTCAATTGAGTAATACTTTTTCATTTTTTGCCATGGCATTTACAGTTTGTTTTAAAAAAAAAAATTCCACTTTGTGAGTTTGAATATCCCTTTGGTATCTTTTGCCTCTCTTTTGATAGTGCAAACATGATTTTTTTAAATGATTTTTTTAAATGGTACAAAGTAACAGAAAATGGAATCATTTTCCTGAAAGAACCATATTTTCATTTTGGGCTTTAAATAAGCTGGTCGACATGAAAATTTTCAAGTTAAATGTTATCACAAGCTTGTAGTTTTTTGGGTAAATCAGTTTATACATCTTTAAGGAAACTGCTACTGTATTTTTCATGAATATGTGCCATTTCAAGTAAAAATGTGGATTAAAAAATTGAGAAAAAGGTATCCCTCATTAAGAAATATTTATTCATTTGGGGAACTATTCCCCATTTGTCAATACACCTTATCGCTAATTGTCTGCCATTACTGGACATCACAGAGGTTCCTGTAAAATTTTGACTTCACAAGAGAAATGTCTGAAGCCACGAAGGAAAAATGATTGTTGTATGACATCAAAAGTTAAAATGTCGCAGATTTCCAAATAGCGATAAGGTCCATTGTCCCCAGCTTGATTAACTGCTACATGACAGTAAACAGTTACATGTACATGACTACATGTCTTTTTTTTTTAATCATTTCTTCTGCTTCTGCCAGATAATGGCCACAATCAACGAATTGATTATACTGCCATGGATTTGGTGCGCATACTAGACCACCCCCCTCCCCCAAATTTTTTAATTTAGTTCAGCTTCGTCATCAAGGCTTTGAAGGCCTTGACTGATGGTGCTGATACAAGCCCAGGAGGAAGAGCGTTCCAATCCCGGATAGGTCTTTGGAAGAATGAGTTTTTTCTAGAGGGTTCATTCAATGGAAATTTGGGTGCATTCCAAAGGAACATAGGTGTTTTAAGATCATTTCGGCGATTTGAGATATATACTTAACACAATGTAAATACTCTCAATAATAATCATGATAAATAATGGGTACTGTACGTAAATATATAAAAAGGGAGGTTTGACATCCCTAACAGGAGATTGATCTTGAGAAGTTGTGACACCCATTAAACATGTTCATTTCAGTAATCGGACCACTTTGTAAAATACCATAGATGTAACTTTAAGTAGCCTAGATCTAGGACCTCACATGTGCTGGTGGATTCACCTTCAGGATTTTATTTTGGTTGAAGTTAAAATATAAACTTCAGAATCAATCTCGGACATATAACGGTTTTATTCCGGAAAGCTGGGGGGAAATGACACCTTCTCGCTATTTGTGTTGAGATATTCTCGAAAAAAAACTTTGCTAATGAGCGACTTCATTTACGTTTACTATTTCGGCCAGTTAGTTAATGGAAATTTTAATTCAGTCCACCCAAATAACCAGGCATACTGAATTATCGCTAAAATATATCTTGGGGTGCAAGACAACTCGGACCGTCTACAAAAAAGACAACTCGGACCGTCAATAAGTCAACTCGGACCGTCTATAAGTCAACTCGGACCGTCTATTATACCAACCCAGACAAAGTATAAAAGGAGAGTAGACTATGTATAAATGATTAGCCGACCGTGCAAGGGCTGTATAGCCAGTCAAGGTCGTTAAAAACTTCCATATATATATAAATGATTAATGAAGATTTCAATCAAAATGTAGAATCACCACAATGAAGTAGAAATTAGAATTGACATCAAAACAATTATTGCACGGCACCTTATTTGCAATAGCAGCACAGTAAAAAGAATACTTTTATGTGAAACATTACATTTGATCATACAAATAGCACAAACTCAATGTTTATACTCTGTTACAATTATCATTATAGACGTTCAGAGTTGACTTTAAAAAGACGATCCGAGTTAACTTAAGGTAACACGATACCGAATGGCATATCTCCCGATTTCTAAACTTTTAGCACACTTGTTCTTTTATTCGAGTTACATCGGAATATGAAATAAAAAAATGGGGGTCACCATTTTTTATTTTTTGTAATTTTTATAAGAAAACGTCAATTTTGGCAACGAATTTACATCTAGATATATAGGGAAAATGCCCCGCTTTTTTTAAATTATTTTTTTTATTATTCAATGGATGGCTATGTTCTTATATACGGAGTAAGACTACAAACTAACATAATATCCAGGATTGTATACTGAATCCGTGCATGTATAGAAACACACATGTCACCATCCTTGTTTTTTCAGATAAATTGCTTCAAAGTTGACCGATATGCAAAGAATTTGACAGAAAAAGGGTGACGTTACTGAGTACAGAATAGAATAACGTTATATTTACTCAGAGGTATTGAAAAAATATGTAACGGGATCTGAATGGTGTTTGTTACATTTGTATTTTGTTTTTCATTTCCCCTGTCCGGTTTCGTAAATTTCCTATTAATTCTACTAATTTAATTTTATTTCGTTCTAACCGGGTGCACATTCAGCTTATAAAAAATGAATCTTCAACTTAACTCTACCAAACTAGACAAAGGTGATGCCACCGCTACTTCCATGCATGAAGAAAGTGCGTCAAAAATTTGATTAAGTAAACAGTGATTTTTAAGTACAATTTGAATTGATTGATTGGTGGATGCTTAACGTCCGGTGGCAAATATTTCATTCATGTTCAGGACGATATAATACAATTTGAAATAGTTGTGTCTAAAAGACCTATTTAATGCAGCCATCAAAAACGATTGAACATTCTGTTAGTTGTAAAAATGATAGATAAAATTAATATCTTGATGAAATACATATTCTTAATATAGTACACTCTGTATGGTGTAAACGTGTGAGTTGTGTGCGTATTTAATCGGACACACCGTGCAAACTGTATGCAAAATACATATTAAGCGTATATGATGATGTTCTATTTTATAAGGCATTTGGTGACAAAATATCTTTTTGAGTAAGCAGTTCATAGTGGAATGTAATTGGAAATCTCAAATGTAGCAATGTAAGCAAGCTAAAATCTATATCATTTTGTCTTTGATGGAAAGTTGTCTCATTGGCAATTATACTACATCTCCTTATTTCAAAATGGTTTAATTTTTCTTCTGAAATACAAGAAGTTTAAAGACTTTAACAAATATGTACTACGAGACTGACATATGTTACTATTATAATTAATATCTGACTAATGTTGTGAACATGTGATGTTATAATTTGATAGATTTTATACTTGTTATAGTAATTATACTTATTAACTTTTCAAATTCAAAGGACCAAAGAATCGTTGAAATCTACAAGTTAGCAGTAAAAAAATACTCGTCCATCCTGCATTTGTCACGTGTTATCTAGATGTCTTTGATTTTGTGTGTCGTTAATTGGCCAGTTGCTGCCTTATTGAATCTCCCACATCTCCCTTTAGAAATACCAACACTTTATTTAACATACATACTTGTATATCTACTTGTTATAAAATCTCCTTAAAAGATTGCGAATACCCTCGGACTTTTCGACGCTCATGTCAGCAATGTGCCCCTCCCCAAAACGACACATTTGTTAATCGTTTGTGAGTCGTTTTGTCTCACCACTTTATGAAATGGTGCATTTTCATCATCTGTACTTGTACACCATGTCCAACTCAAACAACCAAACACATCCATCCCTGTACACCCAAGCGTAAAATAACATGAATCCTCGTTGGTTTTTGGTTTTTTTTCAGTTTGTTTCTGTCGTTTGAATAATATAGGTTAACGAAACTATCTCTTTATAATTTGTTTGCGTTCGAAGTGCTTTTCTGGTTAACCTTCATCAAAGCACCTATTATTCATTTATTGCGGGCCACTGGTTTTTTAATGAATCGTGTGATTGTAAACTTCGAGAAATAATTTGTTTCGAAATGGAAATGAAAAAAAATATGTAACGGGATCTGAATGATTGAATTTTATTTCGTCACACCGGGTGCACATTAAGTGTTGACATCCCATATCTTCAAGCCTTTGTTAACTTTTTCCTCATTCCGATGTTGCTGTCCTGTGTTAACTGCGCTTATACGATACAGTGCTGGCAATTTATTTTTTGCAAGTTTCCGAAACCATATCGATTTCTTCTGTACAGTCCAATAATTTTCTGAAACTGGTAACACTTGGAACATAGGGAAAGTTGCGCGGCCAAATAACCAAGTTCAATCATTCTTCTTTGTTTATATCATTCCAGCAAACCATTTTCTGTCTGAGTTTCCACGTCTGCTTGTACGGTGCATTTTTCGCTAAATTATATCCGTATTCTTTTCCAAATAAATTTCATTTTTCTATTTTGCTAGCAGCGTTTTTCGGCAACCATTTTAAAACGAATGGGTTTCTTAACGAAATTGCACTAATAGTGGCAAAATTCCCCGTATTTTCACACATTATCCTGCGTTTCTATTATTTGGATTTCTACTTTAAAAAAAAAATCATCGGGAAACGGCGTGCATCTTAAATTATAAATTTTGCAAAAAAAAAAACTCAACACAGAATAAAAAAAATTCAGTCTATTATGCATAAGAACATATATAGATAAATCGTAAACATGCTTACTTATTAATAGATACAGAACATTTAAAAAAAAGTATGTGATTAAATGTAAAGAATGAGAAGAAGAATGGGATAAAGATTATCAAGGCAAACAATGTCAATTAACGTGTTGCATCAAATCTCTCGGCACTCTGCATCTATGCAAAGTCACAATGAAAAATGTTTACCAAAGACAAAAGGTTATTTTATTTTTTTTTATTTTTGCGATGAAAGAGCAGCATAAGGCTTACATGTATTGTGTTGTCAATCGCCCGAAACACGACGGAACTTGCTGCATTGACTTGTATCTATGAACGACACTAAAATGAAGGTATTGTTAATATATAATCATATATATTTGCAAATTTGAAATAAAGAAACATTTATCTTTCAACTATTTTATACCAGACTGAGGCAAATTGTTTGTTTAATTTATAAAACATCAGGTTTTACGTTTGCCGTCAATTTCATGGATGTCGACAACAGCAGGAACGATAACTCGTGCCGTAACGTCATTCGGTATCGTGTAACCTTAAATTGACAGAATTAAGGTTAAAATCAAAGATAAATTAAGAATTCAACGAATAGCTAAAACAAATTCAACCTAGACTTTTTTCGGCTTGAATTAAGTTTTATAATAATGTTACAGGTCGGTTAAATGCCATCTATCAATAACCAACTCTAGGTCTAGGGTTCAATATTTTATTCAGCAATCTATTAAAAACCCTGTAATAATAACAATAAATTATTATCAAAGTATTTAAAGTACATATAGTTACTTACTTTACAAGGCTAAACAATAAATTGACAAAGATAAGAAGAAATTTGAATTCACACTAAACAAATTATTTGGATTATGTTTTGCAAAGCCAGCAACATGTAAATGATACTGCCATATGCATTTTTAATCATTAAGATACTAGTAGTTCAAATCCTCTATTAATACTTTGTATGAGTTGTCATTATAAACGGTCCGAGTTGACTGTACAGACGGTCCGAGTTGAGTCGGTCCGAGTTGTCTCCGGGCCGAGTCGTCCCGCTTTCATATTTTGAAGTGCCCGGTTAGTTTCTAAATGTTTTGCAGTTTAAACATCTTCAACTTACAGGGAGGTAAGAGTATATCTTCAATGTTGAAGGCCATAAATGGACTTTGAGATGAAAAGCAGCAGTTATAGACTTAGTCTATGTACGTTTCGACAATACAGTTTATCGACTGGTTGTAGATATTCCTATGGGTACCAACTGCGCCCCTTAAATAGAAGACTACTTGTTCCTGTAATAATTACATTTCATCTAAGTTTCATTTGAATTGTCTAACAACAATCTCGATGCACTCCAATATCATATTCTATTTCTGTGTAAAATACAACAGCTATATATATATATATTCGGGGCCTTTATAGCTGACTATGCGGTATGGGTTTTGCTCATTGTTGAAGTCCGTACGGTGACCTATAGTTGTTAATTTCTGTGTCATTTGGTCTCTTGTGGAGAGTTGTCTCATTGGCAATCATACCACATCTTCTTATTTTCATATAGAAAAAAAAACAAACGGACAGCTTGATATAACTCTTAATGTCATGGTTGTATCATACAAATGTAATTATAAAAATTCAATGCTTCTTTTTATAATTTTATAGTGTTGTAAGAGCGTTGATGTGCCTGTTCCAAGTCAGGAGCCTGTAATTCAGTGGTTGTCAGTGGTTGTCGTTTGTTTGTTTGTTTTCCGTTTGCTGTTTTGTACATAAGTCAGGCCGTTTGTTTTTTCATTGTTATTTCGGGGCCTTTTATAGCTCGCCCAGCGGTATGGGTTTTGCTCATTGGGAATAAACACATGAACACCTAGCACATTTCTGAACAGCAGCATCTGCATTTTGAGTATGAATCTCCTAATTGGTATGTTTGTCAGTGGCGGATTCAAAAGGGGGGGGGGTTGTATGGGGACACTATGATATGGGTGGACCCCCTTTTTATATGACTTGCATGTGTTGGAACACACACACACACACCTTTTTCTCCTTTTAAAAGTGGCTGGTTCCGCGCCTGCTTGTGATATCTTTCGAGGTTTATTTGATAGAGGGTTAATGCTTACGAGGAAACAACTTAACCTAGTGTTCTAATGCTAAAATGGATGCCATTTCTAACTTAAGAACGTTTAAGTTGAGAATCGTTCCGGAATAACTGTATCACAGATGACCGCAGAAATATTCCATTTGTGTAGACACAACCAAGCCCTCTTTTCACTGTTTATGATATCACCATGCCGAATGCAATTTATCACGTTATTTATACTTGTCATGAGTAACACGACAGGTACAAATTATGGGGCAAAACCAATACCGTATGGTAAACCATAAAAAAAACCTGAATAGCAAAAAACGAAAAAAATATCAAAAGGGGCATGTCAATTTAACCCTTGACACGTTTCCCGTTTTTAAATTGCACTGACTGTTTAAAAGATGTGAAAGATGTAACATCTATATGATATTAAAAATGTTTTAACACCGAGTGCGTATTAATATGTAGAAACCCGCTTATTGCACAGGTTAATTAAATAGGACCAAGAACCACGACATTTCTATTAGTATTTTAAATACTTAGATCATAGATATAATAGCCATATAATGAAATATCATATCTATGCTTAGACTTAAGCTCTTCTCTTTTGAATTGCTGTACACATTTCTCAATGTGTGACTTATGTTATAGAACAGTAGACTTTCAAACCAACTTTGAGACATCAGGATGAACCTTGTCGATTGCAGTGTGATGTTGGGGTTGCAGTTTTATAGACATATGTATCATTTTTCTGGTTTTCTTTTTCTTTTCGTCTGTATTATCTATAATTGTTGGTTAAAATTAAATAGTTTCTGATAGTTTGTTAAACCAATACTACAACAGTGAAATAAGCACAACCAAATAAGTTTATCGATTTTATGAAATTTTGTAAGATTTATATATAAAGACTTGGACATATGTATCCAGAATCAATCAGTGCGACATGTGTTGTTAGAGGAGCTAAATAAGGGAATTGTTTATAATATAAAATAAAGAAATGCGGAATAAATATTTTGGACATCTAGTTTTCACCCAGTCTGAAATTTGAAGCCATTTACTGTCATCGTAAACCCTCCGAACGTTCCTTCATCTTTATGTATAATTTTTAAACCTCTGATTTGAAATATAGGTTTTTGAATATAGAAAAAAAACACTTATATGTTCGATGCACTGGTGCCTCAATCAAATTGAATTAAAATTAATTGTATGTTTACATTTATTAAAGATTTACAAGGAGGTGACACATACTTTTGATAACATACAGCGAGAGAAGGACACCTCGATAAAATGATTTCTTAAGGTCTATTTCTGTATCTACTTGCATTGATTTATACACAAAACTTGTTTTATTTCACTGAATGAAGTGTTGGTCGCTGGTGAATAATGAATCTTAATATTTGCAGTGTGTTAGTTCTACTGGGCTTATATTCGAGTTTGACTGTAAGTTTGGCCTTTCAGCTAAAACAATCGAAAAGAGATGATCAAGAACATTTGAGTGTAGGACAATTATTTGCCCAAATGTTAGACAGTATTCTTGGAGATACTAAAAATGTGACTGTTAATAGCACGACTTTACCGTCTACTTTCAGTTGGTTCACCAACAAATTTTCAACCAACACTGCCGGAACGAGCAAAGGAACACCAACACAAACTAGCACGAAACTTACCACATCTTCTCAATTAGGAGTGTCAAATACCAGTAATGTAAATCTACCATCTAAAAATGTTACAGTCACCAGCGATGGAAACGTGACTCTAGTACCGACATTGTCACGTCCTTCATCTACGACATCTGTCTTGTTGGAAGAAAGATGCGGAGCGGAGTTTACATTAACAGAGTTATGTGGTACTGGGTTGTCTTCGCTTCTTGTCGATTTGAACATTTGGGATGTTTATGGAATTATGTTCTCAAATGACGTGATTGAAGCATTGCTTTTGAATTGTGCTACTGGACACTGGTGTTTATACGACGAGTTTTCCTATTGGAATGGGTTAATGATGGAGAAAGCTGCCATGGTGAAGGATTCTGAAATCTTCTCTCAAATCTGTCAATCGTCATCCTTGTCGTGTTTTGACACCTTTCTGGGAAATGTCACCGGATGTCCTATACAAGAGGTAAGAACTATTACGTAGAATGTCACCGGATGTCCTATACAAGAGGTAAGAACTATTACGTAGAATGTCACCGGATGTCCTTTACAAGAGGTAAGAACTATTACGTAGAATGTCACTGGATGTCCTATACAAGAGGTAAGAACTATTACGTAGAATGTCACCGGATGTCCTATACAAGAGGTAAGAACTATTACGTAGAATGTCACCGGATGTCCTATACAAGAGGTAAGAACTATTACGTAGAATGTCACCGGATGTCCTATACAAGAGGTAAGAACTATTACGTAGAATGTCACCGGATGTCCTATACAAGAGGTAAGAACTATTACGTAGAATGTCACCGGATGTCTTATACAAGAGGTAAGAACTATTACGTAGAATGTCACTTGGTGTCCTATACATGAGGTAAGAACTATTACGTAGAATGTCACCGGATGTCCTATACATGAAGTAAGAACTATTACGTAGAATGTCACCGGATGTCCTATACAAGAGGTAAGAACTATTATGTAGAATGTCACCGGATGTCCTATACAAGAGGTAAGAACTATTACGTAGAATGTCACCGGATGTCCTATACAAGAGGTAAGAACTATTACGTAGAATGTCACCGGATGTCCTATACAAGAGGTAAGAACTATTACGTAGAATGTCACCGGATGTCTTATACAAGAGGTAAGAACTATTACGTAGAATGTCACCGGATGTCCTATACAAGAGGTAAGAACTATTACGTAGAATAAATTATGTAAAATACAAGGTATGTTTATGGTACCGATCTGATAAGTATAACCCTTTCGAATTGATATTTACAGTTGGTTCTTCTGTTGTGCTGCTACACCTCGGTCCCATTTTATGGCCCGTCACAAGTTTGGTTTCCGGATGATACTTTATGTACCACTTGACCAAATCTGTTTAAATTTGAATTTTTTAAAACTCCATGGACCATTAAATACAGGTAAAATTCGGTTTTGATGATTTTGACTAGACATTTAACGTTCAAGGGTTAAGTTCCTAAGTTACTTTAAGATTTATATGTCTTTGGTTTCTTGATGGTAATTATGGTATCGCTTGAAAAAATCTTTTGAAATTTGCACACAATGTCATGCATCATATTATACAGGCCAAGTTTGATTCTGATCATTCTAAAGTTATGTTCCTAAATAACTCTACAAGTTGGGTTTTCTTCGGTTTCAGAATGATATTAGAGTACAGCTTGACCAAATCTTTTGAAAATTAAACATAATGTCATGAACCATAAAACACAGGTCACGTTTAATTTTGATGGTTTTTACATTTACAGTTCAACAGTTATATCCATAGTTACCTCAATAATTACATTTCTTTGGTTTCCTTATGATATTTTTAAAGTAGACTGCCTGACCAAATCTTTTGAAATTTGTGCAAAATGTCTCGGATCATATATATTATACAGACTACTAGTATATATATTTTAATGAGTTCAACAGTTATGTTTCTTAGTAAACTTATAAGTTGGATTAACTTCGGATTCGGAATGATAATTAAAGTACAGCTTGACCAAATCGTTTAAAGCTTAAACATAATGTCATGAACCATAAAATACAGGTCACGTTTAATTTTGATGGTTTTTACATTTACCATTCAAGAGTTATCTTAATAATTATATTTCGGTTTTGTATTTACTGTTTAAGATTTTATTCTGCAAGCTGGGGTATCCGTAATCACTAGATCGCCTAATTCTACTTTTGAATGTTCCTCCTTTTGTCATCCGGGCCCACTACATGTTAATATACGGTTTTAGTTTTGTTCATTGATGAAGGCCATAAGATGATCTGCAGATGTTAACATTACTGGCCTTTGGTCTTTCGTAGATAGTTGTCTCATCGGCAAGCACACTACTTTTTTTCATATAAATTCCTTCCTTTTTGGGGGGGGGGGTGGCCCGACAAAAATAAGTAGTCTGAGCTTTTGTGTCACTTTCGTCCGTCGTCTGTTAGCATAAAACAATCCACTAAAATCATTGAGCTAGACTGAATCCAATACTATTGATATTGATATAAAAATAAGGAAATGTGTTATAATTGCCTTATGAGATAACTACTGGTATCCACCAAAGTTCAAATGACGTGGATCACAGAAATTAAAGGTAACCGTACGACCTTTAACAATGAGAAAACCCATACCGTATTATAATAGTCAGTTATAAAAAGCCTCGACATAAACAATTTGAAACGAGAAAACTTACGGCCTAATTTATAACAATACCATTTACAAAAACAAATATGACACACATGAACCAACGACAATCACTGAATTACAGGCTCCTGACTTGAGACAAGCTCAGCTGTGTTGTCAAACATGTTTACGAGCGCTCAACCGTCCTTTAACTTAGGACAGTGGTGTAATAGCACTACATAGAATTAAATGTAAAATTCATTGCAAATGTTTTAAAGTAATAGGTAGGTAATTGTCACAGAAAAAAAACCCAGCTAAAATGGAATCAATAGACACAAAGCACCTATATAAGAACAAAGCTACTTCAAAGCCAATTACAACCGTAATAAATAAATCATGTTCTCCAGACTGAATTTTATCTTAATTTTAGAGAATGAATTTTACTGTTGAAGCTATAAACATGCTTTGTGATATGAGAAATGACCATCAGCTGGATTTAACCTGTTATGGTCATTTATTGGCAGCATATCACGTGACTGTGGTGGAATTCCTAAGAGACAAGAACAACAAGGTAAGTACCTTTATAAATAGTTACTTGTCATTTTAATGGTCAGTATTATCATTATTATTATTATTAAAGCTTTACGAAATTATGACAATTCTATTGACAAATTAACTGGTTGATTTGACAAGGAAACTTTATTGCAGTAAGATCGCTTGTGAATTTAAGAATTTTAAGAATTAATTAATTTTTATAAGATCCAACTTGGATTGTGACCAACGACAATACAAAACGCTACAACACATCATAGGCGCTTGGGAATCTCCCCCCTCTTTTTTTTCGATATATGGGTCATTTTCAAAAATGTCGAATTTTCAGTACACCTATGTTAAAATTTTATTTTTCATGGAAAATGCAGTTGTAACATGTGTAAGTGTTTAAATGAAGGTTTGAAGGATTTATGAGTCAGAACATCAATAATGAACGTGATTTATATCTATTTTGATAAGATTAAAATATATTTAAGTCCGATTTTTGCGTAATTTATGTGCGTACAGTGTCAGGGTAACACATTTTTTTCCTATTTTCTGATTGCCTTGATATCTGCAAAGGGAATTATTTTAAAATGTTAATGATATCTCTAACGAAAATCACAGCTTCTTTATCATTCTATGTAACATTTTTTCTACAAACTAAATTCAATCAGCGTAATCGAAGTTCATGTCCATCCTGTTACCGACACTATTTCAACCGTTAAATTGTTTCTCCCTATGAATATAGAACTATTCAGCGATGATTTCAAAAGTACGAAGCATCCTTACAATTTAACACAACACGTTTTTTGCATAACAGTGTAGAGAAAAGAAAATTTAAGACATTTAGTGAAAAAAAATAAATTTGTGCCCTTTTATCATGTCTATGCTGTTACCAACAAATTTATTAATTACAAAAATATTATACTTGTTAAAATTGGAATTACATGTAAGAAACCAAAATCACAACAGAAAAACATTATCACTTCATCAAAGGGAGTAGTTATTCCTTAACAGCATTCATAAATGAAGAAATTTGTCTATCCTGTTACTATGGTTACTATGGTTACAGTAACAGGATAGACAATATTTGACTGAAACGTCTTTAAAATGTATATAATTACATACAATTTTACACATAATGATATGTTTGGTAGTTTGAAATCATTTAAAGGTTACAACGTCTTAATCTTCGCAATTTAGCATATACAAAATGCAATACTGTTATCGGTAACAGGATAGAACTTATAATATGGTGATATATCGTTAACGTACGTTCCTGTTAGCAAGAACAAAACGACAAAAGTAAACAAACATGCGAGGGAATTACTTGCTGTTAGGTTTATTAGAAAGAGAAAGAAATGCTGAACATTGTGAATTGCTATCTTATACTAGCGTTTCTAGTGTTTAGTTTTATAACCTTTGAAAACCAATTTTTAAAGATGTTTTTCAGTACAACATGGAAAATTGACATATAATCTATCATTACACAGAATGAAAATATATAGAAGTTTTACTCTTGATACTATCTAATTGACCATGAAAACAAACTTACAATTTTATTGAAATCTTTTCTAATTAACTCAAAATATCTTTTGAACATGGTAACAGGAGAGACAAAATATTGCACCACCTATCAAAAAATGTTTCCATATATTATTGTATGACATTATCAAGATTGCATCTTTTATATGTTGTTCCATAAGTATTGTTTTAAAGTAATAGGTAGGTACTTGTCACAAAAAAAAACCCGGCTAAAATGGAATCAATAGACACAAAGCACCTATATAAGAACAAAGCTATTTCAAAGATAATTACAACCGTAATAAATAAATCATGTTCTCCAGACTGAATTTTTTTTTATATCTTAATTTTAGAGAATGAATTTTACTGTTGAAGCTATAAACATGCTTTGTGATATGAGAAATGACCATCAGCTGGATTTAACCTGTTATGGTCATTTATTGGCAGCATATCACGTGACTGTGGTGGAATTCCTAAGAGACAAGAACAACAAGGTAAGTACCTTTATAAATAGTTACTTGTCATTTTAATGGTCAGTATTATCATTATTATTATTATTAAAGCTTTACGAAATTATGACAATACTATTGACAAATTAACTGGTTGATTTGACGAGGAAACTTTATTGCAGTAAGATCGCTTGTGAATCTAAGAATTTTAAGAATTAATTTATTTTTATAAGATCCAACTTTGAATTGTGACTAACGACAATACAAAACACTACAACACATCATAGGCGCTTGGGAATTTACCCCCCTTTTTTTTCGATATATGGGTCATTTTCAAAAAATGTCAAATTTTCAGTACACCTATGTTAAAATTTTATTTTTCATGGAAAATGCAGTTGTAACATGTGTAAGTGTTTAAATGAAAGTTTGAAGGATTTATGAGTCAGAACATCAATAATAAACACGATTTATATCTATTTTGATAAGATTAAAATATATTTAAGTCCGATTTTTGCGTAATTTATGTGCGTACAGTGTCAGGGTAACACATTTTTTTCCTATTTTCTGATTGCCTTGATATCTGCAAAGGGAATTATTTTAGAATGTTAATGATATCTCTAACGAAAAATCACAGCTTCTTTATCATTCTATATAACATTTTTTCTACAAACTAAATTCAATCGGCGTACACGAAGTTCATGTCCATCCTGTTACCGACACTATTTCAACCGTTTAATTGTTTCTCCTTATGAATATAGAACTATTCAGCGATGATTTCAAAAGTACGAAGCATCCTAAAAATTTAAGACATTTAGTGAAACAAATTAGTTTGTGCCCTTTTATCATGTCTATGCTGTTACCAACAAATTTATTAATTACAAAAATATTATACTTGTAAAAAGTGGAATTACTGCGCATTTAAGAAACCAAAATCACAACAGAAAAACATTAGAAGTAGTTATTTCTTAACAGCATTCATAGATGAAGAAATTTGTCTATTCTGTTACTATGGTTACTATGGTTTCAGTAACAGGATAGACAATATTTGACTGAAACGTCTTTAAAATGTATATAATTACACACAATTTTACACATAATGATATGTTTGGTAGTTTGAAACCATTTAAAGGTTATAACGTCTTAATCTTCGCAATTTAGCATATACAAAATGCAATACTGTTATCGGTAACAGGATAGAACTTAATATGGTGATTTATCACACATTTTGTAGTAATATCTAAGCTTTTGCATGTGCAATAATAGCCGGAAGTCAGAGACTGTTATATTTGCCCTCAGGAACATTAAGGAGAATTTGGCGGGAGAAAATCCATACTTGCCCTCAAATTCCCAAATTGGCGGGAAAAAAACCCATATTTGCCCTCGAGATTCCATATTTTCCGGGAAAAAATCCATATTTGCCCTCGAAAATCCGTATTTGCCCTCGAGGATCCATATCTGCCCTCCTGCCTGAAAATATGTGATAAATAGATTATGACATGGAATTTTCTATATTTGCCCTGGTATTAGCCCTCGACCCATATTGGCCCTCGGGCAAGCCCTCATGCTCAATATGGGAGTCTTGGGCTAATACCAGGGCAAATATGGAAAATGCCATGTAATATATAATCTGTACATATCGTTAACGTACGTTCCTGTTAGCAAGAACAAAACGACAAAAGTAAACAAACATGCGAGGGAATTACTTGCTGTTAGGTTTATTAGAAAGAGAAAGAAATGCTGAACATTATGAATTGCTATCTTAGACTAGCGTTGATAGTGTTTAGTTTTATAACCTTTGAAAACCAATTTTTAAAGGTGTTTTTCAGTACAACATGGAAAATTGACAAATAATCTATCATTACACAGAATGAAAATATATAGAAGTTTTTACTCTTGAAAACTATCTTATTGACCATGAAAAACAAGCTTACAATTTTATTGAAATCTTTTCTAATTAACTCAAAATATCTTTTGAACATGGTAACAGGAGAGACAAAATATAGCACCACCTATCAAAAATGTTTCCATATATTATTGTATGACATTATCAAGATTGCATCTTTTTATATGTTGTTCCATAAGTATTGTTTGTTTTGATTTTCTCATGAAGAGGGTAGTTTAAATTAGCAACTTTTATTCAATTTTGCAATATCAAAATGCGACATTTTTTAAAATGACCTATATATATATGTTTTGTATTTTAATGGTTTTAGTAAATATTCTGTCATATTCTAACTTATTTTCACTTAGCTAATGTGTTCTATTTGCTCTTACGCATTTTATATTACAATAACAACATGCTATACGTGATGCCGCTCAATTCGTATAAGGACATCATATAATAAACTACTGCTGCTAGAAGATTTGTTTGTTTAACTATCATAATAGAAATAAGAAGATGTGGTATGAGTGCCAATGAGACAACTCTCCATCCAAGTCTCAATGTGTAAAAAGTGAACAGTACGGCCGTCAACACGGAACCTTGGCTCACACCGAACAGCAAGCTATAAAGGGCCCCAAAATGCCTAGAGTAAAACAATTCAAACAGGAAAACCAAGGTCTAATCTATATAAAAACGAGAAACGAGAAACACTTAAGAACCACATCAACAAACGACAACCACTGAAACAGGAATAAGATTGTTTGAAAACTGTTAAAACGCAAAATTGCTTATCACCTTATCCATTCATTAAAAAGGTCAACTATATTTTACTTTATCATTTACCATATCACACAAATACTTGTTCCACACTCATTCTCGTGGTATTTGAGTTGTATTTGTGATTTTTTCTGAAGCATTTGCCTTCTTCAGCAGTGCATTGCATATGTTCGTTTAATACACATCTCTACAATGTATACAAAATCTGAACTACAAGGCTGTCATATTAATAAAAGTTATCTGAGAAAAAAGACGATAAGTATGATAACCTTGATCATAATGCATCATGTATGGAGTCCATTCTCTTGTTACATGTCACAGCTGGATATTACATTTCATTATTTAAGTCTTCTTTTTATATGGTCGATGCGAACTAGTTTGAGCTGGATTTTATACAGGAGATTTGCCATTGGGTTATTTACGACCAATATACACCCCATTTCAAATAAGTACACGTCTTTAAATCAACTAAATTATATTTTATGTATGCTTTAAACCTGAAATTGGAATATAAGATAATATTCCATCTATTTATCAGAACACTTGTCCTTTTTTCTGTTTCCATATCAAATCAACCAATTGAAATTGGTTCTTTTACATACACTACTGTCCCAGATTTGAGTAGGGTTGAACGTTCGCCAACATGTTTAACCCCACTTCATTGTATATGTTCACAAGTCAGCAGTCTGTAATTCAGTGGTTTTCGTCGGTTCCTTTTATCCTATTTGTTTTTCGTTTATTGTTTTTTTCATAAATCAGGATGATGTTTTTTTTTTTTTTTTTTTTTTATGAATTGGATCACATTTTGTCATGGGGTTTTCTGTAGCTGAAAATACGGAATGGATTTTAGTTATTGTCCTACGTTGACCTACAGTTGCTAAGATCTACGTCATTTGGACTCTGGTGGATAGATGCCTAATTAGAATCATACCAAATCCTTCTTTTTTATATTCAATATATTTATATTGTGTTAAATCCAGAATATAATAAAAAACAAGTTTGACAAGAAATGATTATCTCTCTCTAATTAACACGATTTTTTTTACCGGCAGGTAAATACAATAAATATGAGACTTTAACTTAGCTCTTAGATACAAAGGACACATTCCAACCGAGTTCGACTTCGTTTTATGAGTTAGACCCATTCTTACTTCTAAACTAAAAAGAAATCACAAAAACAATCTTATAAAATGTCTTGATTTTCAGAAATTACAAGAAGGTGTGTTTGAAAACGCCGCCTGCCAAAGTCCAGAAGTTTTGGTTAGTACAAAAATGTATACATATATGAAAGCTTCATTTCACTTGTATTTTTATGGTATATTACATACGAGATAGGTATACAAAAAAAAATGATACATGTAAGAATAGGATCTTATAATACAAAAACAATGATACATATAAGAATAGGATCTTCAGTTTAATTACATTTAGATGTCTGCTTTAGCTTAGTTGAAACTGGGAGCAAGGGTAAGCATCTTGCATTAAGTGCCAGACCGGCCAGATGGTCATGTTACAGCGTATCGCGTCGAGTACTAGAGGTCGCGTGTACGATCCAAGCTGCGTCAAAGCAAAGACTTAGAGACCGGTATCTTTGTTCTCTTTCAAGACCGCGAAAATTAAGAGTAAGAGCAAAGACTGGCCGACTCCGGAACGAAATAATGTGTATCAGAGTATGGTCATCTGTCATTCTGTGATCAGCTGCTTTTTGAGCTAGCACGTTAAATCCAAACTCAGCGTGCCAATGAAATTATTTGCTAGATATTTTGGCCTCGAGCATCGCTGAAGAGTCATTTATTGTCTGGTATAGTAAAATTGGTACTGTTAATATTATGATCGTCCACAATATTCATTTAATATTTGCTGATGTCGAGAAATCACTAATAAAAAAAATAGTGCTATTTGATACCTTTTTGAACAATTACTTATTTCTTTGAGCATATTTTCTTGTATATGTTTTTAACATTATATATATTATAAGACATTGAGATATTACTGTTAAGAGTGAAATACATAATTTATGAATTCATCCACCGAAAACTTATGACAATGCTACAAAATATAATTGTGTTACTGATATCATGATATCATGCACTTCTTCAACTTGTGACAACAATGATATATGTTTCAAAGTATGTTAGTTTAATCTGATCAATAAAACGAACACATGCATTATGTTAATACAACTAGTAACATACTATGTGTCGTAATGTTACTTTGAAAGTTTAATGAAATCCCATGTTACTTCATGTCAATAGGAACGATATGACATGTCAATAGGAATGGTATGACATATCAATAAGAATGGTATGACATATAAATAGCAATGATATGACATGTTAATAGCAATGATATGACCTGTTAATAGCAATGATATGCATATCAAAAGCAAGTTATGACATGTCAAAAACAACGATATGATATGTCAATAGGAAAAGTACGACGTGTTAATAGGAATTATATGACATGTCAATATGAACTATATGACATGTCAAAGGGGAATGTTGTGACATGTCAATAAGAACGGTATTAATATGTCAATATGAATGATATGACATGCCAATGACAATGATATGACATGTCAATAGGAATATAGTTATATCGTACTACATAATTTAATGGATATATTAGATGTTACAGATAAATAGTTTACAAACAAACAAAAAAGCAAATGAACTATAAAACATCATTGTTTTCTAATTTCTTTACCAAATCTCATTAAAAACTTTAATAAAATTAAAAGATTTCAATAAAATACGCCACAAAAGCCATCTTTCATGATTATATGATACACGTGTTATATAAAAGCCATCGTTCATATAACACGTGTATCATCTGATTTGATCTTTCTAGATACAAACTATATATAGTTCTAATCCGTATGTTTTCCCGATGTATACCCTGATCGGGGTTCATTGCTGTAAAAAAAAATCAACAACATTGGAAAATGAATACAGCTTGCTTTTTTTATTTGCTTGACCTTCAAAACATTTCAAAATTACTGCCATCATCAAAATCAAGTTTACTGGAAGTTATTGAGTGACTCTTTTTGATTCATAACAGGAATATTTATTCGGACAATCAATGGTAGACTTTTTCCAAAAAATAACTTTTTTTATATATTTTCAGATGACGAAGAGCGTGCTCTGTGTAGAGGCAAAATGTCCTAGCCATAATGAACTTTTGTTGAAGTATGTTATTATTGATAACACTATCACTCAAAAACACAGTGATTTGAATGCTTCTTTTGTAGTTTTATTTAGAATGTTAAATCGTTGACAAGGCAGATTTCTCTGTTCATTACATGCTAAAATTGTTCAACTCTTTACAATTTTAAAATCCTATAAAACTACAAAAAAGAAGCATTCAATTCCGTTCTTAAAATAACATTTAATTGACACGAAAATACTATACATGTTATTATAACATAACATTTTAAATATAATTGGAGACAAGACTACAAAGTATAAGTCATTCAAATGATTGTCATATAAATTTCATATCTGTGACGTATTTTAAATATTTTCATAAATTAGACAATTTCTTCACATTCTTTGTTGACAATTACTGAACAAATTTAAAAACAGATGCATTTGTATAAAATGCCTTTGAACATACAATTTGCTGGAAGTTATAGTTTGGACATTTTAAAATAAATGAAATTAATGATTATTATCGCCATGGTTACTTAAAATACATAATCATTCATTTAATGCTCTTGTTGTGAATCTAAAATTTTTAATATTTAAATTAGCTTGTGTGAAAAAAGTTTAAAATTTAATACATTGTGGAGATAAGACTTGTCAAATAAAACTTGGGACGGTTTCGCGAAGCTATCTTAAGACCTGTTATAAGATACTAGAATATCTTATGACATGTCTTATGATCCTCTTAGGACTATCCAAGACCTCGCCTCAAAACTGTCGTAAGTTGATCTTAGCAAAGATATCCTAAACCTGTCGCATGTTCTTTTAATTTAAACAAAAGTAACCTGGATTTATGGAAAATTCATGTAAATGTAGACTGTGTTTCCATATATTACTAAACGCATTGATTAATATTTCAAATTTTCAAAGATGGAAATTTGTTCATCTACAGGAGACACCAAGGGACAAGGGATATACTCTTGAAGCGGTAGACAATAACAACAATCCTCCCCGTGTCAGAACCAGATTAACAAAACAAATAGAGAAACTGAATCTGGTCAACTAACAAATATATTTTAAAATGTCAAAAATATGATTTCAAGCAAATTGTATACTCAAAGGCATTTTATACAAATGCATCTGTTTTTAAATTTGTTCAGTAATAATAATGATAATAATAATAATAATAATAATAATAATAATAATAATAATATCTTTATTTAAAGAGAGTAATTCATTTGGATTAAACCAATTTTAAATAAGGCTCTCTAAATACAATATCAACTACATGACTAAAACATAATTAATCTACTAATATACACATGTAAACAATAGATGTATATAAACAAAATATAATTACAACAACAAAAACCGCCTATAGTTTACATTGTGGCTTAACTTATAAATTTGACACTTTTAAAAAGATAATGACTTGTTAGAGTATTTGAAACAAAGAATGTAAAGGAATTGTCTAATTTATGAAAATATTTAAAGTAAACCACAGATATGAAATTTATATGACAATCATTTGAATGACATACTTTGTAGTCTTGTCTCCAATTATATTTAAAATGTTATGTTATAATAACATGTATATCGTAAAAACGCGAAAAGGCGAAAAGGCGAAATCGCGAAAACGCGAAAACGCGAAAACGCGAAATCGCGAAAACGCGAAAACGCGAAATCGCGAAATCGCGAAGTCGAAAACGCGAAAACGCGAAAAGGCGAAGTCGAAAACGCGAAAACGCGAAGTCGAAAACGCGAAAAGCGAAGTCGAAAACGCGAACTCGATTTCGCGTTTTCGACTTCGCCTTTCGCGTTTTCGCGTTTCGACTTCGCGTTTTCGCGTTTTCGACTCAGATTCGCAGTTTTCGCGTTTTCGCCCTATAGAATATGAAAGGCGAAAACGCGAAAAAATACACATCGGCTTCGATTTCTAAAGTTTTAAATTGTGTTACGACCAGAAAAATCGACTTTTAATTGTGGCCAACAAAAGACACAAATCAATAATAAAATGTAACAAAATTTATCCTACACAAGTTTACAAGAAGTATTACACAAATCAGGCATGGGGCGAATTACATTGCAATGTAATGCATTACATTACAATTACTTGGACAAAACCAGCATTATATTACAATTACATGTATTTTGGAAAGTAATGCATTAAAGTACAATTACTTTACCTAAGTAATGCATTACATTACATTTTATAAATTTTAGTATCAAAAGAAACATATATACTACATTTTGTACTGCAATCTTGGTAACTATTAAATAGGTATTATAAAAATCCTTTCATTGCCCTATTAGACCAAATGTCAACAGTCAAACAAATGTGATTAGCTTCCTGAAGGTTATCATACAATTTTTGACATACATCCTTGGCCTAAGTCTGTATCAATTCAGATGAGAGATGTTTCCGGCTTGGAATTTGAAATTTTGGGTCAAGATTTTCTATAAAGTTCTTAAACATTCGGCTTTCAATTGTTGAAAATGGGAGTAAATCACTTCTAGCAATATACTCGAAAAGTTAATCTATAGCTTTGTTTTGCTTTTGGTCATTTAATTGATATTTTTGAATACCAGATGGATTTACAAAGTTGCCAAGGTTGGTTGTTATTCTGGGTCAGGCTTTTATATTTCAAAGTATATATCTCTGTGTTTTCTCAAAAAAAGAAATAACAGAAATGTTGTAAGGAATTTATTCTACCATTATGTTTTTTTATTACATTGTTAACTTAATCTCAATGTTAATTAGTTACTTTAAAATCACAAATTCACTTGTCAAAAGCAAGGAATTGATTGCTATACAAACTAATTAGTGTTTTTGTCAGGTGTCAATTGTCAATCATTCAACTTATTTCTTTCATCTTTAAATACCTATGTATAGGTTTTTAATGACTATAATAGTATATGAAAATGACTGCAAATAAAAAACAATATTATTTTTGTATGTTTATCTTTTCATTTTCTTTTATAAAATAAATCTATTTTAATTATTAGTATAAATGTTCTAGTATTAAGGTAAGATGAAGAAAATCATTAGTTTTACAACAGTTCAAATTTACACTAGACATTGATTTGTGTTTAATTTTCCTATTTTCTTAAAGGAAGGAATAAAACAGTAGTACTTATTATCCCTGAAATTTGTAGAAATATATAGCACTATCAGACAAGAAGTAATGCTATGTAATGCCATGTAATGCATAAATTACATGCATTTTTGCCAATGTAATGTATTACATTACAATTACATGTAATGCAACAAATTTGGGAATAACACATTACATGCATTACTTGGGGAAATGTAATGCATTACAGGGCATTACAATTACAAATTAGCATTACCCCATGTCTGACACAAATAGAAATGTCAACTTAACTGTTAAAATATGAGTCCAATCTTTTATCTTTTCTTTATCCGGAAATCTTCACGGGAATCCACAGAATATTACGTCCAATAGGTCACAATTTAGTATGATGTTGTTAGTAAATAAAAGTGTCAATCCAACTGCTGAGAATGTTGATGTCTATCGATGTCTAAGTCTATGTCTAACTTTAGGGTCTGCATATATATATATATACTTGTAACGGAAACTTCTAGATAATTGTAGATGTTTAAATTACGCATCTTTTGTTATGATCATTCTGGAAACGTTATGTAAGTGAAATAGAAAGTTCTAATCATTCCATGAGTATCTATGATTGTTCCAGTGATTTTTAAACTGCATAGTTGAACACAATGTGTATCATTTTGTACACAATGTAAAAAATATATAATGTAAACATTCTTAGGCCACACAAAACAAATTAGGCCAACTAAATAAATATGATAGTTACAATATCATAACACCTCCCCCCTTAAAAAGTTTGAGTGTAACAAAAATTTTCATGAATAATATGTACAAAAATACATAGTATATACAAAGTGTTTTAATAAGTTCTATAAAGCTGCTATTGCATTATCTTTACCTTTAATATGTTTTACAGTAACATCATATTCCTGTAACAATAAACTCCACCTAGTCAACCTCTGGTTCTTGTTTCTCATTTTATGTATGAAGGTGAGAGGATTATGATCAGTATAAACAAGAATAGGATGCACAGTGGGATTTAAATAAACATCAAAATGTTGAAGTGAAGACAACAGTGTAAAACACTCTTTTTTCAATAGTCGAATAATTTTTCTGATGTTTATCTAATTTCTAAGAAAAATATGATATAGGTTTTTCAACATTATCATCTGTCTCTTGGTATAAAACAGCTCCAATTCCTACATCGCTTGCATCAACTACAATTGTAAATTGTTTTCAAAGTCCGGAGTGATCAGAACTGGACTATTAATTAAAAGTGATTTGCTATTTCCAAAAGCATTTTGACAATTTTCACTCCAGATGAATTTAGAATCTTTCCGTAAAAGATGAGTCAATGGTTGAACAACAGTAGCAAAATTTGAACAGAATTTCCTGTAAAATCCAATCATGCCTAAATATCTCATAAGTTGTTGTTTATTTGTAGGAGGAGGAAATTTGGTAGTTGC
Source organism: Mytilus coruscus (assembly GCA_017311375.1). Taxonomy (NCBI): domain Eukaryota; kingdom Metazoa; phylum Mollusca; class Bivalvia; order Mytilida; family Mytilidae; genus Mytilus; species Mytilus coruscus. The sequence continues at coordinate 4,608,096 of CM029596.1, read as the reverse complement.
ATCCACTTTAGCCGTAATAGGTTTCACTTGACCTTGTCCAACTGTATGCCCTAAATAATCAACAGTGGCCTGGCAAAATTCACTTTTACCAAGATTAACAGTCAAATTTGATTGTGACAATCTATCAAAAGTATTATATAAATGTGTTAAATGCTCTTCCCAGCTATCACTACATACAATAATATCATCAATATAAGCATAACAACAGTCTAAATCTTTTATAAAATTATTGATCATTCTTTGAAATGTAGCTGGAGCACTTTTCATGCAAAACGACATTACAGTATATTGAAATAAGCCATCTGGTGTGACAAAAGCTGATATTTCTCGAGCTCTCTGTGTCAATGGGACTTGCCAGTAACCTTTCAATAAATCAAATTTGCTCACAAATTTTGCTTGTCCAATGTTATCAATGCAGTTGTCTATCCTTGGAATCGGATAGGAATCAGATTTTGAAACAGAATTTACTTTTCTGAAATCAGTTACGAAACGAAAGGTTTTTCTGGTTTGGGCACAAGGAGACAAGGAGAGCTCCATTCACTGTTACTAGGCTCAATAATATCATTGTCAAGCATATATTTAATTTCTTGTCTCATAAATTCAAGTTTGAGTGGATTGAGCCGATAAGGATGTTGCTTAATTGGAGAAGCATCACCTACATCGACATCATGACAAACATCAGTGGTTTTGTTTGGCACATCTGGAAAAAGATTTTTAAAAGAAAATACCAAAGCTTTTAATTTTTCTCTACGATCAAAAGACAGATGAGCAAGTTTTGAATCTAAATTTGACAAAATTTCTGAATTTTTCAATGTAACTGTCTCTTCCATAGTTTTAGAACTAAAAGGTGGTTCAATTATATCTGGTTTGTCATGATTGTTCTTCAATTTAACCATGGCTAAAGTGGCAACTGGTTTACTCTCACCTTCATTAGTACGCTCAAAATATGGTTTTAACATATTAATGTGACACAGACTATTTTGTTTACGCCAACCTGGTGTTTTTACAATATAATTCAAATCATTGATTTTACTCTCTATTGGTATAAGGACCACAATATTTAACTTGTAATGAATGTCCAGGGACTGGCAAAAATAGAAGTACCTTATCACCAGGCTCAAAAAATCTGTCCCTGGCATCTTTATCATACCATATTTTCATCTTATTCTGAACAGTGTTTAAATTGTTCTGAGCAATTTGACAAGCAGTATACAATTTTTCTTTAAATCTAGATACATAGTCTAGAAGATTCAAGTCAGTGTGTGTGTTCAGTAAGCCATTTTTCCTTAATCAGTTTTAAAGGTCCCCTTACAGTATGACCAAATACCAACTCAAAGGGACTAAAATCAAGGGATTCTTGAACAGCCTCTCGGACCGCAAAAAGTAAACACCATCATCCCAGTCCCTGTCAAATTGAAGACAAAAAGTTCTAATCATGTTCTTCAATGTTTGATGAAAACGTTCTAAGGCACCTTGAGATTTTGGATGATAAGCACTTGACCTATACTGAGCAATCCCTAACTGATACACGACTTGCCGAAATAAACCTGACATGAAATTTGAACCCTGGTCGGACTGTATAGACTTAGGAAGTCCTACTAACATGAACAATTTGATAAGAGCCTTGACAATAGTTGTTGTCTTGATATTCCTTAACGGAATAGCCTCAGGAAAGCGAGTGGATGTACAAAGATCGTCAATAAATACGCATTTCCAGTCTTGGTCTTTGGTAAAGGTCCAACGCAGTCAATTAGTACTCTGCTGAAAGGTTCTTCAAAGGCTGGAATAGGCAGAAGGGGTTCTGGTGGTATATTCTGGTTAGGCTTACCAACAACCTGGCATATATGGCATGATTTGCAATATTGTGCGACATCATTTCAAGTCTTGGCCAGTAGAAATGCTGCAAGACCTTAAGGAAAGTTTTCCTTATACCTAAGTGTCCAGCCAAGGGGTTGTCATGGACAAGACCAATAATGTCTTGCCTATAAACTTTAGGCACCACCTCTTGGTATACCACTCTCCATTCCTCCTCTGGGGTAGCATCAGGGGGCCTCCACTTCCTCATTAAAATGCCGTCTTGATGGTAATAGCATTCGGCCACTTTGTCTGCTTCCTCCTGTTGTTCAGCCCTCTTGATGAGCTGAAGAACCTCAGGGTCTTTATTTTGTTCTTCAATAAATTTCCTTCGGTCTAATGAATGGCTGTTCACGTATGGCCATGGCATAATTACATTCTTGTTAGTACTAAATGGTCTTATTATGGCCTTCTCTAAGCTACTGGGACCTTCAATGTCGGCAAAGAAAGTGTCAGAAAGGTCCATGTAATCAAACTGGTCTTCTTGCAAATCCTCATTTTGTTGTTTTCTTGCCATCGCTCTAGTAACAACACAAGCTGGATACAGCTCAGCATCATCTTCAGGTGATTTAACATCCACCATCGGTTCACTGGAAACAATTGGTTCAGCAACCACTTTGTTCCTAGCTAGATAATTTCCTAGCAAGAAATAATGAAACATCCTCAACAGGGAGATTAGGACGAACACCCACAACAACTGGTCCAGTTATCAAATTTGACTTCAGATAAATACGATGGAGGGAACATCTATACAACCTAACTCCACACCTTGTAACAAAACGGAGGCACCAACAGAAGTCTCCTCGGACAAAGGCAACACACCTTCTAACAATAAAGTCTGAGAAGCTCCAGTGTCACGTAAAATCTTAATAGACTGAGGAGTAGTATTATCAACAATAGAAACAAACCCATCAGACATAAAGGGTTTATAATCCTCCATGTAATCTCAAAAACTGGACTTAAAAGCCTGATTCGCAGGGCATTCCGACGTATTGATAACAAGGGTGTCGTACAAGCACTGGTCTTGGGCTTATTGTCTCTTTCATTCTCCTTCTGGAGTCTAAAACAATCAGCCATCAGGTGACCATTTTTCTTACAATAAGCACAAGTTAGTGACTTCTTCTCAAAAGTATCAAATTTTGGACTAGACATATTATTACTAGACTGACTCTTATTCTGTGCAACAGGCTTTCTATCAGTACGCTCAGTACTTTGGTTCTTGTAATTTCCACTCGAAGTATTAAAATTTTGACCATTGAAACTTCTTTTATGTGAAAGGGTATAATTATAGGAAATAACAGCTGCATCATGTAATGTCTCAACAGTTTTGTCGTCTAAATGTGTTTTTAAGTCTAAATGAACACATTGTTTGAACTCTTCTAATAACATCAATTGTCTTAAATTATCAAAATTGTTATCTGTTTTCTTTGACATAAGCCATTTATCAAATAGATCTTCTTTTTCCCTAGCAAATCCAACATAGGTTTGTGAATCAAACTTTTTATAAGACCTAAATTTCTGTCTATATGCTTGTGGCACTAGCTCATAAGCTTTCAAAACTTCCTGTTTTAATAATCAGTCATAATCAGAACTTCGTTCGGATGAAAGTGCTGAGTAAATTTCAGCGGCCTTGCCCTCAAAAACACTTTGCAGCATTGTAGTCCAATAAGACTTTGGCCATTTCAAATTTTGAGCAATTTTCTCAAACTGTGGAAAATATTTATCAACTGTTTTTTCACAAAATCTGGGAACCAGACGTATATTTTTGCTGCATCAAAATATTCTGATTTAGACACTACTTTAGTGTTGCTTTCTTCTTTGACCATTTCAATTTTCATTTTCTCCATCTCTAACCTTTCCTTCATTTCAAGTACTGCCTGTTTTAATTTAAATTCATCTTCTTTTTCTTTTCTTTTCTCCATCTCTAACCTTTCTTTCATTTCAAGTTCTGCCTACCTTTCTGTTTTTTTTTTCTTTTTCCAATTGTTTAATCTAAGTTCATGTTCTAATTCAAGCTGTTTCAATTTGAAAGCATCAACATTTTCGACCTTGAGTTCAAGAGCGTCTTCACCTAAAATTTTTGCGTCAACTAATTTGTCTATTACCAAATTTTTTCATAATTTGTTTTCTCATAGATACTCTAAAGTCTAACTTTAGCAAGCAACACTAATTCCTCCAGTTCTGGCGTTTTCAAAAATTTACCGGCATCAAATGCCATTTTGTAGAATTTTGTTGGCTAGTTCTAATAAAAAATACTGAAAAATTTTCAATGAGATATTTACGTTATCCCAGACACGAGCCCCAAATTTCTGTTATGACCAGAAAAATCGACTTTTAATTGTAGCCAACAAAAGACACAAATCAGTAATAAAATTTAACAAGATTTATTATACACTAGTTTACAAGAAGTATTACACAAATAGAAATGTCAACTTAACTGTTAAAATATAAGTCCAATCTTTTATCTTTTCTTTATCCGGAAACCTTCACGGGAATCCACGGAATATTACGTCCAATAGGTCACAATTTAGTATGATGTTGTTAGTAAATGAAAGTGTCAATCCAACTGCTGAGAATGTTGATGTCTATCGATGTCTAAGTCTATCTCTAACTTTATGGTCTGCATATATATACTTGTAACGGAAACTTCTAGATAATTGTAGATGTTTAAATTACGCATCTTTTGTTATGATCATTCTGGAAACGTTATGTAAGTGAAAATGAAATAGAAAGTTCTAATTATTCCATGAGTATCTATGATTGTTCAAGTGATTTTTAAACTGCATAGTTGTAACACAATGTGTATCATTTTGTACACAATGTAAAAAATATATAATGTAAACATTCTTAGGCCACACAAAATAAATTAGGCCAACTAAATAAATATGATAGTAACAATACATAACAATTGTTTTTTTTTTTTTTTTTTGTTTTTTTATCATGGAAAATATACAAAGATGAATATAAATGTTTAAAAAGGATAAAATGGAGATTTTATCATTTCCTATCGATGATAAAAGAGATATCCATTTTTAGATGGTGACGTTCCTTGTCACCATCTTACGAATATCTCAACTTGTACGATTCGCTCGTGTGTAACAACGTTTCAGATTTTAACGAAAGAAATTTATGTATTACAGAAAAATTATTACACCAGGGTTTTCGATATCACAAACTAGACCTAAATTTTATCATCGGTACAAGGACATCATTCGTAAATATAGCTCAACATGCAGACTTCTTATACGTTCAGGTATTTCACATCCAATCTTTTATGGTAATATTCTTTATAAAGCACTAAAATGTCAGTATTCACCTCAGAAGCTAACAAAACCTTTAAATAGACTTATTAAGAAGGGATATAGTTACGATACTGTTGTCAGGTCATTAAAGATTGCATATTTTGGCTTTAATATTGATTCACTTATAGGGTCTTTGCATCGGAACTAAACACATTTATTTAAAACCAGTTGTTGGCATGACACGGGTTATGCTCTTCTCATATATTTTATGATGGTATGATACTAAACCCTAACGGGAGGGATTGTGCCTGATATTCATATGATGAAGACATAATCTTTCAATCAGTTTAATTGAGGTCTGGAGCTGGCATGTCAGTTAACTGCTAGTAGTCTGTTGTTATTTATGTATTATTGTCATTTTGTTTATTTTCTTTTGTTACATCTTCTGACATCGGACTCGGACTTCTCTTTAACTGACTTTTAATGTGCGTATTGTTAAGCGTTTACTTTTCTACATTGGCTAGAGGTATAGGGGAGGTTGAGATCTCATAAACATGTTTAACCCCGCCGCATTTTGCGCCTGTCCCAAGTCAGGAGCCTCTGGCCTTGTTAGTCTTGTATTATTTTTACTTTTAGTTTCTTGTGTATAATTTGAGTTTAGTATGACGTCCATTATCACTGAACTAGTATATATAATTGTTTAGGGGCCAGCTTAAGGACGCCTCCGGGTGCGGAATTTCTCGCTGCATTGAAGACCTATTGGTGACCTTCTGTTGTCTGTTCTGTGGTCGGGTTGTTGTCTCTTTGACACATTCCCCATTTCCATTCTCAATTTTATTGTCCTCATTATCGAGTGTTGGGGTCAATTGTTTACATCTTTTATTCTCTCTTTCCGCTTTTATTTTCTTTACAAAATGTTTCTCTGATTGTGTTAAATCTGAAAAGTACTCTGCTCGGATATTGTAATCATATGTCTTAACTACTTAACTATTTCAGTTTCTCGCCATGGCAATGGTTCAGTCCAAACGTAAGTAAAATCAAGGAAGACTGTCACTTACCAGCAGACACGTGTGATGAAGATGCCACTTTTGGACCTACGGCAACAACTTCCACTTATATGACTACAGATGAACCAATGACATCCAGTTTACCAACACAAACAACAATTATTCCTGGGATGGCAAACGATGCATTAAGTGGGTCTGGTAACGGAGATGACGGTAACACAGTATGTATACATTACACTTATTATGTCTGTGTATCTTTTGTTCGTCATTTAAATTAGGCATTAGCTACGTTTACCCGCAAAAAAGTAACAATAAGAAATAATTATTGTAACTTCCGAGACTAATTGCCAAAATGTATTTCCGGACTGGGACTTGATTTTATAATGACATTGAAGGTAACAATAACATTATTTTTTATTGTTACCTGCAGTTATTGTTATCCGCAAAATATATATGCACTGATATAAAAAAAAAATGTTTGATTTGTTAGCCATCTGTGCAATAAATTTAAACGAAAAACTATCAACATGATTAACCTCCCAGATGTATAGACCAATATGACGTTCTATTTTGTCATAGTTGGGTCGATTAAAACAACTACGGATTCGAATGAGCAAGATGTCCAATTTGTGATCGGTGAAAAGTTTATATCCTTTCAAAATTTTAATGATAAACTTCAACGATAAAAGATGCATTTTTTTTTTTTTTTTTGCAGTAATATAGAAATTCTTGTAAAATAGGAGCACTGTCCAAAGAAAACAAAACCGAGATCAGAATTAAAGATATCATATATTCTAAATTAAAATATACATGAATTCATAAATTTGTTCAAATATGTAAAACAAGATATACGGGACAATGATAAGAAGACAATACAAAGCATCCCGATGCTACACACAAAAAAATGAAATAATTTGCAAATGTGAAACTTTGCAGGTAACAATAACTGCAGGTAACAATAATCAAAGTACTGAAGTACTGAACATCGGATGACCGCAAGTTCTTGTTAATGGTCACAAGCACTTGTCTCAGAAAAAAATCACATCTCTATACCTGAAAGTGAGATTAATGTACAGATATATTTTTTTTCTGAGACAAGTTCGTGCATGAATGATAAATAAATGACAGGGAATTCAACCTCATCGTAATAACTATTATATTGTAGTGATACAAATCAGTATACTTTGGTTTGTTGTTATATATTATATTTATATTTGTATATTACAGTTACATGTATATGTAATTTTCATCCATTTGTATATCATTCTATTCTACTATATTAATAATCGTGCTGTGCAAGTGCATGGTGTACACTCTTCTGTAATAATTCGATTTTTCTCATAGATTGGATTTGAGTAGGCATTCATTTTTTCCCGCAAAACGTTCTATCTCCCATGCAGAGTTATCGGTCCTTGAGAGAGAGCAAGGATCGAAAACTCTGCATAGGAGATTGCAAACGTTCTTGAGATATTCTTCCGCATGCGTTAACACCCTTTTTCTGTACGTGTGCATAGATATTAAAGATTTTTTACTTATATATATATTTCTAACGATAAAACATTTTCATATTATTAATGTATGTTCTAAAAAAAATATTTTCAGGAGTATCCATTGAAAAACTGAATTTATGACGAGCGATAAGGAATGTTATTTTGCACTCGATAATGTCCGCGTATTTATCATGTTTATAGATCGGATACAATCCCAACACGAAAGTTACGTAATGGAAATCTAGGCGACAGCAATACACCGGAATGCCCTCATGGTCATCCGATGTAAAAATTATATTATTGTTACCTGTAATTTCAGTATTAAATCGGATCCCTGTTCGGAAAAACAATTCGGCAATTCTTATTATTACTTTTTGCTGGTAATCGTAGCCAGTGCCTATAAATTAACGTCTGTAAACACCACCTGGTCCTTAACAGCAGAAAACTTGAGCATAATAAGATCTACAAATAAGTCAACATGACAGAATTTGTCAACATACTCCTTAAAAGAATTATAGCTCCTGACTGACGATTTTTACCATTTTTTGTCAAAAACTATTGTGGATAAAGAGAAACTATACAGGCAAAAACAATCAGCAAAATAAGATCTACAAATAAGTCAGCTGGTATAATTATAGCTTGGCTGAAACATCAGTCGACTCCATATGGGAGTATTTGCCCTTGAGTAACAATTTTTACCCATTTTTTAAAACACTTTTGTCTATGATCATGAAAACTATAATAAATAAAGAGATACATTGAACAGCATATATGATCAGCTAGACAAGATCTACAAATAAGACATCATGGCTAAAATCATCACTGGACTCCTTATAGAAGTCATTGCCCTTGAATGACGATTTTTCCCTTTTTGTAAGGTGATATACCAAAACTAATTGTAGAGAAACTGTAAAATGCGAAAAGAATCAGCAAAATAAGATCTACAAGTAAGTGACCAAAATTATCAGTCTTGTTACATGAGTAATTGCCTCTTTTCCATCCAGAAGCGAGTGAAAAAGTCACCGAGGCAACATTGTTATATACTGAATAAAATAAGGAGATGTGGTATGGTTGCCAATGAGACAACTATCCACCAGAGGTTTTAGCAACTATAGGCAATAGTATGGCATTCAACAATGAGGCTCATACTGTATAGTAAGCTATAAAAGGCACCGGAAGACAAAATGTGAAACAATTAAAAATAGAAAATCAAATGCCTTATGTTTTTATGAATTCATAATGCACACAGGAATAAAATGCTCCGCAGGGCGCAGCTTGATACGACCGCAGAGGTCGAACCCTGAACAGTTGGGGCAAGTATGGACACAACATTCAAGCTTGATACAGCTCTGAATTTGGATTGTGATTAAATATTTGACACAGCATAGGTTTCTGACACAGAATGAATGTGGTCTAAGAACTAAAAAATTTTAAATTGGACATTCACCTATTATGGTCCAATATCCAAAATCTAAATACATGGTTAGATTCAGCATATCAAAGAACCCCAAGAATTCAATTTTTGATGAAATCAAACAAAGTTTAATTTTGGACCCTTTTGACCTCAATGTGGACAAAGTTGATAACGGGGCCCAAAAATCAATAATCTAAATACATGGTTAGATTCAGCATATCAAAGAACCCCATATATTCAATTTTTGTTGAAATCAAACAAAGTTTAATTTTGGACCCCAATTTGGACCAACTTGAAAACTGGGCCCGTAATCAAAAATCTAAATACATGTTTAGATTCAGCATATCAAAGAACCCTAAGAATTCAATTTTTGTTAAAATCAAACTAAGTTTAATTTTGGACCCCGATTTGGACCAACTTGAAAACTGGGCCCATAATCAAAAATCTAAATACATGTTTAGATTCAGCATATCAAAGAACCCTAAGAATTCAATTTTTGTTAAAATCAAACTTAGTTTAATTTTGGACCCTTTGGACCTTAATGTAGACCAATTTGAAAACGGAACCAAAAATTAAGAATCTAAATACACGGTTAGATTTGGCATATCAAAGAACCCCAATAATTCAATTTTTGATGAAATCAAACAAAGTTTAATTTTGGACCCTTTGGACCTCAATGTGGACCAATTTAAAAACGGGGCCCAAAATCCAAAAACTTAATACACGGTTAGATTCAGCATATTAAAGAACCCCAAGAATTCAAGAATAAAACCCCATTGAAATTGGTCAAGAAATAAGCAATTTATACGAAGTATCTTCTTTTGCACAATACTGTGCAATTGAATATTTCTTGCTATTGCGCAATACTGTACAATTGACAATTTCTTGCTATTGCGCAATATTGTGCTATTGGATATTTCTTGCTATTGCGCAATACTGTGCAATTGAAGATTTCTTGCTATTGCGCAATACTGTGCAATTGAAGATTTCTTGCTATTGTGCAATACTGTGCAATTGAAAATTTCTTGCTATTGCACAATACTTATTATATAATAATTTACACATCCTGTTTGGTGTGTATCTCCTACCATATCATTATTATTTGCTTTTAAATATAAATCAGAAATAACCAACTTAAAATGGAAAATTTTAAAAGAAAAAAAAAATCCCCCCCTGCAAATTTTTTGAACCCCCTTATGATTCATCACCCCCAAACTCAATCCCAGCCTTCCCTTTGTGGTATGATACCTTGCAGTACATTTTAAGAGAGATCCATACACTTGAACACAAGTTATTGTCTGGAAACTAGAAAAATGTGTTTTGGCCCCTTTTTGGCCCCAAATTCTTAAACGTTTAGGGCAATTACCCCCAAACTCAAACCCAGCTTTCCCTTTGTGATATGGAACCTTGTAGTACAATTTCAGAAAGATCCATACACTAAAACACAAGTTATTGTCCTGAAACTAGAAAATTACTTGTTTTTTTTTCCCTTTTTGGCCCCTAATTCCTAAAATATTGAGGCAATTACCCCCATCATCAATCCCAGCCTTCTCTTTGTGGTATGGTACCTTGCAGTACAATTTCAGAGAGATCCATACACTTGAACACAAGTTATTGTCTGAAACTAGAAAATGCTTATTTTTGGCCCTTTTGGCCCCAATTCCTAAAAGTTTAGGGCAATTACCCCAAACTCAATTCCAGCTTTCCCTTTGTGATATGGAACCTTGTAGTACAATTTCAGAAATATCCAAACACTTACACACAAGTTATTGTCATGAAACTAGAAAAATGCTTGTTTTTTGCCCCTTTTTTGGCCCCTAATTCCTAAAATTTTGAGGCAATTACCCCCAAAATCAATTCCAGCCTTCCCTTTGTGATGTTGAACCTTGTGGTACAATGTCAGAGAGATCCATACACTTACACACAAGTTATAGTCTGGAAGTTACAAAAATGCTTTTTTTTTGCTCCTTTTTGGCCCCTAATTCCTTAACTGTTGGTACCATAACCCCCAAAATCAATCCCAACCTTCCTTTTGTGGTATTGTACCTTATGGTAAAATTTCATAGAGATCCATTCACTTAAACTAAAGTTAGAGTGCGAAAACCAACGACGACGACGCCGGACGACGACGACGCCAACGTCATACCAATATACGACCGCAAAATTTTTTTTGCGGTCGTATAAAAACATCAGAAGTTATGCCACGTACTGAAGTAAGCAGTTGACTATATATTTCTTATATTTTCCATTTTAGAATGATGGCTCTTTCGTTTCCGAAATGACGATGATTTTAGGAGTTTGTGCTGGTATAATTATAGCAGTGTCCGGTTTATTTGTATTGATATATTCTTGCTGGAGAAAACACGGATTGAGGAGAATAGACAAGGTTGGATACACACCACTAAGGAATCAGGACTGACTAATATTAGATGATTGAAACTTAAATCATTATGAAACCAGGCCCAATACATTTTTTTCTTTATTCACTGTCGTGTCCTTTTTTTGCCAGATTGATTTCCGTGCTAAGATTGAAAATTGCTATGAACACTATAGTTCTTATATTTGTTTTTAAAATTTATTTAATTTTTACGTTTAACTGACTTCAGGTATAAAGGTTTCTATGAAAAATTAAAGACACTGAGTCTTTATGTTACATTCTAATGCAACGGAGAGAAAAACAATGTGTAATTCATTTGTAAAGAATCTTGTTTCAACTTAAATTTAAAATGTCTAATCAAAGAGCGTGGTCGCTCTGAGGAATAAGATCGCCATTGTTTTTATTGATATTTCATTAAACAAGGAATTATTTGAACTGGATTAATTTTGATTTCTGAAAAGTTGATGTTATGATGAAAACTAACCCACTTAAGGAGGGTTAGCCATACATGCATGGCTAAGGGGGGTTAGTTAGTTCATACTGAAACATCATTGAAAGTATCCCTGAATCTTGAATAAACCTCCTTAGTTGGGTTTAAGTTTTCATCATAAATTTTTTATCAATTTTCCAGAATTAAAAATATTCCAGATTCAAATAATTCTTTGTTATTAGTATTCTTTCTCATATATGACACAACTACACATGTATTCACTATCTAATTATTCTTTCTCAAATATAATACATCTACACATGAATTTGCTATCTAATTCAATATACGTGTAGTTTAGTTTGTGAACATAAAAAATTGCTTGCAATCTCTTGTACAGTGTATATTTATAAATAAGCAATGAAAAATCGTTGTTTTTAAATTTTTGCCCTATATTATTTTGCCTCATTCTTTTAAATTCAAACACAATCATTTCAAAAATATTTCTTCTGAATGTTCTTATCAATATCACATGCTCTGTGTCAAATATTCATTTGTACAAGCCTAAAATAACAGGTCAATCTGTTCTTTCTGTGGCAATAGGGGTCATATGGCCAACAATGTTAACAGTCCAAGAAGTATTTAAAAGTACAAAAATTTAAATGACGTAGAGTATGTGGTCAAGAGAATAAATTCTACCATGTACAAAAGCTTTTGGGAAAATGGTCTTTTCAGTTACATTTATTAACTTGTTTTGGTACCGACAGAAAGACTGTGTCCCTAGAGGCGCATGTGGCAGGAGTCAATAAAACCTAGTATTATTCATAACCTTAAAACAAATATACCTGCCAACTTTCAAATTATCCATGATGTGTTCACCTGAATTGTGCACGGAAAGACATTTTAAAGGGATTGCAATTCTCTTAGAATTTGGGTCATACATTATATATCTTTTGGTTTTATTTTTGGTATTCACTGCTGATGAACCTATGAGCCTTTCTTTCTTTTCTTAAATTTAAAAAAAAATCTTTTTCAAACTATTGAGGGGTAAAAAAAGATTACCTGCAAAGATACTGATCGTTGATATATGCTGATACATTACAACTCATATGTTATAACTGAAAAGAAATTTTAAGACATAGGGCACAATTTTATTTAACAAAAAATCCTAAAGTGTTAAACTAAAACCCTGTTTTATGTTCTTCAGCTTCGTATTTGATTTGGTTTTCCTACTGTTTTGATTCTAGAGCCACTGTCCCCACTGATGAGAGACATATACTATCTAAATATTAATGCAAACAAATAACTCAGTACAAGCGCCACTGTCCCCACTGGTGAGAGACATATACTATCTAAATATTAACGCAAACAAATATCAGTACAAGCGCCACTGTCCCCACTGATGAGACATATACTATCTAAATATTAATGCAAACAAATAACTCAGTACAAGCGCCACTGTCCCCACTGATGAGAGACATATACTATCTAAATATTAATGCAAACAAATAACTCAGTACAAGCGCCACTGTCCCCACTGGTGAGAGACATATACTATCTAAATATTAATGCAAACAAATAACTCAGTACAAGCGCCACTGTCCCCACTGATGAGACATATACTATCTAAATATTAACGCAAACAAATAACTCATTACAAGCGCCACTGTCCCCACTGATGAGAGACATATACTATCTAAATATTAACGCAAACAAATAACTCAGTACAAGCGCCACTGTCCCCACTGATGAGACATATACTATCTAAATATTAACGCAAACAAATAACTCAGTACAAGCGCCACTGTCCCCACTGATGAGACATATACTATCTAAATATTAACGCAAACAAATAACTCAGTACAAGCGCCACTGTCCCCACTGATGAGAGACATATACTATCTAAATATTAACGCAAACAAATAACTCAGTACAAGCGCCACTGTCCCCACTGATGAGACATATACTATCTAAATATTAACGCAAACAAATAATTCATTACAAGCGCCACTGTCCCCACTGATGAGAGACATATACTATCTAAATATTAACGCAAACAAATAACTCAGTACAAGCGCCACTGTCCCCACTGATGAGACATATACTATCTAAATATTAACGCAAACAAATAACTCAGTACAAGCGCCACTGTCCCCACTGATGAGACATATACTATCTAAATATTAACGCAAACAAATAACTCAGTACAAGCGCCACTGTCCCCACTGATGAGAGACATATACTATCTAAATATTAATGCAAACAAATAACTCAGTACAAGCGCCACTGTCCCCACTGATGAGAGACATATACTATCTAAATATTAACGCAAACAAATAACTCAGTACAAGCGCCACTGTCCCCACTGATGAGAGACATATACTATCTAAATATTAACGCAAACAAATAACTCAGTACAAGCGCCACTGTCCCCACTGATGAGACAGATACTATCTAAATATTAACGCAAACAAATAACTCAGTACAAGCGCCACTGTCCCCACTGATGAGAGACATATACTATCTAAATATTAACGCAAACAAATAACTCAGTACAAACGCCACTGTCCCCACTGATGAGAGACATATACTATCTAAATATTAACGCAAACAAATAACTCAGTACAAGCGCCACTGTCCCCACTGATGAGAGACATATACTATCTAAATATTAATGCAAACAAATAACTCAGTACAAGCGCCACTGTCCCCACTGATGAGAGACATATACTATCTAAATATTAACGCAAACAAATAACTCAGTACAAGCGCCACTGTCCCCACTGATGAGAGACATATACTATCTAAATATTAACGCAAACAAATAACTCAGTACAAGCGCCACTGTCCCCACTGATGAGGCATATACTATCTAAATATTAACGCAAACAAATAACTCAGTACAAGTGCCACTGTCCCCACTGATGAGAGACATATACTATCTAAATATTAATGCAATTTGATTCAAGCGCCACTGTCCCCACTGATGAGACATATACTATCTAAATATTAACGCAAACAAATAACTCAGTACAAGCGCCACTGTCCCCACTGATGAGAGACATATACTATCTAAATATTAACGCAAACAAATAACTCAGTACAAGCGCCACTGTCCCCACTGATGAGAGACATATACTATCTAAATATTAACGCAAACAAATATCAGTACAAGCGCCACTGTCCCCACTGATGAGACATATACTATCTAAATATTAATGCAAACAAATAACTCAGTACAAGCGCCACTGTCCCCACTGATGAGAGACATATACTATCTAAATATTAACGCAAACAAATAACTCAGTACAAGCGCCACTGTCCCCACTGATGAGAGACATATACTATCTAAATATTAACGCAAACAAATAACTCAGTACAAGCGCCACTGTCCCCACTGATGAGACATATACTATCTAAATATTAACGCAAACAAATAACTCATTACAAGCGCCACTGTCCCCACTGATGAGAGACATATACTATCTAAATATTAACGCAAACAAATAACTCAGTACAAGCGCCACTGTCCCCACTGATGAGACATATACTATCTAATTATTAACGCAAACAAATAACTCAGTACAAGCGCCACTGTCCCCACTGATGAGACATATACTATCTAAATATTAACGCAAACAAATAACTCAGTACAAGCGCCACTGTCCCCACTGATGAGAGACATATACTATCTAAATATTAATGCAAACAAATTACTCAGTACAAGCGCCACTGTCCCCACTGATGAGAGACATATACTATCTAAATATTAACGCAAACAAATAACTCAGTACAAGCGCCACTGTCCCCACTGATGAGAGACATATACTATCTAAATATTAATGCAAACAAATAACTCAGTACAAGCGCCACTGTCCCCACTGATGAGAGACATATACTATCTAAATATTAATGCAAACAAATAACTCAGTACAAGCGCCACTGTCCCCACTGATGAGACATATACTATCTAAATATTAACGCAAACAAATAACTCAGTACAAGCGCCACTGTCCCCACTGATGAGAGACATATACTATCTAAATATTAATGCAAACAAATAACTCAGTACAAGCGCCACTGTCCCCACTGATGAGAGACATATACTATCTAAATATTAATGCAAACAAATAACTCAGTACAAGCGCCACTGTCCCCACTGATGAGACATATACTATCTAAATATTAACGCAAACAAATAACTCAGTACAAGCGCCACTGTCCCCACTGATGAGAGACATATACTATCTAAATATTAATGCAAACAAATTACTCAGTACAAGCGCCACTGTCCCCACTGATGAGAGACATATACTATCTAAATACTAATGCAAACAAATAACTCAGTACAAGCGCCACTGTCCCCACTGATGAGAGACATATACTATCTAAATATTAATGCAATTTGATTCAAGCGCCACTGTCCCCACTGATGAGACATATACTATCTAAATATTAACGCAAACAAATAACTCAGTACAAGCGCCACTGTCCCCACTGATGAGAGACATATACTATCTAAATATTAACGCAAACAAATAACTCAGTACAAGCGCCACTGTCCCAACTGATGAGACATATACTATCTAAATATTAACGCAAACAAATAACTCAGTACAAGCGCCACTGTCCCCACTGATGAGACATATACTATCTAAATATTAACGCAAACAAATAACTCAGTACAAGCGCCACTGTCCCCACTGATGAGAGACATATACTATCTAAATATTAATGCAAACAAATAACTCAGTACAAGCGCCACTGTCCCCACTGATGAGAGACATATACTATCTACATATTAATGCAAACAAATAACTCAGTACAAGCGCCACTGTCCCCACTGATGAGAGACATATACTATCTAAATATTAACGCAAACAAATAACTCAGTACAAGCGCCACTGTCCCCACTGATGAGACATATACTATCTAAATATTAACGCAAACAAATAACTCAGTACAAGCGCCACTGTCCCCACTGATGAGAGACATATACTATCTAAATATTAACGCAAACAAATAACTCAGTACAAGCGCCACTGTCCCCACTGATGAGAGACATATACTATCTAAATATTAACGCAAACAAATAATTCATTACAAGCGCCACTGTCCCCACTGATGAGAGACATATACTATCTAAATATTAACGCAAACAAATAACTCAGTACAAGCGCCACTGTCCCCACTGATGAGACATATACTATCTAAATATTAACGCAAACAAATAACTCAGTACAAGCGCCACTGTCCCCACTGATGAGACATATACTATCTAAATATTAACGCAAACAAATAACTCAGTACAAGCGCCACTGTCCCCACTGATGAGAGACATATACTATCTAAATATTAATGCAAACAAATAACTCAGTACAAGCGCCACTGTCCCCACTGATGAGAGACATATACTATCTAAATATTAACGCAAACAAATAACTCAGTACAAGCGCCACTGTCCCCACTGATGAGAGACATATACTATCTAAATATTAACGCAAACAAATAACTCAGTACAAGCGCCACTGTCCCCACTGATGAGACAGATACTATCTAAATATTAACGCAAACAAATAACTCAGTACAAGCGCCACTGTCCCCACTGATGAGAGACATATACTATCTAAATATTAACGCAAACAAATAACTCAGTACAAACGCCACTGTCCCCACTGATGAGAGACATATACTATCTAAATATTAACGCAAACAAATAACTCAGTACAAGCGCCACTGTCCCCACTGATGAGAGACATATACTATCTAAATATTAATGCAAACAAATAACTCAGTACAAGCGCCACTGTCCCCACTGATGAGAGACATATACTATCTAAATATTAACGCAAACAAATAACTCAGTACAAGCGCCACTGTCCCCACTGATGAGAGACATATACTATCTAAATATTAACGCAAACAAATAACTCAGTACAAGCGCCACTGTCCCCACTGATGAGGCATATACTATCTAAATATTAACGCAAACAAATAACTCAGTACAAGTGCCACTGTCCCCACTGATGAGAGACATATACTATCTAAATATTAATGCAATTTGATTCAAGCGCCACTGTCCCCACTGATGAGACATATACTATCTAAATATTAACGCAAACAAATAACTCAGTACAAGCGCCACTGTCCCCACTGATGAGAGACATATACTATCTAAATATTAACGCAAACAAATAACTCAGTACAAGCGCCACTGTCCCCACTGATGAGAGACATATACTATCTAAATATTAACGCAAACAAATATCAATACAAGCGCCACTGTCCCCACTGATGAGACATATACTATCTAAATATTAATGCAAACAAATAACTCAGTACAAGCGCCACTGTCCCCACTGATGAGAGACATATACTATCTAAATATTAACGCAAACAAATAACTCAGTACAAGCGCCACTGTCCCCACTGATGAGAGACATATACTATCTAAATATTAACGCAAACAAATAACTCAGTACAAGCGCCACTGTCCCCACTGATGAGACATATACTATCTAAATATTAACGCAAACAAATAACTCATTACAAGCGCCACTGTCCCCACTGATGAGAGACATATACTATCTAAATATTAACGCAAACAAATAACTCAGTACAAGCGCCACTGTCCCCACTGATGAGACATATACTATCTAATTATTAACGCAAACAAATAACTCAGTACAAGCGCCACTGTCCCCACTGATGAGACATATACTATCTAAATATTAACGCAAACAAATAACTCAGTACAAGCGCCACTGTCCCCACTGATGAGAGACATATACTATCTAAATATTAATGCAAACAAATTACTCAGTACAAGCGCCACTGTCCCCACTGATGAGAGACATATACTATCTAAATATTAACGCAAACAAATAACTCAGTACAAGCGCCACTGTCCCCACTGATGAGAGACATATACTATCTAAATATTAATGCAAACAAATAACTCAGTACAAGCGCCACTGTCCCCACTGATGAGAGACATATACTATCTAAATATTAATGCAAACAAATAACTCAGTACAAGCGCCACTGTCCCCACTGATGAGACATATACTATCTAAATATTAACGCAAACAAATAACTCAGTACAAGCGCCACTGTCCCCACTGATGAGAGACATATACTATCTAAATATTAATGCAAACAAATAACTCAGTACAAGCGCCACTGTCCCCACTGATGAGAGACATATACTATCTAAATATTAATGCAAACAAATAACTCAGTACAAGCGCCACTGTCCCCACTGATGAGACATATACTATCTAAATATTAACGCAAACAAATAACTCAGTACAAGCGCCACTGTCCCCACTGATGAGAGACATATACTATCTAAATATTAATGCAAACAAATTACTCAGTACAAGCGCCACTGTCCCCACTGATGAGAGACATATACTATCTAAATACTAATGCAAACAAATAACTCAGTACAAGCGCCACTGTCCCCACTGATGAGAGACATATACTATCTAAATATTAATGCAATTTGATTCAAGCGCCACTGTCCCCACTGATGAGACATATACTATCTAAATATTAACGCAAACAAATAACTCAGTACAAGCGCCACTGTCCCCACTGATGAGAGACATATACTATCTAAATATTAACGCAAACAAATAACTCAGTACAAGCGCCACTGTCCCAACTGATGAGACATATACTATCTAAATATTAACGCAAACAAATAACTCAGTACAAGCGCCACTGTCCCCACTGATGAGACATATACTATCTAAATATTAACGCAAACAAATAACTCAGTACAAGCGCCACTGTCCCCACTGATGAGAGACATATACTATCTAAATATTAATGCAAACAAATAACTCAGTACAAGCGCCACTGTCCCCACTGATGAGAGACATATACTATCTAAATATTAATGCAAACAAATAACTCAGTACAAGCGCCACTGTCCCCACTGATGAGAGACATATACTATCTAAATATTAACGCAAACAAATAACTCAGTACAAGCGCCACTGTCACTGATGAGACATATACTATCTAAATATTAACGAAACACTGAGACATATACTATCTAAATATTAACGCAAACAAATAACTCAGTACAAGCGCCACTGTCCCCACTGATGAGAGACATATACTATCTAAATATTAACGCAAACAAATAACTCAGTACAAGCGCCACTGTCCCCACTGATGAGAGACATATACTATCTAAATATTAACGCAAACAAATAACTCAGTACAAGCGCCACTGTCCCCACTGATGAGAGACATATACTATCTAAATATTAATGCAAACAAATAACTCAGTACAAGCGCCACTGTCCCCACTGATGAGAGACATATACTATCTAAATATTAACGCAAACAAATAACTCAGTACAAGCGCCACTGTCCCCACTGATGAGAGACATATACTATCTAAATATTAACGCAAACAAATAACTCAGTACAAGCGCCACTGTCCCCACTGATGAGAGACATATACTATCTAAATATTAATGCAAACAAATAACTCAGTACAAGCGCCACTGTCCCCACTGATGAGAGACATATACTATCTAAATATCAATGCAAACAAATAACTCAGTACAAGCGCCACTGTCCCCACTGATGAGACATATACTATCTAAATATTAACGCAAACAAATAACTCAGTACAAGCGCCACTGTCCCCACTGATGAGAGACATATACTATCTAAATATTAATGCAAACAAATAACTCAGTACAAGGGCCACTGTCCCTACTGATGAGACATATACTATCTAAATATTAATGCAAACAAATAACTCAGTACAAGCGCCACTGTCCCCACTGATGAGAGACATATACTATCTAAATATTAATGCAAACAAATAACTCAGTACAAGCGCCACTGTCCCCACTGATGAGAGACATATACTATCTAAATATTAATGCAAACAAATAACTCAGTACAAGCGCCACTGTCCCCACTGATGAGACATATACTATCTAAATATTAACGCAAACAAATAACTCAGTACAAGCGCCACTGTCCCCACTGATGAGAGACATATACTATCTAAATATTAATGCAAACAAACTACTCAGTACAAGCGCCACTGTCCCCACTGATGAGAGACATATACTATCTAAATACTAATGCAAACAAATAACTCAGTACAAGCGCCACTGTCCCCACTGATGAGAGACATATACTATCTAAATATTAATGCAATTTGATTCAAGCGCCACTGTCCCCACTGATGAGACATATACTATCTAAATATTAACGCAAACAAATAACTCAGTACAAGCGCCACTGTCCCCACTGATGAGAGACATATACTATCTAAATATTAACGCAAACAAATAACTCAGTACAAGCGCCACTGTCCCCACTGATGAGACATATACTATCTAAATATTAACGCAAACAAATAACTCAGTACAAGCGCCACTGTCCCCACTGATGAGACATATACTATCTAAATATTAACGCAAACAAATAACTCAGTACAAGCGCCACTGTCTCCACTGATGAGAGACATATACTATCTAAATATTAATGCAAACAAATATCTCAGTACAAGCGCCACTGTCCCCACTGATGAGAGACATATACTATCTAAATATTAACGCAAACAAATAACTCAGTACAAGCGCCACTGTCCCCACTGATGAGAGACATATACTATCTAAATATTAACGCAAACAAATAACTCAGTACAAGCGCCACTGTCCCCACTGATGAGAGACATATACTATCTAAATATTAATGCAAACAAATAACTCAGTACAAGCGCCACTGTCCCTACTGATGAGACATATACTATCTAAATATTAACGCAAACAAATAACTCAGTACAAGCGCCACTGTCCCCACTGATGAGAGACATATACTATCTAAATATTAATGCAAACAAATAACTCAGTACAAGCGCCACTGTCCCCACTGATGAGACATATACTATCTAAATATTAACGCAAACAAATAACTCAGTACAAGCGCCACTGTCCCCACTGATGAGAGACATATACTTTCTAAATATTAATGCAAACAAATAACTCAGTACAAGCGCCACTGTCCCCACTGATGAGAGACATATACTATCTAAATATTAATGCAAACAAATAACTCAGTACAAGCGCCACTGTCCCCACTGATGAGACATATACTATCTAAATATTAACGCAAACAAATAACTCAGTACAAGCGCCACTGTCCCCACTGATGAGAGACATATACTATCTAAATATTAATGCAAACAAATAACTCAGTACAAGCGCTACTGTCCCCACTGATGAGAGACATATACTATCTAAATACTAATGCAAACAAATAACTCAGTACAAGCGCCACTGTCCCCACTGATGAGAGACATATACTATCTAAATATTAATGCAATTTGATTCAAGCGCCACTGTCCCCACTGATGAGACATATACTATCTAAATATTAACGTAATTTGATTCAAGAGCCACTGTCCCCACTGATGAGACATATACTATCTAAATATTAACGCAAACAAATAACTCAGTACAAGCGCCACTGTCCCCACTGATGAGAGACATATACTATCTAAATATTAATGCAATTTGATTCAAGCGCCACTGTCCCCACTGATGAGACATATACTATCTAAATATTAACGCAATTTGATTCAAGCGCCACTGTCCCCACTGATGAGACATATACTATCTAAATATTAATGCAAACAATAACTCAGTACAAGCGCCACTGTCCCCACTGATGAGAGACATATACTATCTAAATATTAATGCAAACAAATAACTCAGTACAAGCGCCACTGTCCCCACTGATGAGACATATACTATCTAAATATTAACGCAAACAAATAACTCAGTACAAGCGCCACTGTCCCCACTGATGAGAGACATATACTATCTAAATATTAATGCAAACAAATAACTCAGTACAAGCGCCACTGTCCCCACTGATGAGAGACATATACTATCTAAATATTAACGCAAACAAATAACTCAGTACAAGCGCCACTGTCCCCACTATGTACTGGCTTCCGAAGCTACATAAAACACCTTACAAATATAGATTTATTTCGTCTTCAAGCCATTGTTCCACTACTAAATTGTCTATTCTTCTTACCAGTTCACTTGGTACAATCAAAACCTGATAATAAATTGTTCAAATAAGGCCTTTGAAAATAGTGGAATTAATTACTTTTGGAGTGTCAAAAACTCGTTGGAAGTACTTGATAAATTGCATGCTTATATTGGTGATTTTGAATCTGTTCAAAGTTTTGATTTTTCTACCCTGTATACCACATTGCCTCACATTCTCATTAAGAAAAATTCACACACCTAATTAAATGGGCATTTAAAAAGTCAGAATGTGAATACATATGTTCTAACTCTTTTAGGTCATTTTTTAGTAGCAATAAACAAAAGAACTATGTCAATTGGACATGCTTTGATACTATATCTGCCCTTGAATTTTTACTAGATAATATTTTTGTTCGCTTTGGAGATTCCGTATATCGTCAGGTTATCGGAATTCCAATGGGGACTAACTGTGCACCACTTATTGCGGACCTGTTTTGTATTGCTATGAGTTACAATTTATGACTAAAATCAGCAAAGACCCATCGAAACAACATCTGATACAAAAATTTAATAATACTTTTAGATATTTGGATGATATATTGGCTCTCAATAATGACGACTTCAGTATGTATACTAAAGAAATTTATCCTGTTGAACTTACTTTAAATAAAGCTAATACTAACAATGACCACTGCCCTTTCCTCGATCTTGATATCTATATCATTAACGGAAAGCTTAATACAAAATTTATGATAAAAGAGATGATTTTTCATTTCCTATCGTTAATTATCCATTTTAGATGGTGACGTTCCTTGTCACCATCTTACGGTGTTTATATATCTCAACTTGTACGATTCGCTCGTGTATGTAACAACGTTTCAGATTTTAACGAAAGAAATTTATGTATTACAGAAAATTATTACACCAGGGTTTTCGATATCACAAACTAGTCAAAACATTTACTAAATTTTATCATCGGTACAAGGACATCATTCGTAAATATAGCTCAACATGCAGACTTCTCATACGTTCAGGTATTTCACATCCAATCTTTTATGGTAATATTCTTTATAAAGCACTAAAATGTCAGTATTCACCTCAGAAGCTAACAAAACCTTTAAATAGACTTATTAAGAAGGGATATAGTTACGATACTGTTGTCAGGTCATTAAAGAATGCATATTTTGGCTTTAATATTGATTCACTTATAGGGTCTTTGCATCGGAACTAAACACATTTATTTAAAAACCAGTTGTTGGCATGACACGGGTTATGCTCTTCTCATATATTTTATGATGGTATGATACTAAACCCTAACGGGAGGGATTGTGCCTGATATTCATATGATGAAGACATAATCTTTCAATCAGTTTAATTGAGGTCTGGAGCTGGCATGTCAGTTAACTGCTAGTAGTCTGTTGTTATTTATGTATTATTGTCATTTTGTTTATTTTCTTTTGTTACATCTTCTGACATCGGACTCGGACTTCTCTTTAACTGACTTTTAATGTGCGTATTGTTATGCGTTTACTTTTCTACATTGGCTAGAGGTATAGGGGAGGTTGAGATCTCATAAACATGTTTAACCCGCCGCATTTTTGCGCCTGTCCCAAGTCAGGAGCCTCTGGCCTTTGTTAGTCTTGTATTATTTTTACTTTTAGTTTCTTGTGTATAATTTGGAGTTTAGTATGACGTCCATTATCACTGAACTAGTATATATATTTGTTTAGGGCCAGCTTAAGGACGCCTCCGGGTGCGGGAATTTCTCGCTGCATTGAAGACCTATTGGTGACCTTCTGTTGTTGTCTGTTCTGTGGTCGGGTTGTTGTCTCTTTGACACATTCCCCATTTCCATTCTCAATTTTATCTAAATATTAACGCAAACAAATAACTCAGTACAAGCGCCACTGTCCCCACTGATGAGAGACATATACTATCTAAATATTAACGCAAACAAATAACTCAGTACAAGCGCCACTGTCCCCACTGATGAGACATATACTATCTAAATATTAACGCAAACAAATAACTCAGTACAAGCGCCACTGTCCCCATTGATGAGAGACATATACTATCTAAATATTAATGCAAACAAATAACTCAGTACAAGCGCCACTGTCCCCACTGATGAGAGACATATACTATCTAAATATTAATGCAAACAAACTACTCAGTACAAGCGCCACTGTCCCCACTGATGAGACATATACTATCTAAATATTAACGCAAACAAATAACTCAGTACAAGCGCCACTGTCCCCACTGATGAGAGACATATACTATCTAAATATCAATGCAAACAAATAACTCAGTACAAGCGCCACTGTCCCCACTGATGAGAGACATATACTATCTAAATACTAATGCAAACAAATAACTCAGTACAAGCGCCACTGTCCCCACTGATGAGAGACATATACTATCTAAATATTAATGCAATTTGATTCAAGCGCCACTGTCCCCACTGATGAGACATATACTATCTAAATATTAACGCAATTTGATTCAAGCGCCACTGTCCCCACTGATGAGACATATACTATCTAAATATTAACGCAAACAAATAACTCAGTACAAGCGCCACTGTCCCCACTGATGAGAGACATATACTATCTAAATATTAATGCAATTTGATTCAAGCGCCACTGTCCCCACTGATGAGACATATACTATCTAAATATTAACGCAATTTGATTCAAGCGCCACTGTCCCCACTGATGAGACATATACTATCTAAATATTAATGCAAACAAATAACTCAGTACAAGCGCCACTGTCCCCACTGATGAGAGACATATACTATCTAAATATTAATGCAAACAAATAACTCAGTACAAGCGCCACTGTCCCCACTGATGAGAGACATATACTATCTAAATATTAATGCAAACAAATAACTCAGTACAAGCGCCACTGTCCCCACTGATGAGACATATACTATCTAAATATTAACGCAAACAAATAACTCAGTACAAGCGCCACTGTCCCCACTGATGAGAGACATATACTATCTAAATATTAATGCAAACAAATAACTCAGTACAAGCGCCACTGTCCCCACTGATGAGAGACATATACTATCTAAATACTAATGCAAACAAATAACTCAGTACAAGCGCCACTGTCCCCACTGATGAGAGACATATACTATCTAAATATTAATGCAATTTGATTCAAGCGCCACTGTCCCCACTGATGAGACATATACTATCTAAATATTAACGCAATTTGATTCAAGCGCCACTGTCCCCACTGATGAGACATATACTATCTAAATATTAACGTAAACAAATAACTCAGTACAAGCGCCACTGTCCCCACTGATGAGAGACATATACTATCTAAATATTAATGCAATTTGATTCAAGCGCCACTGTCCCCACTGATGAGACATATACTATCTAAATATTAATGCAAACAATAACTCAGTACAAGCGCCACTGTCCCCACTGATGAGAGACATATACTATCTAAATATTAATGCAAACAAATAACTCAGTACAAGCGCCACTGTCCCCACTGATGAGACATATACTATCTAAATATTAACGCAAACAAATAACTCAGTACAAGCGCCACTGTCCCCACTGATGAGAGACATATACTATCTAAATATTAATGCAAACAAATAACTCAGTACAAGCGCCACTGTCCCCACTGATGAGAGACATATACTATCTAAATATTAACGCAAACAAATAACTCAGTACAAGCGCCACTGTCCCCACTATGTACTGGCTTCCGAAGCTACATAAAACACCTTACAAATATAGATTTATTTCGTCTTCAAGCCATTGTTCCACTACTAAATTGTCTATTCTTCTTACCAGTTCACTTGGTACAATCAAAACCTGATAATAAATTGTTCAAATAAGGCCTTTGAAAATAGTGGAATTAATTACTTTTGGAGTGTCAAAACTCGTTGGAAGTACTTGATAAATTGCATGCTTATATTGGTGATTTTGAATCTGTTCAAAGTTTTGATTTTTCTACCCTGTATACCACATTGCCTCACATTCTCATTAAGAAAAATTCACACACCTAATTAAATGGGCATTTAAAAGTCAGAATGTGAATACATATGTTCTAACTCTTTTAGGTCATTTTTAGTAGCAATAAACAAAAGAACTATGTCAATTGGACATGCTTTGATACTATATCTGCCCTTGAATTTTTACTAGATAATATTTTTGTTCGCTTTGGAGATTCCGTATATCGTCAGGTTATCGGAATTCCAATGGGGACTAACTGTGCACCACTTATTGCGGACCTGTTTTTGTATTGCTATGAGTTACAATTTATGACTAAAATCAGCAAAGACCCATCGAAACAACATCTGATACAAAATTTAATAATACTTTTAGATATTTGGATGATATATTGGCTCTCAATAATGACGACTTCAGTATGTATACTAAAGAAATTTATCCTGTTGAACTTACTTTAAATAAAGCTAATACTAACAATGACCACTGCCCTTTCCTCGATCTTGATATATATATCATTAACGGAAAGCTTAATACAAAATTTATGATAAAAGAGATGATTTTCATTTCCTATCGTTAATTATCCATTTTTAGATGGTGACGTTCCCTTGTCACCATCTTACGGTGTTTATATATCTCAACTTGTACGATTCGCTCGTGTATGTAACAACGTTTCAGATTTTAACGAAAGAAATTTATGTATTACAGAAAAATTATTACACCAGGGTTTTCGATATCACAAACTAGTCAAAACATTTACTAAATTTTATCATCGGTACAAGGACATCATTCGTAAATATAGCTCAACATGCAGACTTCTCATACGTTCAGGTATTTCACATCCAATCTTTTATGGTAATATTCTTTATAAAGCACTAAAATGTCAGTATTCACCTCAGAAGCTAACAAAACCTTTAAATAGACTTATTAAGAAGGGATATAGTTACGATACTGTTGTCAGGTCATTAAAGAATGCATATTTTGGCTTTAATATTGATTCACTTATAGGGTCTTTGCATCGGAACTAAACACATTTATTTAAAAACCAGTTGTTGGCATGACACGGGTTATGCTCTTCTCATATATTTTATGATGGTATGATACTAAACCCTAACGGGAGGGATTGTGCCTGATATTCATATGATGAAGACATAATCTTTCAATCAGTTTAATTGAGGTCTGGAGCTGGCATGTCAGTTAACTGCTAGTAGTCTGTTGTTATTTATGTATTATTGTCATTTTGTTTATTTTCTTTTGTTACATCTTCTGACATCGGACTCGGACTTCTCTTTAACTGACTTTTAATGTGCGTATTGTTATGCGTTTACTTTTCTACATTGGCTAGAGGTATAGGGGAGGTTGAGATCTCATAAACATGTTTAACCCCGCCGCATTTTGCGCCTGTCCCAAGTCAGGAGCCTCTGGCCTTTGTTAGTCTTGTATTATTTTTACTTTTAGTTTCTTGTGTATAATTTGGAGTTTAGTATGACGTCCATTATCACTGAACTAGTATATATATTTGTTTAGGGGCCAGCTTAAGGACGCCTCCGGGTGCGGAATTTCTCGCTGCATTGAAGACCTATTGGTGACCTTCTGTTGTTGTCTGTTCTGTGGTCGGGTTGTTGTCTCTTTGACACATTCCCCATTTCCATTCTCAATTTTATCTAAATATTAACGCAAACAAATAACTCAGTACAAGCGCCACTGTCCCCACTGATGAGAGACATATACTATCTAAATATTAACGCAAACAAATAACTCAGTACAAGCGCCACTGTCCCCACTGATGAGACATATACTATCTAAATATTAACGCAAACAAATAACTCAGTACAAGCGCCACTGTCCCCATTGATGAGAGACATATACTATCTAAATATTAATGCAAACAAATAACTCAGTACAAGCGCCACTGTCCCCACTGATGAGAGACATATACTATCTAAATATTAATGCAAACAAATAACTCAGTACAAGCGCCACTGTCCCCACTGATGAGACATATACTATCTAAATATTAACGCAAACAAATAACTCAGTACAAGCGCCACTGTCCCCACTGATGAGAGACATATACTATCTAAATATCAATGCAAACAAATAACTCAGTACAAGCGCCACTGTCCCCACTGATGAGAGACATATACTATCTAAATACTAATGCAAACAAATAACTCAGTACAAGCGCCACTGTCCCCACTGATGAGAGACATATACTATCTAAATATTAATGCAATTTGATTCAAGCGCCACTGTCCCCACTGATGAGACATATACTATCTAAATATTAACGCAATTTGATTCAAGCGCCACTGTCCCCACTGATGAGACATATACTATCTAAATATTAACGCAAACAAATAACTCAGTACAAGCGCCACTGTCCCCACTGATGAGAGACATATACTATCTAAATATTAATGCAATTTGATTCAAGCGCCACTGTCCCCACTGATGAGACATATACTATCTAAATATTAACGCAATTTGATTCAAGCGCCACTGTCCCCACTGATGAGACATATACTATCTAAATATTAATGCAAACAAATAACTCAGTACAAGCGCCACTGTCCCCACTGATGAGAGACATATACTATCTAAATATTAATGCAAACAAATAACTCAGTACAAGCGCCACTGTCCCCACTGGTGAGAGACATATACTATCTAAATATTAATGCAAACAAATAACTCAGTACAAGCGCCACTGTCCCCACTGATGAGACATATACTATCTCAATATTAACGCAAACAAATAACTCAGTACAAGCGCCACTGTCCCCACTGATGAGACATATACTATCTAAATATTAATGCAAACAAATAACTCAGTACAAGCGCCACTGTCCCCACTGGTGAGAGACATATACTATCTAAATATCAATGCAAACAAATAACTCAGTACAAGCGCCACTGTCCCCACTGGTGAGAGACATATACTATCTAAATATTAATGCAAACAAATAACTCAGTACAAGCGCCACTGTCCCCACTGATGAGAGACATATACTATCTAAATACTAATGCAAACAAATAACTCAGTACAAGCGCCACTGTCCCCACTGATGAGAGACATATACTATCTAAATATTAATGCAATTTGATTCAAGCGCCACTGTCCCCACTGATGAGACATATACTATCTAAATATTAACGCAATTTGATTCAAGCGCCACTGTCCCCACTGATGAGACATATACTATCTAAATATTAACGTAAACAAATAACTCAGTACAAGCGCCACTGTCCCCACTGATGAGAGACATATACTATCTAAATATTAATGCAATTTGATTCAAGCGCCACTGTCCCCACTGATGAGACATATACTATCTAAATATTAACGCAATTTGATTCAAGCGCCACTGTCCCCACTGATGAGACATATACTATCTAAATATTAATGCAAACAAATAACTCAGTACAAGCGCCACTGTCCCCACTGATGAGAGACATATACTATCTAAATATTAACGCAAACAAATAACTCAGTACAAGCGCCACTGTCCCCACTGATGAGAGACATATACTATCTACATATTAATGCAAACAAATAACTCAGTACAAGCGCCACTGTCCCCACTGATGAGAGACATATACTATCTAAATATTAATGCAAACAAATAACTCAGTACATTTATCAGTAAAATATCAGTCAAATTTAACATTTAAAAAAAATAATTTCAAAATTTTGCTCTGAATATTATTGATCATGATGAACAGAAGCATTTGTCCCAATCCAGATAGTTTTCCAAATATTCCATGAAATTTTCACAATGTTATATTGATGTCTGAAATTTTTTAATCTTAGTGTTAACTGCAAAATAAGAACTAAGTCCAATTACTAGTTTAAAAAAGACAAATGTTATTTTTTGTCTCTAATTATTGCTCTGGATACTGTCCTTTGATTATAGCAAGGCTATTTTAAGCTGAATTCATGATCAATTTATTATATTTTAATGAAAACTGCAATAATTACAAATAAATGCCACTGATGATGAATTTATATATCCTAAGACTACTATAACGTTAACTAGTCTCAGATATATCCAAATAATTTAAATTTTGGATGTAACACGTCTTCTGATTGGCTGAAAGTTTTTGTTTATCAGCTCATAGACATAATTTTGTCATGTGAACGTGACGTCATCAACGTTTTTACATGATTTATTCCTTAAAATGGAATTTAGAATTAAATTATAGGAATGACTGTAATATTTTTCTGTCTACGCAGGTTATTCAGTGTGTACCACATTTTGATGTTATTTCTTCATAGACAGAAAAATATTAGTCATTCCTTAAACAAATGTAATTGACTTTGAAAACGTGAAAACACTTTAACCCCGATTTGAATGGAAAAGTCTAATATATTTATTGGTTGAGTTCATTATCGATCTCTATAAATTCTTTAATAAATGGAAGAGTCTAATCTGTTATTTAGCTGAATTCATTATCAGTCTACTTCATTCAGGAAGGTATCATTTATTAGTTTATGATTTCTAAAATATAAGAAACATAACCCCGTTGAATTTGACAATATACACTAAAACTTTTCCGAAAGTTTTTTAAAGTAGTACACTAAATCAAGTACTACCAAGATAGCACCCTCTGTACATAACTGCAAAACATGAACACTTACAATTTATTACACACAAATATGTTAAAACATACATCAATCTTATAGATCCTAATTATACATACACGGTAATAATATATATATTTTCTTCTAGAACGTAAGTTTAGGAATCTTTATAATATAAGTTAAGGTGCTATCTTTAGTCAAATTTAATATACAGAGAATCACAATTTACCAAGAACGTACGAGCTGCGGTATAATTGTATTAATGTATATACCATGAACGGGTTTATGTCAGACCCTTCTAGGATTTGCATATTTGGAAAAGTCAGATATGTCTATCCAAGAGTATTTGATACTTACAGTTTTCATGTATAAACAACTAACACACCTACTTGCCAAATCATTTAATATTTATAAACAAAGCAGGCTAAGTTACAAATAACAGAATAATAAGCTCACATAAAATTTTTCTTCTCACTATAAATTAACCACAAGATAATCAAGATAATTAAAATACACACCATAGTTCAGATTTAAATATCAAGATTAAATTTAAGGGGAAAAAACCTCACAATTTACTATAATATGAATATATAATACAGGTTAATTCCTAAATAATAATAAATTTTAAAACATTTATTTGAAATGTTTTATATAAGGTAATCTGGCGCAATACCCGCAAGGGTAGTCGCCATTAAACTCTATTTAGTAGTAGTCTACTTCAATTTTATTTAAATCAGGAATAATTACAAATAAACACATCTGATGATTATTTATATATTTAAACGTGTTAAATTAATTTGAATTTGAAAATATAATGATCAATGAGCAACAGGGTTGATTATGTGGAAGACTCCATTTTATCTGAGTGGGTGTTACCTAAAATTTTCGCGTTTTATAAATGTTGAATACATGCAGGAACATATATATACTGTTCACAGATACAAGATAAGGCAAGCAACAAAATAACGTTTTTCAGAGGATAAAAAATTTAAAAACACAGATATCTTGAGTTGAAATTAATCATCGGATTGAGGAAACCCAGTGATAGATCCGTGTTTTACTCGCTTGGCTTTATAATAATTAATCACTATATTTCTGATCTAATTTTCTATTCTATAAACTACATATATACATTTACGCTACAAATCTACAACTCCTCCACTTGGCTACACGTGGTGTTTCTTATCTCTCAAGTCATGAATATTTATTAGCTATGAAGGCGTGTCAAGATCGCATATGAGATAATGACCAGCCAGAACACACTGTTATGATTTCATTATAAACCAGTATTAAAAAGATAAATATAACATCCCTGCCCACAAATTAGAAATTTCTAAAATTTCTTACTGGTAAATAAAATCAGCCAGAACACACTGTTATGATTTCATTAACCAGTATTAAAAGATAAATATATAACACCAGAGCTGTCAATTAGTCGATGTTTCTGTAAATGAATGGATGCCTCGCAAAGGCTAAGAAAAATACGCATGCGCTCAAAGACATAAAAAAAAAAATCGTTTGGATTATGTTTTAAATGAGGACAACCTGTCAATGCTGGTTCTCCATTTCCTGATGGAAGTTCAATTTTAAGTTTCATTTAGGTAACCTACCTCTCGCATTTTAACAATGAACACAGCGGAATTCCATATTGACGTGATGCTAAATATAGATATTGCTTAATAGTTATACTGATTTTCCGTATTGTAAAATTCGTAAGGGTTCCGCGGAACCCAGTGTCTCGCCTACTTTTGCTGTTAATCGCAGGCTCACCAAAATGAAGGAAAAAAATATTCCTCTCTATACTATCTTTTGATTGTAAGTAGCTTCTGTCCAAGTTTTACCAGGATAGTTTATGAATCTAATAAATGTTTTAAAAACTTAAACTGCAGAATGTATGTAATGTTAACTGGAAGAAAAACTAAGTCCATTTATAAGTAAAATACGGAAAAATGGAACAAAATTTTAACAAAATTTCCTTCTAGATACTAGCTTTTAATCATAAACAAGCTTCTGTCAAAGTTTGGTACAAATCCAAGATAGTTTAAGAAAGTTGTTCAAATTTTAAAACTTTAACCACAGAGTGAATGTAATGTTAACTGGCAGAAAAACTAAGTCCATTTATAAGTAAAATACGGAAAAATGGAATTTTTTTTTTACAAAATTTACTTCTGGATACTATCTTATGATCATAAACAAGCTTCTGTCCAAGTTTGGTAGAAATTCAGGATAGTTTAAGAAAGTTATTAAAATTTCAAAACTTTAACCACAGAGTGAATGTAATGTTTCCTGGCAGAAAAACTAAGTCCATTTATAAGTAAAATACGGAAAA
Organism: Mytilus coruscus; assembly: GCA_017311375.1. NCBI lineage: Eukaryota > Metazoa > Mollusca > Bivalvia > Mytilida > Mytilidae > Mytilus > Mytilus coruscus. The sequence goes on along the minus strand of CM029596.1, from coordinate 4,574,343 downwards.
AATGGAATTTTTTTTTACAAAATTTACTTTTGGATATTATCTTATGATCATAAACAAGCTTCTGTCCATGTTTGGTAGAAATCCAGGATAGTTTAAGAAAGTTATTAAAATTTCAAAACTTTAACCACAGAGTGAATATTTGTGGACGCCGCCGACGGAATGTAGATCGCTATGTCTCGCTTTTTCGACAAAAGTCGAAGGCTCGACAAAATGGATCAAAATTTTACAAAATTTCCTTCTAGATACTAGCTTTTAATCATAAACAAGCTTCTGTCCAAGTCTGGTACAAATCCAGGATAGTTTAAGAAAGTTGTTAAAATTTTAAAAACTTTAACCACAGAGTGAATGTAATGTTAACTGGCAGAAAAACTAAGTCCATTTATAAGTAAAATATGGAAAAAATGGATTTTTTTTTTACAAAATTTACTTCTGGATACTATCTTATGATCATAAACAAGCTTCTTTCCAAGTTTGGTAATAATCCAGGATAGTTTAAGAAAGTTGTTAAAATTTTAAAAACTTTAACCACAGAGTGAATGTAATGTTTCCTGGCAGAAAAACTAAGTCCATTTATAAGTAAAATACGGAAAAATGGAATTTTTTTTACAAAATTTACTTTTGGATATTATCTTATGATCATAAACAAGCTTCTGTCCAAGTTAGGTAGAAATCCAGGATAGTTTTAGAAAGTTATTAAAATTTCAAAACTTTAACCACAGAGTGAATATTTGTGGACGCCGCCGACGACGACGACGACGCCGACGGAATGTAGGATCGCTATGTCTCGCTTTTTCGACAAAAGTCGAAGGCTCGACAAAATGGAACAAAATTTTACAAAATTTCCTTCTAGATACTACATTTTAATCATAAACAAGCTTCTGTCCAAGTCTGGTACAAATCCAGGATAGTTTAAGAAAGTTGTTAAAATTTTAAAAACTTTAACCACAGAGTGAATGTAATGTTAACTGGCAGAAAAACTAAGTCCATTTATAAGTAAAATATGGAAAAATGGATTTTTTTTACAAAATTTACTTCTGGATACTATCTTATGATCATAAACAAGCTTCTTTCCAAGTTTGGTAAAATCCAGGATAGTTTAAGAAATTATTATAATTTCAAAATCTTTAACCACAGAGTGAATGTAATGTTTCCTGGCAGAAAAACTAAGTCCATTTATAAGTAAAATACGGAAAAACAGAATTTTTTTACAAAATTTACTTTTGAATATTATCTTATGATCATAAACAAGCTTCTGTCCAAGTTTGGTAGAAATCAAGGATAGTTTAAAAAGTTATTAAAATTTCAAAACTTTAACCACAGAGTGAATATTTGTGGACGCCGCCGACGACGACAACGACGACGACGCCGACGACGGAATGTAGATCGCTATGTCTCGCTTTTTCGACAAAAGTCGAAGGCTCGACAAAAATAAACGATTATAAAAAGAGATATCAAAACATGAGGATTTTGAGAATAAAATTAAAGGAAAGTTGTTTTAGTTTAACCTATTTGTTTGTTTGACTCTTTTAATTAAAGCAAACTAAAGAATCTGAATAGTTCTTATTTACAAAGAACAAAACGGTTGACATGAGAGTCTTGGAAAGTAGTCAAAAGTAAAAGAAAACAGATTGCTTGACAGCAAAAAAACAAAAACAAATTGAGTTACCGTTAATTAGAGAAAACAGTACATAACAAGGATAATAGGGGCTACACATATATGTGACAGTACATAACAAGGATAACAGGGGCTACACAAATATGTGACAGTACATAACAAGGATAACAGGGGCTACACAAATATGTGACAGTACATAACAAGGGTAATGGGGCTAAACAAATATGTGACAGTTCATAACAAGGATAACAGGGCTACACAAATATGTGACAGTACATAACAAGGATAATAGGGGCTACACAAATATGTGACAGTACATAACAAGGATAATAGGGGCTACACAAATATGTGACAGTACATAACAAGGATAATAGGGGCTACACAAATATGTGACAGTACATAACAAGGATAATAGGGGCTACACAAATATGTGACAGTACATAACAAGGATAATAGGGGCTACACAAATATGTGACAGTACATAACAAGGATAATAGGGGCTTCACACATGTGACAGTACATAACAAGGATAATAGCTAGGGCTACACAAATATGTGACAGTACATAACAAGGGTAATAGGGGCTTCACAAATATCTGACAGTACATAACAAGGATAATAGGGGCTTCACACATGTGACAGTACATAACAAGGATAATAGCTAGGGCTACACACATATGTGACAGAACATAACAAGGATAACAGGGCTACACACATATGTGACAGTACATAACAAGGATAATAGGGGCTACACATATGTGACAGTACATAACAAGGATAATAGGGGCTACACACATATGTGACAGTACATAACAAGGATAATAGGGGCTACACACATGTGAAAGTACATAACATAGATAACAGGGCTACACATATGTGACAGTACATAACAAGGATAATAGGGCTACACACATATGTGACAGTACATAACAAGGATAATAGGGCTACACACATATGTGACAGTACATAACATAGATAACAGGGCTAAACACATATGTGACAGTACATAACAAGGATAATAGGGGCTACACAAATATGTGACAGTACATAACAAGAATAATAGGGGCTACACAAATATGTGACAGTACATAACAAGGTTAATAGGGGCTTCACAAATATGTGACAGTACATAACAAGGATAATAGGGGCTTCACAAATATGTGACAGTACATAACAAGGATAATAGGGCTTCACAAATATGTGACAGTACTTAACAAGGATAATAGCTAGGGCTTCACAAATATGTGACAGTACATAACAAGGATAATAGGGCTTCACAAATATGTGACAGTACATAACAAGGATAATAGGGCTTCACAAATATGTGACAGTACATAACAAGGATAATAGGGCTTCACAAATATGTGACAGTACATAACAAGGATAATAGCTAGGGCTTCACAAATATGTGACAATACATAACAAGGATAATAGGGCTACACACATATGTGACAGAACATAAGAAGGATAACAGGGCTACACACAAATGTGACAGTACATAACAAGGATAATAGGGCTACACACATAGGTGACAGTACATAACAAGGGTAATAGGGCTTCACAAATATGTAACAGTACATAACAAGGATAATAGGGCTTCACAAATATGTGACAGTACATAACAAGGATAATAGGGGCTACACACATATGTGACAGTACATAACAAGGATAATAGGGGCTTCACAAATATGTGACAGTACATAACAAGGATAATAGGGGCTACACACATATGTGACAGTACATAACAAGGATAATAGGGGCTACACAAATATGTGACAGTACATAACAAGGATAATAGGGGCTTCACACATGTGACAGTACATAACAAGGATAATAGGGGCTACACAAATATGTGACAGTACATAACAAGGATAATAGGGGCTACACAAATATGTGACAATACATAACAAGGATAATAGGGGCTACACAAATATGTGACAGTACATAACAAGGATAATAGGGGCTTCACAAATATGTGACAGTACATAACAAGGATAATAGGGGCTACACAAATATGTGACAGTACATAACAAGGATAACAGGGGCTACACAAATATGTGACAGTACATAACAAGGATAATAGGGGCTACACAAATATATGTGACAGTACATAACAAGGATAATAGCTAGGGCTACACAAATATGTGACAGTACATAACAAGGATAATAGGGGCTACACAAATATGTGACAGTACATAACAAGGATAATAGGGGCTACACATATATGTAACAGTACATAACAAGGATAATAGGGGCTACACAAATATGTGACAATACAACAGACCACACCAACCAACAGCGGTACAGATAGTCTGACTTGGTAAGGGCACAAAATGTGAATGGGTAACCTCCCCTTTGCCTATCTAAACCATATCTTGTAGAAGTAAAACACACTATAACACATCTGTATCGTGCAGTTATCACAGGTTGGCCACTATTTTGAACAAGGGAATAACAGACATATAATCTAGAGACAAAATGTGCTCGCATACATGAAATTGATTACATGTAGGGTATCCACAGCTGTTGTTTGAATCTATTCCACCGGTCAGCAAAACAGAATCATACCAACACTCATAAAAGGTTTAATGAAGTCTCATCATAACATTTAATTGAAATCAGCATTATTGTGAGAGGCCAGTAAATTGTTCAAAATCATCAGATCACCGGAAGAAAGACGCTTTCAACTCAATTTACTAGTACTAGTATACCAGACATTAAGGCCTAATGGTTGATCAATGATGTAAGAACTTTCCACGAGTTTTTACGAAAAAACATTATTTCCTATCAAATCAGAGAATGAGAATACAAACAATTAATGGTTGTTTTCATTAACTTTTATTAAAACATTGATTTTACAAAAGTGACAACAAAAACAAATTTGAATACAAAATATAAGAAATTATAACAAAACTGTATTTATAAAGTATGACTTTGTATAACATCATCTTTATTATGATATTACCAACAAATCATTGAAGAACTTGAAATCAAATATTTACAGTCAATTACAATACAGAAATCATGTTGCTTGTCTGGACTCAGTTACAATGTTAACATCAAGTTCAAGAACTGAGAGAGCAAACAACATACCACATCTCCTTATTTAATAAAGATCATTTTAATAAGTTTTGTTGTGTCTACTACAGTTCAGGTATACTTGAGTCTTTACGATTATATAAAAATCTGTATGCTTTAAGCAACAATTACAACAAGAAGAGGAGAATTTTCACAAACATATGTGTCTACAGTGCGAGATTCTAGAAGAGATAAACTTCAAAGAGTTGTCCATTGAAGTATACTCGGAACATGAAACGTAGACAGATAAGCTAAGTTATTGTCAACAAATGATAAAGAAAAATAAAGTATCAAAAAATATGTTCAGGTTGTAACGATCAAATTCTTTGGAAAAATGATCCATTATTGAGCAATGAAATTTAATCATATATATTAATCTTGAGTTCATATGTTTCACTAAGTTCAGTATTTCATACAATCAGCACTGGAGTACTGGGTACATTGGGAATTACTGGTCGATTCTGTATAACCTGTGGTGTTACTTAATCCAGAACCTAGAATATAAAGCAAAAGGCTAAAAACCAAGTATCATCAGTACGACCACTTCCATTTCAATATCTTCATATGCTAAAAATTGTTTTATTTAGTAATTATGTGCCTGGTATCACTTCTTATCAAAGTACTTCTTTGTGGAACATTGTCTACGTGATAACATTTATAAATTGATTATTAAGTTTGCTGTTCAATAAAGTAGTTACTGCCCAGTTATATGTTCAATAAAGAAGTTACTGCCCAGTTATATGTTCAATAAAGAAGTTACTGTCCAGTTATATGTTCTATAAAGAAGTTACTGCCCAGGTATATGTTCAATAAAGAAGTTACTGCCCAGTTATATGTTCAATAAAGAAGTTACTGCCCAGTTATATGTTCTATAAAGAAGTTACTGCCCAGTTATATGTTCAATAAAGAAGTTACTGCCCAGTTATACAACAGCAAACAGGTAGTGAAATCACCTCTAAATTATCGACGTCATCAACTATGAGATTTTATATGCTACTATTATATATCTTTATTCTCATCACCAAATACATATATACAGATAAAATATGTAATACAATACATTAAATACATGAACATAAATAATTGACTATGTTAATATCTTCCTTGTTTTTATGCATTGTCAGGTCGCTGTCTCACTTACGTGTGTCATACATAACATTTGATTCATATTTTCATATTGAATTATTTTGATATTACATTCATTTTAAATCTATGTCTTACATATTTGTTTAGGTTTAAGATATCCTGATGAAGTAAATCTAGAAAAGCGCTTCGGACCTACGAAATTTATAGTGTTTTAATTCATTTACATGTCTGATACAAGCCATTTATTAACCATTTATGATGGAGTTGTACAATCTGTAAATCTCTGATTACTTCTTCCACATATTTACCTGTGATTAAGTTGTGTAGATTACAGTAGTTTGTTCCATAGTCCAATACTGCATACCAAGTTTCTGATGTAGAGTAACCCTGTAGTGGATAGAAAACACGTTAGGACAAGCCAAAACTATTTAACTAGTACATAATGTACAAGAATGTGTCCATAGTACAAGGATGCCCCACTCGCACTATCATTTTCTATGTTCAGTGGACCGTGAAATTGGGGTAAAAACTCTAACTAGGCATTAAAATTAGAAAGATCATATTATAGGGAACACATGTAAAACGTTTCAAGTTGATTGGACTTCAACTTCATCAAAAACTACCTTGACCAAAAACTTTAACCTGAAACGGGACAGACGGACAGACGGACGGACGAACGAACGGACGCACAGACCGAAAAACATAATGCCCCTCTACTATCGTAGGTGGGGCATAAATATAGTTAGACAGAAGCTCCTGTTTATTAAGATAATCTTTTTTTATTTATTGAAAATATTCATCGGTTTAATTAATGTTATTGTAAATCGTACATGTTGTTTTGAAAACCTGTTGTATTACTGAATACATATTAAAGTAAACATCTAATATTACCTCAGTTTTGCAATTCATCCCTGCATCACTAAATGTAAAAGTCAGATCATCTTTATAATGTTTGCTAGGAGTTTCATGTGTGGCTTTTAAGGTGTTGGTGGATTCACTAACGAGCTGAAAATGAAACAGTAATTATACACACTGTTTACATTTTAAAATTTTAATATATAAAAGAGTTAAGAATAATATTGTCTCTAAAACGCTAAAAAACATTTCAAGAGTTAAGATTTTTATTTGATTCAATGCACTACCCTTTAACATCCGTGAACCTTTTGAATCATGGTAACACTAATTAAATTTCGACTCGAAATATAAAAGATAAATATTGACAAAGTTATATTCATATTCATATAGTGACTGCAGAAAGCATGTAAAATAGTAATGAATGTCTCAAACAATTAAACTTCAACTTCACGATCCGCTATATTAAGATGGTCTCTGTAGTTTGGAGACCACATTGATCGCAACAAGTCTATTGATCTTGAAATAAAGGATACATAGATATATATAAGTCTGCTTTATATCTAGACTGACATCTAGAAAATGACAAATTAGGAGAATCGTTTGAGAACTTAAAATGATTATAACTTTCCCATTGTTCATTTTCAATTTTTAAGTAGCTACCTCCCAGCAGCATCTGACTACATGTCTTCTAGATTCTATTATACGATATTCAAGGCGTGCGTTGCCTATAATCATATCATTAATAGAGGTTATGTCTTTCTACATAAATTTTGACTGCCCTCTAAGTCTTGGTATTTACTTCAGCATTGTTCTTACTTTGTATAGACATTTTTCGCCTCCGTTCTTACAATTGTCCGGCCCATTCCATAGTGATATTTGGTTTTTCAGCTTTGTTTTTACATTATTACACGTCATGGAGGGAAATATCCTAAAAAAGATACAAATAAACAGTGTGAGTGGTAAAAAAAAAACTATACCCAAAGGAACTAGAGCCCGTGTCGCTTACATTGGTCTATATGCATGTTGGACAATGGACACTCTAACATTCTGAACGAGACTAGAATTCATGTCAAAAATGTGCTCTTGTTGATCTGATATTGCTGAAATTTTTTTCTTTTAACAGTTTCTCTCTATCTTCTTTAGTGTTTGCCCAAAACCTTTAAAAGGTTAAAAATCGTCATTTCACGGCAATCACTCCTATCAAAAGTCTACTAACGATTTCTGCAAAATTTGACATATTCGTAGATCTTGTCTTGCTGATATTTTTGCCATATAAAGTGTGCATCTATCATTTTTTAGTTTGCAAGATACTAGAAATATAAAAACGCAAAAAAAAAAATGGTAAAAATTGTCACTAAAAGCAAGAACTCCAATAAGGAGTCGACTGACGATTTCGATGTTGACTTATTTATAGACCTTATCTTGCTGACCATTTGTTTATCTATTATAATTTTTAAGACAAATAGGCAAAAGAGCAATAACTTCTATAAGAAGTTATCTGACAGTTTTGATGTAAACATAAAAAAGGTAGATCTCATCATTCTAAACATGTTTGCTTCCGTCAGATCTTCTCTATTCATAGTGGTTTTCCAGTGATTTTCCTGCCTTTATTTTGGGTCCGAATATCGGCCCCGTTCCCAATCAGAAAATACCTTAAAATTTTCCCAATTGAACCCGTAATCATATTGAATATACAGGTAACTATATTCAACCGTAAACCAGTTTTACAATGGGTAAGCTTAGTTCAGCATTTGGATGACGTCCGGTAGTTAACGGTACCTAAGAATTTGGTATGATATGAAGTGATGATGCTGTGTTATTAACTGAATAACATTGTAAATACATGCCAACATGAAAAACTAAAAGGTTTTAATTATTTCTCACTCGTAATTTTTTTTCTAGAGGCAATGTCGTACTGAGCAAAGATTTGCTGGTTTGGTTTATTTTTTTTGCTGTGAATTAAGCATGCCCAAACATACAACATGTCGTCTCATTATTCAAAATATTATTGTTTACAAATTAAAAAAAAAGGCAAAGATGCCACTGATTGTAAAAACTTGTTTAGCTTTTAAAAAAATCCAAAATTAGTACTGAAGATGCTACAGGGACTGATATATTTTGAACGAAAAATGTTTCTACTTTGACTGATATAGAACAGGATGAAGCCGTGGTTGTGGCGGATAAAGACACAAAAGCAGTCACCTCGACCCCAAGTGCCAACACTAAACAAATTGTTTCTACCCAAACACCTGAGCATAATTCACTCGAAATGAACCCTGCTCATGTACAAGTACAAAGAGAGACTGACCGTCAATCCCACTCTGAGTACAACCATAATCAGTTGACAGTTGTCGACTCTAGATCAGACCTAAGCACTGAAAACATTATACCATGCCATATACGTGTCTGTGAGAGAAATCTAACTGACAAGAAAACTTGCAATTAATCTCAGGGTTGTATGACTGAGTTTATATGTTCAAGTTAGAACATGAAAGAAAATTGGAATTTTAGAATAATAAATAACATGTAAAATTGTGACTTGGATGGAGAGTTGTCTCATTGGCACTCATACCACATCTTCTTGTATGTACATCCTTAAAAATGTTGAACACATTGATTTATTTTTTCCCAATTCATACATTATACGACACATTTTCCCAATTGTCTAGGGCCCAGGCCCCATTTGAAAAAGGGTAGGAAAATCACTGTTTTCAAGATAATAGACAAAACTTGCATTTTACCCGTATGTTCTATCTTTGGCCATGTTAGTTCTTCTTCTTTGACACGCTGGATCATCGGACAAATTCATTAAACTAGATAATATTACCCTAATGATGAGTGTGGCCAAGATTGGTTAAATTTGGCTGAGTTGTTTCAGAAAAGATTTTTGAAAAGTTAACGGACGACGACGGACGACGGACGCCAAGTGATGAGAAAAGCTCACCTGGCCCAAAAGTGGGTCAAAAATTATTATAACTATTATATGTGCGCATGTTTTATAAGCAGGACCATAGAGCATTTAAATATAAGTGTCATATATAGATAATCCCGAGGGATAAAAGAAAACATAAAACTGAAACCCGTCTAGTACAGATGCACAAACATTCGTATATCATAACAAAGTGCATATGCCAAAAAAAAAAAACAATTATAACTCATTAATTTGAATCCAAACTCTTGTGAAACCAGGTGCTCTCGAAAGCGATTTTTAAAAACTCCCGTGAAATCGTGTCCTCTGGAATAACCCTTGAAGTATTTAAAATATAACAAGGTATACAACTATATAAACAATTCTGGAAAAGTATTGGAACTCCCATATTCAGAAGTCAAATCAAGTACTCTGGAACCGCATGCATTTAAACTCCCGTACAATCAGATATGAAACTTGGAAATCTAAAATTATGAGTTGAAAGAAGACAATGTCATCTGCGAAAACTAGCAGCAGCAGCCCCCAAAATAGTGCGTTAGAGATTCAGCAACCACGAATCCCACTAAACAGTGGAGTAGTCGGTAAGGATAATAACTTTTTAATTTTTACAGTAACCTGGTACACAGATGATATTTCAACTTTCACTCGTCCGTCGAATATTTATAAATTATTTGATACGAAATATCCCTAAAGCAACCTCTTTGAACGAAACGAATTCGAGTTATCTCTCTTTTCTTCTTCTGAAATGGTTATTTTAAAACTCTTTTAAAACAATCAAACTGAAAGAGAAACAAGTTACAGGTCGTCATAACTATACAACAATTTAGAGTAGAAACATATCTTACCAATTTACTCTGCATGAAGCATGTAATGGATTTGTGGCAGCGAATCCAACAAAAAGTCCTAGGCCGGCTAAAACTACAACTGTTAACACAACCATTGTTATTTTACAACACAAAGGTATTTTCTTGCAACATGAACCGCAGGATTTAGGCGAATTATCAGTTCCAAGCTTCCGGTATGGTTTACTGCTCATGACAATGATTGTACACTTAATATCGGAAACGAACAATAGTTACATAAGGTATTTACTGTCACATGATTATGAGCGTGGTTTATTATTTAGTTTATAAATAGAACGAGGAACGAAAAGGGTTGGCAGAGACATATATTTATATGTCTCTTGGGTTGGTTATTTTTGCTACGTTGTGAAATCAAAACAGGATAGTTTATACATGAACATATATAGCCCCGTCTAGTGTGCATGATCTAGAACATTCAAATGTCCAATGATATAAAAAAAAACCTACTTATTTTAACGATAATCTTCGGTTGACAGTTAAACTATATTAATAAATTCACAAACAGTTGGACGTTGTACACACTGTTTGACATATTATTGATATGTGCAACAAGTTTTCTGGTATTTCAAAAATAATATTACTTTGCCTTTCAACATCAGTGTAATCATTTCTATCAGACCAAACTTTTTTTATGAATAAAGGTAGATGTGGGGTATGAGTAAATGCAGAAGTCATGGGCTTCTGGTAAATTAGATAACAACCCAACCAGTCATATAAATAACTTAGACATCTAGAGAGCAAAATATAGTCTTCTCCAAAAGACAGGCTCTAACATGGCAACTTAAATATTCAACAATAGACATGCCTTTATAAAAATGTCAAGATCTAAATCGCTCAGAGTCTATACGTTCAATATGAATTTAACAAAAACCTATGTGATGTTTGCTTACATCCTCGTTCTTCAGTCTCTGGTGGATTGTTTTCTCATTGGCAATCATACCACATCTTCTTTTTTTCTTAAGGTCTGTCATAAACACAAATATTCTCTAAATAACGAAAACAAATATGATATGACATACGACAACTACTTACGAGGTTCCCAAATTTGGACCGGTACTAGTACACGTATATGGAAATGTGGTCCGGTTAAACTAACTTTTGTAGATCTCAACCCTCCCTTTTTGAATCTCATGCAGTGTTTGTTTAAGGTTAGGCTACATATTTTGATACCGAAAATATGCTATCCTATGCCATTTTTTTCCAGGTTAAGTCCGCCTCCTATTGGTGTCTATATAAAAATGACCGTCCCACATGAGTATATATTAAATATTTTTGAAAATCTATTTTGCCTTTCTACTTACCGGGCTATGTGATTACAATGTGATTATGTGATTATACATGTTTTGTTTGTGCCTAAAATTAAATGAAAAGTACCCTCATTCAATGGCTGTATAAAAAGTTGTATATAGCAAACCTATAATGCCTTTTCAGGAACTTATTTAGCAATTTTGCCGGTTAATCTATATGAAAACATGTGTTATCTTCATCAATATGAATTGCTTTTAAATTTGCTTGAGAAAGCAATATTTTGTATTTTCTTGAACATTATAAGAAAAAACAACTTTGTAAACAAAATTAATTGTAAAAGAATTCATATAATGATCTAGTGATTATTTAGAAAATAATTTACCAAAAATATATCCTTTGCATGAATAAATTTGATTAGTCTTCATTTATCAATTCTAACGAACAATATACCAAGCTGTTAAAAGTACTTCAATAATTCAAGCTTCTCTTGTATGATAGTAAACAGTTTTACTATTTAATTGTGCATTTTGTCCTATCAATTGTATGACTTTGTGCCATTTACTTGCAACTCAGGACTGTGAAAATTACCTTTACTTTTGACCTCAGAACATTGTAAAGTCAATCGGAAAAATATCATTAGTTCAAGATAACTTTAATTTGTCTTTAAATGCAAATAATTTTAGTTAACAAGATTCACTTGAAGATTCAAGATTTTATAAACCAATCCTGCAAGACAACTTTAATTTGTCTAATCATTTTAGTTAACAAGATTCAAGATTCAAGATTTTATTAACCGGCAATCCTGGACCCTCAAGGGGCATATTCTCAAAATATATAAATTTCACAATGATTATAGCATAACCAATTACAAAAGATACATTAGTATAACACAAATTATAATAATTGTACAAGAAGGCAAATAATATATTTTATTATATACTTAGAGTAAATAACTTATAATTTTTACAGTATGATAATAGCATTAAGTTAACGTGAATTCCATATTTTCCGAAATTGTGTTTAGCGGGCTGATATGAAAAATTTATCACATGCCTCCAGCTATTATCACATGCCTTTCCGTGACGTTGTCGCAGGGCATTCCGGCGTTACTCGATCGTACTCGGCAAATTCCGGAAAATACACCTAAATGGTACGTTTTCGGTGAAACACATAACAAAGTAGGGTACAAAACAATTATTAAGAAACAGGAAAAAATATTATGTAAAATGCAAAAAGCAAATGATACAATAAATGCATTTTTCAAAGTTTCCATCATAATTTAAATAGAAAGTTACTTTACAAATGTTGACTTTTCCAAACAGTGTTCATTATGTTTTGTTGAATTTTTTTTTATCCTCAATATAAAAATATATCATACTGTTGTTTGTCTCCTCTGTTGAGGCATATGATAGAAAGATTTCATATCGGAAGTATTACATTTGGCTTCCGACGTCCGTAAACTTTTCACTTTTTGAACTTCTACTTGAGAACCACTTAAAAGGATCAATATATTAAACTGTTATTTTTCTCCATTGTTGAAGCATATGATAAAAAGATCATAGCATGTTATTTTTCATATCAGATGTATTATCAGCCCTCGAGCCTTCGGCTCTTTGGCTGATATTGGACCTGGGCTGGTAATACATCTGATACGAAAATGCCATGTAAAAGTAAAATCACAAAATACTGAACTCCGAGGAAAATTGAAAAGGAAAGTCCCCAATCAAATGGCAAAATCAAAAAACAAACACATCAAACGAATGGATAACAACTGTCATGTTCCTGACTTGGTACAGGCATTTTCTTATGTAGAAAATGGTGGATTGAACCTGGTTTTATAGCTAGCTAAACCTCTCACTTGTATGACAGTCGCATCAAATTCCATTATATTGACAACGATGCGTGAACAAAACAAACAGACACAATAGGTAAAATGTCAAAATAGGGTACAGCAGTCAACATTGTGTTAATAATCTGATAGTATAATATATTTCATGGGATATTACATAGTTTATATTAGCATATCATTAAATTGGATTGTTTTCTAGAATAATTTCGCTATTTCACGGGTAATTTTTATATCATCCGTATGCTCATATCACAAGATCAAGTTAACTAGATATCATTGAGATGGAAGCCATCTCTGTGGGCCCCGCTGTAAATCATATGTGGTAAAAAATTTGTATCTTTATCATTGGACATGGGGTTGTCATCTGAAACCAAAGTTTTTGACCTTGACCTTTGACCTAGGAAGTTGTTCATAAATTATGACACACCCTCTGGTGTTGGTTTATATACATGTCATGTATAAATTTTGAAATCATAACGGTTCTCAAGATATAGAGAGGACACGATCTTTACCATAAGACATGGGGTTGTCAACTTAAACCAAAGTTTTTGACCTTGACCGTTGACCTAGGAATTTGTACATATATTATGACACACCCTCTGGTGTTGGATAATATACATGTCAAGTATAAACTTTGAAATCATAACGGTTCTCTAGATATAGAGCGGACACAATTTGTTACGGACGGACAGACTGATCACTATAGGGCGCGTCCGCCATTCGGCGGGGCCCTAATTAACAGTAGAATAGCCCAGTAAAGGGAAAGCGGTAGTATTTTTTCCTCCATAGGCGACCCTTCTTACATGTTCTTAATTTGCCACTTTTTTTATAAAAACCAGAACAAAATTTATTTGGGATATTAGTACTTTATCATTTTGTTTTAGAAATTGAAGTCAAGTGGTGGCATGACCATATTTGAGCTTGTTTATCAGGTATGGGACTATCTAGTTCATAAAAAATAGGTCATAATAAGCCATTTGGGGTATTATAACCCAAATAAGATATACATTTTCAGTGCGAAACATCTTAATTTTTTGAATTTTTCAAAAATATTGATATTTGCAGTTGTTGAGGTCAATAATAGCAACTTATGGTAAGCGATTTTTATATCAGCATCTTCCAAGGGATCCAACTCATTAACGATCCGGTATTCAGAAAAGTTGCTAACCAAAAGTTGTTGCCTTTAAATTTTATGTAATCATTTGCACTTTTCAATATTTTCCCTTGAATTCCCAAAAAAATTTTTTGGCATTATTGGGGTATTATAGAATTAGAGTACGAAAAGACAATTATTCAATAGCAGTACATTTCTGAAGATTTTAGTAAGATAAAGAATTTTCTTTTAAAAGAAAGTCCATGACACGTGTTTTATAGTAAAACTTCGCCTTCAAGTATATAAACATAAAACATGGTAAACTTTTTTTTAATTAGAAGTATCATATAATTATGACTTTGGTTTTTTTTAGCTCAATCAATATTTTTCTGTTGATTTTTTGTTGACTGTTGTTTTATCTCTTTTTTTCTTCGGTATTTACCTAGAGGTTATAGTTATTATTGTTATTCCTTTTTACAACTTTCAGTTTTTTACTCAAAATTGCATGTCCTTACCAACCAATCCACCTTTGTTTCCTGGGTCAGTTGAAATAATCACTCCTTTCTTTCATTACATTACATCAACACAAATCCAAAATTCCGACACCCCATTGGTATGACACCACAATTTTCAGACATCCCAATAGTTCGACACCATTATGGTGCGACAAAGGTTAATAACTGTCGAAATAGAAATTATACTTCCTCGAATCGGTGTTGATGTGGTATTTGAACTGATTATGCTATGAGTGTATTAAGGAAACACATAAAACCATCCCACTCATCTGATATCTAACAAAATGAACCATATTATAGTCGAAAATAAATGTGTTTTAAAGTTTCATTGAAATATCCTAGCAAAATTATAATTTTTGTTATTATTTATTACGGTTGGAACTCCGAAGACATTATCTGTCAGAATGAACTTGCATTTAATATTCATTAAGCATTTACACTGGACATTAAGCAGACACAAATATATCAATCATGTAAGAATGGCCACGGGAATGTACTCTTAACATCAACCAGTCGATTTGTTATTGCATATTTATAAAACATCCAACCCTTTCGCGTTCTTTGTTGCTTCTTGAAAAACACAACTATTCGGTGGTCTTTTCTTTCCGCTTTCCAAATTATCGATTATCGGTCGAACGTTTAATCGATTGAACAACACAAGCACCACGCTGTGCGAAATTAACTATAGCAAGCTACACCACGTCTCTGTCATTGGCACATGAATAAAATGAAAGATGAGACGCAAGAATGCTTCATAAGTACAAACTAACAAAAACAAGACTTTATATAATACATTTATATTCAGAACAATAATTAACACATTATAATGATACGAAGATACCCTGCTCTAAATGACCGACATGTTGAGTCGGACTATACACTTGCAACTTGTACAAAATCGTATTTCCGACTCCGTGGGGACCAGTCTTAAGTTTGCCCTTACTCATAAATGTCACTTTGTTGGCGGATAATCAGCAAATACCAATTTAAAAGCATTTCTTTTTCTTGATTCTATTTCGAGTTGATTTTCGTCTTCTCATGCAGTTAACACACAGACTTAGTATTATCACCCAATGAGACAATGTATGGCATGCCACAATATTATCATCCAATGAGACAATGTATGGCATGCCACAATATTATCACCCAATGAGACAATGTATGGCATGCCACAATATTATTACCCAATGAGACAATGTTTGGCATGCCACAATATTATCACCCAATGAGACAATGTTTGGCATGCCACAATATTATCACCCAATGAGACAATGTTTGGCATGCCACAATATTATCACCCAATGAGACAATGTATGGCATGCCACAATATTATCACCCAATGAGACAATGTATGGCATGCCACAATATTATCACCCAATGAGACAATGTATGGCATGCCACAATATTTAATTATCATCACCCAATGAGACAATGTATGGCATGTCACAATATTTAATTATCATCACCCAATGAGACAATGTATGGCATGCCACAATATTATCATCCAATGAGACAATGTATGGCATGCCACAATATTATCACCCAATGAGACAATGTATGGCATGCCACAATATTATCACCCAATGAGACAATGTATGGCATGCCACAATATTATCACCAATGAGACAATGTTTGGCTTGCCACAATATTATCACCCAATGAGACAATGTTTGGCATGCCACAATATTATCACCCAATGAGACAATGTATGGCATGCCACAATATTATCACCCAATGAGACAATGTATGGCATGCCACAATATTATCACCCAATGAGACAATGTATGGCATGCCACAATATTATCACCCAATGAGACAATGTATGGCATGCCACAATATTTAATTATCATCACCCAATGAGACAATGTATGGCATGTCACAATAT
This sequence comes from Mytilus coruscus, assembly GCA_017311375.1. Taxonomy (NCBI): domain Eukaryota; kingdom Metazoa; phylum Mollusca; class Bivalvia; order Mytilida; family Mytilidae; genus Mytilus; species Mytilus coruscus. The sequence continues at coordinate 4,557,328 of CM029596.1, read as the reverse complement.
TTAATTATCATCACCCAATGAGACAATGTATGGCATGCCACAATATTTAATGAATTATAGCCAATGTCAAATTATTAAATGAGAAGATTACCATGATATTTTTGATATATTGCCATTGTACATTTCCAAATGACATTCTTCGATTTTTTTCATAGTGCCTGAATCGCAAAAGTGTCAGATTTTCCTATAACTTTTTTAAACGTCTCTGCTGAGCTTCATATATATGGCATGATCACATAGAGTATAAATCTGCTCCTCTGAAACGACTAGGCCAAATTTTACAAACTTTACATAGTTGTACCTATGGGTATTTATTTTACAACTGTATCTGGGAATTTAATTCATCAACAAACATGGCCGCTGTTGCAAAAAATAAAACATAAGGGTAAAATACAGATTTTGGCTTATATCTGAAAAACTAAAGCAGCTAGAGCAAATCTTTCTAGGTAGAATTGACAAGGAGGTCAAGTTTAATCTCCTGCCAAATTTTCAGAAAAATGAAACTACCCATTTTGGAGTTATTTCCCGTGAAATATATATTTTGCAAATTTCGCAGTTTCTGCTTATTATCTTGAAAACTATAACAGAAAGAGAGAAATTTTTAATGATAAGAATGACTAGAACTGTAAAACCCACAAAAAAGTCAACATGGACGACATGACCCCTTGTAGGAGTTATTGCCCTTGAAAGACTAATTTTACTGATTGTTTGCAGAGACTATATGATTATATATATATATAATTGTCGAAATCCGGATATGGTGTACAAAAATCTTTGCACCTTTGTTTGCGGTATACCATCTTTGCCGCAAGTTTATTGTTTTCTGTTTGGTATTAAATTTATAGTTAAGATCCATTTATTACACCTTGTGATCCGTTTATTTGGCAATCGCCAATGACAGTCAACAGGGTTTAAGAACATTTGTTGTTCGACCTGTTAGTCAAATGCGTTTTGTTAAAATATACTTTTCACTTTTTGGTCTTTTGGAAAATGTTGTTTGTGCTGTATTTAGACCCTCTAACAAGAAATTTGTTTTGCATGCACACGTATAAAATTGCGGTTTTATCCAACGCAATCATAGGTTTGAACGTTGTTTTCAATTTAGACTTGTTTATATTTTTGTTTGGGCTTGTATTATATTTGCCTTCGGGTTTATATGATCCGTTCATCCTATTTTGACTCCTCAAAATTCAAGAGTCTATCCTAAATTGAGGTAAATTATGTGGCCTTCCAATAACTGTTTCGATTCCTAACATCACTGAAGAGACATTAATTGTCGAAATCCGGATATGGTGTACAAAAATCTTTGCACCTTTGTTTGCGGTATAGCATCTTTGCCGCAAGTTTATTGTTTTCTGTTTGGTATTAAATTTATAGTTAAGATCCATTTATTACACCTTGTGATCCGTTTATTTGGCAATCGCCAATGACAGTCAGCAGGGTTTAAGAACATTTGTTGTTCGACCTGTTAGTCAAATGCGTTTTGTTAAAATATACTTTTCACTTTTTGGTCTTTTGGAAAATGTTGTTTGTGCTGTATTTAGACCCTCTAACAAGAAATTTGTTTTGCATGCACACGTATAAAATTGCGGTTTTATCCAACGCAATCATAGGTTTGAACGTTGTTTTCAATTTAGACTTGTTTATATTTTTGTTTGGGCTTGTATTATATTTGCCTTCGGGTTTATATGATCCGTTCATCCTATTTTGACTCCTCAAAATTCAAGAGTCTATCCTAAATTGAGGTAAATTATGTGGCCTTCCAATAACTGTTTCGATTCCTAACATCACTGAAGAGACATTAATTGTCGAAATCCGGATATGGTGTACAAAAATCTTTGCACCTTTGTTTGCGGTATAGCATCTTTGCCGCAAGTTTATTGTTTTCTGTTTGGTATTAAATTTATAGTTAAGATCCATTTATTACACCTTGTGATCCGTTTATTTGGCAATCGCCAATGACAGTCAGCAGGGTTTAAGAACATTTGTTGTTCGACCTGTTAGTCAAATGCGTTTTGTTAAAATATACTTTTCACTTTTTGGTCTTTTGGAAAATGTTGTTTGTGCTGTATTTAGACCCTCTAACAAGAAATTTGTTTTGCATGCACACGTATAAAATTGCGGTTTTTATCCAACGCAATCATAGGTTTGAACGTTGTTTTCAATTTAGACTTGTTTATATATATATATATATATAGATAAAGAGAAATTGTAAAAATTGTAAAAAGCAAAAGTGTTCAGCAAAATCAGATCTACAAATAAGTCAACATGGACGAATTATCAATTAACTCCTTGTACAGGAATTATTACCATTGAAAGACTAATTTTACTCATTTTTTAGGCTTTTTTTTTGGCAGAAACTATAATAGATAGAGAGAAATTGGGAAAAGCAAAAGTGTTCAGCAAAACAAGGACTTCAAAGATGTCAAATTAACTGAAATTGTTAATTGACCGCTTATAGGAGTTATTGTCCTTGAAAGATTACTTTTATCCATGTTTTTTCCATTTTTTGCAGATATCATTATAGAAAGAGAGAAAATTTCAGATAAATAAACTTTATCAGACTTTCTAATATAAAAATATATTGATTTTTGCCTAATTATTCGGTGTTGGATTCAAAGGGTTCAGACTATTAGAGCGTTGGACTAATGGGGTGTGACTGTCGGACCAACGGAGTGTCGGAATATCGGAGCTGAAAGCCATCCGTCAGTTGTGTAGCATTTCAACAGACACGGGAAAATGGGCATTCAGAAGAGAAGGCAGTTTCTGCTCAATGTATTCTGTATTTCGAAGAAAAATATTTGTCTTTCATACCAGAATTAAAGGAATAATTTCACCAAATATCTGCGATTTATTCTTACGGTTGTGCTTTTTAATGCAAGAGATAGAAAAGGTGTAGTTATAAGGAATATTTATAAAAAGAGATTTGTACTCTTATTTGTCTGCCCTTGAAATATTTATAATCTGTTTGTTTTAAAGTACAGACTCGTTAGATATGTGTGACCTAATTTATAGTTTGTCCGCTAGTCATTTTTTTTTTTGGAGAATGTCAGTCACATTTATGTTTTTAGACCTTTTTGTAGAAAGTCTTTCAAACGTCATATATTTCGTTTAGTTTTGTTTTATCATTCCATTTTTCGTTTCGTTTCGTTCATTGCGTTTTTATTTCGTTTCTCATTTTTCTATCACCCTTAAAAAAGAACGTAAAAAAACGAAAATGCATTACATATTTTGGAAAATGGGCCTATCAGCTACTTGGTTATATTTACAATAAATCTTACATTGTGTTGTCGGGTTGCTGTCTAATTGATATATACCCCAAATGATAATCTTTTAAGTTATATTACACAATTTCAACTTCTATCTCTAATTATTGAATGCTCGCTACTCTAAGCGAATAAGCTGCAGATATCATTCTTATTGCTCAAAAGTATATCAATGTAAGTTCAAACGTACTTAGAATGCCAAATATTCTTCTAAATGTTGAACATTCCACGGTCTCATGTCAGTGACGTTGTTTGTTACACCATGTTTGGTCACTGTTTGAAGCGAGATACGTATATATAACCTTGACAAAGAAAACAGACTTTCTTTCTGAAGGATCCCTCTAAGAAGAACAAGCAATATGAATAGTTATATTTCAATAGCTCTTGTTGTTATCTTTGCTGGATGTTCAATTGCCTATCCCATCCATGCGTCCTGTAAAATTCAATGGTAAGTATACATTTACTATTTATACTTTTCTTTATATTAATTCTTACAGGAACATCTTACTTCGATAAACTGATATTCAATGAATATTTGAAGACACGGGATATACGTGAACGAAGGAATGAATTTTATTTCTCATTATACACCTTAATGAAATATAGCTATTCATTTATTGATATATTTTAGAATTTTTAATTGATTTTTTTTCTCTAGAAGTATAAACTCTTTGCGATATTCAGATGCAGTTCAACGTGTTCTAAATGCATACATTTTTTTTAATACCGCCGACATTTACTTCTTTTTAAATTTACTTCTTTTTAAATTCTGACCATGGCTAGCTATAGCTTGCGGTTACACGCGATGATGTAACATTACAAGGAGTATTATCTTTAATTTCAGATTATTGTCTGAATCTTATAGTCGGGGGTTTGAGCTCGCATTTAGTAAGGCAAGAGTTTTCCACATATTACAGATATAAAATGAGCACATAGATATGTTCTCCCAGTTATCGGTCACGTATCTAGGCACGTTGTTTCTTATCAACCAAGGTCGTTGGATTTCAAATAAATTCTCTTATCATCAAAATTATTTTTACTGTCACAGATGACACTATATGGCTAGTTTTATTCTGAGCTCTTGTCGTAATATCGTTAAACAATATTAGCTTACCTTGCCTTATGAGCCATGCGAACTACTATCACCAGTGCGTCTGCCATCCGTCCGTCGTGGTCGAATTGTCTTCTTATAACCACTGGACCAATATAAACCAAACTAGAACTAATCCTTAGTATGTCTAGTATAAGGTTTTTGTTTATTCTGTGATTGTATTTTATATATGTTTACCTCTTGTTTCACATGTGAATGTGACAGAGTGTTTTTAAATAAAGCATATTGTATTGTATTGTATTGTTTATTGTTCATATTAATAAACCAAAATTTACAGAGACAAAGATGTTCAAAATGTCAAAAGATCTAACTTATTTTCATTTCCACCAAATTTATTGGTGAATGATTATTTTTGACAAATGTCCTTGTCTTGGCTTTTTTTGAAAAGTATTATAAATACACAAAAACTGTAAACAGTAGTAGCATTTTAGCTGATTATCATGAAAAGTATAATAAATCGTCAGAAATTGTAAACAGCTAAATGGTCAGCATTACAAGATATCCAAAATGCCATAATGACCAAAACCATCACTTGACTTCGTTAAGGAGTTACTGCCATACATGAGGATATTTCACAAATTTTAACATTTTTGCTTATTTTCCTGAAAAGTGTAGTATATAGATAGAAACTGTAAGTAACAATTTTTCGTTGATAAATTCAGAAATTATCAACAAAGGTTCAAACTCCCTCAATAATTACTCTGGTGGATTTGACTATTCTCTTTACTCCCACAGACAATAATTACTCTGGTGGATTTGACTATTCTCTTTACTCCCTCAGACAATAATTACTCTGGTGGATTTGACTATTCTCTTTACTCCCTCAGACAATAATTACTCTGGTGGATTTGACTATTCTCTTTACTCCTCAGACAATAATTACTCTGGTGGATTTGACTATTCTCTTTATGTTCAAACTCCTCAGGCAATAATTACTCTGGTGGATTTGACTATTCTCTTTACGTTCAAACTCCCTCAGGCAATAATTACTCTGGTGGATTTGACTATTCTCTTTATGTTCAAACTCCCTCAGGCAATAATTACTCTGGTGGATTTGACTATTCTCTTTACTCCCTCAGACAATAATTACTCTGGTGGATTTGACTATTCTCTTTACTCCCTCAGACAATAATTACTCTGGTGGATTTGACTATTCTCTTTACTCCCTCAGACAATAATTACTCTGGTGGATTTGACTATTCTCTTTACTCCCTCAGACAATAATTACTCTGGTGGATTTGACTATTCTCTTTATGTTCAAACTCCTCAGGCAATAATTACTCTGGTGGATTTGACTATTCTCTTTACGTTCAAACTCCCTCAGGCAATAATTACTCTGGTGGATTTGACTATTCTCTTTATGTTCAAACTCCTCAGGCAATAATTACTCTGGTGGATTTGACTATTCTCTTTACTCCCTCAGACAATAATTACTCTGGTGGATTTGACTATTCTCTTTACTCCCTCAGACAATAATTACTCTGGTGGATTTGACTATTCTCTTTACTCCCTCAGACAATAATTACTCTGGTGAATTTGACTATTCTCTTTACTCCCTCAGACAATAATTACTGTGGTGGATTTGACTATTCTCTTTACTCCCTCAGACAATAATTACTCTGGTGGATTTGACTATTCTCTTTATGTTCAAACTCCTCAGGCAATAATTACTCTGGTGGATTTGACTATTCTCTTTATGTTCAAACTCCTCAGGCAATAATTACTCTGGTGGATTTGACTATTCTCTTTACTCCCTCAGACAATAATTACTCTGGTGGATTTGACTATTCTCTTTACTCCCTCAGACAATAATTACTCTGGTGGATTTGACTATTCTCTTTATGTTCAAACTCCTCAGGCAATAATTACTCTGGTGGATTTGACTATTCTCTTTATGTTCAAACTCCCTCAGGCAATAATTACTCTGGTGGATTTGACTATTCTCTTTATGTTCAAACTCCTCAGGCAATAATTACTCTGGTGGATTTGACTATTCTCTTTGTGTTCAAACTCCTCAGGCAATAATTACTCTGGTGGATTTGACTATTCTCTTTACTCCCTCAGACAATAATTACTCTGGTGGATTTGACTATTCTCTTTACTCCCTCAGACAATAATTACTCTGGTGGATTTGACTATTCTCTTTACTCCCTCAGACAATAATTACTCTGGTGGATTTGACTATTCTCTTTATGTTCAAACTCCTCAGGCAATAATTACTCTGGTGGATTAGACTATTCTCTTTACTCCCTCAGACAATAATTACTCTGGTGGATTTGACTATTCTCTTTACTCCCTCAGACAATAATTACTCTGGTGGATTTGACTATTCTCTTTACTCCCTCAGACAATAATTACTCTGGTGGATTTGACTATTCTCTTTATGTTCTTTTGGGTTGAAATTGAATGAAATATATGTGTCTTCCAAGAAAGAAATGTTTACCTGTAGAATGTTCTCCAAGTATACAATAATTTACGACAAAAGAGACGTTTTTTTTTCATTCCCTATTGTTAATTTTCCCTTTTTGGACGGTGATGTTCCTTTGGGCCCTCCTTTCGTGCGGTGTGTATATTTCACAAATTGTACGCTACGCCTGTGTCTATAGTCGCGTTTTTTTTTTTTTTTTTTTGTTAGATTTCAATGAACGTTATTTATGTATAACTGGTAAATTATCAGGGATTTCGTTACCTCAAATTAATTAAAACCTTAACATAATTCTTCCATGAATACAAAGATTTGGTTAGGAAGTTTGGCTGTACTTGTAGAATTCTTATTAAAAACAGAATCTCACATTTTGGTTATAAATCCCGTAAAGCCCGTAGATACGATCCATGTAATAGAAAGGTTATGGGACATCCATCCATGACACAAAATCCATACTTGCACAGCAAAAAACACAATAAGCAAAGGAACAACACTTGTATTGCTGTTCTTCATCTCAAATTCACAGTGAGGCCTTCACCACGGAGCAAACACTCTCACCTCACGGCAAGTTTAAGACGGCCCAAGCACCGGTTTGAGAGGAATTATTGACGGTCTTCATCTCAAAGTCACAGTGAGGCCTTCAACAAACTCTTTGGTCCTTTGGATAAACTTATTTTTGAAAGTTATCAACTTAACACCGTAGTGAAATCTTTAAATATTGTTTTATCGGTACTAACATTTATTTTGTTTTTGATAAATTAAAACATAACTTAATATAAATTGCTATTTATGTACAGATGACTATTTACGATCCTACATCCTTCCGATACTGTTTATTTATTGTTTGGCATTGCACATGATTATGATTTCATAGCGTCCTTTTCTTTCCTAAATACGTTTGATGTGTACTGATTGATACTTTAGTATCACAACACGACGGATGCTTCTTGTGGAGCAGGATCTGCTAAGCCTTCTGGGGCACCTGAGATCACCCGGTTTTTTTTTGTGGTGCTCGTTTTGCGCAGTCTTTAGTTTTCTATGTAGTTTTTTGTGTACTGATGTTTGTCGTTTCGTCGTTTTTCGTCATGGCTTTGTCAGTTTTTTATTTTGACTTATGAGTTGAATATTACGAATGGGGAAAAGAGGACAGGACTGTGACTACGAAAACTGGACCACCTTCATAGTAATATGTGACATAGATAATCATAATGGTCAACATAATCATGATGGCGTCCGTAAAGTTTCAAGTTTTCAGAAGCTTTATTTATAGACGAATATTAGTATAGGAGAAAACATAAGCTCTATTGAGCTTTTTGTCGTCTCAATATCGATGAAAACAATATTTAAAGATTTCACGAATGGTAAAACTTTCAACGGGATACCTTCACGGTATTCCACCAAATGCAAGTTTGGAAAAACTCTACGAAGCAGTTTTGAAAGTCTAAGAGGTGCTGATAAACACTTTGATATAGGCATAACTAGATTTATACAAAAGTTATGTTTCGGTATGGGAAACTCAAAAATCATCTCAAATCAAAAAGTAAATGAGCAGGTGCACAACTTCAAGTCCTTTAAAAAAATATGTGCAGGATTTGTTGAATTTATTAAATCCGTTTTGAAGGACTTTTGTAAATTCGGAACATTACATTCAATTTATGTTCTGCATTTACTCAGACAGAAAGACCATCTACATAACTAAATCATTAATACAGTTTATATTTTAAATTTTGCTAGGACATTTGGAATCAGCTGTGATATGGTGAAGGAAAAAATCAAGGGTCAGATTTCTACTTGGACTACAGCAGATAACTGTCCAAATGGAGCAGGAGAAAAATGTCTGTATACAGTACGTACTTTGAGTATTTGGAATTCATTAATAATAGACAAGTAAAATGTGAATCAATTCTACTGCAAATAGTTTATTTACTTAATAATGAATTGCAATTTAACCCACTGAGTATGTTAATACATTTTAACGTCAGTATTTTGTAATAAAATTAAAATAATTCAAATACTTTAAACCTGTTTAGTTCTAGTATATTTTCTATTTGTTGTAGGCCCTAACCATACAATAGGTTAATTTTTCAGATGAACTAAACACAATTTGCAGTATGAAATTCCTTCATTCAGTATAAATAAATAATATTTCGTGTGCACGGCATGTGCTTCTAAAATATCCACACACAAAAAACTTTAGGTGGACAAAAGTATTTGATATATCAAGTATTAAAACAAAAAAGACCAAAACAGCTAATTCTTTTTGAAGCCAATTTCACTCGAGGGAGTTGCAATCATACCTTTGTTGCTTAATATTTTCATGTGCCTGTTTTATGAAACAAATATTTAATCGTTGGAATAGATGGATTGTCATATTTTTTATCTGTTTTATACTTATATATGGGTAAGGTTGCGAGTGATTGAAACTGTTCACCAGTTGCTATGATTAAACGATCATTGATATTGCATCGTAAAAAAACCGGAATGGTAATTAGCAAGCTGAAATGGTAAATTTCACTTAAAGACGGTAAAGCCTCTAGTTTTAGCGCAGTAATTATATAGCAAGCCGTTCTCGTCAAAACTATGTTTAAACCATTTTTCGAAAAATTTAAAGACTGAGAATTAAAAAAAAAAACACACTGAGATTAAAAAACCTAAAAACACACACTGAGAATTTTAAATTATATACTGAGATTTCATAAAAATGCACTGAGATTACAAAAAATGAAAAACTCACACTGAGAATTGAAAATTACACACTGAGAATGGAAAATTACACACTGAGAATTGATAATTACACAATGAGATTTCAAAAACACACACTGAGATGAAATAAACTGAAAACACACACTGAGAATTTGAAATTACTCACTGAGAATTTAAAATTATACACAGAGATATATGCGCACTTTTTATGCGCACATATCAAATTAGCATACTTAATCTGAATCTATTACAAGCTTAAAACAACTAGGGGACAGAACCCGTTAGTCCTTCAGTTTGTCGCTAAATGTTTTATAAAAAAACATTAAAAATACAACGTATAGAAAAACTACGTTATTAAAGACCAATAGAACAAGAAAAATACCCACTTACTCTCATTACAAAATATAACCAAATGGTGAAAAACTTTATTTAATTATAAGAAAACATTGGAACAATCTGCAAAATACAAACAATGCAGTGAATTTTTTCCCCAAGTGCCTATTATAGCATATAAATGTAACAAAAATATAAAAGATTACCTTGCGAAATCAGGGTAACAGTTGAAAGACTTTTGAAAAGGGACCATGCTTAAACAGTTTTAAGCAAAACATCCCGATATACTTTAGAAATAATCTGAATTATAGGCAACAAACTCATGAATATGAGTTAGCAAAATAAGTTGTTAAGTCTTGAAATTTATTAGTAATTACGAATGTTGGTTGTACGAACCGCATTTCATTATAATGACAAGAGTTCGGAAGACCAAGATATCAATCTGTTGAACTATTCATCTCATGAATATTCATTAGTAATTTGCATATTAATCTCAGTGTGTATTTTTGAAATCTCATTGTGTAATTAACAATTCTCAATGTGTGTTTTTCCATTTATTTCATCTCAGTGTGTCTTTTTAAAATCTCAGTGCGTGTTTTTCATTTTCCTAAATCTCAGTGTGTAATTTCGATTTCTCAGTGTGTTATTTTAGTTTCTTAAATCTTAGTGTGATTTTTTAAAAATTGTCATTGTGTATTTTTTTTCTCGAAAAAATGGTTTAAACATAGTTTTGACGAGAACGGCTTGCCATATAATTGTAGTTTCATGTTTGAAAGAGACATTGTAACTTGTTTGTGATCGTTGCAGATTAAACAAATTAAAGAATCCTAGACATGTTTGCGTTAAGTAAGAGGGATTACTCATAATGTTCTTGTCTACTACTGTACCTTTATTATAATACTTGTAACTTGAATAACCAGCATTAATTCACTTGACGTTTCAGTTTGTGAGTGAAACAAATACAACTATAACAGCAAAACATGCGACACCAGTTAAGCATTACATGGACGATTTGACCTTCACCTTTACTCCAAGTAACAGCATGTGCAATGTCAAGGTAAGTTCAAGGGTCATTCGGAGATATTTTAGATACAATATATATTCCTTTATACTTTTTTGAAAAAAATTATGGACACATGAAAACATTTAATTGATTAAATTTGTTTTTTTTATGGACAAAAAAACAATTTTGGAAAGCGGTGAAAACGTCACTAACTAGAATCGTCAATTTTACGCGATCCGGTAATTATTGCTGGTTGGTGTTTTTGTTACAAACTAATATATATATGCACTAGTATTTTTTATTATATATTCCTAATTCTTAGCCGATTTATATTTTTACCGATTCAGACGGTTGATCATTTTGTTTAATCAGCGGTTCAATTGACCATAGTTCTTCGTGTCATACTTTTATAGATAAAGCGAATAAAAACCATACACCCAACTCTAAGTTTACGCAGTCATTCATACAGCAATGTCCTTGAAAATCCCCTAAGACTAACTTCTGTTGACAGAGTGTAACCAACAGTTACTAACAGTCCAGATAGAAGGAGTAAATGTTAATGTCTTCAGCGACTGTGAAGAGTGACACTGATCGTGAAACGAATATTTTGTGTTTATCGTGTATCACCGGTGGTTTACTTGTCATGCACAACGCGACAGGTGTCACTAGTTGAACAGAAATTTATTTGCCTTCCAGATCACACGAGTGTACCCCCAGTTTTTGATTGGAATCGCATTTCTCGCTCTGTTTTTTGTGTGTTATTTATACGGACTATTTAGACCTCGAGCATCACTTTAGAGACATTAATTGTCTAAATGCGGATCTGGTGCAGTAAAATTGGGTAGCTCTAATGGTTTAAGTATATCATTGTTTTATATTTTATAGTTGTTCAAAAAGGTAGTTCTCTAAGATTCGTGTTAATAATATTTAATGTTTTAATTTGTAGGGTTACTCCACATCCGAAACATGGTATGCTTACCTTGACTACAGTACTAACTATTGTAATCTCAACAACCTTATCACAGGTATGTCATTACCTAATCATAGGTAAAACTACCTATATATACCTTTTACTTGATCACAAGTTTGCAAATCATGTAATAACATGTTTGCTTATAATTAAGTCAGGTGTATACCATTATATATATATGGTACCCTGTAACCACTCCATAAATACTACGAGAGAAAATAAAACATTTTTATTTACAAATATAGGTCAACGGTCATGAATTTAAAATTCCTTTTCGTTTTAATAAAGTTTTGTTGCCGATTTTAGCAGAATAAAACAATTTTTCATTTGTAAAACAAATATCAACTTTTCAGAACCATGAATATGTACACAAAATCTCATCAGAAACACTAACAGGATTAAAAAGAAACACTAGTATGTTTAAATACAGAAAAAACTAGCATGATTAAATACAGAAAAACTAGCATGATTAAAACGGAAACGCTAGCATGTTTAAAAACAGAAACGCTAGCTTGATTAAATCAAAACCACAAACATGATTAAAAACAGATGCACTAACATGATTTAAAACAGACAAGCATGATTAAAAACAGAAACACCTATACAAGTATTTATAGGTCAATTTAAGAAAACATGTTTAAATTAAACGTACAAATAATTTTCTATTTAAAATACATGTATCAATATTCTAGAAAACACTATTTTCAATTCTATTGGCGCAACGCCACATTGAAATTTTGCTAAAAGCACACCTGTATCTACCATTTGATTGTGTATACATTGTAACATGCAGTTTAACATGCAAGTATTACCACGTCTAAACATAGTCTTTATGGATAATTTTCGCAAGGCGTTATCGAAAATTAAATGTTGATCTTTCTTTCAGGTTCGGGACTTGACAAGGTTAACGCATACAAAGAGGTCACTAGTGATGATGTTTGTACACAGTATTCCAGCAAAGATTGCGAAAAATATTAAATCATTTACTTGTATATGGGTTTAATATTTACTTGATATTCAATTTTGTTCTTCATAGTAAGCCGACCAAGTTGTTTTCATTTTAAAAGAGACGCAAAAAATATAAGATTTTGCATAAAGAATAATCATTGCAGCTCTTTTTGCAGTTTGTATAACATTTCAAAATTTGAAATTAATGTTTCACTGCGTATTGTTCTATAATAATAAAAAACTACAGAAGCACCATGGGTCCGTAAGCCGTGTTGTGATCTTGTGGAGTTGTACAATGAAGACTATAAATTCTGTTGAAGTTCAGGTAAAATAGGTAACATAGGTAAAACGAAAACAATTGCCATATCATAATCTATTATTGCTGCAGTTACTTTGACCTTATACCTATAAATATTTAAAAGGGGTCATTCTCAACCCAAGATGTATTATCCACCAAACATTGGGAAAGATTTGACCCATGGCTCAAAAGACATTGTCCAGTAACAAAAGATTTACCCTGATTCCAGTCAATCAATTGTTTATGTAACATTGACTTTGATCTAATGACATAAAAATCAAATGGGTTGTTTGTCATTTCATGGGGATTACGAAATCAAATTTGGTAACGTTGAACATATGATTTGACAACACGTGGAAACCGAAACTGTACCAAATTTTCATTCCACCAATAGTTACTGTTACACTGACCCTATATCCGTTGACCTCAAAATCAGACGGAATTGTCCTCACTCATGGGGCATTGCAGGTAGTCATATTAATATATACATATGTCAAGATTATAATACAAATGAAATATAAAGTGATCATAGATTATAACTGACAAATAAACTCTGAATTAAAGCTACTAAGTAGTATCTTTATAAATATAAAGTATGAAGCATAACAAAATAAAAATTCTATGAGATACAAATGAAATGTAAATTTCATACCAGCCTCATATAAACCTGTTCCACATTCAGGGAAAGGGAGGGAGGGTTTTTTGAAAAATGAACAAACGACGAAACACAATGTTCATTAACAAATTAACTACTTTGATCGAAGTTTCAACGACAAACTAAGGCATATTTAAACATAAAAAATAAATTATTAGGGGCCTCGGTGGCCGAGTGGTCTAAGTAGTTACTACTGTAATCACTAGCCAGTCAACATTGAGGTTGTGAGTTCGAACCCCGCTCGTGCAGGTGCACTCGACTCCAATCTTAATTGACTAGGATTGTCAGTTTTCCTATCGAAGGTCGGTGGTTTTCTCCGGGCACTCCGGCTTCCTCCACCAATAAAAACTGGCCGCCACGAAATAGCCCAAAAGCGGTGCTTAAAAGTGGCGTTAAAACACCAAAAATCAAAAAAATCAAATCAAATAAATTATTAAAATGTTGACTACCTGCTTTCTGGTGTTTCTGAAAAGTGATAATTGATTGATGTTGGGTTTTATCGTCCGGCTATCTTGATAGATATTGTGGACTACAATAACCTATTCTTGCAGTGTTGGATCTGCTGTTCTTTTCCCTTTCATCTTGCTCCGAACTGGTGGTTGAGGTTTGTACGGAGTGTCTGGCCGTTCTTGCAAGGCAAAGGCAGTATGAATGGCCTCTGGATCTGGCATGGATATTGGCGAGGTATGTGATGGTGTGCGAGGTAGGTCGGGGCCATCGATGTCAAAACCCTCTGTAAAGTCTATCCTACAACGCTTACTTCTAGGTTTGGATGGAGCATAGAAGTAACGGCGATGACATGCCTTCTGGGAGTTGTACGGACTAGTGGCAATGTCCGTCTTGATGTTGATTCCCTTTGGTTCTCCACGATATTTTGTTGGTGTAAGTGATATACCAATAACTGTATCCCTGGCTTGCGTCTGACAGATGTGTATTTACGCTTGTACTGGTGGTAGTTACAGGGGTAGCAGTGGAAGCAACGGCTTTTTTGGAGTCCATCCACTGGGTGAAACGCTCGGCATTTCGTCTCCTGGTAGATGGAGGCTTGTGTTTCTTTTGCAGGGCCGGCTTAGGGTTCCTGGATGTATTTCTTGGTCCTTGGCCTTGATCCAGGTGAGCTGGACTGTAACATGGTTATAACTAGCAGTAAATTTCCACTCAGGTTCTTTTCCTTCTAACTTCATTGTGGCTTAAAGCGCTTTCAAATCATTCGGTAATTCCATAATAATTGTTCACGGGGTTGACGGTTCAGAATACAGCTCACATTGAACATTAAAAATGATAATTAGTAGTGAGTTCTACTTTTAAACTGAAATTTTATCCAATATAAATTACTGTACTGCGTGACCAATAAAAACGTGTTTAAATTAAGGGAGCTACCATTTGATTTTTATGAGGGGCTAGGATGAAAAATTTTGTCCTGCTTTTTTTTTTAGTTGTAACCTCTGTCCTGCCTTTTTATTTTTTACTCTATTCGGTCCTGCCTTTTTTTTACTAGTTTATCCTGCCTTTTCTTACACAAATTGTCATCCTGTCTTTTTTTTTTACCAAGTTGCTCATCCTGCCTTTTTTTTTAATTCAAAACTCCTGTCCTGCCTATTTTTTTCAAATTTCATCCTAGCCCCCCCCCCCCCCATAAAAAGCAAATGGTAGCTCCCTAAATTAGAAGGCAGTCCAAACTAAACCTTGACCAGAGATGTGTTCACTGTTATGAAGTGAGACCAAATGTCAACTTACCAATTCACTAAATTATTTTTCTGTATCTTCAATAATTGTTCATTTTTATTCAAAAATTTACAAATAAGTATATTCAACTAAAAGTAGATTGATTGATTTTTGGTATTTAACGACACGCTAGACTACAACAACAAGATTCCGCGCTCGACTGATACCCTATTACTTATTATACGTTAATTTCTTATTATTATTTAATTCAATGTCTCAGGTGTTATTTCTGGTTTCGTGAAGCTAAGTTTGCAAGTTAACAGCAGAATAGACGAATATATAGTTAACAGTAGGATAGGGATATCTGTAACAATTAATTTGATCCCCCCTGTAAAATGATCCGGGGGATAAAATGTCTTGGAATATTTTATCCTCTAAGATAGAAAATTGCAACAAATTATATCCCCAACACTAAAAAAATATCCACAATGATGGATATTATTTTAGTGTTGTGGGATATAAAATGTTGCAATTTTCTATCCTAGAGGATAAAATATTCAAAGACATTTTATCTCCCGGATAATTTTACGAAAAAATTAAAAACAGTCCTTAGTAGGAAATTTTGGGAATATCTGGTTAAGAATAACCCAGTTAATGCTTGGAAAATTCTGTCCTCGAAATAAAACAATATTCACTATAAATTATATTATTTTTTTGAATAATTGTTCAACTTACCTTTATTAATTCTGTAGTACAGCTTATTTTCTTTAATTATGAAGCTTTGGGCACGTTTTCGTAATGCTCGTTTCTCATTTAAAGAGCTGTTTTCGGAGTATTCTTTATTCAGCAGATATTTGTACAAAACGTTATACTCCTCTCCATCCATCTTGACATAAATGATTATCTATTATCATTTTACTTGTTCCTTTAAAGCAATGTGCCATTTGTTAAAACAATTCATTGATCAAGATGCAGTAGGATAGTATTTACATGACATTGTATCCCATCGGATATAATTTTACTGAAATATTATCCCAAATGGATATAATTTTGTAGAAATATTATCCCTAGAAATAATAAATTTCTTGGTAATATTATCCCATGGGAAATTATTTTACTACTCACTTTTATCCTTAGGATATTATATCTACATTGATTTCATCTTTCGTAGCGGATAAAATTTTTAGAGTGGGACAACTTTTAAAGGTAAAAAATATCCATTATTGACTTATATTTCATCTGTAGGGATAGTTTTTACTTAATATATTGTCCCTTGGGAACTTATATACTAAGGATAATATTTAAGTTTACATATCCACCTTAAGTAGAATAGTCGGATACCCATTTAACTGTTGAATATGCGGATATCAAGTCAACCGTAGAATAGGTGGATACCCAGTTAACAGTAGAATAAGCGAATATCTGGTTAACAGTATAAACTTCGGATGTCCGGTTAAAAGTATAAATTTCGGATATCCGATTAAAAGTAGAAAAGGCTGATATGTAGTTAACATTAGGACAGGCGGATATCATATTAACAGTACAATATGCAGATATCTAGAGGACCCGGGATCTGTTTGTATTATGGAACTCTTATAAGTAAATTTTGTTACAGTAGTTTCTATAGATATAGGAAGATGTGGTGTGAGTGCCAATGAGACAACTCTCCATCCAAATAACAATTTATAAAAGTAAACCATTATAGGTCAATGTACGGCCTTCAACACGGAGCCTTGGCTCACACCGAACAACAAGCTATAAAGGGCCCCAAAAGTACTAGTGTAAAACCATTCAAACGGGAAAACCAACGGTCTAGTCTATATAAAAAACGAGAAACGAGAAACACGTATAAATTACATAAACAAACGACAACTACTGTACATCAGATTCCTGACTTAGGACAGGTGCAAACATTTATAGTATATTTTTTGTAGCGTTAACGTTCAAGATTGATTTTAATGTTATTTAGCTCCTCAAAATTTTGTTTTTGAACGTTCGTGTTGAAGGTTAATCCAGAAAAGTGCTTCCATACATCAAATGTATCTATGAGGAGTTACTTTACGTTCTATCACTGGATCAATACCTTCCTGGTAGAGTAAAGTCCCCATGGGTATTATTAGCCCAGTAGCCAGTGCGCTTCTCCACTGATTTTATTCAAAACGTAGGTAACCAGGTGTATAACTTGTTACAGCAGATACTGTCTCTTTTCCGGCAGTGTCCTCTTTCCTTTCGGAAGATATGTAATAGCGTAGAATTCCCTGACACATTTTCCTTGGGGTTTCATTTCCGTCGGAATAAACAAACACGTGTCAAGAATAAATTACACTAGTGCACTTCATGTACACAGGCACTTGTCTCAAAAAAAATTCTATAAACCTTAATATATTTTATTAAGGTATATAGGAAATTTTTTCTGAGACAAGTGGCTGTGTTCATGTACTGGAAGTTCAAATGACGTGGGTGTAAGCAATTATATGACCTTGTATGATGAACGTACATACAATCACATCAATTTCTAAATTTTTAAGGTACTATTTAGCTGTTTCAAAATATAATATGCATTTGTATATGCTGCCTTTACCTGAATACAAACTATATGTATTATCATTATGTTCGGCCTTCAAGACTGAGCAAAACCCAAACCGTATGGTCAGCTATAAAAGGCCTTGGTATGACAAAATAACAATTAGATAATTCAAATGAGAAAACAAACGGCCTTAGTTAAAACAATAGAATATACGAAAAACAATCATGGCAGACATGAACCAACGGCAACCATTACACACACCGAAATGACGAACAAATTGTGAAATAGACACACCGTAAGAAGGTGCCAAAGGAACGTTACCGTCCATAAAAAAAAGAGGGAAAAATTAACAATAGGGAACGAAAAATCGTCTCTTTTGTCGTATATTCTTGAATCGCGTTTCCCGTGTAGAACTTAGTCCAAGTCAAAAGAGGACAATTATTGCTGTTTGTTTTCCGCATATCATTA
Source organism: Mytilus coruscus (assembly GCA_017311375.1). NCBI lineage: Eukaryota > Metazoa > Mollusca > Bivalvia > Mytilida > Mytilidae > Mytilus > Mytilus coruscus. Next base: position 4,538,956 of record CM029596.1, on the reverse strand, counting down.
GAAAATTCTTGATTGTTTGCAAAAATTCATTAGGTGAAGGTAAGTGTCTTGCAATTTATAAGTTAAATATAATGTAGACGGAGCTATACTGCGTTTGGTCATAAATTGTGACTCATAACAATACAGGAGTCTGTTATTATATAGGCGCAATTGGTGCTTATAGGAATACATACAACAAGTCAATAAACTTTATAGCCGAAACGTGAATAGACTCAAAAATCCTCCAGGCAAAGTTTTCCTTAGATGATTTTGGCTATTCTGTTTTCTTGTGTTCTATTGTGTATATATGGCAAATATCGTAACCACATTAGATTAGTGTGGTCCTGAATTATGTCACTGTCTATAATGTACTAGTAAAAAAAAAATGTCTACTACAAATTCTATGGTCTTGACAGATTTTCTCTAGAGTACACGAATTAATGAATGGGCAAGTGAATGTTGGCTAATAATAAATACATTAAAGACACCGATGCTAATCCATATGTGTGAAAAGGAAAACATCAATAAACGGAACGAGACAAATCGAAAACAACGAGTGTTTGTACAATCAAGAACAGTCATAAATACAAATGAAGCTTACACTTTAAACTAAAGTAATAGGAACTCCCTTCAAACCCGCGATGATATCACGTACTTTGGAAGGGAAGTTTGTCCTTCTTTGCTTTGATTGTTTCCGGTTTAGTATTTAGTGCAAGAACATTTTGTAAATGTGCAACAGTTACCTGTTTAGTTCTGCAATCAGGTGTACATTCAGGTGTACAATCAGGTGTACATTCATGTTACGAATGTGTGGCTTACGACTTCTCGAATTCTCCTCATACTATGATAACATTCTCCTTTTTGAAGATTGGATGCTTTTCTATCCTTGATTTATTTTATTGTGTCTTGGATGGGCATTGGTTTACAGTATATATTTGACAGTTATTTGAAAACATGTGCATTCAAGAAATCGTTAGTTTTCATTTTTAATAATATTGGGCTTAGATAGTTGCAGAGTAATTGTTTCCATCCTAATACTTTGCAGAGTAATTATTTGCAGAGAATTTTTTTGCATTCAAACAGATTTTTTTAATTATGCACTTTTATATTAGGTAAAACACTAAAATGAAAATTTTAATATCTTTCCGAAAATGAAAAAGGGGGTTTCTGTATCTGTTGTGTATGTGCTGAGTTAAGAGAAGTAAGTATAGATATGCAACCTCATTGAGAGAAGTAAATGTAAACTGTTCACAATACATTCTATAATGTCGTTTCTGCGCAATTTCCTATTTACTGCCTCAAAAAATATTATCTGACTTAACAAAAGACATTGAATTTCCTGTGCTGTTACGTTGCTTTCATATTGACATATATCACACGAATAGGAATGTATTTAAGTTGTTTAACACAATCTTGATAAATAAAAGATAGTTTCTACTATTTTCCTTGGATGATCACACACTTTTCTAAGCTAATCAGCTGCGGGTATTATTTCTATCGCTTGATAGGATTTTTATCAAAAGATCAAGCATACTAAGAATGCCAAATTTTGATCAACATATGAAACATTTCGTGTCCTCATGTCAAGTCACGTTGTTTCTTATCATGTAGGGTCACTGATTTGTGTGGCCAAATCCACATATATTTACTTGGCAGAGAAATCAGACTTTCTTTCTGAAGGATCCCTCTTAGAAGAACAAGCAATATGAATAGTTTTATTTCAATAGCTCTTGTTGTCATCTTTGCTGGATGTTCCATTGCCTATCCCATCCATGCTTCCTGTAGAATTCAATGGTAAGAATACTTTTTTTAACATACATATTTTACTTTATATCTTTTTAAAGTAGCATCCATTTCTGATAAACAGATATTTTGTTATTAACAAAAGGCAATTAAGGATATACGTCAATGAGAGAGCAACTCACCGACCAAAATAATGAAGAGAGGTGAACATTCATAATTTCTTGACGATACTGGCCGATAATTTCGTTCGTCCGGTAATAAAATCACATAAATCACACACATACATGTATATCATTCAACATGTTTTTGAAAATATCGCTTATACTCAAAAAGGTAATACGATTTTCTTTAAAATCAAAATGCAATATTTATGTCTGCTTTATACAGATTTACCTGTTCGTAATCATGAAAAAAAGAGGCGAAAGATACCAAGGTGATCTTCAAAACTCATTAGTCGATTTAAAGGCTGGAAAAAAGCAATACATATATAACAATATAATTGCCAAAAAAAAAAAAAGGAAAGAAAGAAAGAAAAACACAAGGAAAAAAGACTGAGGCAATTACATCTTGTAAGTGTTTTCCCGTTCCGTCTGTAAATTTAGCATATTGCCTTATCCATGTTATCGTAAGTACATTACATCAATGAAGAATACGTCGAGCAATAGTGCACAGGTTAAATAAAGGTAACAGTAGTATACCGCTGTTCGAAACTCATAAATCGATAGTGATAAAAACAAATCCGGGTTACAAACTAAAACTGAGGGAAACGCATCTAATATAAGAGGAGAACAACGACACAACAAAAACACAACATTAAAATGTAACACACACAGAAACGAACTAGAATATAACTCATGATTTGGTATTTCAATTGTTTTGAAACACTGATATTACGTATGAAGACAAACGCGCGTGAGGTGTAACTAAATATAAACCTGGGTTGCTAGTATATCCGCTATGTCTTAGATATCTATCTATGTTGAACGATATGCTACGTAGCTAGGCTATCCAATTGACGTCATTCAATATCATAGCTGCTACGTAGGACTACGTAGAGGTTGACTACTGAACGTATAGCTAGCCTAGCCGCTGTATAGATCTTGATAGCTTAACAAATTCATGCTATCTAGAGAATCCAAAATGGCGTCGGATAGGTTTTCATGAATGACGCCAATTTAATAGCCTACCTATGTAGGATTTAATAACGTCCCCCCATGAAATAATGTCCACCGGGCATTATTTCATAGTAAATACTGTCCATGGACAATATTTACTTATTTAAATGTGTCCCGGACACAATTTCCTATGAAAATATGTCCTCATGTATGAAAAAGTGTCCATGAACACGGACCTTATTTAATACTATAATTCTGTCCAGGTGGACATTTATTCACAGGACATTATGTCCACCAGAACATTTTTTGATATGATTAAAGTATTAAATGATATCCATTGCCTTGTTATTACTGGATGTATTTTAACCTATAATTGCTAACTTTAATACATTGTTACATTGACAGAGAGTTGTCTTATTATCACTCATAGCATCCTTATCTTCTTATTTATATTTTTTAATTTGGCAATCGCCAATGACAGTCAGCAGGGTTTAAGAACATCAGTTGTTCGACCTGTTAGTCAAATGCGTTTTGTTAGAATAGACTTTTTCACTTTTTTGGTCTTTTGGAAATTGTTGTTTGTGCTGTATTTAGATCCCTCTACCAAGAAATTTGTTTTACATGCACAAGTATAAAAATTGCGGTTTTTATCCAACGCAGTCATAGGTTTGAACGTTGTTTTCAATTTAGACTTTTATATATTTTTTCGTTTGGGCTTGTATTATTTTTTCTTTGGGTTTATATGATCCGTTCACCCTATTTCGACTCTTTTAAAATTCAAGAGTCAATCCTAAATTGAGGTAAATTATATGGCCTTCCAAATACCGTTTCGATCCCTAACTTCACTGAAGAGACATTAATTGTCGAAATCCGGATATGGTGTACCAATTTTTGCACCTCATCTTTGTGGTATACCATCTTTTCCACAAGTTTATTGTTTTCTGTTTGGTATTAAATTAATATTAAGATCCATTTCGTTAGATCTGGTGATCAATTCATTTGGCAATCGCCAATGGCAGTTAGCAGGGTTTAAGAACATCAGTTGTTCGACCTGTTAGTCAAATGCGTTTTGTTAAAATAGACTTTTTCACTTTTTTGGTCTTTTGGAAATTGTTGTTTGTGCTGTATTTAGATCCCTCTACCAAGAAATTTGTTTTACATGCACAGGTATAAAAATTGCGGTTTTTATCCAACGCAATCATAGGTTTGAACGTTGTTTTCAATTTAGACTTTCATATATTTTTTCGTTTGGGCTTGTATTATATTTTCCTTTGGGTTTATATGATCCGTTCACCCTATTTCGACTCTTTTAAAATTCAAGAGTCAATCCTAAATTGAGGTAAATTATATGGCCTTCCAAATACCGTTTCGATCCCTAACTTCACTGAAGAGACATTAATTGTCGAAATCCGGATATGGTGTACCAATTTTTGCACCTCATCTTTGTGGTATACCATCTTTTCCACAAGTTTATTGTTTTCTGTTTGGTATTAAATTAATATTAAGATCCATTTCGTTAGATCTGGTGATCAATTTATTTGGCAATCGCCAATGGCAGTTAGCAGGGTTTAAGAACATCAGTTGTTCGACCTGTTAATCAAATGCGTTTTGTTAAAATAGACTTTTTCACTTTTTTGGTCTTTTGGAAATTGTTGTTTGTGCTGTATTTAGATCCCTCTACCAAGAATTTGTTTTACATGCACAGGTATAAAAATTGCGGTTTTTATCCAACGCAGTCATAGGTTTGAACGTTGTTTTCAATTTAGACTTTTATATATTTTTTCGTTTGGGCTTGTATTATATTTTCCTTTGGGTTTATATGATCCGTTCATCCTATTTCGACTATTTGAAATTCAAGAGTCAATCCTAAACTGAGGTAATTTATATGGCCTTCCAAATACCGTTTCGATCCCTAACATCACTGAAGAGACATTAATTGTCGAAATCCGGATATGGTGTACACATTTTTGCACCTAATCTTTGTGATATACCATCTTTTCCACAAGTTTATTGTTTTCTGTTTGGTATTAAATTAATATTAAGATCCATTTCGTTAGATCTGGTGATCAATTTATTTGGCAATCGCCAATGACAGTCAGCAGGGTTTTAGAACATCAGTTGTTCGACCTGTTAGTCAAATGCGTTTTTAAAATTGACTTTTTCATTTTTTTGGTCTTTTGGAAATTGTTGTTTGTGCTGTATTTAGACCCCTCTACCAAGAAATTTGTTTTACATGCACAGGTATAAAAATTGCGGTTTTTATCCAACGCAATCATAGGTTTGAACGTTGTTTTCAATTTAAACTTATATATATATATATATATATATATATATATACATGTATAATGATTTCAATTCCAACAAGTAACAGATGCTGTTTAGTATTATTTTCCTTGGAGGACACAATTTAATACAAACTACTATGAAAACTTGTCTTGTGGGTGGACACTATTTCATAATTTTTGCTGTAAAATTCTGTCCAATTAGGGGACAATATTTCATGGCAATGGACATTATTTAATACCAAATTTCTATATTTTCTTTTGCCTTCTTGTCATAATAAATATAGTAAAGGTCTTCACATTTGATTTTATACTTTACCCACTTCCTTCTTATTGTTCTTCTTTTATTGTCATTAGCATTAGCTGAGTATTTCTTAGAACTTTAAAAAAAGTCTCTATATATATTCACTTCCATTCATTATTTGTTTGTTTATATTAATCAATTTCTAATCAATCGTTCTGATTTTATTAAAAGTTCAAGTACAATACAACTTTTTAATGACCTTTGTATTACTTCCCTTGGAGGACACAATTTAAAAGCAACTACTATGAAAACTTGTCATAACTTTTGCAGTAAAAATCTGTCCACTTGAGGGACAATATTTCATGGCAATGGACATTATTTGATACCAAAATTCTATGAAAAACTGTCCAGGTGGACACTTTTTCACAGGACACTATTATGTCTTACATAGCTATGTAGCATACTGTTCAACATAGATAGGTATCTAAGACATATCGGCTATACTGGCTGCTACGATATTGAACGCAACCCTGGTATCTTTGATGAAGTTACATATTTTGAAAATTTCATTGTGTCTCTTAATATGTAGCATACGGTTCAACATAGATAGGTATCTAAGACATATCGGCTATACTGGTTGCTACGATATTGAACGCAACCCTGGTATCTTTGATGAAGTCACATATTTTGAAAATTTCATTGTGTCTCTTATTGATTTATGTAAATCTTAATTTTAATGATTTATGCATAACGTTTTGTCGTATTAAACTCAGTCCATGGCTATATTGTCGTAAACTTTAAACGTGCTCTTGTTCATGGCCGAGTTTGGATTTGGACATCAGAGTCGTTTCCGTCAAATTTTGACGCTACAAGAGAAAATGTCTAAAACTTCAAAAGAAAAAAAGTGTTGCATGACGTCAATAGTTCAAGTGTCGCAAATTCTCAGGTCAAGTGTCGCAAACTCTCAGGTCAAGTGCCTTGTCTCATAAACATAATCATATTTAACCCCCATCCGCCTACCCCCCCCCCCCCCAAAAAAAAATAAATAAAGTCAAACTACATTTTTACAGCTTACACAGCACTTGTAGTATCGTTACATATTTTTAGCTCGCATTTAGTAAATCAAGAAATTACAAATACAGCAGGTATAAAACGAGCACAAAGACATGTACAACATATAAGATCTCGTGTCACAGCTGGTTGTTTCTTATCTTGCAAGGTCGTCGGATTACAAATATATTGTCTTATAAACGTAATCACATTTTAACACTCCCCCCCCATTTTTACAGCACTTGTAGTATCATAGAACAATTGATGGAAATATGATCTACAGTTTTAGTTCGCATTTAGTAAATCGAGAAATAACAAAACTAGCAGGTCTAAAACGAGCACTAAGACATGTACCACAAATTAGGTCTCGTGTCTCTATTAATGCATGATTTCTCTATTAATGACTTGCTGCCATTTATACAAAAGCCGTTAGGTATTCATCACATTCGCACGAAACTTTATTCATTACCCCTTTCAAAACTTCATTCTCTGTTCAATTTATGTTTGGAGACCACTGTTACAAACCCTCATTCAAACCAATACAAACTTACAGCTATCATTTCGGATATTGCAAGTCACAAACCAGTTCGCATTGGAAATGATAAAAAAAAGAAAAGATCTTTTCTTAAACTTTCCTTTGCCCACAAAGGTCTCGATGGCGTAAACTTAGGCAATATTAACATTAACGGTACCAATTTTCCTGCACCAGATGCGCATTTCGACAATACATGTCTCTTCAGTGATGCTCGTGGCCAAAATATTTGAAATCCAAAGCTTATATAAAAGGTGAAGAGCTATAATTCGAAAGGTCCAAAAAGTATAGCCAAATCCGTGAAAGGAATCAGAGCTTTGCATGAGGGAGATGCATTCCTTAATTTATAATAATTTCTAACATTTTGTAACAGCAAATTTTAGTAACACAAAAAATCCGTATTTTCATGCCAGTACCGAAGTACTGGCTACTGGGCTGGTGATATCCTCGGGGACTAACAGTCCACCAGCAGAGGCATCGACCCAGTGGTAGTAATAACATTAACGGTACCAATTTTCCTGCACCAGATGCGCATTTCGACAATACATGTCTCTTCAGTGATGCTCGTGGCCAAAATATTTGAAATCCAAAGCTTATATAAAAGGTGAAGAGCTATAATCCAAAAGGTCCAAAAAGTATAGCCAAATCCGTGAAAGGAATCAGAGCTTTGCATGAAGGAGATGCATTCCTTAATTTATAATAATTTCTAACATTTTGTAACAGCAATATCCTTCATCATCAATTAGTTCAGTCGAAAATACCTCCTTATTTTAAAGCTCAGTCTGTACCAATAATTTCTTATACCTATACCAAACCAATTGCAGCTAAAATTTTCAATTACAAACATTTTTGCAGGATCTCAACATTGACGACTTCAAGTCTAAACCTCCTGATTGCACCTGTGCTAGTTCCCAATTCACATATAATCCCGCTGGCCACGTTATTACCGGAGACCGAAACATTGTCAATAACACTTCCCTGTGAATTCCAAAGGTCCGAAATATCGTGAGCCTAAATCCTTCAATAGGAAATACAACTTCAAAATACTGATGGATTCAGTCGAGGATTATGCAAGGCAATGGGCTAAACGCGAGAGAGAAGACGTAGATACTCTTTCCTAATGGATTAAGGCTGTGAGGTCGTTGATACAAATCCGAATTAAGAAACTAAATGGGTCTATCAATACCCACGCTACGTCAATTTTTAAAGACCCAAATGTTGCAAAACACTTGTCCTACCTCCATGACAAATATGTTGTTGTCCCCGCAGATAAAGCCCCAAACAACATCGTTTTTGTGTGTAAATATCATTACATAAACTGCTTGATAAATGAATTAGGTATTGACAATTCACTTGGAAACTCAACATATACCCTCAAGACACTTACCAAAGAGGAAATCCTGGATAATCATAGGTCTGTTCTATGTTCCTTTGGAATTTCAACCACAGATGAAGAACTGGATCTTCCATCACTGTATTGGATACCTAAATTACATAAGTGTCCTTACAAACAACGATATATTGCTGGGTCTTCCAAGTGCTCCACGAAACCTCTTTCTAAATTATTAACATCTATGTTATCAGCAATCAAAGCCGGGCTCCAAAGTTAAACTGCCTATTCTAGAGGTGGCGTGAATCAGATGTGGATACTAAAAAATTCCAAAGATCTTTTAGAGTACATACAATCTAAGACTCTCTCATCTTGCAATAGTATTAAAACATTTGACTTTTCTACACTTTACACAAGTATTCCCCATTCCAAACTAAAAGACAAATTGAAAGAGTTGGTATTACTTTGTTTCATTAAAAAGAATGGCGAACGTAGATACAAGCATCTTGTTTTGGGGAGGGATAAATCCTACTTTGTAAAGAATCACTCTGATTCAAACAAAAAATTCTCTGAAACTGACATTATCAAGATGCTGGATTTCTTGATTGACAACATATTTGTTACGTTTGGTGGACGTGTTTTTCAACAGACTGTCGGAATTCCAATGGGAACCAATTGTGCCCCTCTTCTTGCCGACTTGTTTCTTTATTATTATGAGGCTGAATTCATACAGGAACTTCTTAGAAAGAAAGATAAGAAGTTAGCAATATCCTTTAACTTTACGTTCCGCTATATAGATGATGTTCTCTCACTAAATAATACAAAATTTGGAGACTATGTTGAACGAATCTATCCCATCGAACTAGAGATAAAGGATACTACAGATACAGATAAGTCTGCCTCATGTCTTGACTTACATCTAAAAATTAACAATGAGGGTCGGTTGAAAACAAAACTTTACGACAAATGAGATGATTTCAGCTTCCCAATTGTGAACTTTCCATTTATATGTAGCAACATTCCAGCAGCGCCTGCATACGGAGTATATATCTCCCAATAGATACGATATTCCCGGGCTTGTATTTCCTATCATGATTTCCTTGATAGAGGATTGCTGCTCACATGGAAGCTATTAAACCAAGAGTTCCAAGTGGTGAAGTTGAAATCATCCCTTCGTAAATTTTACGGACGCCATCACGAGTTGGTTGACCGTTATGAGATAACCGTTTCACAGCTGATATCGGATATGTTCCTTATGTCGTAACTACAATACCCTTCCCTTTTCACGAATGTGACCTACCGAATTAGACTATTTACCGGATTTGTAATAACATAAGCAACACGACGGGTGCCACGTGTGGAGCAGGATCTGCTTACCCTTCCGTAACCCCTTTTATCAAAATAGTTTGTTTTAAAGAATACCATATTTAAGACGGAAAACATTGTTAGACGTTTGTTAATTCAGAATACCATTCAATATGATGTTCTTCGCTCTCTCGGACAGACACTTCCTAATTAAATCATAAAAACAGTTTATATTTTGAATTTTGCTAGGACATTTGGTATCAGCTGTGATATGGTAAAGGAAAAAATCAAGAGCCAGATATCTACCTGGTCTACAGCAGATAACTGTCCAAATGGAGCAGGAGAAAAATGTCTGTATTCGGTACGTATTTTGAGTATTTGGAATTCATTAATAATAGACAAGTAAAATTTTACTGCAAGGAGTTCATATACTTAATGAATTGCAATTTAATTCATTAGGTATGTTTTATACATTTTACGTCAGTATTTTGTAGTAAAATTGAAATAATTTAAATGCTATAAAGCTCTTTAGCTATGGCATATTTTCTATTTGCTTTATAATTCATCCAGAGTATCCAATTACATTATGTACAAATTGTACTGAAAACAATGATGTGCGATCTGGGGTGTTGCTTTCACAAACTGAATAAAAGGATTATATGTAAAGTTTGCGTGTCAACGGCTCAATGTTTTATGGATTTCCCCTTTTTGAATTTGCCTTGTAGTTCAGTTTTTTGTACTTTATTACACAGCTTGAGAAAAATGTGTTTAATCCATATATCTTGACACAAACATTTGTTACCTACCTATTGCATACATAATGATATTGATAAACTCATCAAAGATACCAGGCTTATAATTTTGTACGCCAGACGCGTGTTTCGTCTACAAACGACTCAAAAGTTACACTCAAATCATCACAGTTAAAACGACAAAATAAAGTACGAAGTTGAAGATCATTTAGGACCCATTATTCCGAAAGGTTTTGCCAAATAGAGCTATGGTAATCTATTCTTGGGGTAGAAAATCCTCATAATTTCGAACAATTCACAGTTTTGTTAACATTTTTTTTAATTTATAAATATGCCCATGATAGAATGAAAAGTTACATACAAACATAACATATTATAAAACTATTCCTTATATTTAAACACTCTGATATAAAAGAGGAAGACAGTTTAAGTAATATTTCTGAGCTATTGTTCACCAATTGAGATATTTTTTCAACAATGTTTATGTTACGTTGTATTTCTAATATAACATCAATTTTATTTTCTAATATTTCTCGTATTGAGTCAAATCTATTACATTGTAGTAAGAAAAGTTTTTCTTCAATTTAACTGTTATAACCTGTTATTATAGATAGGACAGCACCTTTCTTTTCTTGGAATATTAAGATGTCTTCCCCTTTCAATCATTAAGGAATGTGCACATATGCGTATTTTGCATATTGCTTCTCAATTATATGAATTGTTTAACAAATCAACACATGACGGCCTTTGACCCAATGTGTCGACTTTATAAAAGAAACCAAGTTTAGAAGATTCATGTATGTTTGCATTTTCATTTTGCAAGCACTGATCATAAATGCTTAGTTATACCCCGCTTTAAAAAAAGTGGGGGTATACTGTTTTACCTCTGTCTTGCCGTCCGTCCGTCCCATGAATATTTTTCGTCGCATTTTTCTCAGGAACTACATCATAAGGATTTCTGAAATTTGGTTTCAGGGTTTATATGTCAGCTTTACCGTGTGATGCGTTTTCAGATTCATCACTCAACAACTTCCTGTTTACCGAACACTTACATATTTTTACACTATTAAAATTATCCACTTGCGGCGGGGGTATCATCAGTGAGCAGTAGCTCGCAGTTTCGCTTGTTTTATTTGACTTAAGTGCTGTTTTGTTAACAAATTATTATCCACAAAATAAGAATATCCTAAATTTTATAAAATAGTTTTTAGTTTTGTTAATCATGGGGTTTGAAAACCTTTTAGCACAGTAAATTTGATATGAGTGTATTTTCTGATGAAAGTATGTTCTAAAAAAATAAAACTTGAAAATACAATTTTACTTTTTCAGTGGAATTCGGCCAAGCTCGGCACGACATGCATCATTCGAAGCCTTGCTATGTACACCATGTGCTTTTTTCAATTAAATGTAACGAGTAATTTTCAAATGGTTTCAGAGTCCCTTAAGGATGAGTAAATGCCCCAAATTTCACAACGGTACATAAGTATAGGTGAACGATTGAGTTAAACTGCAACTTGAAACTATTCGATATTCAGTAAACAGTTACAGTTTTTGGTCAAGTTACAACTTGGCAGGTCCAAGCCTCTTCAATAAGTGCGGCCATTTGCATATCATACTTATTTTGAAAATGATGTGAATAAACTATTCGTTTTAGTCTATGAAATAAACAAAAGAATTTTCATTATAGACATTTTTTATTTAAGTTATAAGATTAATAGATTTAATCGTTAATTTCAAATAAAATGGTGTGCCTTCATAGTTATACGTGCATATACTTATTTATTATAAACTCGTTTGATATTTTAGTTTGTGAGTGAAACAAGTACAACTATTACAGCAAAACACGAGACACCAGTTAAGCATTACCTTGATGATTTGACCTTCACATTGACAGCAAGTAACAGTATGTGCAATGTTAAGGTAAGTTCAAGAGACACACAATTGAAATAATACAATATATTCCTTAACATTTTTGTTATGGATTGTCCATGATCACACGAAAACGTTGATTTGATAAACCTTGTTAATCTGTGAAATTATATGCACGGAGAGTATGTCATAGGACAAAAATACACAAAGCTATACGAAATTTCAGAGAAAAAGTCAGAACTAGGTTAGCTATTTGAAGCGGCGTTAACTACGACATTTACAGTTTATGCAGTAAGTTTTGTTATTTTTTTTTTAAATAAGCCTTAGAATAAAAACTTCGCTGATACACTTTGGTCGTGGAACACACTGATGTTTATCAGTATGTATGCGCCTTATGGTATGACCAACTGGAGATCGATTGTGCATGTGATTTGCATGTTCAGATAATGACATTCTAAAGCATGTCAGATGTAAAGGTGAAACAAGGGAAGGCAGCAGGTTCCGATTTTTTTTCGGTTAAGGCTCGCCAATAAATCATGCTTATACATGTAAAACGATGATTTACATAATTCATATCATGATATGAAATCAAACATTCATAGTAAAATTTTGCATGTGAATATCTTATCTTAATTATATTTTTGCATCTTTATTCATATCGAAGTCACATAAATACCCTTCGTAAATGTCTTGAGGTCATGTCGATGGTTAATTTGATACGTCTCCAGTCCTAAAAGAGAGGCGAAAGATACAAAAGCGACATTCAAACTCATAAATCAAAATTATACTGACAACGCCATGCCAAAAAATAAAAAGACCAAAAGACAAACACTCATGAAATGTTGTTTCTTTATAACGATTTCAGGCATTGTTTGTTGTTTCTATGAAGATTGAGTAATTTTGATATCTATTTTAGAATGTTATTATTCAAATTTGAGACTTTGAGTCAATTTGATGGGCATGGATTACCAGGTAATGCCGCTTTAATTAGAAAAGATATTCGTATATCTATTTATTAACGTAAACATATAAACACATGATGTGATTTATTAGTTTTTCCTTCTTTCGTCCATAAGGTCTCTTGGTATACCTTAACTTCTCTTTCTGTAACTGTTTAATCAATGTTGTTTACATAGATCTACTTATTTAAATTACTGTTTTAATTTGTAGGGTTACTCCACGTCAGAAACATGGTATGCCCACCTTGACCATAGCACAAACTATTGTAACCTCAACAACCTGATCACAGGTATGTCAATATCTTAATGTAAAATTGTATGGACACCAAGGCTTGATTTTCATTAATTGCACATGTAATAAAAAAGTATAACAAAAATACCGAACTCCAAGGTAATTTCGAAAAGGGGAAGTCATTAAAAACTGACAAAATCAAACGTTGTCAACCAACAGAACGAGTGAAAACAACTGTCATATTCCTGACTTGGTACATGCATTTCCGAAGGAAACGGTGGGTTAAACCTGGTTTCATAGCCAGCTTAACCTCCTTCTTGTATGACAGATGTCAGAAAATGCAGAAAAAAACCCTTGCCATGTCGAATATAGAGATAGTATTTTTAATTGTATGAAGTATGCTCCTCTAAGGTTAAAAGGCGTGAAAGTACAGGGGAAAACTAATTTGTGTGTGGAAAGGAAATGTCAGTATTAGAGCTTTATATTCTGATTTGTATCCACTATATTGTTAAAGGGAAAAATAGTAGTTTCAAGCAATTAAAAATTTGAATGTCTCAACAGGTCATTATGAATATATTCTCAGGGAGTTATGGTATCAAAGAATGATTTTCTATCTTTATTTTAGGATCCGGACTGGACAAGGTTAACGGATACACTGAGGTTACCAGTGATAGTGTTTGTACACAGTATTCCAGCAAAAATTGCGCAAAATATTAAATTATTTAGTAGAATTGGTACAGTTAATGTTATTATGTCAATATAAAATCTATCGTATTGTTAAGTTTCAATATGTAGTCTTGAGTAATTGAGTAAATGAAGGTGACAGTAGTTTACCGATATTCGGATCGCATAATTCGATTAGGAAGAAACAAACAAAGATAACAAAAAATAAACATGAGGAAATCACACTCCAATAGGAGCAAGATCGGGTACTTCGAAATTTTTAGCGTCTCCTACTATGCATATATCACCCGCCATACAAATCCATCCAGTCAAAATGTCACAATCGGGAACAGAACACAATCGGTTAAATTACAAATCAGATGACATTTTTGGTATATAAAGATCTTACCGCGAAAAATGTTGCTGATGAGTTGAGATACAGATACATCGTATCGGTCAACCAATTCATGATGGTAACCATAAAACTCATTTAGTGTCGATTTCAATCTTTCTTCCTTATACATAACTCTGTTTGATTTGTTTTTTTTTATTTAAGTAGCACACCCCTGTTAATGAAGTTTGTCTGTCTATAGCATGAACATGTACGACCGTGGCGTATCAACTAAGATATGTAAACGCCATACGACAGAGCAGAGGATATATTACTGTTAATAAATGGGAAGTTGATAATTGGAAAGTTGAAATCATGACGTTTGACATATATTCTACTTTTAAGTCGTCCATATTTGTCAAAGTGAGGCGAAAGATGTCAAAGGGACATTCAAACTCATAAGTCGAAAATAATCGCCATGGCAAAAAAAAAAAACGAAAAAGACCCGAAAAAAATCAAACAACAGTAAACAAAACACAACATAGAAAAATTAAAGTCTAAGAAACACGAACGCCATCAAAAATCGGAGGTAATCTCAGGTGCTTCGGAAGGGTAAGCAGATCCTGCTCCACATGTGGCACCCGTCCAATAGCGAGAAGACCAAGATATGAAGCAGATCTTCTCGTTTCAGTAATATCGCTTATCTCACTGGTTCGTATGTTTAACGGGATATATGAGATGCAAGCACTTATTGAAGTATGTATTATTAAGGGAATAAGACATCAACAATATATTTGAAAGTGAAAATAACGAAATATCCAAGAGACTTTCTTTTTGTCTTGGAAAATGTTTCGTTGAATTCTGCTTTATATGAGTACAAAAACAGATCGGCCAGTAGGGTTGCAAACTTAGGTTGCGCATCCAATTTTGCCAACATAACGGAAGTATAAACAACTGTCATACATTTGGGAGGTTTAGCTATAAAACCAGGTTTAACCTAGCATTTTCCTTGGGAAATGCCTGTACCAAGTCAGGAATATAGCAGATGTTGTTCATTTGTTCCGTTGGTTGATAGCGTTTGATATTGTCAGTTTTTAAGGACTTCTCTTTTTTTAATTTGCCTTGGAGTTCGGTATTTTGTTATATTTTTAGTATCTATTGGAATATCGACTGTCTGTTGAAATGTCAATCCAACAAATAAGTTATCGATCAAAAAGCCCAGCATGTTAATCATTTCGGTGCATATTATGTTGGAATAGGTAAAAAAAAATATTAATTAATAATGATTTGCAGGGCCAAATGACCCAAAACAAGAGGCCGCAAGGAACATGAATAACGCTCACCTGGCATAATTATACAACATTTATAGACAAATTGGTACCGTTAATGTTATTAAAACTTTAGCAGCACTGTCAACCATCTTTACACACAATGTCTGTTTGGTAATCAATTTTGTTTGTTCAGATTTGTTCTCCGTCAAGTATAGTTTTCATGACAATGGCAAATAACTAAAAGGATAAAAAAATCATCATTTAAAGTCAATAACACCTATCAGGAGTCGATCGACAAAATCATCATTTAAAGTCAATAACACCTATAAGGAGTCGATCGACATCATGTTTGACTTATTTGTTAATCTTATCTTGTTATCATGTTTTGCTATTTACAGTTTCTCTTGGTAAATGATAGTTTTCACGACAAACGCCCCAAAACATTAAAATGGGTAAAAAAAATAATGTCATGCGTCCGAAGCGCTTTTCTCGATTAACCTTCACCAGGAACGCTCGAATCCGAATATTTGAAAGCCAACGATGTATAAGAACCGAAACAATTGAAGAGCTATATGACAAAAAAGGACATAAAGAAATAACAAATCCATAAAAGGTCCACTTTGCTCGAGTGAGTTGAAAGCTTAGTTTCATTATACCTTATAAATTCATAAACGGACGCTTTTAGAAAGGTTTGTTATAAGTTATGTCAGTACAGAAGTACTGACTACTGAGCTGATAGTACTCTCGGGACTGATAGTAAAACTTGGCATTGAAGGTCAATAAATAACACGAAAGATACCAAAAGAACAATCAAAACTCGAAGAAAAACCCAAAATGTCATGGCAAAAAATGAAAAAAAAAAAAACGAAAAGACAAGCAGCAATCTAAAATTCACAACAAAGAAAACTATAAACGCTGAACAACGGAAACCGGGAATGAAAATGACTCCAAGTGCCCCGAAGGTTAAGTAGATCCTGCTCGACATATGACTCCCGTCCTGTTGTTATTATAAGTGCATATTGGATGATTAGTATCATTCGATGATGTCAAAACCGAAGGTAAGGAGGGGGGGGGATGGGATTATGGCTAGGATAATTGAAATATATCCGTGGGATAGATGAACCGGATATATATTCCACAACGTTTAACCAATTCATGATGGCGTCCGTCAAACCTTCAAAACGATAATTTCATCTTTGCCATTTACTTATGGTTCAATAAATCCTACTTTGTAAAGAATCACTCTGATTCAAACAAAAATTCTCTGAAACTGACATTATCAAGATGCTGGATTTCTTGATTGACAACATATTTGTTACGTTTGGAGGACGTGTTTTTCAACAGACTGTCGGAATTCCAATGGGAACCAATTGTGCCCCTCTTCTTGCCGACTTCTTTCTTTATTATTATGAGGCTGACTTCATACAGGAACTTCTTAGGAAGAAAGATAAGAACTTAGCAATATCCTTTACCTCTACTTTCCGCTATATAGATGATGTTCTCTCACTAAATAATACAAAATTTGGTGACTATGTTGAACGAATCTATCCCATCGAACTAGAGATAAAGGATACTACAGATACAGTTAAGTCGGCCTCATATCTTGACTTACATCTAGAAATTGACAATGAGGGTCGGTTGAAAACAAAACTTTACGACAAAAGAGATGATTTCAGCTTCCCAATTGTGAACTTTCCATTTCTATGTAGCAACATTCCAGCAGCGCCTGCATACGGAGTATATATCTCCCAATTGATACGATATTCCCGGGCTTGTGTTTCCTATCATGATTTCCTTGATAGAGGATTGCTGCTCACATGGAAGCTATTAAACCAAGAGTTCCAAATAGTGAAGTTGAAATCATCCCTTCGTAAATTTTACGGACGCCATCACGAGTTGGTTGACCGTTATGGAATAACCGTTTCACAGATGATATCGGATATGTTCCTTATATTGTAACTACAATACCCTTCCCTTTTCATGAATATGACTTACCGAATTAGACTATTTACCGGATTTGTAGTAACATAAGCAACACGACGGGTGCCACATGTGGAGCAGGATCTGCTTACCCTTCCGGAGCACCTGAGTTCACCCCATGTTTTTGGTGGGGTTCGTGTTGCTTAGTCTTTAGTTTTCTATGTTGTGTCATCTGTACTATTATTTGTCTGTTTGTCTTTTTATTTTTGGCCATGGCGTTGTCGGTTTGTTTTCGATCTATGAGTTTGACTATCCCTCTGGTATCTTTCGTCCCCCTTTTGGTCCCTTGAAGCCATAACACTCTATAAAAGAAATGATATGAAAATCACGCTCTGGGATATCGTATCAACTGGGAGATAACAAAAAGTTTCCGTTTACTAAAGGAAAAGGCCATTTAAATTTCAATGACACATTTGTTGTTTTTTTTTTTGTTTGTTTGTTTTTTTTTTTTCAGAAAAAACGGACAAACAATATCGTTTTCGTGTTTAAATCGAATTTCAGAGTTGGGACAGGGAATATTTTTGTAGCAAAATAGTCATTTTCAATATATGTTGGGCAAGATTATTCATTTTCAATTCTTACCAGGCCGCACATTCATTTAAAAATCCTCCTGTCCACCCCAATCCATAAAAATTGAGGCTTGTCAAAGGAATTAGGTACTAAAAAATCAATTGGAAACCCAAACAGATACTCCAACTACACTTATTAGAATGAACATTCTGAACACCATCGGCCTGATTAATGTTAATTAGGAATGTCGACCAAAGATTATGAACTTTATCTTCCTTCATCTCAAAAGATACCCAAATAACATCAGTGTTTTTAAAAACAACATTATATTGATGAGGCTGCCGAAAGTTCAACGTAACATCTTTCAAAATTACTAACATATTTTTTATCATTGATCAAAAGCGGCAAAAGAGACGTCTTTGGTTGCTTGATTACGTCATTTTTGGGATACTTGCTGGGCTACCGTCTGTCAGATCAATTTCGGACTATCTACAGAGTTACTTCCGACTAATTTGAACCAAAAGCGGATAGTAAAAAAATTGAAAGATCACTTAGAGTTTATACAATGATTAAGAAGATACCAAGGGTGCAATCGAAAATCTTAAGGTCCAATAAAACAGACAACACCCTGGTAATCAAATGTGATTGACAATACCATAGCAATCGGCAATCTATGATTGATTAACTGATATATGGCTCAAAATACAGAAACAACTAATTCCTGCATATTCATTTATACATTCTAAAACACTCTCCTCCATCAACAGCTCAGAGCATAACAACATTTGACATTTTCTCAATCCAAACCTGACGATACTGAGCATTTGGAGTTAATATAGTGAGTTGCATGATTATGTGAGGGATTTCGACTTTTCGTCCCATAGGGTACCGCCAGCCCAGCAGTCAGTGTTTCTGTGTTGACATGAAATACTAATGATGCGGTCATTTTCTGTAAATCAACTTATAATCAAATGTTAAAATCAAGGGTTTTCTATCCTCAGGCAAAGATGACAATAGCCTTTGGCACTACTGTTAGGATTTTTTGTTTTAACGCTCTTCAGCTTTGACTTGGTCTTCCAACAGTATTGATCTGAGCTCCACTAATTAGTCTCGTGTGGATGACATGTGCGTTTGACGTATTGCAATATTGGCGGAAGATACCAAGGGGACATTGGAAACTCATAAGTCGAAGACAAAGTGACAACTGAAAAAGGCGACAAAAAGACAAACAAGTCCACAATACATAAATTTTATGCCTGGTAACTATTATGACATTTTTGTAGCAATATATCATTTGGTGAAATTTTACACACGTTTACGTAATGTAGAACGATTGTGTCTCTTTATGTAAATTTGAGTTTTTTAATGGTATTATTAACATTTCAATCCCAGCAGGCACACAACATTGATTAAACATTGAATCAATGTTTATTTTCTATGTTGAATCAATGTTGAATTATTATTAGATTTTGCAAATTTGTATCAACGTTGAAAGTCTATGTTGAATCAACGTTGATGTTCAACTTTGAATCAATATAGAATAATGGTTGCTTCAACATTGTTTCAACCAATAGCTTCATTTGAATTCAGATTGAATTCAGGGTGAATACAATATTCAACACGGAATCAAAATTGGTTAGTGGTTGTGTTCAACTGTGTTTCAACCTAAAACTTAAGTTTCATTCATCTTGTATTTTCTGTGTCTTGCAGTCCAATTTAATACTGTAGCAATATTCAAGCTAGTGTCTTCTCAAGGCACTCAACATGCTAAATGCCATAGCAACATTCTGCCGCAGGAAACTTGATCCAATAACTGTTCCATCAGACCCAAGTATAAAAATAATCTCAAAAAATTTGTTTAACTTTAAATTCAGTCATTGTCTGGTTATATTTGACATGGTGTGGGCTTTTGCTCATTGTTGAAGACTGTATGGTGACCCAAAGATATATAAATAATGTTCTTTGGTTGATGGTTGTCTTGTTTACAAAAGGTACAACAATTAAGTGGTTAGGTACACTAAACTTTGAATAGATGCCATTGCCTGTCAATTACTTGTAAAGATTACTATTTTCAACAATAAAACTGAGTGACCACATTCGTGTGATGAGAGCATGGCTTGACCATGATGATGTCAACAACCAATCAACTGAATAACAAATATGTGTGTTAAAGGCTTTCCTACAAACCATAATTTAATAACAAAGATTTTTAACATTCAACGATATGCATATAACAACACAAATTATCATCCAAGAGAATTATTGAAAAATCAGCAAAAAATAATTTCCAATATTGAACTATCCTAATTTTCAAAGCACACAATCCTTAAAACACATTTTTTTTTGCCAAATGTCTATTTGAAATGTCTGAGTGATCAAAATATAAAACAAAGTTTGCTGTTCCTACCCAATGTATTCTAATGTCCAACCACTGATTATAGAGAAATATTCAATACGATAAAATTAAAAATAAGTTTATTTATTAATAGTGAAAACTTCAACTTCTTTCTTCTCACACCTTGTCTTTTGAAGCCCATTTTAAAAGTTTGTAGTTTTGTCAAACACTTGTTGTTCAGTGATTCCATCAAGGTCTTCATGATGACATCTACAAAATCAAAAGTTATAACATTGTCAAGTTTTATTCTGTTCAACACATTTAACTATAACTTCATAATGATATTATTTTAAAGTATAAATCAAAAGCATAAGAACCTGTGAAAACTAAATGACAGTTAAATTTCCTTCAAGTCTCAACTACATTTCCTTTTATATAGACCAGAATGTATAATCTGCAAGAAAATCCTACATACTACATTTTAATTTGAACAAATTGAAGGTTTATCCACATATGTTTTTTCCTGTATTACTTGTGCTGCTGCATGGATATCTGTCTTAAGGAGCTACCATTTGATTTTTATGGGGCTAGGATGAAATTTGAAAAAATAGGCAGGACAGGAGTTTTGAGTAAAAAAAAAAGCAGGATGAGACACTTGCCAAAAAAAAAAAAGTCAGGATGACAATTTAGGTAAAAAAAATCAGGATAAACTTTTAAAAAAGAAGGCAGGACCGAATAGAGTGAAAAATAAAAAGGCAGGTTAGATATCACTCCTGAAAAAAAATGCAGGTCAAAATTTTTCATCCTAGCCCCCCCCCCCATAAAAATCAAATGGTAGCTCCCTAATTGACATATACGAGGGTGGTAAAGGGGGTTCTTAACAGGAAACACGTGAAATACAAATTGGGGTAATCGAGGCACGAGAATAAAATCGTAAATATTAAGAAAAAAGTACTAGAAGTAATTAATCAGTCGTTCTTGGAGATCACTCATTCATGATAATGGAAACGAAGACCCTGCGGTCACCTTTTCGCGTCCGCTAGTTGCATCCGACTCACAATTTTTTTAATTCAAAACTTGATCGCAATTAATATCCTGGGAACACATAATTTAAAACAATCTCCAGACTGACTTCAATTTAGTCCCAGTTTTTTTTTATCTTGAATGTGGGACAAGCACGAGAAATTAAGAGTACCAACACGAAACACAGAAAATGAATCAGGGGAAACAAAAATAACGCACATCGAACCAAATACAAGACTACGAGAAATAAAATGTCAAAACACGAAAACACGTGAAATAAAAGGCCAGATATCGATGCAAATAACTCTTTACCACCCTCATATACCCTTCATATTTAATTACCTTGCTTGCCAAAACTCGACTTCAATTTTGACAGTAAAATATTAAAGGTCCAACTTGGTAAGTCATATAGCTTCTGACCTTTCCATCCCAATTTTGTAAACAAGCCCCTTTTATGAGATTTCGTGTTTACAACTGAATTGATCAGGTAAATAACGATTAAAATTTCTTTTACTTTTGATTCAATCATATGATGATTTCAAATAGTCAATGATAAAAATTCATGAGACGTTGCAAGATATCTTGGGAATGGTACCGTAATTTAACATGCTAAACATCCCCTTTTCCGCGTGTAAAATTTCAACTTTTCAGTACAGTTTTCATAACATCATGATATGCTCACATTTCTAAAATACGATACCGTAATCACAACAATTACTATAAATACTTACGATAAAATGTAAAAGCTGTATACAGGAAAGATATTGATGAAAACTCTGTAGGATCACCTTGTGGTCTCGGTAGCGAATATTCAAACTTTGGCAACAAAACAACTGCGCATGCGTAATTTTCTTAAAATAGAAATATTAAAATTGCCGCGAAAATTTAAATCACTATTCCAATAGATCTATCGGTTGTTTATATTACAAGTTGTCAACCATTGTTTATGTACTGATGTATACGTCTTTCTCTTTGAATTGATAAAAAGAATAGAAAAGAAAAAAGGAATGAAAAGAAGATATTTGACATCAGCAGTCACGGAAAAGGGGAAGGAAAGGGTTATTCACAAATATCTATATTTACTGTATGATCCTGTATACAAGCTGGTTCTATTATTATGTTTTGGGTTGGGGTGAAATTTTAAAATTTCTATTATTTGGGGTGCAAAGTTCATGATTAATTGAATGCTTATATACACTGCGA
This sequence comes from Mytilus coruscus, assembly GCA_017311375.1. Taxonomy (NCBI): domain Eukaryota; kingdom Metazoa; phylum Mollusca; class Bivalvia; order Mytilida; family Mytilidae; genus Mytilus; species Mytilus coruscus. Next base: position 4,516,248 of record CM029596.1, on the reverse strand, counting down.
TTGTTTTATATATAATTCTATAATCACCACGACAATTAGTGATAAATCTACTAAAATATTCTATTTTATGTGTGTAGCGTTGTCAATTTAAAAAGAATTGTGATGTGCCCAATACTTTTTTTTTTGACAATTCTGGTATCCACAACTACTGGGTTTTATATATTGTTTAGCCAACGTTGATTCAGTGTTGGTATTTCAACACAATGTTAATTCAACGTTGAAACAATGTACTAATTTCAACGTTGCATTGTCAACGTTGAATCAATGTTGAATATTTGTTGATCAATGTATAACCAAAATCAACAAAGATTCAACGTTGATTCAACAAAGTGTGCCTGCAGGATTCATCCAAAACAAAATTTATATATGTCAAAATATAACCGGTCTGGCTTTTTGTAAATATGATGGTTTTAAAATCAGTTTCTCGTCTACCTCGCAAAATCTCGTTAAGCACTAAATATAATAATAATTTTATTATAGCAAATTTTTGTTAGTGCTCTGGCGGGAAGGTTTTTAAACATCTAGTACTTGTGTATCCATTAAAGCTATATATAAATAGGTTAAATTCGCCTTTAAATGGCTGACTGGCTATAGTCATGTGGTTACATCGTATAAACAAAAATAAAATAACTGAAAATGAGGGTTTATCCCTGACAAAAAATTAATATAATATAGTAAAATTATCAGGACATCAACCTGATTGTACCACGGACGCAATTCAGTTTTTACTGTTAAAGTTGAAAGCGTGTAAATACATTAACCTAATAAATCAGACAAAATTCAACATAGTGTCAAAAGGCAGTTCTAGTCTCAATATGCATAAACAATCTGTTACTTCTATTTATTTTACGTTTATATATAATATTAGCCTTTTTTTCGTTGGATATGTTTGAAACATTACAAAATATACAATATATTATATATGTATAATTTGATCGAAGACTAAGTTTAATTACTGTTTACAATGTAGTCAATCTGTTTTTAAATAGATATATATGGTGAGGTATTTCACAATATCGTACAGAGAAGTATTTGTAATAGAGTTTAAACGTTATATCTATGGCTGGCGTGGTCAAGTGGATACTACGGTCATTTTGAATAGACTTGAAAGGTGTCGAATATGTGGCAGCTAAGGCACTGTGTACCATTGAGTCAGACACGGTCTTTTTAAAGAAACAAATACAGTTACTTTTATTTTATTTATTATATAAGTCGCTGAAAAGTGTACAGATATGTCCCATCCAACAAACTTTTTTGTTAAATCATTTGTAAAAAACAAAGTCAAAACTTGAGATATGAAGTGAGTTGACACTTGAGATTTTGTAGGAAAATTCGATATGTGCTGCCACAGATCAGCCGTTTAACCTGGGATTATTATACTAATATATTTTGTCCCAGGTTAAACGGACTTTTGTCACAATGCATGTGTACCGTTGTATGAGTGACAGAATTCAGCCATATTCAATTTGAAGTAGAGTTTTCAAGATAATATTTATTAGATGTTATGTATAATTTGTTTTCAAAAACTTGACTATACAATATTCATGTTTTAAAGATAGGAATTCTTCTGTCTCATAGTTTCCTGATCTTCATTTGCTTTTTACTAGTTTTGCTTTTTTCTATTTTTTTTTTTTTCTTTCGATAAAGCGATCTATATCGCAAATAAAAAAAAAAGTAAGAAAAAAAACCAAATGAAAATCGGGAGGAAATATATCATGTATGTGCTGACTTGCCAACAAATACTGAATACTCAAACATTTACTTGCCACTCCACCGGGTCTGTGTACACTATATTTTGCAATGTAACTTGCAAAACCCAGAATGTTCTTCAGTGTCGATGTGGCATGCAGTATGTTGGCGAGACAGAACAGCCATTCAACAAACGCATGAATGGTCATCGAAGTGACTACACCTGCAAGCCCGACCTCCCCGTAAGTCGTCATTTGAGATCACCTGGGCACGCCCAAGCTGCTCTAAAAAACCTTACCATCACTATCATAGACCACAACGAGGATTGGTCAAGGGCCGACAGACTTGCTCGGGAAAGGTTTTGGATAAGAAAGCTTAGGACAGTTTCACCAGAGGGCATAAATGAAAAAAACATAGAATGTGTCACTCATTTTCCCTACCATCACTTGTTTCCAGTAACTCAGGCTTCCGTTTCGGACTCTTACAGTTTTAAGAAATTTATTCCTCCTCCCAAACATCAATATTGAAAAAAAATTACCGGCGTATTGATTATTGACAATTTGTATAGCATTCAAGATTTTTATTTCAGTTTGACTACCACATGTCAAGATAAGATTCATTTTACATCTTACTGATAAAGGATATTAGTCATCCGAAATATCTAAAATTTGTTCATGATTAAATTATTTTGTGGTGGTGTTGTACCCTTTTAGACTTGTTATACAAAAATGTATCATATATTATATTTTGTAGTGTACTGTATCATAATTTTATTATCCATCGCCCTGTAAGATTTATCGTTGGCTATTATTCAGTCACTTAATATGTATATGCTATATATATAGAGACCGAAAAATTCGGTCTACCATGCCTATATAACCTGTAAGATATTATTGACAATAATTTTCACACAAACAATATGTCCATGTATAGGTCCAAGTATTTTACAGGCATACTATGATAAAAATTGTCAACTTATACAAGTTCAGTGAACTTTTTGAACCGAACAAAATCGCCGGGACCATGACTCAGTTTTTCCCAAATGCAGGGATAATTTGTTATTATAAACCATTGGCTGCAAGCCTGACTGGAATTTTCAGATATCACCTCCGGATAATGCACAAGCGTTCAACTTTGTAGTTATACTAGAAAATAAAAACAGTAGTAAATATTTGCGACACCAAATTCAATATTTCCGGAACTTCCCCCGTACTCCGAAACTTGTTCACTTATTATAAATTATTCAAGTGCATACAAACGATAATAATAAATAGGTAATTTTAAAAGAAGAGACAATAAATGTTAGAAATAATCATGTAAAAGTATTTATATGTTTGTTTTTCTTCAGATATTAAGGTCTTTGTTGAATACTTATCATGCTAGAAATAATACAAATTAATATATACTTATTATAGTTTTGCCTTGTTATGATTGGTTCTGGTATCCTGTTTTGCATTGCAGCCAGCTCATTCTTATGCCAAATTTCTGAATGATCCAGACAATACAAGCAGAAAAATGGCATCACAGTCTCAGGTGATAATCTATTATTTCTTCAACGGTTGTTTAACTGCCCTGTAACACAACTGACTAATTACAATGCTTGAAACTGATATCAATAGATGATATACACTTGGCCTTTACATCACATGATTGTATTAGTTTGACTCAGATTAGATCCTGTTTTTTTTCTTCAGAATCAGAGAAATAAAAAAAACTTATTAATGGATTCTTCAGATCTAATGAAAGATAAATATATTTGGTGTGATCTTCTTAAAATTGAAGAGGGATCTTGACACTTGAACTTGTTTTTCAGGAATCAATGTAAATGGTTCGAAAACGGGTGGGTCTTTTCACCACCGAACACCACCGCACACCACCGAACACCCAAAAAAACACCAACCACTAGGAAAAAACAGTAATATTATACGATAAAACGATAAAATAAACTAAGTTACATATAATTTAATCAATTTTTAGAGTTTTATGAGCATCATTTTTATGTTAAAGTCGATAATCAATATATCCAATATAAAGAAAAACGTCTCCGGATTCATCACTTTTTTCCCGGTTTTTCATTGACAAACCTCTACATAATGTGTGTGTGTGATAAAGGATATTAGTTTTATCCGAAATATTTAACATTTGTTCATGATTTTGATATTTGTCTCTTTTCTTATTATTGGTACAACTATTTAATAGAAGACATAGAAAAAAATGAAAAAAATATATATATTTAAGGTGTCTGGATGGCAGGATGGTGTTTTGCGGAGTTGTGGTGTTATAGACTCTTATTTTCTGTTCGATGTAGATATTTGGTCTCTGCATCTTATGATTTGTTGATAACTTAAATGTTATATATAGGTCACATTTGTAACGATAAAAGGTAAAACAAAATATTTTTTGGGGTATTCGGTGGTGTTCGGCGGTGTGCGGTGGTGTTCGGTGGTGAAAAGACCTACCGTTCGAAAACCAACCTTTACTTATGACTGTGTATTCCCTTTTGGGATTCTGTGTTCGTAGAGCTCCGTACACAGAATTTTAAAAGGGATTACTTACAGTACTGTCAGTTAGCACAGGTATGAGATGAGATTTGTTTGAATTTATGTATATATACTGAATTCACTAACAAGGCCAACATCTTGCAGCTCTAATCACCTGTCTATGAAAATTTTTACTCATAACAATCACCCGTCTATGAAAAATTTTTAATCATCAGTATTTTTTTTCTGATGAAGCAAGTTGAATCACCCGTCTATGAAAATTTTTTAATCATCAGTATTTTTTTTCTGATGAAGCAAGTTGTTGATTGTGGTTGTGTATTCAATATATACACACATACAATTCTACATTAACCTATGTATATTAATATATATATATAACTGCAAATTTCATTGTTCGAAATGTGCCTATTAATATGTTATGTAGTATTGTTTAATTGCTGCATCATAACCATTTGTATGGGCCGTTGCCAATTATTGTAATTGAGTTTGTGCCAATAAAATATTTGCTGTTTGTACAAGAAAAAAAATCTTGTTCGTACCTGTGTCAGCTACATGTAATGAGACACACCCAAGACTTTGAGTTATTGACAATATTGTATGTGATGATGAAATCATTAGACTCCTAACAGGGTTTGAAATTAGCAGGGGCCCACTCGCCAATGGCCCCTAAAATTTGGTGTGGTCTACTTAAGTTTCTGCTTTTCTTGTATAGGACTGTATATGTGGGCTACAAAATTTAAGCTGTCGGCTACCATTGCCAAGTCTTAAGTTCAATCACTGCCTAATAATTTAAAGTTCAAATCTGATAAACATGATAAATATGTTATCTTTTGAATGATATAAACCTTTTCATAAACATGCTAAATAGTCCACCAAAGCATACTTATGAACGTTCTGACGGGATGACAGTAATTCAATTATCAGGGGTCTTCTTCTTTTCTCCCATTGAAGAGATCAAAGTCCTGTTTAAAAAAAAAATAATGAATGATTAAGAAGATCCAAACTGATAGTAGGGACAAACTTGATCAAAGACAATTCACAGCCTCTTCAGTGTTAAGATTAACAACTGTACAAACTGCTCCCAGTACAGAGCCAAGTATAGTAAGGCAGCCAATATAACAAAATAAGGAGATGTGGTATGATTTCCAATGAGACAACTATCCACCAAAGTTCAAATGAAGTGGATGTATAGGCAAATGAACAGCCTTCAACAATGAGGAAAACCAATACTGTATAGTCGGCTATAAAAAGCCCTGACATGAAAAATAGGAAACAATTCAATTGAGAAAACTAATGGCCTAATTTATAACAAAACAATTTACGAAAAACAAATATAACAGACAGTAACCAACAACAACCACTTAACTACAGGCTCAGGATTTGGGGACAGGAACATAAATGTCTTAGGTTTAAACTAGTTTGCTGGTGCCAAACCCTCCCCCTTACCTGGGAAAGTGGTGTAACAGTACAACTTAAGAACAAACCATAAAAATCAGTTGAAAAGGTATTTATACATCCCCACAACAAAAAAGACACTAAGTACAGATCTGAAAGTACTCACAGTTACTGACCGCTTGTTCAAAGCCAATAACAACTAATAAAATAATCATGCATCTAAGACTAAAATATCAATAAGTACACATTCAACATCCAATGAATTTAGTGTAATTAAAGACATTGTTAACAGTCAGAAAAAAACATGACTTTGTGCAATGCCAAGATACAGGTATCGACAGAATTTCATGATTGTAGAGCCATGAATGAATGTAACAATAATATTTAGTTTGATTTTAATTAAGTGATAACAAAATCTATATATATATATATCAATAAAAACAATATTCAAAAATCTAAGTACTGTATTGAACTGGTAACCTTTTAGAATAAGTTTATTTAAAGAATCGATAAGGTTACCCAAATCGTATTTAAATTCCTATGCTTGGTAAACAACATCTCTGATAAATCCAGTTTGAATACAGCCAAACTTTCAAACCAGTTTCTTCTTCTTACATGACCCAGTGTTCCAAAACCTGTGCTTTAGTTATGGAATAACAGTGTAAATGTAGAATAGACAGTGCTTAGCTAAAATAGTTTGACAGTGTTTGAAACAATTGGTATTTTCAGTTTTCTAGCAAAATGACTTTATTAATGCTAATTATATATCTAGACCAATGACATTAAATACAAATAAAACACAATGCTTAAATTTTCTTTTTGTACTCAAAGGAAAGGTTAAATCATTTAACACACATGTACTTTATTCTTGAACAATCAGCAATGAACATTGAATAAAAAAGAAAAGCAGAAACAGAATCTTTTCAATTATTTTGTCAACTGATATCATTCAAGTAGACATGCTGCAAGGTACTGTTAAGAAATTGATATTTTACCTTCAGAAGGAAGGTTGAGGACAATTTTTACATCAAACAGTTACATTTACACCCAAAAAATTGTTGATGAAAAAACCTCCTGATTTATCACATGTACATGTGATGTATGCCAAAGTTAAAAAATTGTTACCAACTCTCCTTTTTATACAAAGTCCAATAGTAGGCTTCATTTAATTTGATGCACCTGGTAGATTTACAATTATTCTAGATATAAAGCTACATCTACACATATTTGTGCAATATTATGCATTAATGAATTATTCAGACAGAAGTTTATTTCCTTTCTACATGTTCTAGTGGTGACATTCATCATGTTCATTCAAATGTAGTTTATCATGTGTTCTAGTGGTGACATTCATCATGTTCATTCACATGTCATGCATGTAGTTTATATTTTCAGTCTGTAGATGATGTATTAGTTCATTTGATGTCAATGGGATTTGATTATCAAGATTGTCAAGATGCTTTCCAGATGGGAAGAATTACAGTGGAATCTGCTGCAGAATGGTAAGTATACAAACCTGTGTGTTATGTAGAAAGACACCGGAATCACATGTACAGTGGAATCTGCAACAGAATGGTGAGTATACAAACCTGTGTGTTATGTAGAAAGACACCTGGATCACATGTACAGTGGAATCTGCAGTAGAATGGGGAGTATACAAACCTGTGTTATGTATGAAGACACCAGAATCACATGTACAGTGGAATCTGCAGCAGAATGGTAAGTATACAAACCTAACCTTTGTGTTATGAAGAGAGACACCAGAATTACAGTACAACCTGCAGCAGAATGGTGAGTATACAAACCTGTGTGTCATGTAGAAGACACTAGAATGATAGATACTAAATGTATATCTGTATTTTAATTTTCAACTAATAAATTAAGTAAATGTATAAATTGAGTATTTTTGCTTAGTTTGTTTGATCACCAGTAAATGTAGTGCAGTTTTGTAGAACATGTTAAGGATGTCATTCAATGTACACCCCCACACAATGAACTATAGCTCATAACATGTTAGCAAGCTTAAAAACTTTCTTTGTAGGGCAATTAAAGAACTGCTTAATTGGATTGTTGATCATTACTGTATAAAACTAACACTAAAACTGACATGAGATAATACTTAAAAAACTAAATGTTTTTTATGAAATGAGATCTTTGATATAAACTATGATTTAATTGTGAGGTCAAACATATGTACCCCATGTTTTATTGGAAATAAGACATGACTTTGTTTAAAAAACAAATGAACAGCATCATATCAGAATACTGCATACAACTGACATGAAAAATTCCATGTGATAATCATTAAAAATAATTGTTTTTTTCTGGAATTGATCTTTGGTATAAACTATGATTTAATTGTGATGTCAAGCAACAGTACCATGTTTTATTGGAATGAGAAAATGGCTTTGTTTAAGATAAAGAAGATGGTCATATAAAAATACAATAGTCAACTAGCATGAGATCTTTGATTAAGGCTATGAAGATATCCATTTATATCAATTAGATGTTCTTTTAAAGACTGCTCTGTAATGTTTATTTGTACTTGTAGGTTATGTGCAGGAAAACCAGGATTTGTGAAAAATGTAGAGAGCAATTCAGGAAATTTAAAACTGAGAGGGGTAAATGGAACTTCTGTATTAGTTCAAATTAATTATCTCAAGATAAAAATACATGGTTTGTCTGAAGTCTGCATTCCGATTTTATTTGTACAGGTTGTATACAACTGAAAATGAAGGGACTTAGTTCAAAACTTGTACATCTTATCTGAGACTACTATAACATATAGTGGTCTCAGATCTTATGAATTCACGATTTACAGTAGGCATGGTAGGATTAAACTTTTATTTTTGATATAAGGTAATTTATCTTCAAAAAAGGAAAAGAAATAAAAGTTTCACAGATTTTTTAGAAAATGTCTCGGTGGTAATTTCATAGATATAAAATTAAACACTAAATAGTAAATGAACTAAAAGTCTGTGCTGTGATTGGTTGTTTGATGTTTGCTTAACATCCAGTGGCAACTATTTCATGCATATTCAGTCAAATCAGTGCAAGTTTTGAATATATGACATCAAATGAAAAAGAAAAGAGAAATATCAGACTAAGATTATTTAAAGACTCAATGCTTTCACAATATAATGTATCTATAGGTGTTTATTTTCTGAAAATGTGACACTTTATTAGTTTAATACTTGATAGATGATATAAATAAGCCAGCTGTATATTATGGTCCTCAAGTAAGGTTACTCTCATGAACGTTTACATGTTCCATAGTAAATTGATATTATTTGAGTTTTGTATACATTACAAAAATATCCTCAAAAAACAGATAGAAAGAAACAAATTTTGAAGAGTATATAAAATAGCATTACATATATTAAATGATCATTTCAGAATGCATCTGGATTTAAGGAAGGAAATAATCCATTTGTTGACCCAAGTAGTTCAAAACCTAAACCAGAACCAGAAAATCTTGGCCAATCACATTCCGCAGAGATGTCACAAGGTATGGAGGATGACCAATCAGAAAGTCAAGTAATGAGCAGGTTACATCTGAGTGAAACACAGAAAAAGATTAAAGACAAGTTTATAGATAAACAGAGGACAGAAATGAAACAGGAGGTGATTAAAGATAAACAGAGAAGGAAAAGGGTAATCTTGAGTATTCAATAGAACATATTTAATGTAAAAGAATAACAATAAATCACTGATACTTGGTATGTAGTTGTGTGAACATCTCATGTCCATATGGATTATTTGGCCCTGCACTCTTAGTTCAGTATCATTGGCTTTGAAAGTTTTGTATATTTTATATGTTATAGATTTGCCATTTTAATTTCAACATTTGCATTAAACATGAGATACTATCAAAATAGCATACAGTAGAGACATATCTCTGTGTCAACAGTTTATTTATGATTTATATATATATGATCATTAGAAAATGAAAGGATATGGAGTAATTGTACATGGGACAAAATCGCACACAATACATAGAAAATTATCAATGAACAGGGCTTTTATTCCTGTTCTTCATCTTGACAGTTGATGTAGGGTCTTCAACAATGAACAAATCATTCATACCCTACAACAAGGTCAAGACGGCCCCTAGCGACAGTATTTTGTGATTTATACACTCATGCAAATATATTTGTGATTTATAGGATCATGCAAGGATTTTGAAAGAGATAGCAGAAGATAGAGAGAAACAAAAGTTAACACACAGTACAGTAAAACAAGAGGTTGTAGAACAAAGACAAGAGGAACAGCCCAAACCTGCTCCAGTAACAACAAGTCATGATAAATGTCTGTTAAAGGTTAGTTAGAAATACAGTCTGCATTCAAACCAGATCCTTATTAGAAAATGATTAACTCCGGTTTAACTGAAACCATCGTTACCACAGTGCATGCATAATAAATTGCTATAAACAGCTTAGACCTTTTGTCCTTCAAAATGTCAAAAGTCTAATTATAACCACTAATGGTAACTTACCAAGCTGGGGCATGTCAATAAATGGGATGAAATGAACATCTTGTCATAATCAGTTTAATTTGAAGTTATATGACACTTACAGAAGAAGTTCACATACTTTTGTCTATCAATAATACTGTAATATAGCATATATATGAAAATAAGGAGATGAGTTTTGATTGCCAATGAGACAACTATCCACCAAAGTTCAAATAAAGTGAGTGTAAGCAATTATAGGCAACCATACAGCCTTCAATAATGAGAAAAACCAATACCGTATAGTCAGCTATAAAAGGCCCTGACATGAAAAATATGAAACAATTCAATTGAGAAATCTAATGGCCTAATTAATAACAAAACAATTAATGAAAAAAAAAAATATGACAGACATGAAAAAACAACAACCGCTGGACTACAGGTTCCTGACTTGGGACAGGAACATAAAGAATGTGGCGGGGTTAAACATGTTTGTGAGCGCTCAACCCTCCCCCTAACCTGGGACAGTGGTGTATCAGCACAACACAAGAACAAACTATAAAAATCAGTTGAAAAAGGCTTAACCCATCAGATCGGGACAAAGCAGAAAAACTTCAAACATAAACACAGACCAGACATGGCAGGGTATTTATCCATCCCTCATCCCTAACAACAAAAAGGACACTAAGTACAGATCTGAGAGTACTCTAAGTTAATGACAGCTAGTTCAAAGCCAATGAAAAAAAAACTTTATTTCAAATAAGAAAACTGATTGAACCACTTGTTCATGTACCAGTCCAAAGTCTCTTTGTTTTTTTCTGTCTTTATGGGAAATTTGGTGTTCCTGGTAGATCTTTGATAGGCTCAGATAAATTGATATCCTGACTAGGACAAATTAGACTGTGACATATATCAGCATTAAGTTTTTCCTGATTATGTTCATTTTTTGAACACTATAAGTAATGGGTCAACTATATTGAGTGTATAGAATGATTGTATGGTGTACTTATTCGTCTGACAGGATTCATCTGACTTTGGCCTCATTTTCATGGTTCATTGTATTGGTCAACATTAAGTTTTCTTGATGAGTTTCATTTCTTAAATACTATATAGCTATAGGCAATAGGTCAACTATGGTTGCTATATATAATGGTTGTAACCTGACCATGACATTATTTCATGGATCAGTGATTAGTGTAAAGTTTTCAGGACTAGGTCTGTTTCTCACATACTTTAAGTAGAACAAATGTATGTCCATTATATTTGGTGTATAGAATGTCATCTGTCAGGGTTTATGTGACTTTGACCTCATTTTTAATGGATCATTGATGATATCAAACTTCTGTTATACCTGCTGTAAGACCTTGATCTTTAAGACTTTTAATATAAAATTCAATCATAATCAGTAAATCGGCACCAACATTTCACCATGCAGACTCTTGTTACACAAAGTAATTATTTCTATCCTCCTACTTCAGTGTGGTCCTTTAGTTAAGGTAGGTGTTGTGTTCATTTATTTGTATGTCTCTGTTACTTTCATCCTCCTTAATCACTCACTAGATTTCAATAAATCTTTCAGAGAACTTTTAGTACTTGATGACATTTTCCATCTTCTATTTCTTTTTTTGATCCGGTGGTACATGTTTTTTTTCTTCATTGAAATGATTGACCTTGAAATATCTATACAAACAAGAGAAAGTATAAAGTTTAGCTTTGTTCATAGTGTTTTTGTAACAGCCACTATGTTCCGTCAGTTACTTTGTTCCGGCGGAACTTTTCAACTAGTTATTTCGTTTCGATGGAACTTTCCAACTAGTTGTTTTATTCCGAGTGCAGTCGAAAAGTTCTGGAAAAAAGTAGCTAGTTGAAAAGTCCCGGAACAATGTAGCTAGTTGAATAGTTCTGGCGGAACAGAACAACTAGTTACATCGTTCCGAATATACCACATTTCGTCCTTTTTGTAGAAAGAGGGGGAAGAATGAGTATCAGTATATATAATAGCAAATCATTAATTTACAAGAATACTCAACGCACTGAAAGGGGTTTCTTTGGGGACAAATATGCAAAATTTAAGTTGTATTTTATAGCTCACATAAAACGGAATAAGTTGCATTATCATGCAAATTTAGTATTCATAGTAACCTCAAGAGAGGAAAGAATACCCCCTCCTCATGTGGTTCTTTGCATCAATTCTCCAAATGGAACTTTGTGACTGGTTGATAAGTTCCGTTGGAACTTTTGGGCTAGTTTGTTAGTTCCGGTTTTGACTTACTAGTATTTGCTAAAGAGGAACTTTGTAGCTAGTTGGTAAGTTCCTTTTGACTTTTGTAATCAGTATCTTGGTCTCCCTTTGAAAGGTTCAAATATAATATGTTGCGCTTTTACTTTGCATCAATTCTCCAAATGGAACTTTCTGCCTGGTTGATAAGCTCCGTTGGAACTTTTGGGCTAGTTTGTTAGTTCCGGTTTTGACTAATTTGGCAAAAAGGAACTTTCTAACTAGTTGATATGTTCCGTTGGAACTTTTCAACTAGTCACTTTCTTCCGGTGGAACTTTTAAACCAGAGGAAGAACAAAGTAACTAGTTAATAATTTCCTCTGGAACTTTTCGACTAGTTAGTTCTTTCCGCCCGGAACTTTCCAATGTCGGAACAAAAGAGCATTTACATTTGTACATTGTAGTTTTGAAATAAGAAGATTGTAACATGAAATTGCTATACAACACTTCACAAATGTTTATATACAGTGAATGAATCATTAGTGTATTATGTTACTGTATGAAGCCTACTGTAATTACATTGATTTGAATAAGATTGAAAGGCCTTCCTCAAATGGCAAAATATTGTAAAGTTTTTACGGTAGTTGTAATAAATTTAAACCATATTGACTCCATGAAAATAAGTATTTTACATATAATGTTGAGGCCACAGTAATTAATACATTGTTTTATGTTTTCTTTCAGATAAGAATGTTAGACGGCAGTTTTCTCAAGCAGTCTTTTGCAGCATCAGCTCCATTTAAAGAAGTATGGAGATACATTAAAGACAATAATAAGTCTAGAGGAGTTCCAATAGTAGCAATACAGGTATTTATAATAGTGTTATTCTCTTTGATTTATGTATGTTTGTTGAAAGGAGCTCACACTTAACTTTTTAGCTCACCTGACCCAATTAAGGGTCAACTGAGCTTTTTTCATAACTTTGCCTCTGTCATCCATTAGCTTTTATAAAAAGGATTTGATTTGTTGCTCTTTAATGTTCCTGTTACTTAAGATTTGACACCCGCAATTCCTTTCTTGTTTCCCATGTAAAATGAACAAAAATTTTAATATAATTTTCAGCCATTTCCACATAGAGAATATGGAGAAAATGATATGGACAGGACATTACAGGAACTTGGTCTCACTCCCTCTGGTTCCCTGGTTGTACAGAAAAAAGAGATCAAGCAAGCTAAAGCTGGAACAGCAGGTATTTCCACTGATATTTAGAATATATATTACCTTTTTCTAATACCATGGAATTTTTTGATCCATGGAGCAAACCCATTCTAATACCATGGTATCCTTGAATTCATGAGTCAAACTTCTATCTCAGTATGTGCCATAATTCACATTTACAGTATTGCTTTGTAGAAATTTTATCTCCTTAAAAAATACCATCAGCTACAAGGTAAACAATAACTGAAAAACTAATTTAATGTATTTTTGACATAAAACAAATTTAATGTATTTTTACTGAAAAACTAATTTAACATATTTTTGACTGAAAGACTAATTTAACTTATTTTTGACTGAAAACTAATTTAACATATTTTTGACTGAAAACTAATTTAACATATTTTTACTGATAATTACACCTTATATAAGAAAGCCAGATTTTGATTGGTTGATAGCCAGTGTATTTTTCGCATATTCTAATATTTTTCCTCATTTCAAATGAATTTGCCTGTTTTCACCACTGCCGGTGAATTTGCCTCAAATACCATGGTATTTGCCATTTTGATATTCTTTTACCCTCTCAAGCATTTTCCGCCAAAATGTTTCGGATATGACGTTACATAAAAAGCGAGCTAACGCAGTATTAGTACATGTATAATTCCAGCGGTTCTATGATAATATCCTCTTATCCTCAAAATTATGCATAAACATGTTAATGAATTAGTTTCAATCCAAATCTATTCAGTGTAATTAAACAGATATATCATGTTATGGAGGGGTATTTGCGAAAAATACCAGTCTTGGGACCGAATTTTCCTCGCCTAGCGGCTTGGGAAATTTTACAGTCCCTTGACTGGTATTTTTGGCAAATACCCCTCCATAATATGATATATCTGTTCAAAAACTAATTTAACATATTTTTGACTGAAAAACTAATTTAACATATTTTTGACTGAAAAACTGCATCGCATACAATAACTGAAAAACTAATTTAACATTCCATTGACTGAAAAACTGTATTTCACACTATTAAAGTATTTATAACTTGCAATTTTTAAGGCAGTTCCTTCCTCTATGCCTCAGAGGCCACTTCAACTTTATAGTGGTAGGGGTGAGTAGCGGTGATATTGAGTAACTCAGGCTTTTCATATATTTTGTATAACAAAAAATTCACACCCAATCATATATATATATTGTTTAACAAAAAATATATGTAAAGCTATCATGCTTATGCTATTTCATTGAGAGAAAATAGAGTTAACAGATATCTGATACATTCATGACTGTAGTTTTAATAGCATCTGTGAAAAAAAAAATCAACATCTGATTAGTTTTAGATACTTATGATTCAATCAGCAACCTTGTCATATGTTTCATTTTAATTTCTCGACCTTATCACATATCATGAAACTGGGAAAAGTGACCTATTCCAGTGGCTCATCCCTACCACATGTAGCATAGTTAGTGGCCTCTCGGGTTTATGCTCTCTGGTTGACACCATATAAGTTTCCAGGGTCAACAGGTAATTTCTTCGGAAGTTTGATTACTGGATAACGTAAAATATCTGAGTGAAAAGTTTGGTTTTCACTGCTGTTACATTCTTTATGATAAAGACTAAGCTGGTTTTTGTTTGCATTTGAATTTGAAAATAATTTGATTCAGTTGAAAAATCCATAATCACAGTACTTAAATGGAATGAAATTTAAAACCAAGGATCATTCATTTCCTACTAAATTGACCTACTTACAGTTATGTTCCAAATCTCACAAAAACATTAAGTAGACATACACTGCTTTTCCAGTGCACATGCAGCTGTAGTAGTGAGTGTCAATAAGTACTAAGATGATTTGCTAAAGGGGATTCTTTTATTTTAGTTAGTTTCAATAACGTTGTTTAGAAATACAAATAAATAAATACATTTTTTTTATTACTTTCAGAAATGTTTCCAGTTGATGGTCAGCCTTCACCTGTGTCCCCTAAACAGACAGGAAGTAGTTCTAACTGGGGTCAAGGCCAGAGATTAGATGGTAGCTTTTGTTAGAATTCTGAAGTTGTGAATTTGTAGATCTTTATCACATATCATTAAGCCTATAAAACTGGGATGAGATTGGAAAGAGCATAAACAAAATAACTCCTAAACCAGTGAATGGATTTCAATCAAACTGTCATGGATTCTTCATGACATAATGCCTTTGTACATCTTCTATTTCACTTTTTGACAACAGTTAAAAATCATTTTTGGGTTTCTCTTACTCATACATTGACTTTGCCATTGTATTATTTGGGAGGTACCTATTTTAAATTCCCAACTCCTAAACCCCTTATTACAATTTAATTGAAACTTTCTCATAATCATATTAATATAATGCTCTGTGCATCTCCTATTTTTATTCCGATTATTTTGGGGTTCTACTTAACAAAGCATGGACTTTGCAATGGGCAGGATATCATTTTGTGACCTTAGCATTTCATATTATAGGGAGTGGACATCCTCCATCCTCAACTCCTTTCTAACTAGTGAATGAATTTCAATCAAACTTTCATGGATTCTTCATGATAAAATGCCATTGTTCGCCTCATATTTTACTTTTTGATAACTGGTACAATAAATGTTTGCATTCCCTTTACCAAAACATGGACTTTGCAATTGTTTTATTTGGTGGGCTATCTATTTTGTAATTAGGGCCCTGCCTAGTGGCGGGTCGCCCTATAATGATCAGTCTGTCCGTCTGTCCTTAACAAATTGTGTCCGCTCTATATATAAAGAACCGTTATAATTGCATACTTTATACTTGACATGTATATTAACCAACACCAGAGGGTGTGCTATATGTTTGTACAACTTCCTAGGTCAAAGTTCAAGGTCAGCAGGGCCCACAGAGATGGCTCCCATCTCAATGATACTTCACAAATGTTTATATACAGTGAATGAATCATTAGTTTATTATGTTACTGTATGAAGCCTACTGTAATTACATTGATTTGAATAAGATTGAAAGGCCTTCCTCAAATGGCAAAATATTGTAAAGTTTTACGGTAGTTGTAATAAATTTAAACCATATTGACTCCATGAAAATAAGTATTTTACATATAATGTTGAGGCCACAGTAATTAATACATTGTTTTATGTTTTCTTTCAGATAAGAATGTTAGGCGGCAGTTTTCTCAAGCAGTCTTTTGCAGCATCAGCTCCATTTAAAGAAGTATGGAGATACATTAAAGACAATAATAAGTCTAGAGGAGTTCCAATAGTAGCAATACAGGTATTTATAATAGTGTTATTCTCTTTGATTTATGTATGTTTGTTGAAAGGAGCTCACACTTAACTTTTAGCTCACCTGACCCAATTAAGGGTCAACTGAGCTTTTCATAACTTTGCCTCTGTCATCCATTAGCTTTTATAAAAGGATTTGATTTGTTGCTCTTTAATGTTCCTGTTACTTAAGATTTGACACCATAATTCCTTTCTTGTTTCCCATGTAAAATGAACAAAATTTTAATATAATTTTCAGCCATTTCCACATAGAGAATATGGAGAAAATGATATGGACAGGACATTACAGGAACTTGGTCTCACTCCTCTGGTTCCCTGGTTGTACAGAAAAAGAGATCAAGCAAGCTAAAGCTGGAACAGCAGGTATTTCCACTGATATTTAGAATATATATTACCTTTTCTAATACCATGGAATTTTTGATCCATGGAGCAAACCCATTCTAATACCATGGTATCCTTGAATTCATGAGTCAAACTTCTATCTCAGTATGTGCCATAATTCACATTTACAGTATTGCTTTGTAGAAATTTTATCTCCTTAAAAATACCATCAGCTACAAGGTAAACAATAACTGAAAAACTAATTTAATGTATTTTGACATAAAACAAATTTAATGTATTTTTACTGAAAAACTAATTTAACATATTTTTGACTGAAAGACTAATTTAACTTATTTTGACTGAAAAACTAATTTAACATATTTTTGACTGAAAAACTAATTTAACATATTTTTTACTGATAATTACACCTTATATAAGAAAGCCAGATTTTGATTGGTTGATAGCCAGTGTATTTTTCGCATATTCTAATATTTTTTCCTCATTTCAAATGAATTTGCCTGTTTTTCACCACTGCCGGTGAATTTGCCTCAAATACCATGGTATTTGCCATTTTTGATATTCTTTTTTACCCTCTCAAGCATTTTCCCGCCAAAATGTTTCGGATATGACGTTACATAAAAAAGCGAGCTAACGCGTATTAGTACATGTATAATTCCCGCGGTTCTATGATAATATCCTCTTATCCTCAAAATTATGCATAAACATGTTAATGAATTAGTTTCAATCCAAATCTATTCAGTGTAATTAAACAGATATATCATGTTATGGAGGGGTATTTGCGAAAAATACCAGTCTTGGGACCGAATTTTCCTCGCCTAGCGGCTTGGGAAATTTTACAGTCCCTTGACTGGTATTTTAACAAATACCCTCCATAATATGATATATCTGTTCAAAACTAATTTAACATATTTTTGACTGAAAACTAATTTAACATATTTTGACTGAAAACTGCATCGCATACAATAACTGAAAAACTAATTTAACATTCCATTGACTGAAAAACTGTATTTCACACTATTAAAGTATTTATAACTTGCAATTTTAAGGCAGTTCCTTCCTCTATGCCTCAGAGGCCACTTCAACTTTATAGTGGTAGGGGTGAGTAGCGGTGATATTGAGTAACCCAGGCTTTTCATATAATTTGTATAACAAAAAATTCACACCCAATCATATATATATATTGTTTAACAAAAAATATATGTAAAGCTATCATGCTTATGCTATTTCATTGAGAGAAAATAGAGTTAACAGATATCTGATACATTCATGACTGTAGTTTTAATAGCATCTGTGAAAAAAAAAATCAACATCTGATTAGTTTTAGATACTTATGATTCAATCAGCAACCTTGTCATATGTTTCATTTTAATTTCTCGACCTTATCACATATCATGAAACTGGGAAAAGTGACCTATTCCAGTGGCTCATCCCTACCACATGTAGCATAGTTAGTGGCCTCTCGGGGTTTATGCTCTCTGGTTGACACCATATAAGTTTCCAGGGTCAACAGGTAATTTCTTCCGGAAGTTTGATTACTGGATAACGTAAAATATCTGAGTGAAAAAGTTTGGTTTTTCACTGCTGTTACATTCTTTATGATAAAGACTAAGCTGGTTTTTGTTTGCATTTGAATTTGAAAATAATTTGATTCAGTTGAAAAATCCATAATCACAGTACTTAAATGGAATGAAATTTAAAACCAAGGATCATTCATTTCCTACTAAATTGACCTACTTACAGTTATGTTCCAAATCTCACAAAAACATTAAGTAGACATACACTGCTTTTCCAGTGCACATGCAGCTGTAGTAGTGAGTGTCAATAAGTACTAAGATGATTTGCTAAAGGGGATTCTTTTATTTTAGTTAGTTTCAATAACGTTGTTTAGAAATACAAATAAATAAATACATTTTTTATTACTTTCAGAAATGTTTCCAGTTGATGGTCAGCCTTCACCTGTGTCCCTAAACAGACAGGAAGTAGTTCTAACTGGGGTCAAGGCCAGAGATTAGATGGTAGCTTTTGTTAGAATTCTGAAGTTGTGAATTTGTAGATCTTTATCACATATCATTAAGCCTATAAAACTGGGATGAGATTGGAAAGAGCATAAACAAAATAACTCCTAAACCAGTGAATGGATTTCAATCAAACTGTCATGGATTCTTCATGACATAATGCCTTTGTACATCTTCTATTTCACTTTTTGACAACAGTTAAAAATCATTTTTGGGTTTCTCTTACTCATACATTGACTTTGCCATTGTATTATTTGGGAGGTACCTATTTTAAATTCCCAACTCCTAAACCCCTTATTACAATTTAATTGAAACTTTCTCATAATCATATTAATATAATGCTCTGTGCATCTCCTATTTTTTTATTCCGATTATTTTTGGGGTTCTACTTAACAAAGCATGGACTTTGCAATGGGCAGGATATCATTTTGTGACCTTAGCATTTCATATTATAGGGAGTGGACATCCTCCATCCTCAACTCCTTTCTAACTAGTGAATGAATTTCAATCAAACTTTCATGGATTCTTCATGATAAAATGCCATTGTTCGCCTCATATTTTACTTTTGATAACTGGTACAATAAATGTTTGCATTCCCTTTACCAAAACATGGACTTTGCAATTGTTTTATTTGGTGGGCTATCTATTTTGTAATTAGGGCCCTGCCTAGTGGCGGGTCGCCCTATAATGATCAGTCTGTCCGTCTGTCCTTAACAAATTGTGTCCGCTCTATATATAAAGAACCGTTATAATTGCATACTTTATACTTGACATGTATATTAACCAACACCAGAGGGTGTGCTATATGTTTGTACAACTTCCTAGGTCAAAGTTCAAGGTCAGCAGGGCCCACAGAGATGGCTCCCATCTCAATGATGTCCAGTTGCAACTCTTCCTAAACTGCTTATTGCAATTTATTGAAGCATTATCACGATCATAACCACATAATGCTGTTGTGTACCCTCCTATTTTGTTTTGGTCTCAATTATTTTGGGGTTTTCTCTTACCAAAGCATGGACTATGCAATGGGCAAGGTATCACTTTATGGGCTCACAGTACCTCTAGTTGTAATTGTCATTGGTAGTTGGTATTTAGCATTTAATATTATTAAAGGAGTATGACTTAGAATATGCCTTGAAATTCTCAGACAACTGTACATCCAAAATTCCAAGGTCAGTCATATATTCTGTTTATTATAATATCATGGCAGGGTCAATTAACTAGCAAATATATAACACTTGAAAGTGTAAGGTAAAACAATCTCTCTCACAAGTGTAAGGTAAAACAATCTCTCTCACAAGTGTAAGGTAAAACAATCTCTCTCACAAGTGTAAGGTAAAACAATCTCTCTCACAAGTGTAAGGTAAAACAATCTCTCTCACAAGTGTAAGGTAAAACAATCTCTCTCACAAGTGTAAGGTAAAACAATCTCTCTCACAAGTGTAAGGTAAAACAATCTCTCTCACAAGTGTAAGGTAAAACAATCTCTCTCACAAGTGTAAGGTAAAACAATCTCTCTCACAAGTGTAAGGTAAAACAATCTCTCTCACAAGTGTAAGGTAAAACAATCTCTCTCACAAGTGTAAGGTTTCAGTTGTTTCTCTCTCAAACAAACTTTGTCAGTTAGGTAAAACATTTTTCACTTGAGATTATTATACTCTAGAATTGAATGTCTACATAAGTGAAAAGAATATATTTGTGTATAATATTTATTTGTTCTAGATGAGAATCCAGATGATGAAGAATTAGCTGACAATGAGAGTGATGACAGTGATGAAGAACCTCATCATCCACACGGAGGATTTCCACACGATATACCAGGATTAGGACAAGGGCTTCCTGGTTTTGGGGGACACCCAGGAATGGGACAAGGGCTCCCTGGTCTAGGGGGACATCCAGGAATGGGACAAGGGTTTCCTGGATTTGGAGGACAAGGAATGGGACCAGGGATGCCTGGATTCGGTGGAGGTGGACATCCTGGAATCGGTAGGGTTTGGTATAGAATGATACATAAGTAGTAATACCTATATATATTTGAAGCCTCAATTCAAAAGTCATTTTTCTTTGATCAGATCTTTTTTTCTTTGTACTGAAGATGCACTTGATATACAGGTTTGACTGTAGTACATGTATTTATATTCCTGCTTAAAAGATGTTGTGCCTATAATACCTATAGCCATTAAATAAATTTTAAATTTATTATTGCAAGTTTGCAATATTTTTGTGGTGATTTTATTGTCTTGTGATTGTGCTTTGCTCTTGTAAGATATTTTGGCTAGAATCCCACTATATGCTAACACAGGATAAGTTACTTATAAAAGTGCTTTTCAAAATAGTTCTTTGATTTTCTGTTGTCAGTCAAATTTGCTGTTAGCAATTTTAATCTCAGTACAATATCTAAAAACACTTTATTTATCTGATTATACATCTCATGCATCCCATTTATTTAATGGTAAATTTCTTTGTTGAATAAGATGTTGTTTGTATAAGAGTTAAATACATTATAAGGATATTATCAAGTCTGGTTAATTGATTAATAACAACAATACACTTTGGGCTATAACTAAGTGTGGGAGATTATATTACAATGCAGTAATTTCTTAAACTGATTTGCATGATATGTAACGACTGTTTGATAGCTACTAGCATATAGGCCATACTTGAGTGTAATAAATATCTTATAAATATTATATTTCCTATCTGCCATGCAAGAAAGAGCTATAATTTTTTTATTTGTTTACCAGTCGGAGCCTTGGGTAATCAGGTGTTTGAAGGAATCGGCCAGCGGCTAGGGGATGGACACCCTGAGCAGGACGTAGCCCACCACAGCAGACCTGCCAGAGAACTCGCTGGTAATTATTTTTAAGATTGTAATATGCTTTATCAAGTTACTCATCTGTTTACTTGAAAATATTGATAGTTTAATAAAATATTGTTTTCATTCTTACTTATAATATCCTGTTTTGTGAGTTCTTGTAAAGGAGGAGATTTTCGATGAAGAGATTTGAAATTATAAGACTTTTAATGGAATCTGTTTTTGTATAAATTTCTTGTTTTAAGTGATATTAAAAAATTGTTTGAGTTCCCTACACACACATTTGGAGTAAAAATTTGTTTCAATTTTATTTCAGCCGAGAGAGCCAGACAACGCTACCAGGATCCACAGCCTGAAAGGTCTAGTCGATCCCCAGAACCACAACACCCTGTGGCCCACCAGGTGTCCTCGCTTCTCAATCTATGTATGAACCACATATCTCACCGTCTCAATGATCCAGCACATCAACTAAGGTCTCTGTCAGGGGTGGCTGAAGATCTGGCTCAGAAACTTCTAGATTATCTGCTGAAAAATAGGCTGCTTAAACCAAAAACATTAAATGCTTTTATCCCTTGGTAAGTAATAGAATGGTACAATGCTTTATCCCTTGGTAAGTAATAGAATGGTACAATGCTTTATCCCTTGGTAAGTAATAGAATGGTACAATGCTTTTATCCCTTGGTAAATTATAGAATGGTACAATGCTTTTATCCCTTGGTAAGTAATAGAATGGTACAATACTTTTATCCCTTAGTAAGTAATAGAATGGTACAATGCTTTTATCCCTCTGTAAGGAATATATAGAATGGTACAATTCTTTTATCCCTTGGTAAGGAATAGAATGGTACAATGCTTTTATCCCTTTGTAAGGAATAGAATGGTACAATGCTTTTATCCCTCTGTAAGGAATAGAATAGTACAATGCTTTTATCCATTGGTAAGGAATAGAATGGTACAATGCTTTTATCCCTTGGTAAGTAATAGAATGGTACAATGCTTTTATCCCTTGGTAAGTAATAGAATGGTACAATACTTTTATCCCTTGGTAAGGAATAGAATGGTACAATGCTTTTATCCCTTGGTAAGTTATAGAATGGTACAATACTTTATCCCTTGGTAAGTAATAGAATGGTACAATGCTTTTATCCCTTGGTAAGTAATAGAATGGTACAATGCTTTATCCCTTGGTAAGTAATAGAATGGTACAATGCTTTTATCCCTTGGTAAGGAATAGAATGGTACAATGCTTTTATCCCTTGGTAAGTAATAGAATGGTACAATGCTTTTATCCCTTGGTAAGTAATAGAATGGTACAATACTTTTATCCCTTGGTAAGTAATAGAACGGTACAATACTTTATCCCTTGGTAAGTAATAGAATGGTACAATGCTTTTATCCCTTGGTAAGTAATAGAATGGAACAATGCTTTTATCCCTTGGTAAGTAATAGAATGGTACATGGTCGTGTTATTGACACCTCATGTTAGGTTCCAAGAAAAAATTAAGTGTTAACAAATTCTAAGACTTTTCACATCATTTCATGCAATCTCTTAGGTTTTTATACCCCTGTTTATGGGACATATTATAGTATACCATTGTCCGTCCGTCCGTTGTCAACACTTAGGACAATAACTAAAAATGCTTTGAACAATTTTCATGAAACTTTGGTGAATTGATTATATTTATTGACATCAGTTCCCTTTCGATTTAAAAAATTTTCTGATTTTATGTTTTGGAGTAATAAAAGAGGGGGATTTTCCAGTTTTCGGACAATACCTTGGTAACGCTTTGAGCAGGTTTCATGAAACTTTGGTGACATGTTTATATCTATTGAAATAAGCTCCCTTTTGCTTTTTTATAAATTTCCGATGTGACATTGCAGAGGTATGGATCGTTATTCGTTGGAAAATGATCAAAAACTATTCATTTTGCACTCTTTGGATGGTTACAGAACTTTATTTGTTCAAAAATCGTGGCCACAAACTTAGATAAACTTGAGGTAGCCTAAATAGTGCCAAATTATTCATGTTTTGTGTCAATGGGTGCCATTGTGTGTGCATGTCTTTTTTTTGGGGGGGTGTCGGTTTGAGCAGTGCTTACTGTATTTCTGATTGATGATATAAATTCATTTAAAGCATAAAAACAAGCTAAAAGGGTGATGAGCATGTGCTCAAGGCGCAGCTCTTTATTGTAAACAGTTATTTTGAAGTTTTTGTTTTTTTTTTAAACTTTTCTGTTGTTATGATACAGCTTTCTTTTTTAGTTGATTCCTGATACTGGAAATACTCTAGGTATTTCCCTTATCTTAACGAATGTCAAGAACATAATTCAATATATCAAACATGTATAACAGTTAAGTAAAGATTAGGATGATCCCCATTATAGCAGTATGTATTTGAAATGTGATATTATATACATTTTGACAAAGATAAGATTAGATTTACAGCTTTTTATATTTAAAATTTAGAATGGAATATAATTATATTAAGTGTATGTAGAAATCAATTTCAGAACTGTGCAAATAAGACTTATTCTTTTCTACAGTTATTTAAGAAAACTGATATTGGATTGCTATCCTTATGCAGCAAATGAACTTCTGGGTGCAGTTAGGTGAGATATTTAGAATATCAGCACATAAAAAAGGATATTAAGTGGAATGGCAAAAAATACCACATAGTACAAGAGTGCATCAATCACAAACGCCAGACTTCTCCGAAAAAAACAGACATACAAACGAAGACAAACAATAACCAACAATGCATGGTCCAGATAGGCTGACTTGGAACAGACACAAAATGTGATGTTTTACATGTGCATAAACCTTCCCTTATTCTTATCCAAACCAAATGTTGTATAACTAAAATACACAATAAAAAACCTGCGTGGTGCAGCTACCAACAGGATGAAACCTATCTTGAACATATGTAGATAAAAAAGATAAAAATAATTGCCATTTCAGAATTTGAATATGGGGAAATTTCAAATATTTTACAGAAAACCATTTGTTTTTCATCTCTATGCATTTAGGAGAAATCTTATGATTGTTAAATATATTATTTTAACAAATGACATTTTGTTTCACATTTCAGACATCACCATCAGTTATCACAATTAAGTTTGTGCTCTTGTCCATTAATAACAGACGGAGGGCTGCAGGCTATTGCTGGTTAGTATAAAAAAGATTTATATAATTTATATACAGCAGGTTTGGATGATAATTTGCTTCTGTTGTGCTCGTAGCGTATTCTCATAAAAATATACCCCATACAATTAAGTAAATATCAATATTCCAAATAAAACAATACATCTGATCCCTTCTGAATGATTTCATGTACACTATTTTGTTCAATCCATTTATGTTATATAGGAATACAACAATTATAGATGATATTTTTTGGCATATCTGCAAAAACATGAATTTAATTTAAATTTTAAATTTAAAAAATCATGAAAAGCAAAGCAGTAAAGCGTCAAAGATATAAAAGTAAGAAACACATTCTATTCTTTTAGCATATCAAAATACAAGATTTGTATATAAAAAAACAACATCAAATTCATATTAATCAATTTTGTTGCATTTTCCTTAGATATTTGTAAGAATTATATATTATGGATGGTTAGGGTCTATGAAAAGATATGTATAAATTTTTTTTTTTTAAAGGTTTGAAGAAGTTGAGATATTTAAATTTACGTTGTTGTAAACAGATCACCAACAAAAGTTTAGAGACAATCTCAGGTATTTATTTTTATATATATTTCATACTATGGTTCATATCTGAAGGAGACGATAGGTGACATATTCTTTATTAATGTTGTCTATGTCAGCCATCAGGGTTGGCAAAGTATTACCCGGGCACAGGTTTTCCTGGGCTGGGCAATACTCCCAGAAAAGGGTAATACTGGGCAATATGATTTTTTAAGCTTATTTTTACACAGAATAGTAAGTACTTGTTGTATTTTCACAGTATTATAGCTAAATATATACATTTTATACAGATAACCATTGGGAGTCATTTCTAGGAGATTGAAAACTCAATTTCTTCCTTTTCTCCACTAATTCTATGTTGAGAAAATACAAGTTTTGCACATTTTTGGATATCTTGTTAATTTCCAAGCTTTGTTTCAATAATCCAAACTTTGAAAAAAATGCATTTTATTGCAGTGTTTAAGTTAATTGTAAATTTTAATTGTTATACAATTATATTGCTAAATAAACACCCTAAGGGGACATGTCGTGAACACTTATAGAAATGAAAAGGCTGATTATTGTTATATAAACAAATTTTGGTTTAATCTGAATAATTACTTATTAATTAGTGATGTACATATAAATATGCCAAAACTTATCAAACACTTTTAGTAATGAACAAAATTGTTTAAAAGTAATTTTTCTTATATATAATTGTTAATTCATAATATTAGTTATATATATTTAAAAAAAACAAATTAAATTCTTTGGCTTTATGTAAATAGTTTGACCAATCTAGACAGAATGACGATTTAATAGATTGTTAGGAGGATTATTGAGGAAAGCTTTTCACGTTTGTCTTATGTATCTACACTTGTCTAACAGTTGCTGGAACAATACTTTCTCAGATTTACACACTTTATAGGTTGCACTTTGTATAAATACAGCTGTTTCTCAAACCACGCCTCTTTTGGGGAGATATAGAATATTCATAGATAATTTTGTTTACATACTGGTTCCCAGTTATGATCTCTATGTTTCATCTCATAGAGACATAACTTGGGAATGTTACCAGTAAATATACATATGTATATTGTTTATATTGAAATCTGTGGTAATCCTACAGTTAAGGTAGGGATAGTTAAGAAATTGAGTGTTAGTTTAAACTCTTAGAAGTTCGGGCATATAAACGTTGAAAATATGCCGCACAGCCCTATATTTTGACCTTTTAAAAAAATTGTAGTGCATACAAACTTTCCATTCTAGGATATGATTTTTTTCAAAACTCCATAGTAAAAGTGGTATAGTTTTAGCCGTAAAAGGAGTTCCTATGGGAAATTGCATTGTCAATATTTACAGAAATGCAACCTTATAATAAGAGTCTCAAACAAGTGAACTTATGAATTAAGATACTATGTCATATTTATAAATCTCTTTAATTTATCTCATTTGTAATCACTGAATCCTCTTTAAAATTTAGGCCAGTATTTCATATTACCCAGTAAAACCAAGTAAAACCTGGGTTTTCCCAGTATTTCCCACTGGGCTGGGCAATACTCATAAAACCCGGGTTTTTGCCAACCCTGTCAGCCATATTGCTATCTTATATACTATGGTTCATATCTGAAGGAGATGATAGGTGACATAGGCTTTGATGTGTTACCTTTGTCATCCTCATTGCTATCAACATGTTACTTTTCAGTGATTATGCTGTTATGCATTAACAACAATTGTAAAGGAATATACTGGGCCCTGTTCATTTTTTTTCTGACTCAATTGGATAAGATATTTAGGGTTGCTTATAGAGGCAATACTGAAAGAAAATACTAGTGGACCTATAATTACAAACTAGAAGTATTTACATAGAAACATACTATCAGGAAAATTTGCTTATACTTAAAAATAGTTATAGGAATCCAGAAAAATCAGCACAGTACAACAAAACACAATTACCATTCTCAACTTCTCGACTACAAAGGAAGACAAAGAACAATTTGTGTTTATTTTACTGAGCATGATGTCATTCTAAGGACTGTTCTTCAACATGAAACTATCAGAATCAGTTCATGACATAATTCTGAAGTGTTTTCTTGTATTGTTATTCTCAAACTTTTGATTATCATCTATAATGATTGACTGTTTTCCTCATTTGCTAGGCTTTACCTGCATGGTTCATTCAGGGCTGTGAAGGGCTATAAAATAATTGTGATAAATGATTCTTGGATTTCTCAAACTTAAAGGTTAATACACATGAACAAATATAAATCGTGTGGCAAAACAAAAAATAGCAGTCCCTACAAAGATAGATAACTAACTGCCCATATTACAAAAAAGAATTCTACTTTTCCAAGAAAACAACATATTAACTATGGTTGGTGAATTGTTGAATGTTTGTGATTAGAATAGTAAAGCCATATAATGTTACACTGATGATGAATGCTATATGTTTATTACATACCTTGATATTTATTTGTTTTGCAAACGAAATAGTTCACCCACACTATTAGATTGATTGTTATTAATGTAAATATTGTTGATAGTTGATATTTTTTCTTATTTCCATCCATATAGCATGAACTTGAAGTGAAACTTGCTTATTGTTGTATGGTATGCATGGATTTGTCATTTAACAGTGGGTTACTTTTGTTTATTTTAGCTTTACAATCTCTGATATCCTTAAACCTAGAGGAGACTGGTATTACAGAGAGTGGTTTTGAGGATTATTTACAAAAAACTACCCAAGAATTAGTCCATCTTAATTTGAATCGTACAGCCATCACTGAGAAGATTATTCCATGTCTTAAAAGTAAGTTGTCAGATGTTATAACTTTAATTTAACTGTTAATGTATTTTTTTTTTAAAGTCATTCCTTAAAAGACACTTTATACAGAATTTATAAGGAAAACATCATAATGCATTTTTATGAATATCCATGAATATAAAATTGAAAACAATTCTATTTCTTCAACATTTCTTATTTTATTTCTATCAATGTTTAACTCAAAAAATTATTAGGGCCTCGCCAAATGGCGGACGCCCTATAGTGATCAGTCTGTCCATCCGTCCGTCTGTCCGTCCGTCTGTCAGTCCGTCCGTAACAAATTGTGTCCGCTCTATATCTAGAGAACCATTATGATTTCAAAGTTTATACTTGACATGTATATTAACCAACACCAGAGGGTGTGTCATAATGTATGTACAACTTCCTAGGTCAGAGGTGAAGTTCAAAAACTTTGGTTTTAGTTGACAACCCCATGTCCTATGGTAAAGATCGTGTCCGCTCTATATCTTTCAGAACCGTTATGATTTCAAAGTTTATACTTGACATGTATATAAACCAACACCAGAGGGTGTGTCATAATGTATGTACAACTTCCTAGGTCAAAGGTCAAGGTTATAAACTTCGGTTTCAGTTGACAACCCCATGTCCAATGATAAAGATTCAAATTTTTTACCACACATTATTCACAGCGGGGCCCACAGAGATGGCTCCCATCTCAATGATATCTAGTTTACTATGTAAAGATTACATACAAATAGATAACTTCCGGGATGTTTTTTTACATGTTTGTAAAATTGTCTCATATTGAACAAAAATAGTCAATTTCAAATGCAAGTTTGTAGTTATATTTTGTACATTGACAGGAACTAGATTAATTGAATGTTATTCAGCATGTCAGTTATCCACGTGATTATGCTAGATTTGAATTATAAAAAATATGAATTAGAAGGAATTGAAATTAAAAAAAATTATAGCACTTTAACTGAACTTTGCACATTAACATGTAGCGATTTTTTTCAGATATGAAAACCCTAAAGACTTTATACTTGGAGCAGACTAAGGTAAATGCAGATAAGAAAAGCTCCCTTGTTATGTTAAATAACAGGTTAAATTTAATGCCGCTGCCGCAAGCCGAAGGGGGCATTAAGTGTTACCCTTGACTGTCTGTCCTTTGTCTTTCCATCTTTTTGTCTTTCCGTATTTCCATCCGTCCCATTTTATATTTGAAAAGCAAGCTTGAGCAGGGCATTCATGTCCATTCTTCTTTTATTTTAGAAGTTGCTGTGACATTTATTAATGATAAGGACTGGTTTGCACAAACATGAAATTAACATTAATGTTCATTTAAATTTTAAGTGTTGTTTAAATTATTAACAAATACAAGATGAAATCTACATTTGAAATTTAAACATCATTGAAAGTTGAAGTTTGTGTAACCTAGTACTGTTCTTCAACTTCAGAATTTACTTATTGTTTCAAAATATGAAAGAATGTTTCTGTTGATGAGCTATGTGGAGAAGTAAGTATACAATATTAAGAGATTATAAGAGGTGTTTCATTAAAAAAAAAGCATTTATAAGTTGGTGTTTGTTAAAACAATTATTCAAGATAACGAATACCTCTATACTTTCTATTAAACAGGTGTGTGGTTTGACAGGTATACAAGATTTAGAGAACTTGGAGACATTGGATGTAGCTCATACTGATGTTGTTACAGATTCCCTGTTATGTCTACAGCAGAATAAATCTCTGACATGTCTAGGGATATCTCATACTGAGAAGGTCCATGGAGATAGAGCTCTGGCTTATCTTTCAGGTCAGTTTTATCATATAACTATGTCTACAGCAGAATAAATCTCTGACATATCTAGGGATATCTCATACTGAGAAAGTCCATGGAGATAGAGCTCTGGCTTATCTTTCAGGTCAGTTTTATCATATAACTCTGTCTACAGCAGAATAAATCTCTGACATGTCTAGGGATATCTCATACTGAGAAAGTCTATGGAGATAGAGCTCTGGCTTATCTTTCAGGTCAGTTTTATCATATAACTATGTCTATAACAGAATAAATCTCTGACATGTCTAGGGATATCTCATATTGAGAAGGTCCATGGAGATAGAGCTCTGGCATATCTTTCAGGTCAGTTTTATCATATAACTATGTCTACAGTAGAATAAATCTCTGACATGTCAAGGCATATCTCATACTGAGAAGGTCCATGGAGATGGATACCTTTCAGGTCAGTTTTATCATATCTCATTTAAAATGGTCTTGTTCTTAAATTGTTCACACTAAAACATAGTGGTGTCATTAGAAATGATGTTAATTTATTGAATTAAATATTTTATTGGTAACCAGTTGAAAGTATTACATTTGTACCTAGATGAGAATACATGTTTTACCAATGTATAGATATTTTCAAAGCTGTACTAAGTTTTGCCATATACATTCATACAAGTATGTTAAATTTTTTATAGTTATATCAAAAACAATATGTTTTGTTTTGTTTTAAGGAATGAAATTACAAGCAATAAATCTCCCCAGTCGACTGACAACAACAGATGTAGGCATGAAATCATTAGTAGGTAAGTCATTTGTGGCTCCCTAGTCAACTGACAACAACAGATGTAGGCATGAAATCATTATTAGGTAAGTCATTTGTGGCTCCCTAGTCGACTGACAACAACAGATGTAGGCATGAAATCATTATTAGGTAAGTCATTTGTGGCTCCCTAGTCAACTGACAACAACAGATGTAGGCATGAAATCATTATTAGGTAAGTCATTTGTGGCTCCCTAGTCAACTGACAACAACAGATGTAGGTATGAAATCATTAGTAGGTAAGTCATTTGTGGCTCCCTAGTCGACTGACAATAACAGATGTAGGCATGAAATCATTAGTAGGTAAGTCATTTGTGGCTCCCTAGTCGACTGACAACAACAGATGTAGGCATGAAATCATTAGTAGGTAAGTCATTTGTGGCTCCCTAGTCAACTGACAACAACAGATGTAGGCATGAAATCATTATTAGGCATGTCATTTGTGGCTCCCTAGTCGACTGACAACAACAGATGTAGGCATGAAATCATTAGTAGGTAAGTCATTTGTGGCTCCCTAGTCGACTGACAACAACAGATGTAGGCATGAAATCATTAGTAGGTAAGTCATTTGTGGCTCCCTAGTCGACTGACAACAACAGATGTAGGCATGAAATCATTATTAGGTAAGTCATTTGTGGCTCCCTAGTCAACTGACAACAACAGATGTAGGCATGAAATCATTATTAGGTAAGTCATTTGTGGCTCCCTAGTCAACTGACAACAACAGATGTAGGTATGAAATCATTAGTAGGTAAGGCATTTGTGGCTCCCTAGTCAACTGACAACAACAGATGTAGGCATGAAATCATTAGTAGGTAAGTCATTTGTGGCTCCCTAGTCGACTGACAACAACAGATGTAGGCATGAAATCATTATTAGGTAAGTCATTTGTGGCTCCCTAGTCAACTGACAACAACAGATGTAGGCATGAAATCATTAGTAGGTAAGTCATTTGTGGCTCCCTAGTCGACTGACAACAACAGATGTAGGCATGAAATCATTATTAGGCAAGTCATTTGTGGAATATTTGAAATCATGTCCATAACAATCGATTTGGGAAAAATAAAAAATAAAAATATGCTAATAGACAATGGAAAAAATTTAAACCTGGAAAAATGCTCAAAAATACATTTATGATGCATGTTAAAAGTAAGTTGTGATCTATCTAGTTGGCAGTAAAGAAATTATTACTGTGACTAACCAAGATTACATTTCATTCTTAATTGAGGATAACAAATTACATACAGTTGATACATTAGTTTAGATTAACTGAGATATATACTTTACATGGAATAAAAAAATAAGAAGATATGGTATGATTGCAAATGAGACAACTTTCCACCAGAGACAAAATGATGTAGATGTAAGCAACTATAGGTCCATGTTAGCCTTTAACAATGAGTAAAACCCATATTGTATATTGAGCTATAAAAAGGGCCTGACATGACATAATGTAAAACAATTTGAATGAGAAAACAACGGCCTGATTTATGTACAAAATAATAAATGAAAAACAAATATGACAAACAGCAACTGGTGACAACAAGTAAATTCCAGGCTGCTGACAGCCACATAAAGAATGGGTGGGGGAGGGAATGGGTGCAGGCATATTTACGAGTGTTCAAACCTCCTAACCTGGGAAAATGGTGTAACAGCAAAACATAAGAACAAACTTTTTAGATCACTTGAAAAGGTTTGAGTAATCATATGGACACAAAGCAAAATAAAACAACTAACAAAAACACTAAAGACACAACAGTACCTTTCTGAGAGTACTCACGGTTACTGACAGCTAGTTCATAGCCAATTACAACTAATAAATAAACCATGTCTCCCAGGCTAAAATCAGTCAATACACATCCAATGGATTTAGTGCAAAGACTTAATCAGCAGTCTTAGACAAACATGACCTTGTTCAATGCCAAAATATAAGTATCAACAAAATGTAGGAAAGTTAGTGTTCATATTTAGTTATGTTTTAATTAAATCAATAACTAGAACAATGATTATACCAATAAAAACAATATTCGAAGATCTTATTACAGTGTTATAGAATAAAAACTTCATTGAATTTATTTTTCAGATAAAAATGACAATGACAAAATTGAATTTTGTTTGTCACTTTTAATTTGATTTAAATTATTATTGACCGTCTAGGAACTCTCCTCTTAATCTCCCATTTGAATGAGATTTCCATGATTAATATGTATTCTCCTTTTAAGTAGCTGTTTTAATGATAGATGGTAACAGTTCTGTTATCTACAAATTTTTAAAGATTTAGTTTGATTTAAACTAAATAAAGCCCTTTGTACAGTTTTAAATGAGTTTTTTCTTTCATTATATACAGGTTTCCAGTTAACCAGTTTAGACTTGACAAATTATATTAATGTTGGTGATGATGGGATGCAACCCATTGGCCAGATCATCACGTAAGGTTATAACACATAGACAAAAATTGTAATACATTATTCCTTTCAGAATGGATTCTATCAGTTTTTCTAAGTTATCTTTGGTTACATTAGAGCAGCTGTTCATAAAGAAAAAAGTTAAATGTAAAAGATGAATTTTACTTTAACCACCATAACCAGGAATGTTAAGGGTAGTGTAATACAGATAGTAGTTGTATTTCTTTTGTATTTTTTATCATAAACTAAAAAGTTATACCTGTAAACTTTTTTTCTTTCAACATAACCTGAGGTACTGTAAGTGTTGAAGTTATTTTCTACTAAAAGTCATTTATTCAACTAGCAAAGGTGTGTATTTTGATATGTCAACAGGTTAAAGAAGTTGATGCTTGGTAATACACATGTGACAGATGTAGGCATGTTTTTCTTAGAAGGTAAATATGTATTCTATTATATAACATGTACTTATAAATCAACAGATACCTTTACTTAATTTGAAAATTCTGAAATACTGTTGAATTGTGGACATTTTTTTGTTATGTTGGTCATATAAAGAAAGTTGCAGTATGCGAGATATAGGGATGCTAATCTGGCCGCAGTAAAAACTTTAACTATTTTTATAAACCGTTATATATCAGGTAGAAGACTTGGATTCTTTAAAACTTGTGTAAAGATGCCTTTTGTTCTGAAGTTACTGTCTGTTATATGTCCATTGTCCTTGACCTCATTTTCATGGTTTATCAACTGCTAAAAATACAATAGTTATTTTGTCACCTGAACGCTTATTATGAGACATAGAATAATTACATTTGCTAGATATAAAGGGAATTGTACCATATATGTGTTATACAAAATAAGTGAATTTTAATATCTACAGGATTAAAGAATTTGGAAGTATTATATCTGGATAAAACCAGTATAACAGATGAAGGAGCCTCTGTACTCAAGTGTAAGTATAATATCTGGATAAAACTAGTATAAAAGATGAAGGAGCCTCAGTACTAAAGTGTAAGTATTTTATCTGGATAAAACCAGTATAACATGATGGAGACTCTGTACTCAAGTGTAAGTATTATATCTGGATAAAACTAGTATAACAGATGAAGGAGCCTCTGTACTCAAGTGTAAGTATTATATCTGGATAAAACCAGTATAACAGATGAAGGAGTCGCTGTACTAATGTGTAAGTATTATATCTGGATAAAACCAGTATAACAGATGAAGGAGTCGCTGTACTCGTGTAAGTATTATATCTGGATAAAACCAGTATGACAGATGAAGGAGCCTCTGTACTAAAGTGTAAGTATTATATCTGGATAAAACCAGTATAAAGATGAAGGAGCCTCTGTACTAAAGTGTAAGTATTATATCTGGATAAAACCAGTATGACAGATGAAGGAGCCTCTGTACTAAAGTGTAAGTATTATATCTGGATAAAACCAGTATGACAGATGAAGGAGTCTCTGTACTAAAGTGTAAGTGTTATATCGGGATAAAACCAGTATAACAGATGAAGGAGCCTCTGTACTCAAGTGTAAGTATTATATCTGGATAAAACTAGTATAACATGAAGGAGCCTCTGTACTCAAGTGTAAGTATTATATCTGAATAAAACCAGTATAACAGATGAAGGAGCCTCTGTACTAAAATGTAAGTATAATTTCTGATTTATTCACTGTTTCAAAAAAACCTTTCTATGTCATATTTTCAATAATATAAACTAAGGAGGTGTTTCAGTTTTGTTCTTAAAATTGGTATGGAGTCAGTTAATAGACTTGCATTTTTATAGTATTTATGATAAAATATGCTTACAATACCTTTGTCTAGGACACATAATATGAAAAATGATCTAATGAACAATAAAGTTAATATGATATAGTTTCCTACTTTTAAACTGATGCATCCTGACAGTGAATCATTTGTGATACATAGGGATCACTTCTGACAGTGAATCATTTGTGATACATAGGGATCACTTCTGTATCCTGACAGTGAATCATTTGTGATACATAGGGATCACTTCTTAAGTTGTTTGTATTATCTGTGACTGTGTCAATAATTGTGCACAGATTTTTCTGTAGGATATGAAGTTGTGCACCTTCCGTCTTACTGTTGTTCCCAGTTATTTCTGGGGTTTCCCACAACAAAACATACATTTCCATTTCCATTTCTACCTATATTACTTGTAGATGGCAACTGACACTAATTTCATTTGAAGACACTCACTATTTTCATACTTTCGATTATTGTTTACAAAATCAACTTAAAAGGGTAAGAGCTGCTTAAACATTTACACAACTGAAGATTATTGTAGCCTTTATGACATAGCATTAAGATATTATTGCTCTCTTTTTTAGATTATTGTAGCCTTTATGACATAGTATTAAGATATAATTGCTCTCTTTTCAGATTATTGTAGCATTTATGACATAGTATTAAGATATAATTGTCTCTTTTCAGATTATTGTAGCCTTTATGACATAGCATTAAGATATAATTGCTCTCTTTTTAGATTATTGTAGTCTTTATGACATAGTATTAAGATATAATCGTCTCTTTTCAGATTATTGTAGCCTTAATGACATAGTATTAAGATATAATTGCTCTCTTTTCAGATTATTGTAGCCTTTATGACATAGCATTAAGATATAATTGCTCTCTTTTCAGATTATTGTAGCCTTTATGACATAGCATTAAGATATAATTGCTCTCTTTTCAGGTTGTTGTAGCCTTTATGACATAGCATTAAGATATAATTGCTCTCTTTTCAGATTATTGTAGCCTTTATGACATAGCATTAAGATATTATTGCTCTCTTTTTTAGATTATTGTAGCCTTTATGACATAGTATTAAGATATAATTGCTCTCTTCAGATTATTGTAGCCTTTATGACATAGTATTAAGATATAATTGTCTCTTTTCAGATTATTGTAGCCTTTATGACATAGTATTAAGATATAATTGTCTCTTTTCAGATTATTGTAGCCTTTATGACATAGCATTAAGATATAATTGCTCTCTTTTCAGATTATTGTAGCCTGTATGACATAGTATTAAGATATAATCGTCTCTTTTCAGATTATTGTAGCCTTTATGACATAGCATTAAGATATAATTGCTCTCTTTTCAGATTATTGTAGCCTTTATGACATAGTATTAAGATATAATTGTCTTTTTTCAGATTATTGTAGCCTTTATGACATAGCATTAAGATATAATTGCTCTCTTTTCAGATTATTGTAGCCTTTATGAATTGTCCTTATCATCAACATTGTAAGTATATAATAGACATATATGGATAAGAAAGCCTTGTGAGCAGTTGTGTTATACCTCTAAATGAATCAACCAATGTCATTATGGAGATGAAAGGTTTAACCCTGCCACATTCTGTATGTACTTGTCCCAAGTCAGGAGCCTGTACTAGAGAGATTGTCATTTGTTGCTGTTTATTATATTTGTTTTGGGTTTTCTCATTTTAATTGTTTTACAATTTGTGATGTCAGGAATTTTTGTTGAAGGCCATACAGTAGTGTTGTTCCGATGGTGGGAGTAAGTCGGAAATCAGTTGGTTGGGCTTGGCGATGTCGATAATCGATTGGGATTTTGTTCAATCGATTGTCGTTATAGTTTCAGGACCTTTAGCATATCAACTTCCGGTCCGTTTCCGGTTTGCATTTTACATGCGCAGTCAAACAAATTGTAAAGAAAAATATCAGTAGATGACAATAACAATGTCAAACATCCTAGAATCAAAGACTTAATCAATTTCTTTCTTTATAAACTTGGTAAAAGCATTGACTTTACAGACTGATCGTATTTTATTTAAAATAAACAACTTTTTATGAAATACTTTCTTTCAATTCCGGTACTCTTGTCACTCGAAAGCGTACAACAAATCATTCTGATTTTCAACAAAATAAATTCGTTGCTACATTAGAACGTGGTGCAATTGCCTTTTCTTAATGTTTCATCCATTTGTTGCGTTAAAAACGTCTTTCCAAATTGCTTGTCAAACATCGTTTATTTTTGTAAATTGTCCCGTTTTGTCCGCCATTGAAATATATTCGAATCACAGATCGGATACGGACCAACTATGAAAGAATTCTGCATTCTTACGATTATAAGTACAGACGCACGAATGACACAGCTGACAGAAGAATAATGATCACAAAAGTGAAAAATATGCATACCAGACGAATTAACAAACATTGGTTGGATCCCCCTAGTTAAATGTATATATTTCAATGCATTGTTTTATTTATTGATTAATTTTAAATTGCTTAAAGTTAAATACTTTATATATTTTTTATAATGAGAAGCATTCAAATTTTGATACAGCTATGTATTTAAAATTATTATGTGAATGACACCATTGAAATTAAGAAATTTTAGTGTTATAGTTGGTAATAAATGCTGTAATTATAAAACAAAATAAGTTCAATCTGAATTTGGATTCTAATTGATTCACTGTTTTAATGGCTAAATAAAATATGTAAAGGAAACAAAAGATCAAATATGAACATATAAAACTCTGCAATGATATGGAATATACGTATTAGACATGTACAATGTGACCGAATGCATGATTTCATTTCCAAAAAGGGCAAGGTATAATGATGCGATTATAACCGATAGTCGGTTGGTT
Organism: Mytilus coruscus; assembly: GCA_017311375.1. Classification (NCBI taxonomy): domain Eukaryota; kingdom Metazoa; phylum Mollusca; class Bivalvia; order Mytilida; family Mytilidae; genus Mytilus; species Mytilus coruscus. The sequence goes on along the minus strand of CM029596.1, from coordinate 4,478,205 downwards.
GCTGTCAACCAATAGTAATAGATAATTGGTTGGTAATTTCAACCGACTATCCAACACTACCATACAGTCACCTATAGTTGCTAAAATCCATGCCATTTGGACTCTAATGGATAGTTGTCTCATTTGCAATCATACCACATCTCCTTATTTCAAATTTAATATATTGATTATAATTGGCTGATTTTTAAACATATATCCTTTTACAAACAATTCACTTTTCAATGTTGATTGCTTGGCAAACATTGTGGCATCAAAAATCTTCTCTGAGACTGAAAAATCAAAACTAAAGGGACTTGTTTATTAGAATACCCATCTTGATCAGATAAGGAGCATCACAGAATTGGTGGAACATAGTTCCCTTTAAAACCCCCCAAAAAATCATATCATTCTTTGACTACCAAACTCTGGAGAAATAATGTATTAAAGATCATTTTGTTCCAGTCATATGAAAAACATTGTTTTCAGGGAAGATATTTGATCCTGATTGGCTATTTCTCAAAAATCTTCTTTGAAATTGCAAGATAAAATGTTTTCAAACATAATGTAATTGATGATTGGAAAACAAATCTTATTTAATGTTGATAAAGGGGAAGGGAACATTGCTACATTGGTGGCACATTGTTTCTGTTAGAACTCTACTGAAATTCACATTTCCTTCTTCTGTGAAACTTATTGACTAATTTGAACCAATTTGTCTCTACCATTCAGCAGTATACCTGCACTCTTACCATAGCCAGAGGTAATTCTTACTTCACACAGATTGAAGAAAATTCTGAATAATTCTGTAAAGAACTTGACCTCTGACCTTAAAGAGATAGGACAGGTTTAATAGAGTTAAAGAATGACCATTGGACATATATCTTAGTAAGTGATATAGGCTCTTTTAAGTATTTAATTGTAAATTAGATATATATTCTATGTTAATCTCTTTCCAGGGTAACAAGCCAGTTCCTACTCCGAGGTACATTGGACAACATGCAATACCTCACTAAACTAAATCTTAGTCGAAGCAAAGTTTCTTCAAAAGGTATACAGCTAAAATCAATCTAGTTTTAAAATTTATATGGAAAATTACTCAGTTCATTTATTTATACAAGTATTGACAAGTTATTGTTTACCTAATATTATAATTCTATTATATTCTATTAAATGTATCTTAAAGCACAGAAACCAGAGT